>CAMPFS010000005.1:3062480-3809431 GCA_946814055.1 Caenorhabditis sp. 36 PRJEB53466 | reverse complement strand
TGTCGGCGCGACAAACGTACACAATTTTTTTGCAAAAATAGGCAAACAAAAAACTCAATCAAAGGATAGTCTCAACAGATCGCAGTATAAGATGACTGCTCTACTGAATACAACACCTTGACCAAGAGACCAAGTCGTATGCAAGTGATTTAGCGCCCCCGACATTGAACCAGAGTGATCTGGCGTTGGCAGGCGCCGCAGAGTTCACTACGACGCCAAGGCCATACATAGGGCATAAGCTCTCGTGTTGCCACGAGATAGAGATGCCTCCCGACACCGGGAAGCAAAAGAATTTTTCGCCTTGACAAGGCGAGATTCTAACTTAGAGGCGTTCAGTTATAATCTCTCAAATGGTAGCTTCGGACCAGTGGCCTGTCGACCAAGTCCATGAACCAAATGTTTGAACCCGCTGTTCCTCTCGTACTAAGCAGGATTACTTTCGCAATAACAAGTCAACAGTAGGGTAAAAACTAACCTGTCTCACGACGGTCTAAACCCAGCTCACGTTCCCTATTAGTGGGTGAACAATCCAACGCTTGGCGAATTCTGCTTCGCAATGATAGGAAGAGCCGACATCGAAGGATCAAAAAAAGCAACGTCGCTATGGACGCTTGGCTGCCACAAGCCAGTTATCCCTGTGGTAACTTTTCTGACACCTCTTACCAGAAACAATCTGGATTAAAAAGGATCGATAGGCCACGCTTTCGCGGTCTGTACTCGTACTGAAAGTCTAGATCAAAGCAAGCTTTTTGCCCTTTTTGCTCTACGAGAGGTTTCCGTCCTCTCTGAGCTCGCCTTAGGACACCTACGTTACGATTTGATAGATGTACCGCCCCAGTCAAACTCCCCGCTTGACACTGTCTTCGAGGAGAGTCACGGTGCCATAAAATGGCGCCGCTTAATGCTTCGAAAAAAGGCCTGACGGCCAATCCTCTTTCAACCGAATAAGTAAAGAGTCGATGAAAGTGGTGGTATTTCACTGGCGACCGAGGTCTCCCACCTATGCTACACCTCTCATGACTCTTCACAATGTCAAACTAGAGTCAAGCTCAACAGGGTCTTCTTTCCCCGCTATTTTTGCCAAGCCCGTTCCCTTGGCTGTGGTTTCGCTAGATAGTAGTTAGGGACAGTAGGAATCTCGTTAATCCATTCATGCGCGTCACATCTTACGTTTAACGCGGAGCTCGCGCCCGTTGCATATGGGTTGCCAACCACATGTGCTACGGTCGGGGGTGGATATAGTCGTTTAGCGTAACCCGAATGGAACCTGCTGTGCTAGACAACGGAGGTAGACCATCCTTAACCCCAACTTGAGACCTCCGGACGCATGGCACGCCATGCACCTTCTTTCTCTTGTTCAGTCCTCGCTCCATCCAGTCCGGCCTTAGAACTGTTGACCGTCGCCACGCACCGGATTGCAAGCAATCCGTCACCTCGCACCGCCCCGATTCATTTCTTACGATCTTATTGGTCGCTTGCCAAATGTGCTCTCATAATGCCTACCGTATTTCTAATGACCCTGCGCTGCAACTTTGTAATGAGACATCGCTGTCTCTTTGGCGTGTGACACCCTGGGATTTTCCGCACTTGTTCTATGAACGACGTGTGTACTTCCCCGCACGTACCAATCACGATAGGGATTACCTCTACGCGAAAGCCGTTTGAGTGTTGCAAGTCTGTTGCTAGCGCCGGGCCCCGGGCATATGGCGGTCGCCGATCTTCTGCGTTACCGTTGAGAGCATATTTGGCGTACTTCCACTTTGAAAGATCCTCGAGGCGGCTCACCCACGTTACTGCTACCTCAATGATGAGGATTTCCTTTTTCGCAGGGTTTACCAGGACAATGTCCGGTCTCCTGAACTTTAGTACAGCTCGAGTGTGAAAGAGGTGATTCCAGTATATCTTGACCCCCCCTCGGGTCTCATATACTGGTGGTGGGGACCAGTTAGACTTTAGCTGCCCCACCTTCAGCTCGTATCGTAGGTGATCATAGATCACCCTACACACTGCATCATGCCTCTTCACCATTAAAGATGCCCGGAAGGTCCTGCACACCGATGCCACGTGTTGGCACGTCTCGATTTCGTTACAAAACCGACACCCCTTATATCCTTTGGAAGGGTGGCCTCGGAAGAGGACTTGGTGTTCTTGCAAACCCATGGCATCTCGAACGACAGAGCTCTCCAAGAAGCACGCCTTCATCCAGTTACCCGAGATCCTTGTATCAATATCAGCTTCGATGACCGAGCTACTTGCCCTCTTCGTCTTCCACGCCTCCAACCTTCTCGTTCTCTGGCTCTGCCTCAAAAGCGCTACGATCGCTCTTGAGGCATCCCCAGCCTTCAAGTGCCTTTCGTCACCCACCCGGATTTCTCCAGGATTACTGATATTGATTTCAAGTTCTGGGTATTGCTTCGTGATCCAAGCGAAGTCTGAGAGCATTGAGCGTTTGTCTCTTTTGTGGAGTTTCTCCGCAATCTCTCTGTATCTTATGAGAGATGGTGTGAGCAGCAGATAACATGCCGCATACACCGTGGCTTCTTCTACCTCGTCTGCGATCGATTTCAGTCCCATTCCCATTTCAGCGGTGGGAAGGTACGGGCGGTATTTTGAGCATTTGGAGAAACGGGCTTTGCACGACACCATTATTTTCCTGATGTTCTTGTCCAACTGTTCGCCCCAGGCACGGATCGAAGAGCACCTTTCGCCGCCTGTCGCACAGTGGTTTCCTGCATAGACATTCATGCGCGTCACCAGTTAAATGACGAGGCATTTGGCTACCTTAAGAGAGTCATAGTTACTCCCGCCGTTTACCCGCGCTTACTCGAATTACTACGATTTAACATTCAGAGCACTGGGCAGAAATCAGTGACAGTCAACGTCCGCAAGGACCATCTGTCACCTCTGTTTTAATTAGACAGTCGGATTCCCTGAGTCCGTACCGGTTCCAGTACGGTTGTTTAGATGAGCGATCAGGACACTAAGACCGAGGTCAAAGCACACACCAGAAGGCGTCCACAAGCAAACACTGTCACTAGTCCGCCATCAGCCCGAAAGCATCAAACAGACAGAACAGCGCCGGACAAGCATCAACCAACTGGCCAACCGTTCCAACCACTGGAGCCAATCCTTTTCCCGAAGTTACGGATCTAGTTTGCCGACTTCCCTTACCTACATTATTCTATCGACTAGAGGCTGTTCACCTTGGAGACCTAATGCGGTTATCGGTACGATTGATTGCAAATTAATAGCCTCCCTTGGTGTTTTAAGGACCGTTCAAAGAGCACGAGACACCACAGAAACCGCAGTGCTTTTCGGAAACAACGTCCCCATCTCTGGCTGAACCAATTCCAGGGAGTCCGTTCCTTAACTAGAGAAGAAAACTCTAGCTCGGTCTTTGAGCGATTAACCAAGTTCGAATGCGTTACCGCGCTTGTGCTCCGAAGAACACAATCTTTGCATATCAGTTAGGGAATATTAACCCTATTCCCTTTTCGACAAGCGGGGGACCAAAAGCAAGCTTTTTCGCCACCGATGATACAAGGCGTTCGCCAGTACCTTAGGATCGACTGACCCACATCCAACTACTGTTCACGTGGAACCCTTCTCCACTTCAGTCTTCAAGGATCGAACTTGAATATTTGCTACTACCATTACGATCTGCACTGACGGAAGCTCCAGCCGAGCCCACGCTCATAGCCTTCAACGCAACCGCCACGACCTTCCTACTCGTTACGACCTGGCGCTAGACAACGCACATGTCGCAACGGCGGAGTATAGGTCTCTCGCTTAAGCGCCATCCATTTTCAGGGCTAGTTGATTCGGCAGGTGAGTTGTTACACACTCCTTAGCGGGTACCGACTTCCATGGCCACCGTCCTGCTGTCAATATCAACCAACACCTTTTATGGGGTCTCATGAGCGAGAAGTTAGGCACCTTAACTCCACGTTTGGTTCATCCCACAGCGCCAGTTCTGCTTACCAAAAATGGCCCACTTGGACCTCGCATTCACGTCGACAGTTCACTAAAGAAACTGCAACTTCATATCCATTGAAAGTTTGAGAATAGGTTGAGAGCATTACGCCCCCAAGGCCTCTAATCATTAGCTTTACCGAATATAACTGCCAGAGATCCAGCTATCCTGAGGGAAACTTCGGAAGGAACCAGCTACTAGATGGTTCGATTAGTCTTTCGCCCCTATACCCAAGTCTATCGATCGATTTGCACGTCAGAACCGATACGGACTTCCACCAGAGTTTCCTCTGGCTTCATCCTGCTCAGGCATAGTTCACCATCTTTCGGGTCGTTTGCCAACTGCTCAACCTCTACACAGTCACAAGTGACACGTATAGGGCCGTGGTGCGCAGCACTCAAAAAAAGAGCACAGATCCCACGTCGGCCAATTCGAGACTGACCTTCACTTTCATTTCGCCGCAAAGTTTTGACACTCTTTGACTCGCAGTAGACAAGCACTCCGCAATCCGTGTTTCAAGACGGGTCGGAAACGTCGTCGACTTTCACACCGACGTCACACACACTAGCGTAACTAAACGCTAGCCGCCACGAACCGACGACCGACAACAAGACACCGTCTCTTGCGAGATGGGCAACACTGTCGGGCCAGAACGAGCAGCCAACGCCGTCGGCGTAGCATAGAAAAACGACACCCGGCAACGATCACAGCTAAGCGACCAGTCACCAAGCTTGTCTTCAAGCAACATCAACTGTCTCCGGTTCCACTCCAGCGATTTCACGTTCTCTTGAACTCTCTTCAAAGTCCTTTGCAACTTTCCCTCACGGTACTTGTTCGCTATCGCAATCGAGTCGATATTTAGCCTTAGATGAAGTTTATCACCCACTTTAGGCTGCACTTTCAAGCAACCCGACTCCAAGGAGCAACCGAACCGACGACATCGCTATCCAGAACGGGGCTCGCACCCTCTCTGGTTTATGGCCTCAATCGTAAGGACTTCGGACATACGACGCCGTCGGAAAGCTACACCTATACGCCACATTTCGTAGCAGCCAAAGACTGAACGATTCAGCGCTGGGCTCTTCCTGTTTCACTCTGCCGTTACTAGGGGAATCCTGTTTAGTTTCTTTTCCTCCGCTAAATGATATGCTTAAGTTCAGCGGGTAATCACGACTGAGTTCAGGTTGAGATAAGCAAGACACGCACACGACTTGCCGTTGGCACCACCGCGACATGTTCGTCTCGGCACGCGCCAAACAGCTAGTTGAGCTCTAGATCTCGTTACACGCACATCGGCAAAATGGAAATGGAGCGACGATTCGCACCGCAATTCATACACATCATCACTTGTGAGAGAGAGACACGAGCAGAATCGCGACGGACGCCATTTGGCAGCTCATTCCGACCGTTTGTACAGTAAGAAATAGAGAAGCGCGTCACATTATGCGGGTGTGTAGTACACGTACACACACACACACACAACTTGTGATGCTTTGAAACTAGAACAATATCATTGTCCGGAGACAAACATATTGTTCGACACGCTTTTCTATGCACGAAGCATATCAGCAGTTTAGATAAACAACCCTGAACCAGACGTACCGACTGGAGACCCAATCGGTGCTATGCGTTCGAAATTTCACCACTCTAAGCGTCTGCAATTGTAGGTAACGCAGCAAGCTGCGTTCTTCATCGATACTGATGCAACTGATCCATCGCTGAAGCTAGTACGTATGTATCGAATCGTTAAATTCGACGTCACTTCAGACGAAACACGTTCATCTTTAGTGATGCACAAAAACTGATAAAAACATTGGCTTGGTGTTGTGATTGAGCGTACGAAGCCACATTTTTTTCAAGCAGAAAAAAACGCGGCGACGCATCATTAAGACTATCGCAGTCGACGCTTCGAAAAACGTCATCAGCGCATCAATAGCCACCGAATCGTGTTGCATCAACACCGTCGCGTTTTTTTGGGGTTGAAGCAAAAAAACGCTGTCGAGACGTCAGGTGAAGCGTTTCGCAGACAATCCGCCTGTAAAACACGACACACTTGATCATTAAGCCTCAGAATATCGGACCACCACATTCCGTAAGAAAGTGACCGAAACATTCATAGCGCAGGCATCTCGACCGGAATGTTAACATTCGTCAATGGTTTGGATTAAATCACGTGGCACGAAGCTCGGCGATGATCCAGCTGCAGGTTCACCTACAGCTACCTTGTTACGACTTTTACCCGGTTCAAAACCAATGCGATAAAAATGGTTTCCGCAACAACGAAGTCGTGAAACCTCGAAGCGACAGTCCCCACTCTTCTCGAATCAGTTCAGTCCCGGATAGCGACGGGCGGTGTGTACAAAGGGCAGGGACGTAATCAACGTGAGCTGATGACTCACACTTACTAGGCATTCCTCGTTTAAGGGCAATAATTACAATACCCTATCCCGGACATGGAAGAATTTCAACGGTTTACCGATACCTTTCGGCATAGGAAAAACCCGCTGACTCCACCAGTGTAGCACGCGTGCAGCCCCCGGACATCTAAGGGCATCACAGACCTGTTATCGCTCAATCTCGTGCGGCTAAACACCGCTTATCCCTCTAAGAAGTTATACGAACCCGAAGATTCGCCAACTATTTAGCAGGCTAGAGTCTCGCCTCGTTATCGGAATAAACCAGACAAATCACTCCACCAACTAAGAACGGCCATGCACCACCAACCACCAAATCGAGAAAGAGCTTTCAATCTGTCAGTCCTAATGGTGTCCGGACCGGGTGAGTTTTCCCGTGTTGAGTCAAATTAAGCCGCAAGCTCCACGCCTTGTGGTGCCCTTCCGTCAATTTCTTTAAGTTTCAGCTTTGCAACCATATCTACCCCCGGAACCGAAAGACTTTCGTTTTCCGGATAGCCTCGGCAGGGCAAAAACCCTCCGAATCGCGAGATGGCATCGTTTACGGTCAGAACTAGGGCGGTATCTAATCGCCTTCGAACCTCTGACTTTCGTTCTTGATTAATGAAGACATTCTTGGCAAATGCTTTCGCTGTTGGGCGTCTCACTACGGTCCACGAATTTCACCTCTCGCGTAATGATACGAATGCCCCCGGTTTGTCCCTCTTAACCATTAAATCAGTTCTAGAACCAACAAAAAAAGAACCGAAGTCCTGTTTCATTATTCCATGATGAGCTATTCAAGCAAGCGCCTGTATTGAGCACTCTGATTTATTCAAGGTAAACCTGCTGGCAGTTGAAGGGCGGACCCAACCTCAAACCAGCAAATTAGAAGTCACGACCACAGTTAACGCAATTTGCGAACTGCAGCACGTAACCTAGATCCAACTACGAGCTTTTTTTAACTGCAGCAATAACGAGATACACTAGGAGAGCTGGAATTACCGCGGCTGCTGGCACCAGACTTGCCCTCTCCTTGCTACTCGAAGAATCATTTGTATTCAACTCATTGAAATAACTCATCCAAAAAGGATGAGTCTTTATATGTTTAGTCACTATCTCATACTTAACAGTGGATAAGTTTCGCGCCTGCTGCCTTCCTTGGACGTGGTAGCCGTTTCTAAGGCTCCCTCTCCGGAGTCGAACCCTTTATTCTCCGTTACCTGTAACAACCATGGTAGTCCAATAAACTACCATCTAGTTGAAAGGGCAGACACCCTTTTTCGGATAGAGTCAGTCGAAACTGACAGTAAACTGCTTTATTCAGAGTCAACAAACAACGTCCGAAAAACGTTTGGTCTGTTCTAATAATTGCATCCCGCCTTGCGTTGGGATTTAGTTGCATGTATTAGCTCCAGTATTTCCGCAGTTATCCATATCTGAATTCCGAATAAGGTGATATCTGCTCTAATGAGCCGTACGCAATTTCATTGATGAATCAAAGCATGCATGGCTTAATCTTTTACTTGAGCATATCGCGCTGACAGAATCAATCAGGTATTACGCGAACATAAAGATGTTCAGCGAGATTGTTTCAGAAAAACAACCGCTTTTACACGATGTTTCACTGATTTACTCTCGTAAACACTTCCCACGCATACGATCGATACCGCAACAACATTTGAAACTCTAACAGTAGAGATGCACATTATTTCGACTTGTGTTTCGAAGCAGGACACCAGATCGCCTCAACGAACAGCGCCAGATCGAGAACAACAGTAGTCGTGACAACTGAAGCATATGGCTCGCGACACCGCAAGTCAACCGCTAACAATTGCATTGTACCCGGAATGGATTGATGTAGTCAGCCATCGTTGTGAAATATGTCACGAAAAATGACACACAACACGCCGAAAGCAGCCGACAAAACGACGCTAACAGCAAACCGTACGCACTGTGGAAACACAACACGCGGCAAGCCGATCGCACACGTCTCATCGCAACTACCACCCTCCTGACAAAACCACACTCGACACATATGCCGCACTCCTCTACTCCCGCCAATTAACAACACACCGCACACATGAGGGCACGTGTATCCTCGTTTTGCGTGTCTTTCAACGCGGCCGTGGTTTTTGTTTGCGCGCGGTTGTCAGCCGCTCACCGACTTGCATTTTGTCGCGAAGACCTGCACCGCATCGGTTGGTTGGTTGGTTGTTGGTTGCAAAGATGATATCCAATAACTGACTGGATAAATAACAGTGCATCAAACTGAACATATCAGTTGTCTTTTCTAGTTTCACCGGCACTTTCAGTTGTTGTCAACTTTTGAAAAAAATGACATTTGTATATAAAGATGGTGGAGATTTATAAAAATGGTGGAGATTTATAAAAATGTATAAAAATACGCCGGCGCCACAAAATTTTAGAGCACCCTTCTTAATTCTAGGGGACCCTTGTTTTTCTGGGCGGACCCTTGTTTTGTGGGCGGACCCGTGTTTTACAATTAGTACCATAGTACATCTGCCTGGCCCTATTTGAAATTATTATTATTATCAACGCGTAAAATATTATAAAATGGTGGTTTTAAAATAAAGGGTGGCCGTGGAAATAGAGATGTTGGCGCGGCAAACGTACACAATTTTTTATGTGGAAATAGAGATGTTGGCGCGACAAACGTACACAATTGTTTTTACGTGGAAATAGAGATGTTGGCGCGACAAACGTACACAATTGTTTTTACGTGGAAATAGAGATGTTGGCGCGACAAACGTACACAATTGTTTTTACGTGCAAATAGAGATGTTGGCGCGACAAACGTACACAATTATTTTTACGTGGAAATAGAGATGTTGGCGCGACAAACGTACACAATTATTTTTACGTGGAAATAGAGATGTTGGCGCGACAAACGTACACAATTATTTTTACGTGGAAATAGAGATGTTGGCGCGACAAACGTACACAATTGTTTTTACGTGGAAATAGAGATGTTGGCGCGGCAAACGTACACAATTTTTTACGTGGAAATAGAGATGTTGGCGCGGCAAACGTACACAATTTTTTACGTGGAAATAGAGATGTTGGCGCGGCAAACGTACACAATTTTTTACGTGGAAATAGAGATGTTGGCGCGGCAAACGTACACAATTTTTTACGTGGAAATAGAGATGTTGGCGCGGCAAACGTACACAATTTTTTACGTGGAAATAGAGATGTTGGCGCGACAAACGTACACAATTGTCGTTACGTGGAAATAGAGATGTTGGCGCGGCAAACGTACACAATTTTTTACGTGGAAATAGAGATGTTGGCGCGACAAACGTACACAATTATTTTTACGTGGAAATAGAGATGTTGGCGCGACAAACGTACACAATTGTTTTTACGTGCAAATAGAGATGTTGGCGCGACAAACGTACACAATTATTTTTACGTGGAAATAGAGATGTTGGCGCGACAAACGTACACAATTATTTTTACGTGGAAATAGAGATGTTGGCGCGACAAACGTACACAATTATTTTTACGTGGAAATAGAGATGTTGGCGCGACAAACGTACACAATTATTTTTACGTGGAAATAGAGATGTTGGCGCGACAAACGTACACAATTATTTTTACGTGGAAATAGAGATGTTGGCGCGACAAACGTACACAATTGTTTTTACGTGGAAATAGAGATGTTGGCGCGACAAACGTACACAATTGTTTTTACGTGGAAATAGAGATGTTGGCGCGACAAACGTACACAATTGTTTTTACGTGGAAATAGAGATGTTGGCGCGACAAACGTACACAATTATTTTTACGTGGAAATAGAGATGTTGGCGCGGCAAACGTACACAATTTTTTACGTGGAAATAGAGATGTTGGCGCGACAAACGTACACAATTTTTTACGTGGAAATAGAAATGTTGGCGCGGCAAACGTACACAATTTTTTACGTGGAAATAGAGATGTTGGCGCGACAAACGTACACAATTTTTTACGTGGAAATAGAGATGTTGGCGCGGCAAACGTACACAATTTTTTACGTGGAAATATGTTTTTCTGGGCGGACCCTTGTTTTGTGGGCGGACCCGTGTTTTACAATTAGTACCATAGTACATCTGCCTGGCCCTATTTGAAATTATTATTATTATCAACGCGTAAAATATTATAAAATGGTGGTTTTAAAATAAAGGGTGGCCGTGGAAATAGAGATGTTGGCGCGGCAAACGTACACAATTTTTACAATCACTAACCTCGCCTTACTCAAATGCCGCCAAATTCTCAAAGCCTTCCACTCCAAAAACTTTTGAAAAGGGGAACCACAACGGAGGTGTTCCAGTCGGTGAAGAAGTGGCCGGAGGAGAATGATTCGGAAAACAGTAGTGATTTTTTGATTGCATAAAAGTTAATCTTGGCAATAGAAAACCCAATTTTTATTTCCAGTCAGCCTTCTTTCAGGCATTGTGGTCAACAAAAATGGAAAACATCCTTTGTTTATCCTCCGCGGGATATGACATTATGAGGCATTTTCGAAGCATATGCTCTCTCCGCATTTCACCTGCGTGGGCCTTGTGAGCCGTTGAATATCTTTTTGGGGTTCGATTCCCCTCCTCGACAAATGCTTTTGCTGAACATAATCTGCCTGAATTGAAAGTATTCTGGAGTTTTTCAACCGAGTTGATAGTGAGCCAATTGCCAAGTGTTTTTTTACAGTTTCTCGAATAAGGATTCACCAGAATTGGTCATCGAGTTCAATGACCACCCAAGGCCGACTGTTCGGCGTTGTTTTCCTTATACCGCCGGCGTTTTTTTGTTCCGCTTCCGTATACCGCAGGTTTATGTAGAAATTCGAAAAAAACAGAGAGACGGAGACGAATCGAATTGGGAAACTGTTCATGTGAACTAATTACGTTTAGCAAAGAGAATCCTCCCCACGGCGGTCTTCTATCCGATATTAGTAACTAGGAGGAGCCGAAAATTGGAAAGGTAATAGGAATCTCCGCGAGATGACCTCGGAAGTAAACAGGCGATCTGTATAAAAGAAGAGTTTTCCCGCAATCGGATATACTTCATCCTCACGATGAGTAGCAGCACTTTCGTTTCTGTGGCTTCGGCCGTCTCCGGTCTCGCCGTCCTCGGATGTCTTCTCACCGTCGGAATGATCTTCAATGACATCAATTCCTTCTACGATGAGAAGATTGAGGAGCTGAAAGAGTTCAAAGGAATGGAGCAGAGTGCCTGGGAGTCCATGATCCCAGCCACCCGTCCAGTCACAGCCGAATCCTTCCTTTTTGGCCGCAACAAGAGACAGGCTCAGTGCAACTGTGGAGCTCAATCCCGCGGATGCCCAGCTGGACCACCAGGACCACCAGGACAGCCAGGAGTCCAGGGAGAGTCAGGACTTCCAGGAATTGCTGGACAGCCGGGATCCGGAGCCAGAGTCAACCCACAAACCGGACGTGACAGCTTCTGCATCACCTGCCCGGCAGGACCACCAGGACCAGCAGGATCTCCAGGAGCTCCAGGACCAGCTGGACGATCTGGTGCACCAGGGCAAGACGCTTTCGGAGGAGGCCAGGGCCCAGCTGGACCACCAGGGCCAGCCGGAGACGCCGGAGCCCCAGGAAACGCAGGATCTCCAGGAGCCCCAGGAAACCCAGGACGTGGAGGACAACGCAGCCGTGGAACTCCAGGAGCCGTCGGAGCGCCGGGACCACAGGGACCTGCTGGAGCCCCAGGACAGCCAGGACAGTCTGGAGGATCTGGAGCCCCAGGAGCGCCAGGACCTGCTGGAGCTCCAGGACAACCGGGACAGCGCGGAGGAAACGGAACCCCAGGAGCGCCAGGAAACTCTGGAGCCCCAGGAGGAGACGCCGGTGAGTATGATCACATCATCCATATTCTGATAAT
Source organism: Caenorhabditis sp. 36 PRJEB53466 (assembly GCA_946814055.1). Lineage (NCBI taxonomy): Eukaryota > Metazoa > Nematoda > Chromadorea > Rhabditida > Rhabditidae > Caenorhabditis > Caenorhabditis sp. 36 PRJEB53466. The sequence goes on along the minus strand of CAMPFS010000005.1, from coordinate 3,797,161 downwards.
ATCCATTTGCAGCCTACTGCCCATGCCCGGCTCGTTCCGCCGCAATGGCCGCCCGTTCTCGCGTCTCCGCTCGTTCGCGTGCCGCAGTCGTCAAGCGCCGCCGTGTGGTCAAGAGAGTCCGTGTGCAGAAGGCATAACACGTTGTTCTCAGCTATCAATAAACAGTTCAGCATGCAAACGGTCTTCCATTTCTGTAGCGCGTGTCATCTTCACTACAGTCTTCAGCCTTTTTCTCAATCACACAACCCCCTTTTCTGTCCTCTTTTCACCAAAGCTGTTTGGTCAATAACGGTTTCAAGGTCTTTTCTTTGCGGGCCGAACACGGAAATTGAAAGCGTACACTAATTGAGAATTCACAGAAAAAGGCAGTACACTCGCATTCCGTTCCTCCCGCTTTCTCACAATCTCTCGATTCCATCTTGAACCTGTCAAGGGCTTCTCTTGAAAAAACACAAAACTGAGTAAACTGCGAGGAGTCTTATAAAAGGTGGACGAGAAATTGGAAAAGACACACATCGTCAGTTGAAGATGAGTGCCAGTTCTCTCGTGACTGTCGCTTCCGTCGCCTCCGGAATCGCTATTGTGGTCTGCGTATTCACTGTCGGAATGATCTTCAATGACATAAACTCGTTCTACGATGAGAAGATCGGAGAGCTCACCGAGTTCAAAGGATACGAGCAGATCGCCTGGAATGCCATGATCCCAACCACCCGCCCGTCTTCTGGATCCTCTTTCCTTCTTGGCCGTAACAAAAGACAAGCTCAGTGCAACTGCGGGGCTCAATCCCGTGGATGCCCAGCTGGACCACCAGGACCACCAGGACAGCCAGGAATTAGAGGAGAACCAGGTTTTCCTGGAATTGCAGGACAACCGGGATCTGGAGCCAGAATCAACCCAGCCACCGGCAAACCAGGATTCTGCATCACTTGCCCCGCCGGAGCACCAGGACCAGCTGGACCACCAGGACATCCCGGACCACAGGGAGTCAACGGGCAACCAGGAGCACCAGCTCCGTCCGGAGGACGTGGACCACCAGGACCACCAGGACCAGCCGGAGATGCCGGAGCCCCAGGAAACCCAGGAGCATCAGGAGGCCCAGGACAACCAGGACGTGGAGGACAACGCAGCCGTGGAACTCCAGGAGCCGCTGGAAGACCAGGACCACAAGGACCAGCTGGAGCCCCAGGACAGCCAGGACAGTCGGGAGGAGCCGGAACTCCTGGACCACAGGGACCACCAGGACCAGCAGGACAGCCAGGACAGCGCGGAGGAGATGGACAACCGGGAGCCCCAGGAAACGCAGGAGCACCAGGAGGAGATGCCGGTTAGTTGCTAGACCTTTTCGAAAGTTTAAACGGCGTATATTTCCAGCCTACTGCCCATGCCCATCTCGTTCTGCTGCCGTTTTCGTCCGTTCCCGAGCGGTTGCCCGTTCCCGAGTGGTCGCCCGTTCCCGAGTGGTCGCCAAGAGCCGCGCAGTTGCTCGTCGTCGCGTCTCCGCAAAGCGACGTGTCGTCAGAAAACACCGCGTTCAGAAGGCCGTTGCCTAAGTCACATCGTAACGAAAATAAATGCTTTATCGAAAAACAACAGCTGATAATTAAGAAGAGATCAGTAATTATACCAGTACAGCCCTTGTTCCGTAGTGTGACGCTGGTAGTAAGCTGTCTGAGTGGCACAACTGTTGTCCGGATTATCCGTCTCCACCATTAAAACTGACGCCATCATCATGAAGTTGAGCACATAGAGAGTGAGGAGAAGTATTACTAAATCAGAGACTAACAATATAACTTCCAACTGATACTCACTGCTTGGGACCTCTAGGAATGCAAGCGGAAGGACGTAGTCACTCCACATCTGCATTCGGTACTTTTCATGCAGATCTCTGAGCCCTCCGAAGTCGTCTCCAGTTCTCTGAAACTGCGTCGTTGCTGCGGAGTCCGATTGAAACTCACATTGGCAACGGACAACCTATTCATCTCGAAGGTTTCTGCTAATTTCACAGCATTCTCTACTTCTAACTGCAAAGAGAAAACGTTACGTGCAAAATTTATTGGATGGGCACCTTGAATTTGCAGAAAAAACATCCTTGTTTCGAGAGTTGGCATACTTTTTTGACAGTTTCCATTCTTCTTAAATTGATATTAGAATGACGAACAACGCTTTTTCACTAACGATTTCATTGTTTCACTCCATTTGCCTTTGTAAACAGTCAAGAGTTTCTCGGTGCCAGCACACTAAAAATGGGTACATCTTTAAGTTCAGGCAAGTGACTTACGAAGTTATTAGTTATCGAGAAAAGGTGTGAACAAACGCGTTCGCTTTTCAGTATTTCCTCTTTTATTTGCGTTTCCCACTCACCAATTTGAATCGTAACGGATAAATGATTTTCAACTGAAAACCAAATTAGATGAATACAAAAGTTATCCATTACGGAATTCTCGAGGATTGAGAGAGATGAAGTCTTGCACAGTGACATTGCGAGCCAGTAGAACGTCTCTGAAAATGTAATGGAGCGATTGCAGCTGTTGAGAATGTACCGCATGTTGAAGTAGTTCACTTTGGAGTCGTTCAATGTACTCGTAACATTGAGTTTTCCGATCACTTCCATTTGCCGATCTCTGAGAACGTTTATAAAGAGACCGTGGGCTGAGTTGCTCATCAGAATTATGAGGCACGGCCAGATGAACGCAATTAAAGTAACATAGAAAAGGATATCTACGCCTTTTTTCAGAAATTTGGCAACTGTTTTATCCATTTGAACACCTGAAAAGAAAGGGAATGTTCTGGAGTTGAATGATAGCCATACTGGATAGGTATGCGTGCCCTCGAAACATGCAAATCAGTGAAAACGAGGATAGGAAAATGACGAGAATAATGAAAATGAAGAGTAAATAATAAAGAAGCTCAATGACCAGAGGGCTCTGAAAAATTGCGTAGATTGGGTTGACAACAGGAGGTAACGCATACCGGCAAAGAGAATAATAGTTCGATCTTTGAATAGACATCTTTTATAGGCATCAACTTTCCACGAATCGCCTCTTTGTACCGTTCGAACTTGTTATCTGTTTCCATAACATTAGCGATTATCTGTTCAAATCCATCTGTCAGTGAATCCCATTCAAACAGAACATCAGTGTCTATCGCGACGATGTCATCCTGCAAGATTCTCTCAATTTCAGAATCATAGGAACGAGACGGACTGCAAGATTCTTCGGGAGTGTCGAATTGGCCAGACTGAGGACATTATCCTCTTTTCCGCACGTCATGTTCACTCCTAGACATTCTTTTTTGAAAGAGTCAATCACATCCAGAATATTGTTGATAATTGACTGTGCAGGTGGTATATTCTGCAGATGATATTGTCGGATTCTCGTGTGCAATGGCTGAAACGCGTCCGCAACACTCGGCAATTCGTTTTCATAACACAAGAATCGTTCGGCCGTTGAATTGATTACTTCGTCATACTCTGAAAGTGAAGGGTAACTCGGTTTGTCTCTAATTGTCGGAAACCTTTGAGAAACTGATCAAATCGTGTTTCCCTCAGATCGTACACACTTCGATAGTTTCTCACCCAACGGAGAGTGTCATGCGCGTACCAGAGAGTCAAACAGATGAACACAAAGTAGATGAACATGCCCGCTTTGCGAAGGTAAAAGCCACGGTACTCCTGTAAAACATTAGTTTTCAAAAGAACTTATTGTTTTATGACATTGACAAAGGCAAGGAAGTCATTCCGTTTTTCTCTGAACTTGTAGTCTGTGTATATCAGCCAGTACAGATAATAACCCGCAAACGCTGCAAAGAACAGAGCATTTTTCTGAAATGAGCAGACAGTTAGACATTGGTAAGGAGTTTGGACGTACTCGAAAAACTCCGAAAAAAAGGAACTTGAAGATCTGACTGGGTGGATCGTGAACAATTAAATTTCCGGCGAGCTGAAACAACCTGACTAGTTCCTACTGATATAAGCCTCCCTTCCTCACTTTCATCAATGAATCTTGCATCTCGGTGAAGTGCTCAACAATAGTCCAGAAGGTATCCGGAGTATCATTCGGCTTCTCCACCTGATTTTCCCTTTTCAGATCGTGTCGATAACACGTCATCTCGGGAATCAACTTTGCAGATCCTTGACTTAAACACAAAAATACACATAATGTCTGAATACTTTTTCCGTTTTCGGTTACTTATTCTACACTCACAAGGCATCTCATCGTCGTTTTCCTACCAATGACCATTTCCTCCCTCTCCTCTTTTCGTGGTCTATCTGTCTTGTTGTCCGTTCGATCAGTTCACGTCGTTTTCTTTTTTCAGGAGGCGTTGCCCGTTGTTACTTTCCTTCCTTGTCGGAACAGGTTTCGAAAATACTGAACAGAAAGAATGGAAAAGGGAACCAACTGATAAGCACCCGACTCTCTCCGTTTCCAACACTATTCCCTGGGTTTCCAAGAGACGGGCAAGTTGTATAAAAGGGGAAGGACGGAAAAGAAACAGCCACTCTCATCTGCAGAGATGAGCGCCGCTACTCTCGTGACTGTCGCTTCGGCCGCCTCTGGTATTGCCGTCGTTGCCTGCCTTTCACCGTCGGAATGATCTTCAATGACATCAACTCTTTCTACGATGAGAAGATCGGAGAGCTCGCCGAGTTCAAGGGATACGAGCAGATCGCCTGGAATGCCATGATCCCAACAACCCGCCCGTCTTCTGGATCTTCTTTCCCTCTTGGCGCAACAAGAGACAGGCTGAGTGCAACTGCGGAGCTCAATCCCGCGGATGCCCAGCTGGACCACCAGGACCACCAGGACAGCCAGGAGCTAAGGGAGAGTCAGGACTTCCAGGAATTGCTGGGCAACCGGGATCTGGAGCCAGAATCAACCCAGCCACCGGCAAACCAGGATTCTGCATCACTTGCCCTGCTGGAGCACCAGGACCAGCTGGACCACCAGGACAGCCAGGACCAAAGGGAGTCAACGGACAGCCAGGAGCACCAGCTCCGTCCGGAGGACGTGGACCACCAGGACCACCAGGACCAGCCGGAGATGCCGGAGCCCCAGGAAACCCAGGAGCACCAGGAGGCCCAGGACAACCAGGACGTGGAGGACAACGCAGCCGTGGAACTCCAGGAGCTGCTGGAAGACCAGGACCACAAGGACCAGCTGGAGCCCCAGGACAGCCAGGACAGTCGGGAGGAGCCGGAACTCCTGGACCACAGGGACCGCCAGGACCAGCAGGACAGCCAGGACAGCGCGGAGGAGATGGACAACCGGGAGCCCCAGGAAACGCAGGAGCACCAGGAGGAGATGCCGGTTAGTTGCCAATCTTTTTCAGCATCATGTATCTTCTATCATTCCAGCGTACTGTCCATGCCCAGCTCGTTCTTCGGTCATCGCCGCCCGTGCTGCCGTCAACCGCAACGTGGCTCGCAATCGCGTCGTGGCTCGCAACCGCATCGCCGCTCGCCGCCGTGTCGCTGTTCAGCGCAGAGTTCGTGTCCACGCTCAAGCCGCTGCTGCCGCCTAAACGGTTCATTTACAATAAAGATTGAGCATTCAATGATTCATTTAACAATTGGGATTCTCGAAACAATCAATGCTAAATGAGCAAAAACTGAGTTTCTGTTCTCTTTGATAACCTCATCAAGTAGTCCTTCTTCACTCGATAGTACATCCTGCAAGAGTATTTATCTCGTGAGGTTCCTGTGTGTTTTCCGAATACCTTAAAGAACACCTTCAATTCCTCAATTTTCTTGTTCTGTGACTTGTGCGACTCTATCGTAGCCTTCCGCGTCTGTTGCTCTCTCAGCAGCTGGTCTTCGAGCATCGTAGTCATTCTCTGACTCTTCTCCACACTTTGAAGAGCTTCATCCAACTGAAACATTACTTTTCCACTCACGAACCGTACTGTGAACTCACTTTCGTCGTCAGTTCGCTTTCGATCTGCACGTACTTCTCCAATGTGCTCTTTCGTTTGTTCTCCGATTCCTCCAACCTACGTTTACTGTCTTTCAAAGCCTTCTCCGTCTGAAATATGTCCCATTCCTCCCGTTTTTCTCAGATTCTCTCACTGTTTGTCCGCTCTTCTCCAAAAGCGCTCTCAACTTCAGATTCTCTTCGTCTTTCTCTTGCGTTCTTTCCGCTTCTCGTTCCAATTCTTCCTGTTTCTCTCCCAGAATCTGCTCCATCCGTGCTATTTCTTGCTTCTTCTTCGTCATTTCCAATTCCAAATGTTCAATTACCTGAATTACTTGATCGTTCTCAATCTCCTCTCCCGATTACCTGATTGTTCATCAAAGTATGTCCTTTGCTTTCCAAACTCGCTTCAGCTCGGATTTCTGCCACTGCTTGTGCGAATTCCTCACTCAAATCCGACCGAGCCCTGCAAAAACTTCGCATTTCCTTTCCCATTCCCACATTCTCACTGTTCGATGGCTGCAATTTGACGCTCCGTTCCTCGGCTTCTTTCCTCCGAATCGTCTCCTGTTGCTCGTCGACCGTCTTGTGAAGTTCGTTCAATTTCGCGCCCATTTCGATGATTTCCAATTCAATTCTGTGTTGGTTTCCTAGTTGCGTATCTAAAATGCTCGGTTTCCTTAGCTCTCTTCTTGATCTTCTCACCCATGATACTCATTTCGCTCCTCAATTTCTCAATCTCCTCCCTTAACTTCTTCTCTTCCCCCTCGAAATTCTGCCTGTGAATCTTGAACTTTCTCTCCGCGTCCTTCTTTTGCTCCTCGAGCATTTCCTCCAGTCGCGCCGTCTGAAACTGTCCGTTCTCTGTGTTTTCTCTGCGTCGCTCACCTCTTCGTCCTTCTCCTCCACCAATTTTTTCAAATAACCAATCACATCGTTTGACTCGAATGTCAAGTTTGTCAACTGATTCTCGGTCGTCTCATTCGTCACTATCAGCTCGGCAATCTTCTCCTGATTCTCTTCGTTCTTTGGCTCAACTCTATTTTCGATTGCTTACCTGTAAAAGTTCGATCTGCTCTTCCAGCGGTTTCTCTTCTGAATCCTGCTTCTGCTTTGAAATCATAGCTGTAGTTGAATGACCACTAACCCCCGCGCGCGAAGTCCATTTCATTCACCCGTGAAAATCGCTCTTCCGGTTTTCATTTCTACACCTTTCCTGCTCAAATATCAAATAAGGATTGCAGAAATGCATTCAAGTTGCCAGTGTACATTTACGATAAACATCGACCATCCCGTTATTTCGGAGCGTCGTAGGCGAATATCCATGGCATTTTTTAAAACTGCGTTTTCTGTTTTCCACGTCCAGAATGCCACAGAACTCTGAATCCAAACATTTTTCTATTTTTCTGCAGTCTCGAAATTTTTTCTACTCAATCTGCCCACTGATAAAACGCCGCAGTATCATTCCACCCTGTTCTCTCGTCTCTTCCGTGTGGCGTGATGTGTACCCCTCTCGTTTTCTCACTCTTCCGACACGAATATCGTGAGAATATTGGGCGCTACAACGAAGTAGAACTCGCACGGAACGGAACTGTTACAATTTGGAACTCGCAGTTATATTTTAACGTTGCGAGTTCCAAATCGTAACAGTTCCATTCCGTGCGAGTTCTACTTCGTTGTAGCGCCCAATATTGACGTTTTTGCAGGGAAGAAATGAGTGTTAAACTCTACCTCGTCACCTACAACGTTCTTCAAATCTTGGGGTACGTTTCAAAAAGTTCTGCTTTAATTGTGACCCACAAAAGTTTTCAGATGGTCCGCTGTGCTCGTCAAGACTGTCCTCGGTCTTGTCAACGGCCTCACGTGGCCTCAGCTTTACGAGTCGGTCGAGTTTGAGCTCAAGATCTTCCAAACTGCCGCCATTCTCGAGGTATTGAAGAATATTCGGGTCTTCTCTCATTTTTCGATCTTCAGGTTATCCACGCCGTTGTCGGTCTCGTCCGTTCTCCAGTCGGCACCACCGCTATGCAGGTTACTTCCCGGGTCGTTCTCGTCTGGCCAATCCTCCATTTGTGCTCTACTGTGAGTTTCTTACTTGCATTAAATTGCATTAATAGTTTTTTAAGGCCCGGTACAGCATCGGAGTCCCACTTCTTCTCGTTGCGTGGTCCGTGACCGAGGTCATCCGGTACTCGTTCTATGCCCTAAGCGTGCTCAAGCAGCCGATCCCGTACTTCCTTCTATACCTTAGGTACATTTGCACTATTTTCCATGACTTATTCCTGTGTTGTTTCCAGATACACTCTTTTCTACGTACTCTACCCAATGGGAGTCTCCGGAGAACTGTTGACGCTATTCGCTTCCTTGAAGGAGGTCGATGAAAAGAAGATCCTGACGCTCGAGATGCCAAACCGTCTCAACATGGGAATCTCGTTCTGGTGGGTGCTCATCATTGCCGCGCTCACCTACATCCCCGGATTCCCACAACTCTACTTCTACATGATCGGCCAGAGAAAGAAGGTTCTCGGCGGTGGAAACAAAAAGAAGGAGTAACTGACTGAAACGAGTATTCAAACTTGCATGTATTTCATCTTCATCTAGATTTATTGTTACAAATCGTCATTCATAAATTATTGCCTACCCGTAGAGAACCCATGAAAACGTATCAAGATGGTGGCATCATCTGTGCGAGCGCTTCCGATTTTGCCGCCCAGTTCTGATACAAATAATAGCACCAGTAGATGAGGTTGAGAAAACAGAACGAGAGCGGAAACGCCTTACGGCAGAATTTATCCACGTTCTGCGCCGTCCATTTTGTGTTCTCGTCGTCGTCATCTGCTAGTAAGCCTGGAAAAGAAGAGAATGAAGAGTAAGAAAGTGGGGAAACTGACTACCAAACTGAGCAAGAGCGTGGAGCGATTCGAACATGTTGTTCGCCTGGCGAGTTATCGATATTTTGTGAGAAGTTGTACCGTTCTGAAAAGAACAAATGAGAACGAAAGTGCGTGGCACTAACCGAGAACGGCTCGTCGTAGTTGCTCCTCAGATCGCTTTCCGCCGCGTTCACGTTCGTCACCGTCGTCGCGCCGTAGTTGTTCTTCTTTTTGTCCTTCTTCCTCTGTAGCACTGCCACCCTTTCCTTCTTTTTCTCCGCCTGCCTCTCCTTCCTTCGCATGTTGTTTTCACTCTCCAGATAACAAACAAACGCCACTTCGATCATTGTCAGAAATATGAATCTGAAATGAGTCTTTTTTCATTTTCAATTGAAATTAAGCACTTACGCAGTCGTCAGCACCATATAAACATCAATTGATTTCACATAACCCACCCTCGGAAGATTCTTTGCCACGTTTCCGTACTAAAAAAATCACTGATCAGTTATCAATTTTAGTGGAATCACCTGAAACGTGAGAGCCATCAGTGAGCTAACTCCGAGTGTAATTCGGGCTGGAAGCGCTTTCAGGTCAATCCAGAAGCTGACAAATGAGAGAAAAACGGAAGAATAGGTGGGAATGTACATCTGGAGAATGTAGAATCCGTAGGCACGGGAGAATGTGAGCGACACGGTCAGCTGGAATGCAGACGATAAAAGAAGGGACCTACAGTATTCCAACCAACCTGGTCCCATTGGCCGGCCGCGTATTCGAAGCTGTTCTTAGTCCACTGCATGCCGTAAAGAGTGAAATCGGAGAGTTTCGACTTGGCGATCGAGAAAACGGGCTGCCATTCTCTCCAATTCAGTTTCACCTTGGCCGCATTGTACGCGTAACTCTCAATTATGAGTTCACAGTTCTAAAAGAGATGTGTATGCTTTTGAATGATTTCCTGATAGCTTACCATGATATCCATTGGGAAAAGTACCAAGTCTACCATGCACGGACTCTGAACTTGCAATCGATAGTTCACCCAAACGGTCCCATTCGGGTAGATCATCAAAAAGATGTTCGGAGTTGGAGACGAGTGGATTTCTGTTTTCTTCGAGTTTACAAAACAAACATTAGGGGTCCATAACTTGTCAATCATCTGTAGAATTCAAATAAACTCGCACACTTTGCACTGTACTCACTGAGTATCCGAGAGTTAGATTCTGAAGGCACGAAGTGATATGATCGAATCGAAGCCTCGGATCGTGCCATATTTGACTGAAGAGCAAGTCCAAAGTGAAACTCGCAGATATCTCCGACACTTGCGCAATGTTCTGAATGCCGAATTCGATGGAGACGACTGTCGCCGACGTCTTCAACGGCACCGTGTTCTTGTTGTAGTTGTCGTCGAAAAGCCTTCTCAACACCAGTTGTGAAATCGTGTCATTCGCCGGCTCGCTGCAATCATTTTACGATCCTTTTACAGTCTCTGGCGAGTTCGGGGCGATAAGCAGAGCAGTCAGTTGCTCCGCAATGATTTTCTTCTCTATCGTCTGCTACTTTCTCAGTGTTTTTCGAATTGTAAGTGCCGATTGTGCGCCAGGAGACGTCAAAAACACCCAGGAGAATTGTGTGCACGTGGAAAATGTGGCGGCGTGAGTTGGGAAGGAGTGGCAGAGGAGAGAGAAATTGGAATTGTTTCAGATCGTGGCAGGAGGCCGAGAACTTCTGCACAGCTCACAATGGACATTTGGCGTCGGTGCACAACGCATTCGACATGACTTCATTGAGAAGTAAGGGAATCTGAGGACATTAATGGTAAGAAATATGTAATTCAGAAGTGGCTGGGATGTGCTCAACATTCTGGCTGGGAGGACAATGTCAATCGGGAGCCAATTGCCAATGGATCGACGGAACTGACTTCGACTACACCAACTTTAGAAATGGAAACTCCGGAACGGACAATTGTGTGGTTGCGGACACGAGATCAGGTACATTCGAGCCTAGTACTTTCGGTCTAAAAGACAACATTTCATTCTCGGAAGTTTACAGGAACTTGGAACACGCAAGCTTGTGACGCGAAGATCTGCATTGCCTGCGAAATAGCGGGAGCGATGAACAATTGTCAGGACTGGATGGCGGCGGGATATACCGAGTACGGGCGGTCGAAAACAAACAAATATGTATGCGTTTCTTGATTTCTTTTTCAGTTCCGGGAAGTACACTATCTTGGTGAACGGGAAGGAGACGGAAGTGTGGTGCGACATGCAAACCTACGGAGGCGGATGGATTCTCTTCCAAAAGTACACTTTGATACTATAGTTCTCATCTTTTAAAGTTCTTTTTATAGTCGTATTGATGACACGGAGACGTACTGGAATCGCAAGTGGGACGAGTACAAAAACGGATTCGGGGACACGGATGTGAGCGCCAATTTCTGGCTGGGAAACGAGGCACTCCACGCGCTGACTTCTGATGCAAATGTGACTCTTCGAGTGGAAATGTACGGGGATCGGACGCCCAATTCGCAAAACGCAACGGACTTTTGGTTCAGTCACTATTTCCAGTTCACTGTTAGTTCGTACTGGAAGTTTACAAACATTCTGATCATTACAATTTACGCAGATTGGTCCCGAGGCTCAAAATTATCCCCTGAACTTGGTGATGGATTGGTGGAACGTGGTGGGGAATGCGTCAACGGCTTGGTACGATCTGACCTGCTCGGCGGGAGCCCCCTTCTCCACCATCGACAACATCCACGACCCGGTGAAGGAGTGCGTAACCAAGTATGAAATGGGGTGAGTTCTGCGCTTCCCTATTTTTGTTTTTCTTTTCGCACTGCTCCTGGCCAATTTCCGCCCTTTCAGCGGCTGGTGGCTTAACAACTGTGCCCTTTCCACACTCAATGGCGCATACAATCCAAAGGACTGGACGAACGGATACGGCATGTTTTGGATTTGGGACGGCTCCGAGACTATTCTACACCCGCAAAAGACCCGAATGCTGCTGAGAAACACCGTTTAACTTTATAAATAGCTGTCCCGAACACTTACTCGCAATGCATCCAATCGTAATTTTCGGACGGCATCTCGTGATTCGGAAGCGTTGCGATCGCATTTCCGAGTCCCCAAATCAACGTAAACAGATTGAGTCGTTCCGAGATTCCCGTCACGTTCGTCATTAGAACATCTGAAAATCAATAGGCTAGTGAAAGAAAAAATAGTTTGAAAAGAGTAAAAACTCAGAAAATTGAAAGTGCAGATCGGAGAGCGGAGAGCCGGGAGGGACAGTGAAAACTTTTTGATCATACACATATTTGGGAGCGCCTCGTAAACAAAAGCAGTTGATGATTGAGAGGCTGGAGATGAGATGAAGAGTGTTGTATGCTTTTAAAAAATTGAGGCTTTCCGGATGAGGGAAGAGGATGAAGAAGAAGCAAAAGGAGAAGAAGCAGAAGCAGATGAGGGATTTTTCATTTGGAGTAGGCAGGGGGACCGCATATGTAATGACGTGGCAACACAAATAATAAAATTATCTATCTATCTATCTATCTATCTATCGAATAGAAAACGGGATGAATGGGCGAGTGTGGGAAAACGGAAAAAGCTGTCAAAATCAGACAGTGGAAAAGTCTTCACCAATTGATTAAACTCTGCTTTGTTTTGACTCCGCCATCCTCATAAGTCACGAAAAAAACGGGGAGAGCCTTATGAATTTCGAATTTCGAATCCCTCGAATGACCATAAACCTTAGTCGTCGTGTGCCGGCCACTGCTTCTGGAGCCGGGACCGAAAGGAGGCGTGCTCTCGGCGGACCCATCATCGGACTTCTTCTGAAGCACGTCGCGCCGCAAATTCACCTCGACATCATAATAAGATGCAGATTTTCTTCCATGTTCAACTGCCCGACATTGTTGAGGGAAATTCGATTGTTTGTGACGGCGCCAGAGAGTGTGCGCGACGGTGAGACGCAGCAAATGCACTCGTCTCTCTTTCGGGTTTCAGAGAAGATGACGGCTCTTGCAGGTACTACCGGCCGACTGAAAGATCTTTGGGCAAACCGAAAAGGGAAGATAGCCGGAGATGAGCCGGAATGACCATTTTCAGCCATCCGTTCTGAATATTCATAGCACATTATGGTTTTTCCCCAATTTTTTTGTTTTTCACACAAATGACATATAAGTGCGCGCGTTCCTCCGACCATCGGTAATCGGAGTGAAATGAAATTACTTGTGACGTGTACAGTCTATACTACAGAAAACAAAATCGAGAAAAAACCGAGATGGGCGAGGGAGAGAAAGAGGGGGAAAATGTAGTTTCTGTGACCAAAGTGACTAGCTTGTTAGTCGCCGCTCCTATAAGAAGGCCCGTGATCGGAGTGTACAATATTGTCAGGGATGAGTGTCTTGATTTCTCTCTTTCTTGTCTTCGTGACTTCTTATGTCGTCTACTTTTATTGGAGAGTTCGGAAATATCCGAAAGGACCGTTTCCGCTTCCATTCGTTGGAAACATTCTTCAGGTAATCTATCCGTTCTTGTTGATTTTCCCAATTTATTTTCCTCTTTCAGATGCCAGCGGAGAACATCCAGGAGTATTTGGATTCTCTTTCCAAAATCTATGGCCCGTGTTTCACCATCTGGACACCGCGTCCGTGCGTCGTTCTGGCCGACTACGATCACGTGAAAGACGCCTTCGTAACGCAGAGTATCATCAATCCTCGCGCCGTTCGTCTAATCCTTTTCACATTCAGGCGATGCATTCATTTCCCGCGCCCACAGACCTCCGGAAACCCTTTTGCAGCCGATCGACAACACTGGAATACTATCTGCAAGTGGGGAAGTTTGGAGACTTCAGAGGAGAACATCGCTCAAGATTCTGAGAGATTTCGGATTGGGAAGGAATCTGATGGAGGAGCAGGTGGTACGATCAGTTCATGAAATGCTCGCACAGATGAAAACGATCAAGGACAAGCAGAATGCCGACGTCTTCTGGCCGATCCAACTTTGTGTGGGAAATGTGATCAATGAGTCACTGTTTGGGTTCCATTACAAGTACGAAGATTCTGAAAAGTTCAAAACATTTGTGAAGATTATTGACAAGCATCTGAGAATCAGTTCCGGAAGGCCTGCTCTCCTGATTGCCACGTTTCCGTGGATGAGACACTTGCCGATCATCGGAGAATTGGGATACCACGCAGTAAAACGGAACATTGTCTCGTATCAATCGTTCATTGAAGAAGAAGTTGTGACTCAGATGAAGCAGTACGACGGCGAAAGTGAGCCCGAGAACTTTGTGCATGCGTACATGCAGCAGATGAAGAAAACTGGAAACCCTGGACTCGAGTTGGTTGATTTCTCCCTTCCAAATTCATGAATTCCATTCCAGCATGCCTAATCTATGTGCCTCCGTTCTCGACTTCTGGCTCGCTGGAATGGAAACGACGTCAAACTCCCTCCGTTGGCACCTTGCTTACATGATGAAATATCCAGAAATGCAAAACAGAGTTCGCAAAGAGATAATGGAAAACGTCGGCACTTCCCGCTTGGTCTCAATGGCCGACAAGGCCAACATGCCGTACACGCAGGCTGTGATCCACGAAGTGCAGAGACATTCCAACATGATTCCTTTCCTCGGAACTCACACATGTAAGCGAACAACTTTTTTGAGACACGGCCAATCATAATTGTTCAGGCCTCGAGGATACTGTCGTCCAGGGAAAGAAGGTGCCAGCCGGGACCAATGTGTTCGCCCAAATCTGGTCTGTGATGAGGAACGATCCAGTTTTCGACAGTCCTCTCACTTTCAACCCGGACAGATATCTTCTGGCCGACGGGCGAACTTTCGATAAGGTAAACGAAACGGTTGAATCGATCTCAATCAAAAGGGGTCCTCGTTTCCAGGCTCAACTGGAAAAGACCATCCCGTTCAGTGTCGGAAAGAGGGCGTGCGTGGGCGAAGGGCTCGCGCGCATGGAACTCTTCGTCATCTTTTCAGCTCTCATTCAGAATTACGAGTTTGTGGCCACCTCCCCAATCGATCTCACTCCAATGACCGGCACTGTTCTCACCAGCAAGCCTTACACTTGTAAATTGATCCCACAGTATTGATCTGATGTACATACATATTCAAATATTGCATTTATTTTATTCCATAAACACATATACATAAACAGATATGTTCTTGTCGCAGACGATCAGATCATTCCCGTGTCTTTGAGGTTATCCTGGACGACACTGTCTATGACCGTGTTGAGAATCAGCTGAACTTGGTCGGAGATTGCGCACGTCTCGTGGACGTACCTAAAACTGACAATTTGTCTGGAAGCTGTTCATTTATCTCACATTTTCTTTCTGTATTGTTCGTCTATTCCGTATTTGAACTGGTTTCGGAAGAACTTCACACCGGCTGAGTAAGTGTTTTCGCCTTAAAGATGAAGAAGTTGGGGGCCGGGAACTTTTGAGTTCATGAATTACCTTCAAACTTTGGGAAGTACTTTTTGATCGGGACGGTTTTGACTTTCTCTTTGAAGATGTCATTTTTGTTGAGAAAAAGAATGATTGTCGATTTTTGGAAGTACCGTTTGTTGCTGAACAATGTCCAAAACAGCCGCAAAGCTTCTTCGACTCGGTTCTGAATTCAGTTTCCATCGTAAATGACCTTGTAATCTCTTCACTTACCGTATCGTTGTCCTCTGCCAATCTCTGATCGTACTCACTGATCGCAGCGACGAAGAGAACGAGTTGTACGTCTTCAAAGTACTTTAGCCACTGAAATAATTCGATCGCTGATTGTCTGTCACATGTTCGCTCTCAAACTGACTTTCTTTCGTTCGGAGCGTTGCCCTCCACAGTCCGTAATCGAAAGTTTGATGTTTTTCAGAAGGATATCGGCCTCGACGACGCCCACGGTCGGCATTCGGATGTGCACAATATCTTGGTTCGTCGGTTCGTAGTCAGGCTCCTTTATCCGGTCCAAGTTTTCAAAGAAGCTACAAAAAGTTGGATTCACATACGCCTGAGGTATGGAAACCCACTAGGCAGCGCTGTCAGTCAAATGGAAAGTGTACCGCTTGTCGTACGCCTGCTGAATGGCCTTCGTGTCCCAGAACTTTTTGAGACCGTCCACTATATCCGGCTTCAGATCAAGTCCCTTCTCAATGAACGACCGCAGCTTGTAGTACATTCTTTCGAAGAGCTGAATCATTTTTCTGTCTCATTTTCTATCCCTTTCTCTCTCACTTCCGCGTCTTCTGGTCGAAAATCGAGGCAATTGTCTCTGGCGTAATCCAAAAGGATTCTCGTGAACGCACAAATGTTCTGCATGATCTGAAGTTTCTTCTCCTGCAATTCGTGCTTGGTGTAGCTGCCGCTCATTGCCCTGAAAATCTATGACGTCGTGTCGTAATACGTACCCTTTCTGGGCTTCTAATTAGCATTCTTCACGCGCGAATTCACGGCCCGTGATATTTTGGAGCGAGGAGAGATCATTTCAACAGAAAAGAGAAGCCCGGGGGTGTTTGGCAGGTGGAATACATTGGACGGAAACGCACCTAATTTGCTTGAAGACTGTGCTCTTTCCGCTTTCCCCGGGACCCAACAGTAGAAGCGATTGCTCGAGGACTCCCGCCTTCTTCTTTTTCACAAGTGTCAACTCGATTTCTCTGAAAAATGACATTTTAAGTTCGATTCTCGCAATTGACCGACCTGCTTCTCTTGATAGCTATCGCCTTCTCCTGTGCTTCTTCATTCGGGATGAAAGAGCTGCAGGCTCCCATTGCAATGGATTCTGGAACGTGAAGTTAAGTATGGCTAAACAAAATGTTCAAAGTGATCAGAAAGATACAATGATGCCAAGAGATTCATGTTTTCATCAAACTCAAAGTAGAATAGAAAGAGAAATGACTGGGCCTGCCTAATACGTAGACAGAGAGACTTAGTCAGAAGGAATACGTAGAACTCCGGTGTGGTTGGTTCAAGCGCACACACCTCACCGCGTTTTAATTATTTTTTCTCGAGAATCACTCATGTCAATCGCAGCAGGGCCACGTAAAGATGAAAATGATGCTGAAGTCGGTGAAGAAGGAAGAAGAATAAGAGCGGAAAAAAGTTGGAGCTCGAGTAAGAGAGAGAGAGAGAGAGAAAGGCGAGACAAAGCTATGATTAAGGGAAATGGGCGGGTGCGGGGATGAGGCAGTCTCCCCTCATCGTTTCCGTGGTAACAATTGAGCACAGTCAAGTGTGCTCATCAGGCTTCGTGGGAAACATGAGTGTGAGTGGAGAGGAAAGATTGAGTCTGGAAGGCTGCGACGGATTGAGACGGCAATCAGTGTACCCGAAAACAAGAAAAAAGACGCGTTTTAGATGTCTGATTTCCCCCGAGGAAAGTTTTTTCCCCGTTTCCATGGAGTTTCACGAGCCGATTACAAAGTCATATTTTCCAAATGTCAAGTGATGGAATGGCAGGCAGACAATTCCACAAAGCTCAATTTCAGTGAAATCATAAAGCGAAAATTGAATTGGTCGAGGATTAACAAGATTTCTTTTGCGCTACACACATCGAACCCGATTCTGGCTGCTTCGAGGCGGCTACTGAGGTCGTTCATGTGAACAGAGCGACCGAGCTGCCGAATAGAAAAGAGCAGCGTAATGATGGGCTTCAAACCTGTAGAGTCTTTCGGTAAACAAGGCGCATTCAGAAGGATGAAAAGGGAGTTCATTTCTCGAACACTGGGGGTAAGCGGAGCCAATTGAATCGGAAAGTGGCTGCCATTCGACAAAAGCCACAAAAAAACCTGATGACTGATGCTGATGTCCGGCCGGTGCATCGGACCGTTTCCGAAGGCACGGTGATTTCTCTTTGGGGTCTCGCGGAGGTTTCTAGTCCCTGATCCCCACGAAGGCTCAGATGCAGCGTTCCAGGAACTTTAGATGCGCGCCGCCGGACAAATACTTATTCATCTTATTCATTGTCATGCGTTCATTATGATCAAAACTGTTACGGTTTTGGGTTTGCGGAAACAACGGTTTATTCCGGGGAGTACCCAAGCCGTAAGAATATATAATAGTAGAAGAATAGTAGGTGAGAGAGGAATCAGAGTCAGCGTTTGACTCTGAGACCTGAGCGAGTAGATGAGTGAGTAGCTACTGAGTGTGCTGCGAGTAACAACTGAATGGGGGTTCGTCCTCAGAAGGAGGGCGAAGGAGAATGATGACAAATAAGCGAGAACAACACATAACCTAGCGGGTAGATAACTTAGCATTATCCTACAAATTATCATACTTCTAGAACGACGTAACAAAAACTAACAAAGAGCAACAAGAAACTCGCAAAAATGTCTATAGGTCACTTGAAAAATAGCTTTTTTCGAAAAATGGCTGCTCGTGCGTGCTTTTTTTGTCATTCATTTTACTTTATTTTTTGGAAATGAGTTCATTATGATGTAAACTAACAAAGAAACACAAAGAAACACGCACGAGCAGTCATATTTTGAAAAAAGCTGCTTTGGCAATGAACCCTAGACATTTTTGGAAGTTTCTCGGTGCTGCTTGCGAGTTTCAATCATAATGAACTCATTCTCAAAAAAATAGAAAAAATGAATCAGTATTCTTCGAACAGCACGCATCAGAAGTTTTGGGGTGCGGAAAAAGGCCTGACGAGCGTGCCGCCGGCCGGCGACATGAGTAATTGTGTCGAAACGGGTTTATTTATTTGTTCCGAAAATGAATTCTGAACTTTTTTGTTGCTTGTTGCTCTCACTCTTTTTCTATCAGCTTCCACTTCGAACCAGACAGAAATACGCCGTTGCTCGATATTCCGGGTACTCCTGGTATTCACCTGGTATTTTGATGATCTTCTTAGAAAAACAAGAGTCGCACTTGGTCAAAAATGCAATTTTTTTGAAATATCTTTCTTTGTTTGTAGATTTTTTATGTGGATTATCTTTCTGTTGAGCTGAAGGAGAATCTTGATATAATCTATTATTTCCATTTTCTTACATGAGTTGATGCTGAAACTCAGCTATATTATCACATTCTCTTGAACATTGGTCTGGAAATCACTTCCAGGACCGCCAAAGACACTTCTCAGACTAGTTTAGAGCGTTCTATTCTCAAGAAGCCCGACCAGGAACACTTGTTTTCCCGAGGACACCTTTTTTTTAAGGGGACTTCCTCTGACGTTATTGCTATGCAAGAAGTCAACTCTCTCTCTCTCTCTCTCTCTTTTTCTTCCTCTCTCCGACGTTATTGCTATGCAAGAAGTCAACCAATTTTTTGTTCTTTAATGACTAAGCCTCCTCGCGTCAAAGAACGGAAACGGGAACTTCCTCAGGAAGCCCGCCGGCTAATTAGTCAGCGTACCTTTTCTAAATAACCTTCGGACGTAAGCCTGAAATTCTAGAAACTCTAACCGGATTATCTGACTCTCGCCACAACGTTCCACTTCAGGCCGAAAAGGACGCCCAGTGAGTTGACCGTAAATACCGTAAATACTTACCGGAAAAACTGTAATAGAAAGGCACCCAGCAAAGTGAGCTAGAGCACTTTTAAGTCGATTTTAAAACGTTTCACACGCCTTTTAAAATTTCGAAATTTCATGTTGCACACAGAAAAATAGAAGGGCATGCCCTTCTAATACAGTATTTGCGGTATGTACAAGATTAATGTTTTTCAGTTTCCCACACAATCAGCAATTGCCACTCCGAGAAATCCGAAACGACCAACTTTGAACCCATCGAGCAGCGGAGAGCCGTAGTCGAAGAAGCCTGCGAGATCCGAAATGAGTTCAGCGCTTCAACGCAGTCGATATTCAAAGTCAGCCATTCGGGAAGGATTTCTAGCAAAAAACTCGGATGGACTGCGAAGTTCCAGACGAGGAATCGGATTCTTCTTTGATTTGGTTACGTCCTTCTTTCCTTCTCGTTATTCTCCTTGTTTCCCTGTATCTCATAGTAGTCAAATTGACGCTTCTAATTTTTTAGAAATTAGTTGTTTTACATTCAAAGAAACTCAAAAAAACAGTAATAACTGTGAAGTTTCTTTCAAATGTTTACAAGAATCTGCCAGTCGGACGGTCTGTTATCGGTCGGGTGTCACTCGTCATTTATCAGTCAGACACACGAATACCATTGGAAATGTCTGCGTCTCAAGACGGCCTCTTCTATTTTCACTACAAAGTTCAGTGTATTGAGCCTGATGCTTGATCTTCGAAAAAAGTGATTTCAGGAGTCAGAACTGCGATTTCAATTATGCCAGCGGCTTCGAGATCACCGAGAGTTCCCAGAAAGAGACGGCGTCCTTTTTCTCGGAGCGACAATACTTGATTGAAATCGAGGGAGTTTGCGAGTGGAACGTGTGCTCTTGAAGGAACCGATCACCAGTCTGCAACTTCTAAAAAATCGGATCCCTTTGTTTTCGGAACCCAATCCGAGTCGAAAATGAAACATGTTATGAATAATTTCTGTTGTTTATATTGACTTCTGTTCCGACAGAAATCATTCGAAACCTAAACATTTTCACACTTTTACAGCTCCTTTCCCTTCTTTGTCTGATTATCCGTTTTGTTTCGAGATTCTCTGCCCGGAATCGCCCGATTTCCTCCTTTCTGGTGTCCTTTTTCACTTCCGATACTGACGTCTTCTTTCCGCTTCTTTTCCATCCAAAACTTTTTCATGTTGCAAACGCAGCGTTTCTTCTCGAAATTAGCAGCATCGAAAGAAGACGTCACCCCTTCTTCTTCTTGAGAATCTGCACAAACACGCGAGTTGGAGCATCTGACACAGACGGAAATAGAAGAGGTGTACCAAAATCTCAGACAGTTTCCAAATAGAAAAATAGCGAAAATCGAGTCGGAAAACAAGAAGAGAACCGTGTCCACAACCGGTATCACTCTGTTTCCAGTCTCACAGAGGCGAGGTATTGTTATTATTATTGTTGGCGTCGAGACCGCTGGCAGTGCCTCCGTTTGACGAGCTCGCGTTTCCCGCCCGTCACTCGCCACATTTCCGTCGGTCCGTCGGTCCGCCGAGTCACTTTGGTCTCCGTCACGCTGACAAGTACACGACGAATTGAAACATGGCCATCGAGAGCCACTCGATACATCATTCGAGTGCTCTTCATTCCGGCGTCGTCCTCGCCGCCGCTCCTCTCCGTCATCATCGGTTTCCCATCCGGGCGTCACCTCTTCGAAGTCCCATATCTTTTATCCGCTTCGGCTGCTGCGTTTGCATTCCTCTTCTTTCTTTCCGTTTCGTCATGTTTTCGGGCGGCCCCTCTTCTTCCAGAAATCTGCCTGTTTTGACAGCGGATGCCACACAAGTTTCCGTTCTTTGGGTGCCGCCAAAATTTTTTGAAAGACCCCAAATTGCGTGTTATCGCTAAGTGAGTCCGGACTCTCCATCCCGAGGGCTCTGAGATTTCGACGCAGCCGCCCGGCGATGAGCAGTCTCGATGATATCATTCGAACTCTGTGAAGGCTAGACGAGCATTTTACGACGCATCTGCTTCTTTTCCGATGGCACTTTTCCGCTGTATTCGGCATTCCACTTCGAATTTCTCTCATCTGGACCGATTCCGAAAATTCCTTTCCGTCGTGCGAACTGAACCACAAACTTGCCGAACGAACTCATCTTTGTTCCCTGTCATAAACACGTTTATGAATGGGAATTCAGCGCTCCTATCTGTTTATAAGTCGAGCATGTGTCTCGTGAAGCTCTCTTGGACCCCCGCACAAGAACCACAACAACTCATCATTATCACTTGTTGTATTTTTGATTGCAACCCCTCTCCGCGACGACCGCCGTGTTTCTCATTCGTTTGCTCTCATCTCTCCTTCCTGTCAGCCACCTGTTTTTCAGTCTCTTCCTCTTCCGATCCAACACTATTCTTCACGGACTCTTGTTATCGCCATCATTTCTGGATGAGTTCGATCCTTTTGAATCGGAATCCCTTATTCCATCGCACGTTCTAAACATTATCAATTTCGGGTGGGCGCCGCCGTGAGTCCCCCCACCCCCCGCCGGTTTTAGTCATGGGAAACACGATGAATGTGGGAATGATTGGCTCCTAATCACCGATGGAATCCTCAATTCTCGAAGATGTCTGATATCTACTCGCTCCCTCCCCCTCCCCTCTTCTTCTTCATTTTTGTTTCCGGGTCTTGGTCCACTAGTGGTAGTAGTTGTTGGGGAGATGGCCAATATAAGAGAAATAACAGATAACTGGCGGTAGGACATGTTATTGTGTTCGGCCCTAGGGCCATGTCCTGTCAATTCCAGACCCCTCTCCTCTTCTTCCTTTGTTTTTTTCCGAAACCGCCGCCCGTCCGCCTATGCCCATTTCGTACTTTTCTCCGCGATTCTCGGAAAAAAAACATGCGAATTGTCGGTGGTTTATAAAAACGGCAACTCGCCATTTCTTTTGGAATTTGAAGGCGAAACGCTAACGTTAGTGCTCGGCTGTTTTTTGTTGCCACCGCCCCGAAATGTCTAATCCCGGGGCCCATAAATGATGGTCTGGTCGCTTCTAATAACCATAATTCACTTGCTTCCTCCAGAATGTGTTTCCTTTTGTTTACTTCTGCTACTATCACCACTACTTTTCCATTTCCACTCACCCAATCCGTTCGACTTTCACTTGCTCTTCGAGTTCACACGTGGCTTATCCTCGCACTTCGCGCCCGTTCTCTGCTTTCCATTCATATTTCCTCTCCTCCAGAATCCATTTATTCGTTAGACAGGAAATGCGTGGAATAAACTGAAAGGAAGCGAAGAGTTTTAGCCAAAGTGACGCCAATCGCTCGCTCGCTCACCCTTTCAGCACACAATTATTGCGCTCCTTCTCAGAAATGAAAAGCCGACGGTTACTTTCTTAGTTCACGGCGACAATAACATCCATTTTGAGGTGCACCCTTTTCTCGAATTCCAATTCGAAATCGACGATTTCAGCAGGAAATGTCTATTTTTTGAAACATGTCGCTTTGCTCATCAGGAGAGACGCATATGGCCGCCTCCTGCCCCTCTTTTCGATATCGCTTCATTCATGTTTATTTTTCAGTAATTGCACTCTTTTTGCTTCTCGGCTTTCGAAAATTTCAATTTTCACCGACTAACTTCCACTTTGTTTGCTAAAGACGGAAAAAGATTAATTGGTGTCTGGAAATGTTTCAGTGTGACATCATGAATAGTTGTACTGGGTCCGTCCCCTGGGAGGTGTCCAATTTCAGTAGTTGTCATGGTGTCTGCCACAGCGGGACGTCTTCCTTCCGTCCAGGCGTCCTTTCATCTTCTTCTTCTTCTTCTTCTTCTTCTCTCTTCTTCATTAGAAAAAGTCGTGATTCATCAGATGAATCGTCTGGCGTAGTAGTCTATCAAAAGTCGCTTCTCAAGACGCATGAAACATTCATTCAGGAGCAGGTCGTCCTCAATTATCTGCTCTTTGTTTATTCCCTCTCTATTTCTTGCCTCAATAATTGCATTCTTCTTCTTCTTCTTTCTCTTTCTTCTTTTTACTCTCGACCTCATTATAATTATAGTCAGCAACATTTCGCATCCGTGCGAAGTGATTCACAGTTACGCGCGAGCTCATCGCCGCTGCTCCATCTCTCGTTTCGCTTTCTCCATCTTTGTCGCGAAGGCACTCGCTCACACCCAATTGGCATCATTGAGCCACACCGCGGAGGCGACGATGTGCCCACGTGAAACTGAGAAAATGTCTCTCGAATCATGTCCACACTTCCTTTCCGTTCATTCCATTTCCAATCTTTTTTTGGAACGGAAACGAGTGGGCAATACACTTCCGAGCCTCCGTTTTCGATTCCCTTCCGGCACTTTGTACTCATCCTCCCTGGCCACGTCATCTCCCCGCTTCCTCATTAGGTGATCAGTTTGTGCTCCGCTCAGACAAGAGCCCCACCTTGCAATTACTCGCTGACGCCTTTTTGTAACCAATTGTCGCGTGTTCATCAAAAGGGCTCTCCCCTGATATTCAAAACTGGCGCCCTTTCCGTCTGTTCGCTCTCCCTTTCTCTCTCTCTCCCTCTTTTCTTTGTTTTCGATCATATTTCGGTTGCCAGATTGGCTGTAATTACAGTACGCAAAGTGCAAAGAGCACGTGGCTTCTTCCGGAGAAGAGGGCATCCGCCTTCCTTCCATTCGTAGCCGCGATGAATGCGCGAACTTCTTCTGCGATCAGAATTATTTTCCCCGAGACTCACGTAGTACATCCTACATATTTTTTGAATGATCAATTTCCCGCGGTTGCGGTTTCTGTTTACTCTTTTCCGATATAATCTGTTCCCTGTCATGCGATCGATCCGAAATGTGTCCTTAGTCTGAAATTCGCCCCCGCGCCGCTTGATGTTTTTTTCATGATTTGATGGATATTCACGGAGAAGTACATAGCAGAAGGGAAAATGATTCGATTCAAATTCAAAGTTCTGCAAAAAAGGTTCCGCGACCTTAGAACACCAGAATCCAGACGGGAAAAGGGGATGTGAAAGTGGTGATCTGATCCGAAACGAACCCAATTATGCACGGCGCCGCTGATTTGTTTGTATTCATTCATATCTGCCGTACATTCCGT
This sequence comes from Caenorhabditis sp. 36 PRJEB53466, assembly GCA_946814055.1. Classification (NCBI taxonomy): domain Eukaryota; kingdom Metazoa; phylum Nematoda; class Chromadorea; order Rhabditida; family Rhabditidae; genus Caenorhabditis; species Caenorhabditis sp. 36 PRJEB53466. The sequence continues at coordinate 3,772,810 of CAMPFS010000005.1, read as the reverse complement.
GCTCACATCACCTCCGTAATACATGATTCATCGCCCATTCGGCGCCGCCTTTCCCACTTCTTCAGCGCCAATTTCACGTGATTCAAAAACTCGCGAGACTAACATGGGAAAAAGGGATTGGTAGACGGCTGAGAGTCTCACGGAGTGCCATCCGGTCACAAACTGGTTTGTCTGCGGTGCCGCCTGAAACTGTTTGGCAGTGAACATCGGGCTGAAACGACTGAACCATACGAAACGGAACAATAGTAGACGGAAATTGTAGTATTTTCTGAGCTTGTTGATTGGTTTTCGGGGAACAGGGCTTGTACATAATATCACAGGTTGTCCGAGTACAACCGATCGTATCCTTTCCTCTTTTCCCTCTTTCCCTTTCTCTCTCGGCTTATCTCATCTTAGGGCTCTTTGAATTGGCTCCGATTTTCGCAACCGGACACTAACCCGTCTACTTCTTTCTTTCAGACATGGACAGCCAACAGTGGATGGCATGTGCCATCCTTGTGATCGTGCTGGTAGGAATCTTCGGAAACACACTCTCGTTCATTCTGTTCAGCAGGCCACACATGCGATCTTCATCTGTAATTCTTTCCAAGTCTCTTCCTCCCGCCCAATATCATATTTATTTTCAGGTAAACGTGCTCCTATGTGCTCTCTCCTTCTTCGACTTTCCCTTCTCGCCCTTTCTATTCCCATTTTTGTCATTCCGAACCTTGACATGTGGGCCGATGACCGGTCCCTGGCCACGTTCATGGCCTACATCCTCAAAATGATCTATCCGATCAATCTGATGATGCAAACGTGCTCCGTCTACATCATGGTCATGATAACACTGGAGCGATGGGTTGCCGTGTGCCGGCCCCTTCAGGTCAGAGTCTGGTGCACTCCGCGCAAGTCCCGCAACGCCATTCTTGTCATCATGGTCGTCGCCTTCTTGTACAACTTTGTCCGATTCTTTGAATATCGGTTCGTGGCGACAGAAAACGGAGCTGTCTATGAGAAATGGCTACGAGATCCCGGTACTCATAGGTGGTACTACGTGGGCTACTACACAGTTCTGTACATTGTCACCCACTTCTTGGTGCCCTTCTCTGTCATGGCGTTCGCCAACGGACATGTGATTGTGGCGATGTGTAAGCTCAGCAAAACGAGACAAATGCTGACCCGGCAGGTACGTTCTCATCTCCCCCGTACCTCTTCTCAATCTGCCCTTTTTTGTAGCAACAACGGGAGCAGTCTACCACCGTCATGTTGCTCATTGTGACCTTTGTCTTTGCCATCTGCAACACGCTTCCGTTCTTGCTCAACGTCTCCGAGAGCATTTTCCCGACTCTGTTTCAGGACGAGGTTTGAATAAGTCATTGTGATTGCGTGCTTGTCCGTCCGTCGCCAACTGATGACGCTACAAAAACCGCGCCGCCGTTTTTGTACTCGGCGACGTTGAATCTCGTGACTTTAGCAATGTAAACAAAGAATTCTAGCTGTAATGGGATTGTTGCAGAGCACGCGGGGACTGGCCTACTGGCTCAACGACCTTTCGAACCTGCTCGTTGTGCTCAACTCGGGGACCACCTTCATCATCTACTTTACATTCTCCGAGAAGTACCGACAAACACTCGTATTCATTCTCAAGTAATTTTACTATCTTCCACCGTTCCTATGCTCTGAATTCGCAGGAACGGATGCTGTGCTACCGTAAGCGACTACAACAACTACACGGCGATGTCGCGCACTGCTTCAATGAGAATATCTTCCGAGACGGGTGGTCAAATCCAAAGACAGGGCTCGCGAATGAGCAACAGCAGGTGGGCGAACTTTCTAGCGAGAATTCATCAAATCAAGCGGTTCTAGTTTTAGAAAACCAGTTCTGAAAGCGCTTCATTCAGAGGTAAAAAGCAAGAGAGAATCCCAAAATAACCGTGTACTTTGTTAACTTTGCACGAGCTTCTCGATCTTTCTGTTCCGTCCAAGAACGTGCATTCTTCACTTACTAATTTTCGGCCGAATGCGCTAACTTCTCCTCACTGTCATGTTCTCTGCAATAGAATTCGTCTTCAGCCGCTCATCGGACGTGCTGCTCAAGCCAATTTATATGCAGAAAAGAAGCGAACGCTTCTCCTCGGAATACAACGAACGAACTTGCAAGTGAGTGAAGTGACAGCGGGCAAATGCAAAAAGAAGATTTTAGACACCTTGTTCCTTTCGACGACTACAAATTACCAAAATTGCCGAACGAGAAGAAGAGGAAGAAACTGCATAAGTGAGTGATTTTCAATTGCAAACAGTTCGATTTCACTTTTTCATTTCATTAACATTTTACTTTTGCAGAACCATTCTATGCTCAATTTGATTTTGCAGAATGTCTGCCGTAGAACATCGTGGCATGCCCGAGATCACGATCACTTTCAGTGAAGATCTCCCAGAAGGAGAGCCCGATTCTCCACGCGAACCCTGCTAGTCCTCTAGTTTTCCACTTCTTATGTACTGATTCTCTTCATTCCGCTCTGCACGTGAATAATTCCTAACACCGCCAAAACGGGTGATCTTCCTCTTTTCTCGCTCTCTTTTGTTCTCTTTTTCGTTTTTCCCACCAACCAGACAAATGTGTACATATTTTTCGGTGAATAAAGTTGTTTGACGCGTTTGCCAACGTGCGAGAATGACTCCAGGGACCTATGAATTTTGGATTGTCACAAAAGCGCGCGGCACCCTTTCTTTCCATTGTCCCCCGCCCAATTTTCTGGCTCATTGGCCTTACCGGCCATTCGAGAGACGTTCCGGCCGGCCGGGATTAGCCGTCATTTAATCCCTCGACTACAGCATCCGCATCTGTTTTCAACGCCGATTTGCGTCCACTCGTTCGCTTTTTTCAGCACTTTGGCAGTCAACAAATGATTCATATGGTACTTGTTTAGTTAGCAAAGTGACTGGCAAACACGAAGAAGTTTATGAAATCCATCTCCCGCCTTCGCGGTGTCCCTTGCGCTGTACTATTGCTCGTCCTGCGTCTCCCGCTGATTTGCAATGGATCGATGCGAGCTCATTCGCTCGGAGCAGCTTCTCTTCACTTTCTCACCTGCTCTTCCCACTTCATTCATCTTTGCAAAATGTCGAGTTTTGCCGATTCCCTTCTCGACAAAAACCACGCGTGTAGTTCACAGAAACCTCTTGAATCAGGTCGTAAACTCGCTCCTTTGTGCCTCCAAATGTTCCTTTTGGCGATGATGGATGGATTTATTTTCAAACCAATGTTTCGTAACATTCTGACTCACTGTGTCAGTTGTTCCAACTTTTGCCAATCTGTGAATCTGATTGCCCTCCTCCAACTTTTCCAGTTTCTTTTTTGATAAGTGTTTGACAGAGAGAGAGAGAGAGAGGCTCAAGCACATGCAACTTGCATCAGTGTATTTGTATATTTGCTTAATTCTCAACCCGAATTTCCCCCCAATCGATCCGCGAGCTCGTTCTGACGCCGTCGTCTTCCCGTGGTCAACCACCGAAATAAACGATGAGAAGAGGCCCATTTTCTCAATTGCCTCCGTCTGTTCTCTCCCACTTCCTCTCGATATTTCTCCGGGAGGCCAGAAGTCTCGATTACCAATGAAACCTTATACTTTCCACGAGGGCAAGGCAGTCATCCGAAAAACAGAACCTCACCAGCCTTCTCCACTTCTTATTGTACTGTTTTTTGATTCAATTCTTGTTGTAAGAGGTCCGCCTATCAGCACACCGATCGCCCCCTTCGAAACCGATTTCGGTCGGAAACGACGCCAAGGTCGGTCGGCGGTCTCCCTCCCATTCAACGGTGTTTCGTCCGATTCCAAACAGAACAACAAAAAATCGATCATGACGATGATGACGGTGGGGGGTTTCGGCATACTGACACAAAAGCGAGAAGGTGTGTGACGAGCAGTATTGTGGCGCGAAACCAATATGTATGTGGCAGCAGCATCAGCATCACTCAAGAACGAGACATTTTTGCGGTCTGTTTGTCGCGCACGCGCAGCTCCATCTCGCGCTTTCCTTTCCGCTCCAATGTTTCATTCTGTGTTGATTGTTGATTCAATCCGACAGCCTTCCGATGCCGCAGAAACTATCCGAGTATTGATCTGATTGGAGGAAGCAGTTGTGTTGTTTGATTAGTGTCTTAACAAGTAGTCTTTTCGAATCGAACCACTAATAGAAGGTTTGAACCCAGGTGAAGGAAGGTTCTCGTAACTTGAATTGTCACTTCTGTAGGCAGACACGTACCACTTTCCGTTTTCACTTTTTCCCCTCCAAACCAAACAGATGTAAACAAAGTGCAATGCATTTTGCGTTTCGGACAAAAAGTACATCCGCCATTGGTTCTCTGTATCGGAAACAAAAAGAAGTGGTCACATCCTGAACCCATCCAATGACACAACTTCTTCTTCTTCTTCTTCTTCTCCCTCTCTTCCCGTTCCCCTCGGGACTTCTCTATTCTTCGCTCTCCGATTCCAATTCCGATTCCAACCGCCTCATTCTCTTGTGTTCCGTCCTTTTCTCTCTCTCTCTCTCTCTCTCTCTCTCTCTCATCATCAAATGTGTACGTGTTTGTACAATACATACACACAATACAGTACGTGTTTGCTCGTCTCCCTTCAGCCTCCCTCTTCCTCTTTCAATTCCTTCGTTTCCAAATCTCAGAAGTCCTTTTGACGGGTGCCCCTACAAACCCCTAGACCCCCAAAAAATGATGAATGGCAGAAAAAGAAGAAGTAGAAGTAGAAGAGGGAGGAGAAAGGCGAGCGGGTTGCGGTCGTGGCATTGTCGAATCGAATTAGGCACGAAGGGCGCAGCGGGCACGATGAGACACACGAGCCGGCCGTCAAAAAAGGACTGGTCCTGATGTCGGCTGTTTTCACGCTTCTACTCACCCAGTACACATGGAGAACCTGTCCTATTTCGGGTGCGGACGACTTTCAGAACTACAGTAATCCAGTGTGACGTGGCACCCGAACCACTTCGTATTCGCGCCCGATAATTAGTACGAATAGCATTGGGAAGTGCGGCAATTAGCAAAAAGTCAGGGTCATATGGAGAACATCATTCGTTCGGATCTAGTGATGAAATGAAGCGGAGACTCGTGTTGTCGCTTTCTAGAAGCTCTTGCTCTTTTCTTTCCATATTGCTCCAATTTGTCACACTTGACCCTCTGATCCGAACGGACTGATGCTCTTTGACTCGTCATAATAAATTAATTCGGAACGCTCTCCTCTCCATCAATCTGTGCCGCACACTGTCTCCTCTTCGGCGAAGGCGGACATTTTGAGCACAGAGACGGCACATAAAATTCAGAAATGACTGAGAAATTTCAGTTTTTGAGGTTCAGGACTGAAATTCACCAGCAAAGTGCAAAAATGTGCGTTTTCTTGTGGGCAAAACGCTAATTTAAGGATCTGTGATTAACTATTCTGACAATCTCTGTTTCACCTCATTTCCTTCATTTTTGGACGAATTTTCGGGTTGTCGAAAAAAAATCGAGAAATTTCAGACGTGCTTTTGTTTTCAACGACACTTTTAACTCTCGATTGCCGCAATCATAAACTACCAGTGCAGTAGCAGCATCTGTAAAGTGCGCGGCCGATCCGAAATAGCGGCGCGTTCGAAGAGACGTCACCCACTTTCTCTGAGTCTCTGGTATACAAAGCACTCTTTCTGCTGGTCCTCCTCCTCGTCGATCGATCGGATGTGTGCCAACCCTGCATCTTTTGCGCGCGCACCAACGGTCCTCGTCCGGTCTCTAGTTCCCTCCGGCAATGCCACGCTCTCTGCTCCACCACATCATTCCATCTCCGTCTCCGTCGCATCCGCCGCGTCGTTTAGCCAATCCTCCCTTCCTGCCTACGCCTCTGCTTCCTTTTCTTCCCCTCTTCTCGATTTCAATTCCAGCGCCATCGCTGCAGCTTCTCTCGACCCTCCCGACCGTCTTGTTTTCCGATATTGTTTTTGTTGTTGTTCGGGGAGGGGGAGGAGGAGGGGAAAGGAGAAATGAAGGGGTGGGGCGAACAAAAATACAAGACGTCCCGTTCGTTAGCGATGTTGCTTTTACCCAGAATTTGCAGTAAATAGACAGCCTTGTAAACATGAACAACTTGCAGCCGGCTGTCAGCTCCTCACACATCTTTCTGACACGTCATACTCATACTTTCGTACGTGTATGCAACATCCGGGGCTAATCCCTTTGCGCTCGCTAATCCAATCTCTTCTCCTCTGTCCCGTTTCTTTTTATCGGCTCCCACTCGACACTCATTTAGAGCCGTTGGGCCAAGGACCCCATGTGTATGTTCGAGTTGTGTGTGTGTGTGTGTTTGAGTGCGCCCTCTCTCCCCTACTCTCCGCAGTTGTCGAGGGCCCCAGCCGGCGGTCTCAACGGCCTCCTGCGGCAGACGACTGCCTCTGCCCAACCACCCCCCCTTACTGCTTCTTCTTTTTCTTGCCCTTGCGCCCCTCTGCTCAATTTATTCGATTCCTTCTTCCATTGCCTTCAATGTATTTTCATTGTTTCTGCAATGCTCCACGAGCTCCCTCCTTTCTCTCCCCCCATTTTCGTGTTGTTTTTTGTCGCCTCCGTCCGTGTCTCCGTCTCTTGCACCTACCCACTCTCTTTCCTTTTCTCCCTCCTCCAACTCGCCAATTCATAAGCCCATTGGCTTAAAATGAATGCGACTCTATCTTTTGCTGCTCCACATCAACGCCTTCCGTCTTGACATTGTTCACAAATCACTGAGCTAATGTTTCATTTTTACAGCAAAATTTCGGCGGGACTTGCAACGGCGCGAAACGACGTCGGCAATATGGCCCAGGTGAGTGACTACAGTAGTCCTGTGCGAGAACTCTTTCTCTCTCTCACCAAGATTTAAGTCCCCTTTTTTTGTAGTCCTGCCCCAAATTAGTTAAGTTCCCATTTAGACTCAAAAAGATAAATAGTCTGCATTTGCGCGTAAGGTCAGGTACCCCGCGCAAAGACACAGTTGTTTTTGTTGAGATTTTTCTATTCTAGTTTGCCCTTAAAAAGTCCTATCGTATTCTTATTTAAATCCGTCACGTCTACATTTTTTCACGATTCAGGTCGACGTCAATTCCGGCGCCTACAACCAAGAGGAGGAATACGATGACAACTCGTCCGCCCGTCTTTTCGAACGTTCTCGCATCAAAGCGCTAGCCGGTGGGTCGTTTTTCTCTTTGAATCCATTAGCTTTCGTCCGAAACCCATAAACCCTCTCTTTTTCCCACTACTATAGCCTATAGCCTTTTTTCTGGTTTAGTCTCTCCGATTACGTCCATTCGCTCACTCGGCCGTCAGCTCAATGAGTTCTGAAGTCTTTCAATCCTCTAGTGTCTCAATGAAAAGCGAAGAAAACCCACATTTCCAGTCAGATCGTTTTTCTTCCTCATAGCCTTTCTTTCCTTCTTTTGCACTGCCGTTTCGAAGCGCTTTTCCTTTCTTATCACCGTTCTTAAGTGATAAAACAAAGTGTCGGTGCATTGGCGTCAACAGAAAATCAATGGGTAAACTGATAGGAAACTGCCAGCAAACTCACTCTAAACAGTCGTATTCTCTTTTGGCATGTCGTCCGTTGATGACGACCATCCGGCGGTCGAAATTGACCTGCCGGACCAGTACGAAAGTGCTTCCGACTGTGAGCAGACGGATAATTGCAACTATCTCGGCAGTATTCTAAAGGCTAAAAAGTCACTGAGGAAGACGAGAAACACTCCGAGCCCGGGCGTTTATCCGGGCTCCGCGGGTGCTCTTTCTTCCCTCTCGACCCGTCCGGCTGATGAGAATAGGTCTCCCGTCAGTGCGGAAGTGTTCGATTCGGTGTGCGGAAAGAAAAATGTGAATTCAATCGATCTGAGATTCAGAGGATTGAGAGGTTTGTCTGACGCCATTTTTTTGAGGAAATGTCAGTTGTTTAGACTCTTGCACGCAATCTTTCGTGCCTAGAGACTTGTGAGTGAGCAATCTGAAACCTTTCCTTTCTGCTAACTTGATTTGACTCTATCTTTGTTTGCACAAACGTCGATAAATTTCAGATGAGCGTGAATTTGTGCAGAAGAAGACGTTCACAAAATGGGTCAACTCACACTTGGTTCGAGTCAGCTGCAAAGTACAGGACCTTTATATGGACATGCGAGACGGAAAAATGCTGCTCCGACTGCTCGCAGTTCTCTCCGGTGAACGCCTGGTAAGTGGTCCGCTAGGATCTTTGGTCATAGTCTGTTTGTCACCCTCCACGTCTCTTTTCCAAGGAAAAAGAACACCGACGTCTTTTTCTTCTTCTTTTCTTTTTTGTGTGAAATCAATGCAAAGATGCGTAGAACTCCGTCTTTGAGAAGCGAAAGAAAGAAACCAAGAAAGCGTTTTTTTCAGCCGAAGCCGACACCGGGAAAAATGCGTATCCACTGTCTTGAAAACGTCGAAAAAGGTCTGCAATTCCTGCGAAACCAGCACGTTCATCTCGAAAATCTGGGTTCACACGATATCGTCGACGGAAACTCGCGCCTCACCTTGGGTCTCATCTGGACGATCATCCTTCGATTCCAGGTACGCATCACTTGATCATTTTAGCCCACAATTAATCGAATTCAGATCCAAGACATCACATTCGAAGACGCAGACAATCACGAGACGCGTTCAGCGAAGGAAGCGCTGCTTCTGTGGTGCCAGATGAAAACGGCTGGCTATCCGAATGTCAACGTCAAAAACTTCTCGACCAGCTGGAGAGACGGTCTCGCATTCAATGCGCTCATCCACAAGCACAGACCCGATCTCGTCGACTACGACAACCTTCAGAAGTCGAATGCTCTCTACAACTTGCAGTCGGCGTTCGATACCGCCGAGAATCAGTTGGGATTGGCCAAGTTCCTCGATGCCGAAGATGTGAACGTTGACCAGCCCGACGAGAAGTCCATCATCACCTATGTTGTCACCTACTACCATTACTTCAACAAGCTCAAGCAGGACAACATTCAAGGAAAGCGTATTGGAAAGGTGATCAACGAGCTGATCGAGAACGACAAAATGATCAACCGATACGAGACTCTTTCGTCTGATCTACTCGAATGGATCAATGCTAAGATCCTGCTGCTCAATGATCGTCGCTTCGAGAACAACTTGGACGGAGTTCAGAAGCAACTCACTGAGTTCAACGACTACCGTACTCAAGAGAAACCACCAAAGTTTGACGAGAAGGGAGAACTCGAAGTGCTTCTGTTCACTTTACAATCGGCAATGCGTGCTAACAATCAGAGACCTTTCGTGCCGAGAGAAGGAAAATTGATTGCTGACATCAATAGAGTAAGCATTTGCATATGCCATTCCGAAATTAATGAGGTTATTTTAGGCATGGCAAGCCCTGGAGAAGGCTGAACACGAGCGTGAGCTCGCCCTCAAAGAGGAGCTCATCCGCCAAGAGAAGCTCGAGCAATTGGCTGCCCGATTCAACCGAAAGGCCGAGATGCGCGAGACATGGCTCACCGAGAACCAACGCCTTGTCAGCCAAGATAACTTCGGAAACGATCTCTCTTCAGTCGAGGCCGCAACGAAGAAGCACGAGGCTATCGAAACTGACATCTTCGCTTACGAGGAGCGTGTGCAAGCCGTTGTCGCTGTTGCCGGAGAGCTCGAGGCTGAGAACTATCACGACCAGCCAAAGATCAACGAGAGAAAGGAGAACGTTCTCAAGCTCTGGAACTACCTCTTCCAACTCCTTTTGGCCCGCAGAGTACGCCTCGAACTGTCGATGGCTATTCAGAAGATCTTCCACGACATGCTCCTTACTCTTGACCTGATGGACGACATCAAGAAGAGACTTCTCAGCGAAGACCTTGGCGCCCATCTCATGGACGTCGAGGACTTGCTCCAAAAGCATGCTCTTCTCGAATCCGACATCAACATCATCGGAGAGCGTGTCAACAACTCCATCGCCCAATCTCAACGCTTCCGCAACGCAGAGGGACCGGATGGTAGTGGATATCAACCGGTTGAGCCTGCAACCATCGACGAAAGATGCGACGTTCTCCTACAACGCTACAAGGAACTTTTGGATCTTGCCGCTGAACGCAAGCGTCGTCTTGAAGACAACAAGAGACTGTGCCAATTCTGGTGGGATGTTGCCGAGCTCGAGCACGGAATCAAGGAGCAAGAGCAGGTTCTCTCCTCGAACGACACCGGACGCGACATCGTCACCGTCTCGCACCTGTTGGCCAAGCACAAGAACGCAGAGAACAACTTGCGCGATCTTGAGAAGTACCTCGACCGTCTCGATGTTTCCGGCCAAGAACTTCAGGACGAAAACATTCCCGGAAGCGACAACATCCCTCCGAGACTCGCCGAGATACGTGATTACATCAACAAGCTCAAGGAACTCTCGGCTTCTCGCAAGGAGAGACTTGCTGGAGGAGTCGAATACTACCAATTCTTCACCGATGCCGACGATGTCGACCGTTATCTGTACGACACCCTACGTGTCATGTCATCCGAAGACGTTGGAAAAGACGAGGGAACCGTTCAACTTCTCATTAAGAAACACGACGATGTCACCGACGAACTCCAGAACTTTGACCAACACATCCAAGTTTTGCACGCCAAGGCCGAATCACTTCCGCAAGAAGCCAGAGAGCATCCGGACATCAGACAACGTCTGGACACCACTCTCCGCCAGAAGGCCGAGCTCGAGAACCTTGCTCAACTTCGCAAGCAGAGACTCATCGACGCACTTTCCCTCTACAAATTGTACTCGGATGCCGACTCGGTCGAGTCTTGGATTGATGAGAAGGGCAAGCTCCTTGCTACTCTTGTGCCAGGACGCGACATCGAAGAAGTCGAGATCATGAAGCACCGCTTCGATACTCTGGAGCAGGACATGAAGAACCAGGAGATCAAGGTCGCCAACGTCAACGACTTGGCTCGCCAGCTTCTGAATGTGGAGCACCCGAACTCGGACGACATCCTGCACCGCCAGAACAAGCTGAACGCTCGCTGGGCTCAACTCCGAGACATGGTCGACCAAAAGAGAAACGAGCTCGAAAGAGCCCATCGTCTGGAAACTTTCCGCATCGACTGCCAAGAGACGGTAACCTGGATCGAGGACAAGACTCGTGTGCTCGAGGATTCGGACGCGCTTACCAACGATCTGTCTGGCGTTATGAAGCTCCAGAGAAGACTGTCGATGATGGAGAGAGACCTCGGAGCCATCCAGGCCAAACTCGACTCGCTGCACAAAGAGGCCGACGACATCGAAAGAGAACGCCCGCAAGAGGCGCAGGCCATCAGAGAGGACATCAAGAGAATCCACCAGGTCTGGGATATTCTCAACAAGAAGGTCCGCGAGCACGAGGCTAAACTCGACGAAGCTGGAGATCTCCAACGGTTCCTTCGTGATTTGGATCATTTCCAAGCCTGGCTCACGGCCACCCAGAGACAGGTCGCTTCGGAGGAAGAGCCGCAATCGCTTGCCGAGGCTGAGCAACTCCTCAACCAGCACGCCGCCATTCGCGAGGAGATCGACGGATACGCTGAGGACTACAAGAAGATGCGTGCCATGGGAGACCGTGTCACTCAAGACCAGACCGACCCGCAGTACATGTTCCTCCGTCAACGTCTCGCCGGACTCCAGGAGGGATGGGAAGAGCTTCAACGCATGTGGGACAATCGGCAACATCTTCTGTCCCAAGGACTCAACCTTCAAATGTTCCTCCGCGACGCCAAGCAGGCAGAGGTCATGCTCTCGCAACAAGAGAACTATCTGGCCAAGGACGACGTGCCACAGTCCCTGGAGCAAGCCGAGAACATGCTCAAGAGACACCAGGACTTCATCACCACCATGGATGCCAACGACGAGAAGATCCGTGCCGTCGGAATGTTCGGAGACCAACTGTGCCAGGACGGACACTACGCCGCCGATAAGATCCACAAGAAGGCCAGAAACATTGATGAACGCCGTGGAGCTAACCGCGAGAAGGCTCAAGAAGTGCTTAAGAAGCTGAAGGACGCTCTGTCTCTGCAGCAATTCTTGTCGGATTGCGACGAGTTGCGAGAATGGATCGAGGAGAAGATGATCCGTGCTCAGGACGAGACCTACAGAGATGCTAAGACGATCACTTCCAAGTTTGTCCGTCACCAGGCATTCCAGTCTGAGTTGGCTGCCAACAAAGAACGTCTTGATCAGCTCAAGCACGCCGCCATCAATCTCGGAGATGACAAGCCAGAGTACCACGGAACCATCGACCCTCAGATTGAGGAGCTCGCCACTCAATGGGAAGAGCTTGAAAAGACCACCGAGGAGAAGGGCCAGAAGTTGTTCGATGCGAACAGACAACAGCTGTACGTGCAGAGCATTGCGGACATGAAGGAATGGGCGACGCAGCTGGAGAACGAGATGACTCGCGAGGACCAGCCGGCCGATCTGACCACTGTCAATGTGGCCATGCAGAAGCAGCACCTGATCGAGACCGAAATGATCAAGAAGGCCCATCACATCGACCAACTCATGGAGATGGAGCCTCAGCTCGAAGAGCTTCATCCGGAAGAGCTCGAGAACATCAGAGCTCACCGTCTCGCCGTGCAAGAGCAGCTCCAACGGCTCCAAGCTCCATTGGATGACCGCCGCAAGGCTTTGGAACGCAAGAAGGCCGCCTTCCAGTTCGGACGCGATGTCGATGACGAGAAGCTCTGGATCTCGGAGAGATTGGTGCTCGCCAGAGCTCAGAATCTGGGAGAGAACCTTCCGGACTGCCATCGTCTCCAGAAGAACTTGCAACTTCTCTCGAACGAAATCGACAACCACGAGCCATGGATAAACCAGATCTGCAACAACGGCCAGGAGTTGATCGACGAGGGTCACGCCAACGGACCAGCCTTTGAGAAGAAGATTCAGGAGTTGCGTGGAGCCTGGCAAGAGCTGAAGGACGCCGTCAAGGACCGAAAGAATGCTCTTGGAGAGAGCGAGAAGGCTCATCAGTTCTTGTACGACTGCGGAGAAGCGGAGGCCTGGATGAGCGAACAGGAATTGTACATGATGCAGGATGAGAGGGGCAAGGACGAGTTCTCCACGAAAAACCAGATCAAGAAGCACGAACGTCTCCAAGCCGACATCGACAAATTCGCCGACACGATCCGTGCACTTGCCACCAAGGCCCACAAGTTTGTGGATGAGAAGTCACCTCTCAGCGAACAGATCACCGTCCGTCAGGCCCAGATCGAGAAGCTCTACGCCGGTCTCCAAGACTTGTCAAAGGAGCGCAGAAAGAGACTCGAAGAGACTCTGGAGTTGTACGCACTTCACCGCGAGATCGATGACCTTCTCCAATGGATCGCCGACAAGGAGGTTGTTGCGGGTAGCCAGGAGAACGGACAGGATTACGAGCACGTGCAAATGCTCCAGGAGAGATTCCAGCAGTTCGCCCGCGACACGGAGAACATCGGATCGGAACGTGTGGCCAACGCCAACGACGGATGCGATGCCCTCATTGCCAACGGACACACCGATGCGCCGACGATCGCATTGTGGAAGGACTCGTTGAACGAGGCCTGGGAGAACCTGCTCGAGCTGATGGACACCCGTGCCCAGATCCTCGAGGCGTCCAGACTCCTTCACAAGTTCTACCACGACTGCCGCGACTGTCTTTCGAGAATCATGGAGAAGACGCATGCGATGCCAGAAGACCTCGGAAGGGATTCGAGCAGTGTTGGCGCTCTTTCGCGAAAACATCAGAACTACCTGAAGGACATTGCTGCCATCGGAGAGCAAGTTGCTCAGATCGAGAGAGACGCCGCCGAGCTCAGAGACGGTTATGCCGGAGACAAGGCCCTCGACATTGGCTCCCGCGAAAGCGAGGTCGTCAAGGCGTGGAGACATCTCCGCGGACTCTGCGACGCCCGTACTTCTCGTCTCATGGACACTTCGGATCTGTTCAAGTTCATGAACATGGTCCGCGACCTTTTGTTGTGGATGGACGAGGTGAAGCGAGAGATGAACTCGCAGGAGAGGCCGAAGGACGTGAGCGGAGTTGAGCTGCTCATGAACAACCACCAGTCGCTGAAGGCGGAGATCGACGCTCGCGAGGAGAACTTCAACGCGTGCATCTCCCTGGGACGCGACCTGCTCAACAGAAAACACTACGCTTCGAGCGAAATCGAGAAGAAATTGATCAAACTGACGACCGAGAGAGCCGAAATGATGCGAAGATGGGAGGACCGATGGGAGTATTTGCAGCTCAGTAAGTTTCCGATTACGGTATTCGTTGTACATGATATTCCTCTCTTTTCAGTCTTGGAAGTGTACCAATTCGCCCGCGACGCCGCCGTCGCCGAATCTTGGCTCTTCGCCCAAGAGCCATATCTCATCTCGAGGGAATACGGTAGAAACCTTGAAGAAACCATCAAACTCATCAAGAAGCACGAGGCATTCGAGAAATCGGCCATCGCGCAGGAAGAACGATTCTTGGCACTCGAGAAATTGACAACGGTGAGTGAGCACGGTGATTCTTTGCGAGGGTGCAGTGAGAAGAGGGAGAAAGTTAGGCCCTCGTCCCGTGAACTGTCGGCTGCTTATTTTGAATCAGTATTTCTCCGGCGGCGCGCATGTTAAGTTCCTAAAAAAAGCTCGGCGCCCAGGCCTAACTGGCGTGGCCTAGTATTTCTTGTTCAGCCGGCGGACTCGGCGGAAACCGTGGCCTAGTATCCCGACTCGCGACCCCGGGCCAAATGGACTAGAATTTTTCTCGTCACCCTCGCAAAGAATCATCATGTCACATGTGAGAGAAAAAAGAGAGAACGAGGAGACGACCGCGGGCATGTCAACACACATGTGCAGCAGCCGCGGGGAGGTAGACGTGGCGCAACTGGGAAGCGCTCTGCGCGCTGTTTGCAGGGTCGCGTGTTCGATCCTCGCGCTGGTCTCGGTGATGATTCACCTAGCTCACTCATACGATAAACCTGGTGATAACTTAATTCCGCATCTTAGAGACCGTTTTGGACTTTACCAACGAGAAGTTAATTTCAGTTCGAGTTGAAAGAGCAACAACATCGCGACGAGGAAGCTGCGAAACGACGAGGAGGACCAGCTCACATTGGCAGTCCGTCCAGATCAACGCCAGCCGCCGACACATCTTTCGCCGCCCAGGATGATGGTGAGTGACTACGAACTGATTTTGTTGCGTGCTTCTAACCAACATTCGAAGTGTGTTGTGTTGTTCTTCACCGTCGTGTGCCTTGTTTCAGACGCCGACATAACCCACAGCAGTCTGGAGAGTCACCGAAAATCATCACATGGTCAGAGTTGTTTTCATCTCTCATTTACCCTAATCCCCCCAAACCCGATGACGTTGTTTTGTGTTCCGGGCTTCTCGTTCCTATCGTTCCGTGTTTCGTATCGTGCCGTTCATTGCAGAGAAACGATTGGCACACTCCGAATCAAGCAGCTGGCGGAAGTCATTGGCGCGCGCGCCAAAGTTCGACAGCAAAGATCCAAAGGGTATATTGTTGTGCTTTTTATGATTCCTTTGATGTAGTGAAGTGCGAATTTCTTGCTATCTGTCATAAACAAACTAGGACGACATTTGACTTTTGACTTCAGAAGTAACATTCGGTTTGCAGGAGCTAAACAAGGAGAAGCATTCGAAGGAACACTCATCCGGAAGCACACTTACGAGAGCCTCGACCGAAAGGCCGCGAATCGCTCGTGGGAGAAACTGTTCGCAGTGCTGCGACAAAACGAACTCGCATTCTACAAAGACCCGAAGCACAGGTATTCGCAATTCCTGTTCTCATCTATCATTTTGTAACGGAATATGTGTCCAGAGAAGAATCAGCCCATGGAGAACCCCCGATGGCACTTCCGGGCTGCTCAGTCAACGTGGCATCTGACTACCAGAAGAAGAAGAACGTGCTTTCGCTGAGGTTGCCAGTGGGAGCAGAGTATTTGCTCCAGTGCAGCAGCGAAGAGGACATGCAGCGATGGCTGACGGAATTGCAAGTGGCCACCGGACAGGCTCAACTCGAGGAGGCCAGCAGATCGCAGACATTGCCAGGTACTCAGACTCAGATTGGAAATGGAAAATGATTTTGTTTAATTTCAGCAGAAGGCAGCTCAGGCAAGAAGAAGGGAGGATTCTTCTCCCGAGGCAAGAAGTAAATCGAATCAAAGGGACGTCTTTCATTGTATCGAGGTCGAGCTGGTTCCATTCGAAAGATTTCGCCCGGGTCGGGTGTCCATCGGCAGGCCACCCGCCCACTCGGAATCACAGCGAATCGTCCCGTCCCGAGCCCCGAAACAGTCTTTCTTTCCCCTCTTCAACCCTCATTTATCTTATGAACCCATTTTGATTCGTCCCCATTTTCTTTTTGTTATTTCTTCTTGCTCTCCATCCCAGTCAGCCCATGAGCTCCCCCATTTCATACGGTTTCCTCTCCTCTTCTTCGTTTGGTTTTCTCCTTTTTGGCTCTCATCTAGGCATTAATATTATTCGTATCTTGGAATTTTCACCTATTTTTCTCAATTGCTTAGCCTTCCTATGCAGACTACAAGTAGTAGAACCAAAGATAGCCTTGTCGTCCGCTCCGCTCCGTTCCGTCCGTTTCGCCTTTCGAATCTCATAGAAAGTCCATCGGGAAATCGGCATCCCGACGGAGTTTCCGCGCGGAATCCGGATGGAACTGGGTCCGGACGACCACCGAACTCGGTGTTCACCCAAAGACTCTTCTAGCTGTTCGTGCCCCTTTCATTATTTTTCTCTTTCCACTTCTTCCAGCTTCATCACTGCTTTTCAATTCAGAAATCTCTCCCGTTTCCCCCTTCAGCACCCATTCGGCACCAAAGATCCCCGCTTTCATTTAGACCACAAGAACTTCCACTTTCTCTTTCACGAATAATAAAAAGGTTACTGTAGTTATGGCTCGACTCTGTTTGGTGTGCGTGGTGTGTGCCTTCTCTGTTTCCGCGTCTCGCGTCCGTCCGCTTCTCACTCCCTACCCTTTCTCACACTTCTGCCGTTTCTGTTGCATTGATCTGATATAACCGCCCGTTTCGCTCTCAATTTGTGCCCTCTCCATCGCCCACGCAACTCTTTTCTAACCCCTACCCACCCACTACAGTAATCCCCACAGAGGAAGATGTGAGATCCAGAATTTTTATGAGAAAATTCGCTTGTCCTTCCTTCGATTGCCCGTGTTAGTTGTGCGAGAAAAAGTTGGATTTTCTTGTTGACTGTCTCTTGAATTTGAATTTATTCCAGTCAAATGCAGCTTTTCTTCTTTTTGTTCCTTTCCCATTTTGCTTTGGATCCTATGAAACTAATAAAACTTTGGACTAAACTAAACCTTCTAACATTTGTGACCTAACTATGCCCTGGAGAGTTCTCTTTTCAAAACCAACGATAATGGCTGAGCAGGAAAGAAAAACGAGCGAGCGAGGAAGAAGAAAAAAGATGGACGATGGAAGACGTCGTCGTTTTCCGTTTTGAATGTTGACTGGCACGGGCGAACTCGTCAAAAAACCATTGTGCTCGCAAGCGATCCGTCGTTTTTTAGTCGAAAGCTGTGTGTGAAGCCGTACGAATAGAATAATACGCGCAGAATGATTCATTCGCAAGTAGAAGACTCTTTTTCCTCTCAGAAACCTATTCAATGCGCTCTCTCACTCTCTTTCTCTGTTTTTCGGTCTCTGAGAACTGAAAAGAAGACGAAGAAGAGGGGTTGTTTGCACCCGAAACGGGAGAAGTACCCCTTCCTTCTGAGCCTCCGTCGCCCTCTTATTCTTCTCGCTCTTCATCTTTCTTTGACACACTTGACTAGCCAGAATAAGTGCCACTCTCGGATGTGTGATGTCGTTTCAGAAATGTCGTGCACCTGCTGCCTCCGTCTTCAGAAGCCGCCCCCTTCCTCTTCTTTCCTCCATGTACCTTCTTGGCCCACTCACTTTCAGTCGGTTTCCGTGAAACCCGATGCTCCGAGAGCGCCCGTCGGCCGCACATTCCTCGGCTCTCTCTCCGTCTCATCCCGGAATTCGCCTCCCACTTCGTCGTCTCTCTATCGATCCCTCGTCCGCCTGCGTCTCCGTCCCTCTCCGTCGCCCTCAACTTTTGCCCCTTTCTGTGCTCGTCCAGTATCGGATTGGAACCGTGTTTTCTCCGTTTCTTACGCAATGCCATCTTCAGACACAATCAAGTTCTCTGGCACCCCTCGCCCACTCTTTCGCCCTTAACTAACCCGAAAACACATCTCGTCGTCTAATTGCCGCTTCCTCTGCGTCTCTTCTTCTCTCACACTCTCTCTCTCTCGCTCTCCGGTTCCTGGTCAGCCAAATCACAATCATATTCATTGCTGACTTTCAACGAATCTCCCTCTGCAGCTGAAAAGCTGGGGCATTCTCTCGCTCTCCAGTTTACACAACTTGCAACGCCTCAAGATAATTCTGGCTGCCCCCTCACACATGCACGTACTTCGCTCCTTGATCGGTCACTACTTTCCATCGGCAGTCTGTGTCTCTCGGTTCACTTGCCGTGCCTCCAGACTGTGTACTCCCTCCCTCTCACTCTGGGTGCAGCCCTCAACTTTGAACTGTTTGACTTGTCCGACTGTCCAGCCCGTTGTGTGCCTCTTTTGATTTGTCCAGTGACTCACTCGCTCCCATTATATCCTCCAACCAATTTTCGACGTGACCTCAGGATCCGCTTGTCTTCCGCTGTTCTCCACAGCATCCATTTATTACAGGCTGGCTGCGATGCTGCTGCGAGACGAACAAGTGCCATTGCTTCTAAAACGGAAGCACGTCGTCTCTGGCTATCGACCACTCAATCAGCCGAAATCGTTCTATGTCAAATCGGCGTTTTCCTCGCATAATGAAGTGGTGAGTCATTGAGTTTGTGAGATCAAAAAGAATCATCGGAGAGGGGTTCAGTTCAATGTGTGGACCCACTTCCTGCCTGCCGTCGTGCTCCTCTTCGCCTACCTCATTCCTGAACTGCTCTCTCCGCTGCCACGTGTCCCCGTGCTCATCCTCCAAGTTGGCATAATCCTTCTTCTCATCGCATCAGCGACTGCTCATCTGATGGTTTGGCAGCAACTAAACCTCTTTTCAAGAGGTTTCTTTTCAGCATTCTCGCTCTGAACTCGATCACATTTTCTGGTTTCTGATCGACTTCTCCGGAATCGCTCTCTTCGGAATCACGATCGGCCTCCAGCGGTACAGTTCCAGTGATCACATGAGTCTTCCCATGAAGATTGTATGCCGTCACGCTCCTCCAGCGTCTCTATTATCATTCTCTTCAGGCCTACGTCCCTCTTCTAATGCTCGTTGTGCTCGGCGGCCAATACTTTTCCACGTGTTATCTGTTCGTATTCAAACCGCATTACAAACGACGAATGGAACTTCGGATGGGCTCGTGCTTCCTGCTCGCCTGCTGGCTCTACATCCCGCTCCATTATAGATATCAAGTAAATCAAATATTCATTCACTTTTCTCAATACAATGAATATTTGTAGGCAGAAGCTAGTGCTGACGACACGGCGCTTCCCCTTCATTCGAGAGCTTTCCAATGGCTCATGGTCTCCGGAATCTTCATGGGAGCACACATTCCGGAACGATTCGCACCAGGTTTCTTCGATATTGTCGGATACGGACACCAGGTGAGAGCAGGCTCGAGATCCGTGGGAACCACTCGGAAGTGTTCAAAGAGCTTGCCAAACAGTTATCTTTCAGTTGTTCCACTTGTGCATCGACATGGTCGCCTGGAATCTGCTCGACGCCGCCCACATCGACTGCTCCAGCGACGAAGGACACGTCCACCTGCCCCGCAACATAGTCGCCGTCATCGCCTTCATTGCTTCGTTGGCAATCATCGGATACAACGTCTACACAATGATGCAGAAGGCAAAAACGAAAAAATACGACGAATGAGAACTAGGAAATTCTTAGGTTATTCTCAACTGTGTTACAAAGATCTCATCTGCTCTATTGTTTCAAAACTTTGAATTCGGGTGTGATGTACTTGACACACAATTGACATAAAGTATTTATTTTTTTTGCTCAACAAGAATCACAGTTGAAAATTGGATTTAAATGTGGTATGAGTCACGGATCGATTGCCACATCTCCTCGCTCATCACGTACATCGGCACTGGCTTCGCGAAGCCGTTGAAGGTGGTGGCGGCGGCCAGGGTGTAGGCGCCCATGTCCTCGTAGTACATCCATTCTCCGACCTCCATCTTCACCATCAGCTTCTTGTCCTCCACCAGATCGAGACTGTCGCAAGTCGGTCCCCAGATGGTCGACATGAACTTTTCGTTGCGGTCCACGTCGAACAGTGGCACTCCGACTGGATGAGCGTGGTCGAAGAGGATGCAGTTGAAGGATCCGTAGACGCCGTCGTTGATGTAGTACATGTAGCCTGGGTTGGCGCTGTCCTTCGGATCCTTAGTGATCTTTGAAGCGGGAACTTCAGTTGCGTGAATGATGTTGGCCACGAGAGAGAAGGGACCGGCGGCGAAGAAACGGCCCGGCTCAGCGATCAAACGCTTTTCCTTATCCGGGAAGAATTCGTCGATCGAATCACGGATCACTTCAGCAATCTGCAAAACGTTCATTAGGTATTGAAATGGACAACTTGGAGTTTACCTTCTCGAACGGGTTATGGTGCTCAGCTCCCGGGAAGCCACCGCCCATGTCGATAATGTCCATCTTGAATCCCATTCCCTCTCCTATCTCGCACAAGTTCTTGGCGTGGCTCAGAGCAGTACGGTAGGCAGTCGCATCGTTGCACCCGGAGCCAACGTGGAAAGAAATTCCGATTACATTGACGCCTTCCTCGTGAGCCGTTTTGAGCAGTTGAGGAGCAGCAAGCACCGGATCGCAACCAAACTTGAGGTTCAGAGGGCACGTGGCAGTTGGGTCGGAGACGGCGATGCGGAGAATCATTCTGAAAAAGAAAAAGAACCTCAGAATAGAAAAGGAAAAAGTACTCGGCGTTCGGGTGAAGCTTGGCAATTTTGAGAAGCTCCTCGGGGTTGTCGAAAGTCATCATTCGGACGTCTCTCTCCATTGCATGGTGGATGAACCCGCGAGTCTTGCACGGATTCGCGTAGATGATACGTTCCGCGGCGACTCCGCAAGCCATCACGATATCGATTTCTTCTTTGCTGGCACAGTCGAATCCGCATCCGAGAGATGCGAGAATGCGAACGAGCACCGGGTCAGTGTTGCACTTGACAGCGTAGAACGGCTCGATCATCGGGAGCTCTCGCTTCCACAGGTTGAATCTTTCGGTGATCTTGTCGAGGTCGACGAGCATGAACGAGGAATCATTCTCGGTCAGGTCCTTGCTGGCGGCGATCTCGCGGCACATCTGGAGTTGGTCGACTTTCTTCGGCAGAACGCCAATCTTGTTGTCGCCAATCAGTTCCATTTGAGTGATCATGATTTCGTTGAATGAGTTGGTTGAGGATCTCAGCTCCAAGGAGGTGCTCCTGCTCGAAAAGGATCGTAGATATATTTGTCGCAGACGGCAGAAACGACGGCGACTCGGGTGAAGTCGACGTGGATCTGTGAAGGGCTGTAAGCCGGAAGCCGGGCTGCGGGCGCCGCTAGCCTCTTTGGTACGTCAACACGAGAGATTTTCTGGCAAATGGGTCTTCCCAGGTGTAAATTCAAAACGCTGCAAGCAAACTCTGCAAGTCTGCCACAACGTTGAGAACTGAAAAAAGAATAATTTTAGTTGGAAAGTTGGTCGGAGAAAAGAAAAGAAAAGGCATCGAAGCGGAGAAGAGGGGCGCTCGGAAATCGAAACGTTTTTATCTTATTGGCCGTCAAAAACGAGAGGAAACGCGGCGGAAACGATCGCCCATAGAACGATACGACCATGCGGAATCGCTTATCAATGACCGCTCCGCCGCTATTTATACTGTATGCGAGGCTAGGAAGTGGGCGGAGAGATGGCGTGGCGACGGGGATGCCGGGGGAAGACGGAAAGGTCGGGCGGTGGGTGCAGGACGCACCCGCCACGCAATGACCGATCAAGGCGACAGAAATAGGGCGGGGGTGGGTTGCACCCATTCGAACGAATGGACACAGACTATTTACGCGATGGCTTGCGATCGAGTTGGCACACTGCCAAGTTGGTCACAACCGTATTGGCCGTCTTCGATCACAGATCAAATGATATGAGGGCAGACGACTAACGGATAACGTAATATGTGGCGGAAGAAAAGACGTGTGTCTCAAAGAGAAATGTGAGGAGGTGAAATGAAAGGCATCTTGATCAGAAGATAAACGTCGTCGTCGTCCTCTCTTTTATATAAAGTTGATGTGTGTTGTACGTGAGTTTGCCCAACAAGCATACACTATTCGTCCCCCTCTTCGCCCAGCTTCTTCTGCCCTTCCGCCACGCCACTGATCTTCCGCCGCACGTGAACTTCCCAGTTCACGTCAATGTTTACACCTATTTCAGGCGGCCTCCCGTCTATTCTAGTCCGTCTCGTTCATGACGAATCATTAACGTTTGATCGCGTCCGCCTACGTAGTTGGTCTTCCCCCGTACCTGGTCCGTTTTATCATTTGCATATCATTGATAATATCAGGCGGGTTATTCTGTCGACGACAAACATTTAGAGAGACTATCAATTGTGCCCTTTCTCCTTTTTCTCCGATTCACACAATTTCGACCGTCGGAGCAACTTACTTTATTGGCAGTTTCAACAGAAGATCAAAAGGTTTAGAGAGGGAGTGTTCTATGGACTCTCTCTCTCTCTCTCTCTCTCTCTCTCTCTCTCTTTTCAATTCTGTCGCCATCACAAAGCACAAATAAAGCGCATGAAAGGCACGGGGAAACCATCAGTTGATAGGGCTCTTTAGGTGCACTCACATATAGTTTGAATACAAACTACAGTTACAGTGATAGATCTTAAAACTTTCAAAAATTCAAAAGATTTATTAGAAACAGCAGTAGTTGAGACTATGAAAAACAAAATGAGATGTATCACCCAAATTGGTTCGCTAAGGCACATTTGTGTTGTTGATTTGGTTGTATGAGAAGTTAGAATAATAATAAAAAAACAATAAAATGAGACTGACTAGACAGGTCGCACGATTCAGAAATCGGCGATTCAGTTTGTTGGCAGCAATCGAAAAACAAATACTAGTTAGACGAGAATTGCATAGGATGGAACCTAGACTTGATGAAAACCCGAAAATATTTATAGAGATGGAGCTGCTCAGGACTGCAGCAGCTGGTCCTCGTACTGCTTGACGAAGCACTCTCCGACGGGGAAGAAGTCCCAGTCGCGGTTATCGTACTTCTCGCGCACGTACGTCTCCTGACCAGTGTACTCCGTCTCATCCTTGTTCACCAGATGTTGCAGGAAGAACCTGGAAATGAGCATGATGAGCGCCGCTTCTGACACCCCAAATGATTACAGGTAGTTGGCGAAGTTGTGCTCCTTGGTGGTGTGAATTTCGAAGCCTCGAGGCATCCGATCGAACGTTTCTTTGCCAATATCGCAAATGAAACAGGACGACTCGAGTTTCTCTGTGGCCGATTCTTGCTGATCACGAAGCTCTCCGAAAGCGTCGATGATCAAACCTGAAACGTTCAATTTTTGCTCGACCCCTCATTTCTCGAGTTGCATCACATTTCATTACTTTTCCTGATAAGACACCTAGAAAAAAGGGAATTAAACTGTCGGAAAATGTCAAAATCATGGGAACTGGAGTGTTGTTCTGGATTGGCGCACTCACCCTGCATGATAGCGAGCAGAATAATGATGACGAAGAAGAAGAAGGAGACGTCGTAGAGCATACGCGGATACTCCAGATCGTCTCCGTACGGACTCTCGAGCTCATCTCCGATTCCTCCTCCGGCACGCACTCCGGCGTAGAAATGGTAGATGAAGCAGGTGAGCATGTTGTGGCACTTTCGGTCCGGCTCCTCGCCATCCTCTCCCTCTTGCACGTAGAACTTGCGGAAGAAGTTGAAGGCGATGACGGTGTAGAGGTACACGACCACAAGGGTCATCATGATGGTGAGAATGAGTTGTTGGAGGTTGTGGGTGACTGATTGAAGGATAGCCTTTAACATAGGGAAAGAGAGCACGACGTCGATGAGATGGAACGCGTAGAAGAACGGGGAAAGGAAGACTCCGCAGGCGGAGCAGAGCAGGTATCCGACGCGATAAAGGAACTGTCCGTTGGTGAGAATGACGCCGAGCCACAGCCAGCACGAGTAGCGGTAGTCATAGCTGTTGTCAGTCGACACTTTCTCTTCTCCGAGGATCGAGGTCAATGTCTCTTCGTCGACGTTGTCCTTGAACTTGGACCGCGTCTTTCTGCGCACGAACTTGTCCCAGTACATCATTGGGAACGACTTGGCAGAGATGACGATTCTGTCGAGGTACCACATGAAGGTGTCCACGATTCCAAGCTCTTCCGAGTCCTCTTCCGTTATCCAGCAGCCATCGAACATGAGCTTTCTTGCAATCTCCTTCTCTCTTTTGAATGTAATGAGTGGAATTTGAGCTGGTAGAAGGAAACGAGGAGGGCGAATGAAGTGGATAGATGGAGAACACTGATCCAGTAGAGAATCTGTGAAAGCATCCATCCGGTGATCTCGTATTCCATGTAGGGGAACTGCATTCCTGTGATGAAGATCGACTCGACCGAATCTTCGTCGTCGTCGCCTTCGGATGCCGCTTCGGCTGCTTCCGCATGTGATATGTCGACTCGATGGAAGAGAAGAATGACATTGATGAAGAAGGCCAAGTACAGCGTGATCTTTTCGATTGTCTTGAAGTTTCTGGCGAGCATGTTCTAGAAATAAGCAATTTGGAAGAATGATTGGCAAGGAATAACTCACGAGAACAGATCCTCTGCTCTTGGTGGAATTGGATTCCGCAATCTTCGGTTCGTACTGCCCTTGCTGGAAGTCCGCTTCCGACTGCAACTGCACCATTTGAGGAGCTCCGATCGATTCGTAGA
This sequence comes from Caenorhabditis sp. 36 PRJEB53466, assembly GCA_946814055.1. Taxonomy (NCBI): domain Eukaryota; kingdom Metazoa; phylum Nematoda; class Chromadorea; order Rhabditida; family Rhabditidae; genus Caenorhabditis; species Caenorhabditis sp. 36 PRJEB53466. The sequence continues at coordinate 3,747,824 of CAMPFS010000005.1, read as the reverse complement.
TGCTCGGCGCTTTGCTGGCTGCTGCTGCTGCTGCTGTTGGAGACGTCGGGGACTGTGGCTCCGGATTCAACAGTTTTTCTTCTTCCGTCAAACCGGTTTCTGGTGTTTCAGGTCTTGGCGGTGGAACAAAGTCCGGAAGGGTGTTGAGATTTAGATGGTCCGCATTCATTCCGACTCCGAATGCATCCACGCCCACGTGAGAGTGATGGAACTCTTGTACTGGTGGCGGAGCGTAGGTTGCATGGCTGAATAGTTTAAGTGTAAGAGAGGAAGGATGGAAGAGAACTCACTCGTGATTCATTTTTGCTTGGTCCTTGACTTCTTGTTTCGCCGATTCCTCCTCTTCTGAAGAAGTGGTCAGGAAGTATGCGAACCGGAAGACGGTCATCACAAGGAGATATCCAGCCCAACCAAGTGCCATTCCAGCGCGGACGAACAGGATGATCAGGGCGTAAACCATCTGAGTCCACGTCATCTGTCTCACTGAACTCGACACATTCCTGATGGTCGTAGAGATATTCTGCGGGCTGAGGGCGGATGCTGCTGTGATTCCGTAGCTATATCCACTCTTTAACGTCTCGGAGATGTGACTGAAAAGAAGATTCATTTCTGATGCTGTGAAACTGTGAACTCACTCTGAAGCTGATGTCTGCTGCAAGAAATAGTCTCTCTGCTTGATGGCTCTCTCCATTTTCGTGTCGCTGTCTCCCGAAGAAATGGCGGCTGCGTGCTGCATTTCGAAAATGGTATCCTCGCAGAAATTGATGAACGCCTCCAGTTTTCCTTGATCTCCGCCGTCGTCTTGCAAAACATTGAAAGGAACGAGTTCTTCGAGTCCCTGATCTGCTGTTTTCCCCATTGTTCGAGCCATGATTCTTGGATCTCAAAGTAAATTTTTTCGACTCTCTTCGATGATCCCATAATTTCGATTCTTCCGAGGAAAGGATCGAAGTACTCCAGCAGAGTCTGCGCTTTTTCAATAATCTTCTCGAGTCTCGGATCGTTTGTGATGTGCTCTTTCAGATTTACGAGAAGCACGGCCAAATTGAATCCGATATCTCTGGCAGGGTTGTGGAATCGCTCAGTGAACTCCATGTAATCCACTTTTCCGTCGTTGTTCACATCGGTACACATCATCAGATAAGTGATATCCTCAACAGTGTACATCTTCTGACTTTCCATTGCCCGTTGGAACTCTTTCGGACTGATCCATCCGTCCTGATTAGTGTCAAGTCTTGGAATGCTTGAGATGTTGTCAGATCTTTGAGTTTCAAGAACATATCCGAGAACTTAAGTATCTTTTCGACGGATGGCTGAGATTCAACCAGAGCGTCCACCATCTGCTTTCCGATGGATCCGTTCAGAACGTTTCCTTCGAGCATGGAGAGCATCAGAACGATCATGTCTTTCTGGAGGTTAAGGAACTCGCGAAGAAGCTCAAGTTGGGTGGAATTCTTGTAGAGCTTCTCCATCATGTGAGCGAACAGGAAGAAGAATCCGTTGATGGCGTCCCAAAGACGAGAGTTGGCGAGTGTCATCTGGTTGCCAACGCACGGTCCCTGAAATACAGCTCCAGATTCGTCAATAGTTGATTCCACAAACCTGGATAGATTCTGTGAGTGTGTTGAATACTTGACTGCAAACTTGAATTGCCCTGAGGAAATATTCCTTTCCGCCCTCGTCGATGACTTCTTTGCTCGAGTAGTGCCAGTAAAAGTCCATGACAGACTCTTGCAGACGGAGCAGATAGTCGACGGTGCAGTTAATCAGGTTCACACTTGTCGTGTGGCCTGGTTGCGTGCGCAGGTAGTTTTGGAACTCTGAAGAAATTGGAATAAGACTTCTTCCGGTTGATCTATACAAACCGAGATTGTGTCCTTCGCAAGTAAGCTGTAAGAATCGGAACAGGGAACACGTGAAATCGGCGTCGTTCAGGTTCTGATTGTCTCCAGAAGCAAGCTCGGCTCCCATTCCGAGTCCCTCCGCCTGAAATACGTCGATGAGTGAGCGTAACACAACACTTTCCAAATAAGCCAATCACTGTTCGTTCCAGCCATGTTCAGGGGGTCGCTTCAGAAAATAAAACTACGAAAGATCAGTTCAAAATCACTGCACACATTCCGGGAGAGACGAAGAAAAGAGCAGTGGCCTCAGAAGAGAACTAATCGATATTCAGAGAAGAAAAGCAGCAGGCAAAGGGGTGGGAAAGATCGGGGGAAGAAGAAGTAGAAGGCGGTACAATGCGGGCGGTACAAAACCTGAGCGCCGAGACGGTCTTGCCGCGAACGATGCCGGATTTTGGAGGAGAGGTGGCGCAAAGAGAGTGCGTTCGCGCCATGGGCGTCAACGTTCTGCAAATGGATTAGGAGTTAGGAAGGGAGTGGAGGCAAACGGTAATGAGGAGAAGTCTAGGAGCATCCATTTGGGGGAACGTCTGGAGAATCAGAAGGGATTAGGTGGCACGCGGAGAAGAAAAACGAGAAACCCTCGTGCTCACGGATACCTTGATTTGTCTCTCGAACATTTCCAAGTTGAGCACCGAACATTTGTTCATGAGACCGGCCATTGAAGTAAAGAAACGAACGTCTTTTTTCAGTTGAAGATACTCAATGAGCATCTGAAAAAGACGAATGAGCAAGAGTTTGTAGCAGTTTGCACCTTCTGAATTTCAACGTTTCCTCCACTGAGCAAGTGAATGCCCAGCTGAAGAGTTTGTGCGACCATCTCATTCGGTTCTCCTCCAGAAGCCGACAAGTACATGAGGCACATGATGGCTGCTCCTCTGCTCGCCAGCACTTCTTGCTCTCCCCTCAATGCCTGGGACTGCTCCTCTTTGGCGGCCTGATCGATCTCTCCCTCGTCTCCGTCGTCTCCGTCTTCTTCTTCGATGTGAATCGACTTGGCCATCACGTCAGCGAAGCGGATGTACAAACTGTCCTCGTGGATTGCAGAAGCGGCAGTTTCTTCGCTGGTCGCTGCTCTTTGGAAGCATCTGATCAGCTGCTTCAGAGGATCCGGAATCGTGTCCTTGTCTTTTGTTTCCTCCGAACTGGCAACAATCGGCACTCCCTCTTCCATGATAATCTCGATCCTTGGCCCCTCTTCTTCTTCCACTCCGGACTGTAATAGGGGACTTTAACTTTGTGACTGATGCAGGGAACTCACGCAAATGTCTGCGATCAGTTGTTCCTGTCCGACGTCTTCCTCTTCCAACCAGAGTCGCGAGAAAGCGGGAAGGAAGAAGTTGATGCCACGATGCCTGAATTCAAATATCAGTCTGATTCCTCAATTAACCTAGAAATGTGTTGATTAGCGCCATCATCTGATCTCCTAGTAAGTTAGTAGACTCTAATCTGTTGGTTTGCCAAGGCATCAAAGTGTAAAATGTCGACGGCCGCTTGTCTTCTTCTTCTGCAACAAACTTACAGTTCTGTCTTGTACAAATGCGAAGCCGTGATGAGCGAGATGGCCATTCGCTTTCTTTGCAATGTGAGCACCTTCTTCCAGATGTCTTCCTTCTCCATTCGAGAAGTCATCTAACAAACACATTATGAGGTGTCTATCCCCCTCAACAATCATAATAGGCTTGCCGTCCTTCTGACCTGACAACACACAACTGAACATAGAACACGCATCCGGGCTCGGGTTAGTTGCTCACTCGCATGCTCGTTTTTCCCCGTTCTCAACGGTGCTCACCTCGGAATTCCGTACAGCGGAACCATGCGGAAACACGCGACGACGGCGCGTTTACGCTGAGTCGAAACCACCTTTTTCCATGCTTGAGACAACTGCATCTGCGGGTGCTCCGTCTAAAGAAAATACGTGACAATTGACAAAAGAACGACATTGCTTGAAGAAACGGAAGATGATAGTAGAGAAAGAAAGAGAAAGTAGGCCGACAGAAAGAAGAAAGGCCTGCACATTCTATGCAACTTACGTCCGAATGGTTCATCTGGCCGAAGTTCTTTTTGCGCGAGTACTGAACATATAAATACAAGAATCAAAAAACGAAGGACATGAATGTGTGAGTAAACCGAGGAAAACGACACGATACCTTCCATTTGTTGCGAGCCCGACGACGTCGATCCTTGGTGCGCGTGATCTGAAAAGGACGGACACGTGGACACGAGACATTGAGAACAAAGGAACGAGGACGGCGAAGCGCTAGTCTGTGAGAGAATCGAATGGGAACGACGCACCACGTGGAGAATGGCGCTGACTTGTCCCATGTTGAAGATCTTTTCAATCACCGCTTCCTGCGACATTTCATCCTTGCCACGCATTTGACTTTTTCCTAAAGACAAAAACATCTATGAATGTCTTTCACGACCCGATTACCGATTTTACGATACAATGACAGTTGCCAAGCATTCTTATCGGTTGGGTCCGTCTTCACTGGAATCTCAAGAAGTCCTTTGATGAACTCGCGAATCTTCTCTTCAACTTCTTTCTGGATAAACTTCTCTTTCGACTGCTGAACAATGTCGAGTTCTCTGCAATTCCGTTTTTATTTTACAGATCCTCCATCCCTCCACAAACCTTCCTCCGAAGACGTTCAATCCAACCGGAAGCAGTCTTTTCAGACAGGCAATCACAATACTCGCTGCATGTTTGTCCTTCTTGATCTGAAAACGAGAACAGTTCGGTTCTGCTCAGTACAGTACTCATTTCAGAAGACACGTGGGCTAATAGATAGACTGATAGAAGAGGAAAGCAAGTGGGCGGGGCATGCGCGCAGCAACGGATTCTGCCTTCAGCGGTAACGAAATCGAGAGCAAGAGAACTGAATGGATGGACGACGACACAACATATTCGTCAACAGAAATGGGTCGCCAAACTTACGATGGGCCGTCCGTTCTTGTCGAAAAACTCTTTCATCTTGTCCTGTATTCAATGCTCAGTTCTAGCTCCTGTTCTCTCTTTTCGTTCAATGTCACCATGCTACTCACCTGGCCCTCTCTCCTCTTCTTCTTCCTCTCCGCAATCGCCGCTTTGCCCGTCTTCATGTCTCCGCCGCCCATCGCTGCCGCGTCTTCCTCGAATTGAGCCACGTAGTTGAGCTCTTCTCGTTTGAAGTGTTGACTTTGACTCCAGATTCGGAAGATCACCGCCACGTTCTCATAGACTCCGTCGGTTTCCCAAGTGGGCGATTTGAGCCATTGAGCACGATGCAGGTCCGTGTACTTCATGAGGATCGGGAAGAATGCGTAGGTGTCACGCACCAGCCGTGCGTTGTCCTCGGCCACAGTGCCTTCGTCGGCGTCGTCCGGATGCGTTCTCATGTGCTCTTCTTCCTTGTACGCCTTCTCGCTCATTCTTCTCAGCCTTTCAGCGATCGGAAGAACGAATTCACGGACTGGGTCAGAAGTTACATTCTGGATAATTTGAACAGCGAAGACTGAAAGAAGGGATAGTTGAGACGGATTCCAAACATTGAAGAAAACTCACAGTTAACTCTACAAAGCCATGGAGCATTCTCGATTCCCACGTGGTTCCTGATCATCTTCAGAAGAGAATTGAAGATCCGATTGATGTGATCGCAGCTGACGCTCGTTGTCTGGATCACACTCGCTCTCTGATCCTCTCTATCCCGCTTTCCATCGGGTCCGACGTTGAACCAGTAAGCCATGTAGGAGCACATCAGCGGCAGATCCACGTCATAAACATTCGGGACATCCGAGTACATCGTGTTGTTGTTGGCCACTGTTTCAAGGTCCGTCAGGAGTTTTTCGAGATGTGGGATGTGAGTGGACAGGTTTTGGAGCATTTCCTGCACTTGAACTGACTGATCTTGTGATTTAGCGAGCACGGAAAACTTGTTGCTCTTGTTGAATTCTGGCTCGAGGAAAGCGACCGGGAAGCAGGAAGCGAAAGCAGCGAGGCATTGGCCGAGACCCGGACGATGCTTCTCGCTCTCGCTGCTGATGCTCTTTCGGTGACTGATTGTGCTGTTGAGCCCGGTGACCATGTACAGAGAGTCCAGTATCTTGTAGCATGCTGCTTGGATGTCATCCACTGAAATTGATGTTCTTTGGAACGTGTTAATTACAGTTATCTAACTCACAAAGAAGGTCCGTTCCGAAATGATTTCTCGCCAAATGCGCGAACATTGTGGTCAGAACTGGGACGATCATCTGATTGGCAAACTCGAAAGAGTTCCATGATTTGAGAGCCTGTCCTCTGATCAGAGAGTATTGACCTCCATCCTAAATTTCAACTTTGACTCTTTCGGTTTTCATTTTGTGTGCTCAAATCACTAAAACAATCACAACGAAGTTACTACGGTTTCAACACCTACATCATATTCTTCGATTTCCGAGTAATAAATAAACTTCTGTCAACCTCTGTTCATATAAAAACCCGCGTTAAGTTTACTCACCTTGAGCTCGTTTACAGCAGCGTACAAATCATCGGCACAGTTGTTGAAGAACGTGAGCAGAGACGTTCGGACGATGTCCGAATTGACTTTTACCAGTGTTCTAAAATTAAATCATTCACCGCTCTGAACCAATCGGTGTCAAATGCAGAGATCAGATTCTATGACACACAAAGACAAGTATTTTGCCTCATGAGACGATTTTGTGATCTTCAAAAGCTATTTTCATGTCTATCGGAACGACCGAGAGGCGCCAGTGGCACTACCTTACCTCAAATCGAGTGCTTGTGTGAGCCCTTGCAGGCATTTGACGGTGATCTTGGCCACACTTCCGAATGCTCTGTTCTTGATACGCAACAGCGCAGCCAAGCGGCAGAATAGACTGAAACCCAATAGAAAATCTTTGAAATATAAATGTTCGACTCACTTGGCGACCATCTCTTTCTCTTTGTTACTCGCAGTTCCAGTCTGCACTATGGACGACCCTTCGAGGAAATAGTTCTTGTGAGCATTGAAGTAGGCATGCATCAGTGGAAGTACGACCTTCTCGAAGAACTTCACATCCTGTCCTTCCTTTTTGAACGAATTGCGACGGGTCAGCTCTTGAGATGGCTTCACTGACTTCATCTTGAGACTCGCTTGTTCCAAGTACGTGATGAGTTTCTCAAGGAGATTGTATGCGAATCTCTTTCGACAGACGATCTTTCTCCTTCTCCTTTCATGCGATCATTCGAAGATTGTTCGTCCCTCGGACAGTTGACATGGTATCCGTGGTACTGTAGGAACTTGAGAATCTCAGAAGCTCTGAATCTGTCCTTTCGTCGCTCGAAGTCAGTGAGCAAGTCCCAGGGAACGAGTGGAATCGGCATGAATCCTCCCTTCGTGTTCAGATCGTTCATCACTTTCTTTGCCCAAACCAAATGCGAGTGTTCCGCCATTTTCTCCGCCGCATTCACCATGTCTTTTTCAAGAGTCATTGAGCTCAGATCAATTGGTTTTGGAGCAAAGTTAGTGATGGAAGTGCCCGAGATGGTTCTGGCGGATGCTGCTCGATCATTGGCGTCCCTGTCGACCATCTCGAATGAGTAGAGCCATGCCATCAAAGCTTTCAGGCACTCTGAGCATCTCTCTTTGTAGAACGACTTTTCAAAGTCTTTCAGGAGTGTGAATGGCTTCAGACGTGGATGAGTGAAGTTGGCTCTGGAGTAAAGATCTCCGTGTACCCATCCTTTCTCCAACTTTCTGCTGGCCCAAGAGTCGTGGAAGTGCTCGGCGAAGAGCTCGGTCATTTTCTCGAGGTCTCTGTTGATTTCGACACGGGAAACATCCACAGTCCTTGGGATCCACGCGCCTTCTTCTTCTCGTTTCTGAAAACATGAAAACAGACTTGATCAAACTATCTCCGTTACTAGGCTTACCTTATTTCTGACGTCGTCCAATCCACTGGTAAGCGTGTAATCCGGAGAGATAGCACTTCCAATCGCCGTCATGCATGGAAGAGCCTTTCCGAACAGTTCAGGATCGTACGGACGGTTACCAAGAGTGTCGAAGATGGCGTCGAATAGAAGCATGGAGAGTCTCTTCTCCTGCTCTCCGGCAACTCCGTAATGGTTTCCGGATCCGTAGTACTTTCCGCACCGCTCATAGTGCAGGGTGATCAAGCGGAGCGGCACGAGTACATTCATGTCGTTCATGTTCAGAATGTCGTAGATGACTTTCTTCAACAGCTTGATCATCATTGCTGGTGGCAGTTCTCTCGTGATCGCAACCAAGAAATCGGAAACGGCGTCTCTCTGATTCTTGGTCAACGACTTGAGCCTGTTCATTCTGTAGACGGTGTGAAGAGTGGCATCGAGAAGAGCAGAGTGGTGCTCAGCGTCCGCAAAGAAATGGGAATGATTGGTGAGGAGAGGGAGCACCGAATTGCAGAGATATCTGTTGAGTGCGAGAGCCGTGTCAGACTCGAGTGCTCTCGGGGAATCCATCATTGTGGCGGCACGAAGATCGGGCAGAAAGATTGCTCGAGGAAGTGGAAGAGCATGTCTTGTTGGTCAATTCCATATACTCGGTCCAGGAAGAGAAGAACTGATCCCTTGTGATTCGGAAGAAGACCAGGAAGTGGTCCGGTGTCTGAATGAGAATAGTTATTGTGGAAAACGAGGGGTTCAACATCCAATCAACACAAAACAAGCAACACGATGGGAATGTTTCTCACTGTCACTCGGGTTATATCTGCTGGATCTTCTCCGCTGAACGATCGGGTACTTCTTCTCGTTCAGCAGTTGCAATTCCGCTTTCTCCTTGTCTGTTTTGGGTGCAAACAGTTCGTTTCCGCTGGAGAATGAGGTGTGAACGGAGGCATAATCGGAAGATTTCGATTCATCGGTGTCCACTTCTTCTACACAAGGAAGTCTAAAATGGATTGGAAAAGGTTAGTTTGGAACACGTGGAGATTAATTCGAACCCTCTCATTGCAAGGTTGGTGCCGGAGGTGAAAGTCTGAGATCGGCGAGTGCTCGTCATGTCGGAAGCCAGAGAGGCGACCATTGCGAACGTGTGAGCCAGGGCCGCTTTCTGGGTGTAAGTAGCCTGAACGGCGTTAGCGCGACGTACGGCTGAAACGGAGGACAATGGGACGTGAGGGTTAGCACTTTCGGAACAAGGACAATATTCAAAAGCAACAGGGACACTTGAATACCTTCAATCGATGGAGCCGCGAGATTGGGAATCGTGAAGCGGAGAGCGAGAATTTGACCGAGATCGTCGAGAGAAATGAGAGATCGGAGGATGGCACGGGCACGAAGAGAATCTCCTTTTCCGGCCTGAAATTGAGAATGTGACTCTAGCGAAGTTAGAAACTGGTCTCACCTGAATGGCCATCGGATCAGGGGCACACTTCGCCAGCAGGTCCACCAAGCTCGAGTAGAAGTCAAGAGTTGCAGCTCCCAAGTCAATGTAGTCCTCTCCTTCTGCTTCCTTTGACGGATACGAGGGATTGTCTCCAAGAAGACCGGAAGTCAAAATCATCGGATGCGCGTCGTTCTCCAGAAGGCGGATGTCTTCCGAAAGAGCGATGGCTTCTTTGAATGCAGAGAAAAGACCTTGTCCCTCTCCCTTCAGAGCCACTCCCAGACACTCCGGTCTTCGGATCAACAATCGGATAACGAGATTCGCATTCTCCTCGACGTTCTCTCCGTTGATCCAGACACAGAAACGAAGGAAGTCAATGTAGCGTTCTCCTTCGACTGGATCCCATCCGATGTCCGGATACCCCTTGGTTATAAGTTCGGAGTTTGGTTGCAATCCGCATCTGGACAAGTACACAGCGACCTTATCGAGTTCTTCTTCCTTCAGAGCAAGAGCCAATTCGTTGTTGTCCATGAAAGACGAGTAGGCAACGTCAAGTGGAACGGATCCGCGGAGGGAAGGTCTTGCGAGGAGCATGGTGGCATTGTCGAGAAGGAAGGAAAGGTGCTCGAACATTGCTTTCTGATTCTGTCTAGATGTACGACAGAAGTAGCAGAGAAATCTGGAGCAGGCGACGACCATTTCGGAAGCGTCCTTGATCGGAGCTTTCTCCTTTACTTCATCTCCTTCGTGCTCCACAGTTCCTTGTTGGGCAGTCAGAATGTTCATCATGATGGACATCACATTTTCATGAACGGAAAGAAGGCGCATGAGGTCTGGATGCTGGAAGAATATGCGGTTGTTCATCAGTTTCCACAGTCCTCTCTTCAGAATCGCTTCCTCCGTATGCTCGAATTGGACGGTCAGAAGTTCTCTGATTTGGATGAGGTAAACAATGAAATCCTTCACATCTAACTCGTTTCTTTCGTGGAATACGTAAGCCTGTGACATAGCATCTCTGATCTCCCGAATTCCGGAATATTGACGGAGCAGCAGCTTGAACATACTGCGGATCAGTTCTTTGCTTTCGATGAACTCTGCTTGAGCCCAATCCCTCAGCATGTTTACGATTATTTGTCTGAAGTTCTGAGTTCCTTTTCTTTGCATTTCTCCGTCTTCTTCTTGCAATGGAGGCGGAACCTTCACGACGAGTCTCGCGAACGAATCCACCCAGGACCCTTCTTCCGACTCAATCAGTGCCAGCTGATCCTCCGGGCTCTCTTCCTTTGCGTTTCCAATCTTTCCAACCAACAACTCGCAGAAGTCTCTCAACTGTTGTTGAAGAGTCTCGGCCATTGGACACTGATCCACATCGGCATCTTCCTCCATGAGCTCAGGATCTCTCTCCTCTTTCACTTTGCACATCAACAATCGGAACATCTGTTCTTTCGGAGGCATCTGAACTCTTTCGTCTTTTTGGCTGCTTCGGCGGGCGGCATGTCTGTCTGCTTAATCTCCATGTATCTCTTGCACTGATCAGATTGAAGTTCTCCCACGAATCCTTCCGTAAACGCGACAAGAGATTCAATTCGATAACGGAGTTGAATATCGCAAAGATGGTCCAGAATATTCACTAATTGCAGTTTCACGGGTTCCGAAAGCTCTAGCTGGGTCAATCCTTTCTGTATCGTTCCGTTCTCGTAGGTTTCATCGAACGCCTGTGGATGGATCAGTTTCAAAAGACATTCCAGTTCTTCATCGTTAATAAGTCCGATGACCAGCAGTTGATCGAACAGCTTGAAAAGTGGCTCAAAATGGTACGTGTTGTCCCCTCCGATCAGATCTCGGCAGTTCATAACTGCGTGGTGCGTCGCCGACTTTAACGAATCCATGACGTGTTTCTTGAGTGCCTCGAAGTCGACCGACGGAGGCAGCAATTTCATTTCGTCTTCTCTGCTCACGTGTTTCTTCACAGGCTCGTGGTCCATTTGGGACAGCATCGAAACAGATTCTCCAGTGATTTGAGGGTATCTGAAACGTGACCGATTGTTCGGTTCCTGCCGTTTTCGCCTACCGTGTCTCAGTATCCGGATCGAGAACGTTCTTGATTTGCAGCTGAGGGACCAGTGGAATGACGTATTCCTTGGCCATGCTGTTGCGAGCCGCCGTGTGACTCATCAGATGAAGACCAATCAGAAGGTCGTGGAATCCTTGACGCATTTGACCAGACAGATCTTGAAAACAGTGTGTATTTAAATGCAAGAAAACATTATCAAACTTACAGTGTGACTTGATGGCATACATAATTTGATCTTCATCCACATGCTGGCACAAGGTGTGAGCTACTTTGTGATTTCCATGACTTGCAAGTTTACAGTAGAGGTTGAGGGTCTGTTGATGGAATTCCAGCATGTCCGGCATCTCGATCATCTCCAGAATGTCAAAGGACTGATCCTTTTCAGGGATGTAGACACTCATGATCCGAACCGGATCGTTGCACAGAACCGACCATCCTGCAATTCATTTTAGTCGTTTCGGCACTGCCTCTCAATTCTCTGCGTTTCCGATGTTTCCCCCTGTCTCTCTGCGTCTATTGGCGCCATGTATCTCACAGTTTCTCTAGCTAATAAGATTAGCCCATTGCAGTGAGTAGTCCCATGACCAGTGACCGTCAAGGGGTCCATGCCAATTTTTAAAAATTGCCGCGTACCCGTGACCGTCAAGGGTCCATGCCAATTTTTAAAAATTGCCGCGTACCCGTGACCGTCAAGGGTCCATGCCAATTTTTAAAAATTGCCGCGTACCCGTGACCGTCAAGGGTCCATGCCAATTTTTAAAAATTGCCGCGTACCCGTGACCGTCAAGGGTCCATGCCAATTTTTAAAAATTGCCGCGTACCCGTGACCGTCAAGGGTCCATGCCAATTTTCAATTTCATGCACGCGCGAAGCATTTTCTCGTTTCGGTGCGCTGTGGATCCATAATGGATGCAATGTGCATGCACCTCCACGGTTTCTTCACGGTGTTTTTTATCTGTGTTGCGCAGTCGATTAGCGCGTGTTACTTATAGTTTATAGGTGATGCCAAGGTCGCCAGTCGAGCCTGGCATGGAGCAGAAGCACTTGACGTTTACAAACATACCTCGCACTTCAGAGAGCTTCAACGCCGTCGTCCGGAGTGTTTCGTTAGGCACGCGAGCCCAGTAGACTGGTTCGATCTGCTCGACTGTCAAACGAGGAGGACAGAATGGGATCAGAGACTTCTCACAGGATTTGAACATGGCTGCGGACAGTGGAAAAGTGTATTTGATGCGTCCCAACTCGAACTGGAGAATCTCGGTGGCGGTGGGGGTGACAAACGCGGCCGGGAAGAGCATTGCTCCCGGCTCCAGCTTGAACTTGATTCCAGTGTCTGTTGATCCGACTTGGAAGCTGAGCTCTCCGATTGACGTGTCGATGATGCAGCCAATCAGTGTTCCAGACACTTTGGTGTTCGCAACGTCTGGAGTTGTGGCCAGCAGTTCCGACACGTTGACCATGTAGCAGTTCTGAGACTGAACACTGTCCACCGTGGTTCCGTGATGGTCGGCTTCCGAGAATCTGCACTTTCTGACTCCTTGACTTCCATCGAAGTTCGTGTTGTAGTAGTGATACTGGGTGGTAACCCATCCAACCCACACTTGCGACGGATCTTGTCCAGGGAAGATTCGGATGCCATAATAATACTCGTCCACTTTTTCCTTCAAAGCGACCAAAGCATGAGCATCTCCTTCTTGGAGCACATCAAGTTGAGCTTCGATTGGAATGATCGACCCCTTCTTTTCTCTTTCGCTTTTCTCGATTGCAACAATCTCAGCCTAAAATGGAGTTCAATCTCGTAATACACCGAACCGACTTCATCACCTTCTTTCCCTTCTTTCCCTTTTTGATGGATCCTCTCTTGATCGTCAACTGCCGTCCTGGTCCGGATAGAGGCATCTCGCTGGAGGCTGAAAGAAATCATTCGTGTCTCAAATTCATAGTCTATTCTGATGCTTTCGCTATTAGAGATTAGGTTTCGGGAAAGAATAACTGCGAAGTTCGAGTCTCATGCTATAGAGAAAGAGAGGGAAGAGAAAAGAAGGGAAAGGAGAATGAGTTGATGGATGCCGCGTTCGTTCTGCTCACCGGACTCTGTGTCTTCCTCGCGGTCCTGCTCACGGAGCACCCAAATTGGATCAGACTCATGTGTCTCTGAATAGGGTGACTACTACCGACTACTACTGCTGTGTGCATGAAGGAACGCAATCGTGAACCGTGTGATCTACCCCTCAATCGAACCCTTCCCAGTTACTCACCCAGTACATCCTTCTGACCAGTCGGAAGATGTGACGTATCGAGGCTTCCGGCGTCGAAGCTCCGCGAGTTGCTCTTCATTTGCCGCATCGCCGCCGCCTTGTCTTCCCGCCGTTTGTCGCTGTCTCTGAAACTGAGCACTCTTTCAGATAGGCAACGCGACTTTCGATGGAATTACTTCTTGCGCGTGTTGCTCGAATCCCTCAGTCTGCTCAAAAGTCCGCCCTTCTTCGGTTTCTCTGCACTTCGGTCCGACATATCTCTGATGTGGTCCTCGGCCATCTGCCTCTCTTCATGCGGCAATTCCAGAAGGCTCCGTCTGAAAATGGAATTGTTCTCTACCTAACGTCAAGGGTTTCTCTGAATCAGGTGCGCTCAAAGTACAGAAAGCGGAGAAGCATGGGTTTCAAGTTCTACTTTCAGAAATTAGTAGAGTGAGTGCGTGCGAACGAGACATGCAAAAACGTGTAAGTGGTGTGATACTGGCGACAGACATTCTCGGCACATTCAAACACCTCAACACGTCCTTCAACTTGTGATGGTCCTCGTCGTTGACGTGCAACCACGTCAGAATCGATTCGTCGAACGAATACATACCAAAGTTCATTAGGGTTAGAACACGCCGACGTTGACTGCAACACCTATTTTATCATCATCGAACGAAACGCGGTTTTGTGGGGAGGGAAAATGAAGCGATAGAATTGGTTTGGATTCGACTCGAGAAGGGTTTCAGAAAAGAAAAGGGAGGATTCTGAACTGAAATACAATACAGAAAAACAGTGGAACGCAGGGATACTATCAGGTCAGCGGAGAGAAGGGAGGAGTCACGAGTTAGAGAAGAAGTCAATGGTGTATTAGTCAAAAATGAAAACTCCACTCGTCAAAAAACTTCACTAGCTCTGGAAAAGAAAACGGAAAACTGACCTGACTGCCGGGGGCTCGTCGCCTTCGATACTCGGCTGTTTCGAGGCGGTCCGCGATCGGCGGTCGTCGTCCGATTCGTGAGAATCCTTCGATCCGAGCATACTCCGAAGGAAACCCTTCTTTTCTTTGTTGTCATCGAATTCTTTCGGAATTCCCGGAGCACGGATCTGGCTGACGACCGACTGAGAACGCGGTTTGTACTCTTGCAGCTGACGACGGAGTCCTTCTTTGTCTCTGAAAATTAGAAATCGATAGAAAATAGTCAGAAAAGTGAAACTAACTTATTTTTCAGGAACGTTTCGTTGCACTTCACCGGAAGAGACAATCTTATGTATTCCATCTTTGCTTTTTCGGATGGTCCTCCTTCAGAAATCGTCACTTTTTGCAAAATTTTGAGGCACGGCGGACTGTTTCCAGTTGCTGGGATCCTTGAAACTTCGAGAATTGATCCGGATTTCAGCGCAGAAATGTCCTCGAATCTTGGCAATTGCTTCGCAAACCACATCACCATCGTCCTGTACATGTTGACACAAAAGGGCTCATAACCCTCCTGCAATCCGCAAGTCGTGAAGAACTTGAGTGAGTTCGACTGCTGTCCGAGGTTGAGTCTTCCTCTCTGACCACTTCCGAGGGTCATTGCCGGCACGAGTCCGTCTCCACAGACGACGTTATCGAATGCCATTTCGGATCCGGAAGGGTCCAGAAGCAGTTCTCCGTTTAGAGAGAAACTGATGGTACGGTCATTGAGATCGAGGAAGCATCCGACGACATCTCCGATTTTCCATTCTTTTCCGTATATCTCCGCTCCTTGGTGCCATTTCCTTCCCAGGTATCCATCGAATGCATAACTGCGATCATCGGCGCCCAACTGAATTTCGGGAGTCGATCCAATGTCCATCCATCCGATTTTCATGTATCCCGCGGTCAAAATCTCAAACTCAAAGTACCATTTTCCTCCGGTGACTGCGTAAGTGTTCTCTGCTCTGTACGTCCGCGTGTTGTCTCTCCGTGCTCTCAGCTCCTTCTCCGCCACTTCGTCGTGCTCGTGTGCCGGAGGCTCCAGAAAGATTCCGAACAGCTGCAGAGCCTTGATGTTTTCAGAGGCAGACGCCCGATTCGCTTTTTTTATCTCATCATCCACTTGTTCGTAGGGCACGAGATGCGGAGACCTTTTCTGCGTGATGTCCGGATTCTCGTTCAGTCCGAACGTCCATCCTCTCTTGATCTTCTCTTTTGCCCACACATTGTGAGTATTTCTGGCCAATGCCTCAATCAGTGGCTGCAATTCGGCCGGAAGCTGGATCTCGTGAGTGTCCAGCGGTCCCGGTTTGTATCCGTTCGGCTGTTGATAGCTCGGAGCCAGTCGCACTGCTCTCAGTCTGCACGGCGGATCGTCATTGATCAGATGGTAACCGAGAGCCTCGATGGTCTTCATTGTATTCACTGCCAAATTCAAGTTGTACTTTTTCTCGGTCTCCGGGAGCAAATCGAACTTTGTTAACATGGATGTTTCTTGAAGTCTCCGAACGAGTCTCTCCGTATGACCATCCTAATTCGATTTTCCGCATCGCCCAGAGTTCGTGGAGGTTCTCAGCGAACTGCTGCGTTTTTCATTTGCATGGTGCGTCAATTGAGTGGCGCCAACGTCGACGGGAGTTGGAATGAACGGCTCAAGATTGTTGAAAATCGTCTGAGGACCACAATAGATGTTCTTGGAAAGGTCTCCGAAAGAAAGACAGTCCGTGATTGCCAGCTCTCCGTTGATTGCTTCCACGACAGCGGAGAATCCAGCTGGCGGGCCATACCGCAGTCTTCCTTGGTTTCCTCCGAGAATGAATCGGCAGGACACTTTCGCAGAGAGCGACATCACTGGGAAGAAGTATCCGTCGGTGTTGAACTGTTTGAATGATCCACTCATGTAGGTTCCGTTCACGCTGAACCGAATCTCCGGAATCGTCAGATCAATTGAGCACCCGATGACAGCTCCTTTCTCCAGAAGCTTGTGCCCGACAACTCTCGATTTGCCTCCAAAGAACATGGACTTTCCGTCGAATCCATATGAATAGAAGTCGTCGCCAACTCCATTGCATCCCCATTTGTCTCCAGATCCCGGGAACGGCTTGAATCCGACACTATTCGCCCATCCTATCCTCAGGTACGGTGTCTGTTTTGTCATCGTCTCGATGTGTTCGACTTCCGCCTCGAAGTACCACTTTCTGAAGAGAGCGGATCCTTCGACCACTCCGAGCATCACATTGGGCATCATACTCGACACGTGGTCCCTCATTGACGTCTGCAGAAGGAGATCCTTGCCTGGCAGCAGATACTGCGTGATGAGGTTTTGCGAACTCCTAACGGCCATTCCGTTTCCTTCGCAAAGAGAGGACAACACATCCAGGACTTTCGGATCTCTTCCGACCTTCTCCAGCAGTGAAATGACCGATCGAATATGTCCTTCGTTGATCATATTCAAAGCTTCCGGGGATTCAGTCAGCACGCAATAGAGTACATCGAGGATTCCCTCAGCAGACTGCGGGTTACTCAATCGGCCGAAAAGCCAATCGAGTCTCTGAGCAGAAGCGAACTGAGCACAATTGTAGTGGTTGCCCTTGATCATGGCGGCAACGAGGAGGTACAAATACGTTGAGATCTGCTCCCATTTGACGTGAGTCTCTTCACCAATCAAACCGGCAAAGTCGGGGAGCGCCTCCATTTGAGAGAACTTATCGATGGTATCGAGGATCATGTTGAGGACTCCTTCTTCTTGGAACAAGTCCTGTCGACTGCGAAGAGCTCTCAGATGGTTCTGCTTCTCCTCAAAGTCCTGCTCCTCGTTCGGTTGGGCAAAGTACTCGATGAGATCCTCCATCAACTTGAGCACTTCGTTGAGATCGACTCTTGCCCAGTCTGCCGACTGATTGCCTTCCAATTGCAACGCATCTATTCCCTTCAAGAACTTGTTCAGCACCGAAGAGCACTTTCTGATGACTCTCGCAGATTTCGACTCTTCCTCGAGCGCCATGAAGAATGTGTAGCAGTCGTCCATGTGTCCGTCCTTCAATGCCACCGCTTTCTTCTCTTCAACTTTTCCGAGTCCCTTCTTCGTCACTTCGGAAGTCTGATAAGAGAGCCAGAGTTGAGTCTTCACGTGCTGGATGAACGCATTCGTCTCTCCGTATCTGATGGTTGCGTTGCCCATTCCCTCCTCCTCTTTCTCATCCAACATTTGCTTCTTCGGATCTTTGTTCTGACACATCACAAAGGCCGTAAGTTCGAAGTCGGCCTTCTCCTTGTGGTACAATTGCACTGCATTGTCGAGCACTCCGAGGTACCGTCCCGAAGTGATGTGCTTGATTCGGAACACTTGTTCCCATCCGACCAGTGCGCCGTGCCACTTCATTCGCACCAGCTCCACTCGCCAAAGTGATCTGGCCTGAGTCACAGCGGCGCCTCCCTCATAAATAACCATGCTGCAACATCATCATCAATCTTTTTTTGATTCATTTGCTCCGACTCACTTGTGTTGGGGATGTTCGCTCCAGTTTTCTGGGATAGTCAGACATTCGTCATTTCCGTGGAACAACCGGAGAACGTCGTTTCCGAAGAGGAATCCTAGAAGGGCAAATTGAAGAAGAGTACGAAAAGAGGAGACTTACCCATATTACGAGTTCTCATGCTTCCTGAGCTGACTGACTGAATGTTCCATAGAGTTTGGTGAAAGGAGGCGATCACCATGTATCCCTTGCTGTAGGCCATGTGCTGAAAATGAGAGGTTTACTATGAAGTACGACGTGTATTTTGGCACAAATACGACATTCCGAAACTTACATCGTCTATTTTATTTTTCCGTAAATGCTATAAAGTATCAGTGATGCGAAGGAGTTAGAGCGAAGTCAAAACTAACCAGATATCTTTCAGTGGCCACGGAAACCAAGATGACGTCATCGCCGACGCGCACCTTCTCTCCCTCCGATCTCTGCTTGGATGCCGGATGGATTGTCCACCAGCACGCTTCTCCTGCAAATCGTACTTCTTGTTTTTTTTTGATAAACAACATTCTTTCTACCTTCATTTGTCTCCTGAACTCCGACGTCGAATGCGAGTTTGTCGTTGGAGGAGCACGACGAGAGACATGCCAGGAACATCTCACTCTGCACGTGTTTCAGTTGTACCGCGTGTCCGTACAGCAGTGTTTTGTGTCCTCCGGCTCCCGAGGCAGACTTCTGAAATCAACAGAGTACGTCAACACGTCTAATTGGCACCTTCACTCACATGATCGCTGTCCGCCGACATCATCTCCTGCAGTGCTCTCATCGACAGTGCGTTGTCAATGTAGAGCATGCACATGGCAATGTCCGGAGGGATGTCTTTGTCGGAGACGTTCTCCAATGTGCACATCCGATTACCGAAGCCCTCGGTGCACAGACAAACTCTGCAAATAGAATGTTTTAGTGTTTTTTTTTGAGTGAGTGAGCACAGACCTTTCTGAGCCAAGTACTCCATCTCTATTGTGTGAGGCGACGCAGGAGAGGCAGACGATATCACCCTGAAATGAAACAATGAAATTCGAGTGTTGCTCAATGTGGGTTTGATTCAATATTTGCTAGGCACCAAAGAATCCAACCTTCGTCACATAATTGTGGTCCTCATCCGAAATATCCGTGAAGTCATAATCCATTTTGACACTAGTATCCGTATTTAATCATATCATCGGAACATGAATATAATTGAGTTGCGCTGTGTTTGTGCAGGGCGGAATGCTATGCTTGTGCTGCCTAGAGCAGACTTCTAATGCGAGTCTCTTTGTCTGAAAACTGGAGACACAAGAATGGAAAAAGGGAGAGAGAGAGAGAGAGGACGAAAAAACAATAGGCAGAGCGGACGGCAGAATGCCATATGGGCGATATAAGAGAGCCACTCTCTGGGGAGAAAAGTAAGAAGGAAACAAAAGAAACCGCTACTTCTGCCGACTACTTCTGGATTATTAGTGATAAAGAGCAAGTAGTGCAAAGCGAGATCGCATAGGATCGGCACATCGGCCGTGTTTGTTTTCCGAGAGATCACTATCATGCTGCGGCGCTCGCATTCGCCCACTCTCTCGCGGATACGATTTGCTCAAAATCCTGTCGCATACCTGTCCGATTCCAATTTGTTTATCAATCAAAAACGCAAAAACGCTAGGCCGTTGATTCGATGCTTCCGAGAATCGGAAAAGGAAGCGGGCGGGCAGAAGATGACCACGTCATAATATTCATGGAATCGGAAATGCGCGCTACGAGCTCGAGCTGCGAACACAGAGTAAAGTGCAAGTTGACGTGATATCCGTCCATTTGCAAACGGCTCCAAAGTGATTTACGAACAATTGATACTGGGAGAGTTAAGTGGTAACACAGCAAAGAGCGTCGTCTTCTCGAATAATTGAATTTTGGCGGGAAAAAAGGCGGAAGAAGGGAAAGGAGAAGCTCGGGTTCACTCCGTGGGTGTCCAACGGACACAACGCGTTTATGGGTAGTCGAGGACAAAAAGTTGGAAGGCCGGCGGACAGATGAATGCACGAAACGAGGCCGGAGCAACGAAGAAGAGAAACGGAACTCAATAGGATTCAGTCGGCCAGCCGCGTCAACTTTTTTGCGCCGAGTTTGCCGCGCACTTTGCACCCACTACTCAGTCTCGCAACTTTTGATTGATAAGAAAATAGGAACAGAACAGAGAAGAAGAAGAAGAAGAAAACATTGAAATGTGCCCCCAGGGATAAAAAGGAGTGACGAAATGGGAAGGCAAGAAGAAAGACAATATTCTCGGGTGGCACCTTCTCTTGCTAATTCGAGAGGACGAAACAAATCAAGAAGTAAGAGCCTCAACGAAACGAAGTGAAACACGGCGTCTGCGTGCAGAAGCCGACGTCTCCTCATATCGCGTGCTCTCTGAGCATCTCTCGTTTCATACATTTAAGAAAAGATGTGTGGCGGCGGCGGCGAAGCCGGCGAGCAAGAGAGTATCCACCCTGTGGGGCACCACTCATATATGCACAAATTTCAATTATTTCTCATCGTTATAAAACCAAAAAATGTTTCCTCTTTTCCTCGTCCGAGCCCTCAAGCGTCGTCGTGTGCGTGTATCTGCATGCGTGCCTACGTTGTTGCCAAATGAAAATGTATGGATGGGGACCGAAATTCGAGAATTCGTTGACTAGATGAGCTGGATGACAAGTGTTTTATGTGCTTGTTTTCCTTGTGTGGTGGCAGGAGAGTGGTCGTCAAGCGAAGTGAAAGGTACTACTTTTGACGACAGAAGACGTCAGAAGACGCTTTTGGCAACGCCGTCGCCCTGCGCTCTATCCCTCTATTTCCCACTCTCCCACTCTCGCATCACGCTAAAAATTGTTGATTAAATGTGCGAAAACGGACACTCAGTCTATGCCGCTGCCCCCGTACATATCCTTTTCCGGATTAGATTCATTGGCTCCGGAATTTCGTATTCATTTGGCTCTTTCTCACGGCCAAGCAAAGAGGTCAAAAACTTGTGTGCGAGATACGACGAAAAGAAAGAGAAACCTTGAATATTTTTTGATGGGAAGGAAAAGAAGGAAGGGGGGACTTCCCAGTGAGACAAATCGGCTTGTTGTTACAAAAAAACAAGTTGTTGCTCGCACTCTTTTACGAGATTTGCAAATCGGGCACTTACACTCCCGCACGTACGCGGCTCTTTTCCGTTTTTACTATTCTCTAGTTCATAACACACACAAATGGGACATGGCAAGTTTTCAAGAAAAACCATTTGAACTGAAACTGACCGTCCTGAGGAAGGAGACGTCGTCTTGCTCGCCCCCTCCCTGCTCCTCCTTGTCCGCCATCTTCGATCGTTTCGCTTATCACTCTCTCGTTGCTTTCGTTCTTCTGCTCACTCAGTTTCGTTGCGTTCTTCACTGGTTTTGCATCTGAACACGAAAAAGAATGAAGGTACAGCTGGGAGAGAGAAGAACGTTGACGGAAGAGAAAATCATGGGGAAATTTGAGATTTATTGCCTAGCGAAACACGGATGTAGGTGGGCGGCACAGAGCAATTACCGTGAAAAGTCATGTTGAAATTATCGAACGAAACGGAAGAGAAGAAATTCGAAGAAAACACAGAGAGCAGAAGCATTGTGGTTTCTAATTAAACCGCCCCATCGTCGCCGGCCGGTTTTATTGCACTTTGGGTCGGGGCCTGGAGCAGTCCGGGGAAGCATAATCTCAGGATAAAGGGGAGTTGGAGAGGGGGAAAATATGGACACGGAGGTGTGGACGATGTACATGTGCACAATTCGATTACGAAAGAGATGAGTACAATCTGTGATATTTTGTTGTTCTGGCTCATGAATCAGAAGTAGAAGATGTAGAAGAAGTAAAAGCATATGACGAATCAAATTAGAAACCTTTTCGAGCAAACCGGAGCTCTTGACCTGTGTACACGTCAGCAGCTGCCGAGCCATCTTTCTGCCTTCTTCCTCTTCTTCTTCTTCGTTTCTTCGATGGCAGGAGCCCGCCAACTCCTGCTACTCGTCTTAACAGCCGCAGTTCCCCTCTGCCGTCTCCTAGTTTTGAGTGCTCTCCGATCGGAATACAGTGTAAAACGGCCAGTGAGTACTGCTTGCCTGCGCCTCCATTCTCTTGCAGGTGCTGGACGAGAGATGAAGTTTCTCCGAGTGGCGGATGAGACGAAGATTATTATGAATGCAGATGTGAGCGCCAGTGACGTAGAACCATTTTTTCATTTTTCAAAGCAGTGATTGTGTTTGGGCGGAATGATAGGGAAACAACGAGAGCCCCGACGTCGTTTGGATACAACATTTCCCCGCGGAGCATCGTTGTTTATTTGCCGCGCGCCCAGTACATCTATCATACAATTCCGAGAAGAAATCAGACTTTATCAAGATAATTCTCTAGCTGGAAGAGTCCAGAAATGGAACAAAAGAATGGAGCATAATGAGGAAAGGAATAAAAAACAATAAAACACAGAAATCGTCGGGTGGTGGGAAGTGGCCGTCTCTGTGTGTGAAGTGTATATCTTTTCGCTCGATCGGACGGATACTTTGCGCTTGGCTTTCGTCCGCGGGATCATTTATTAGTCGCCGAAAGCTCGAGAGACGGGAGCTCCCGCAAGGCATGAGGCGCAGAGAACACAAACAAAAACAACCAGTGTTTGGAGTGATTTATTCATGATAAACCCGATCAATCAATTATGTTAAATTGGAGAAATGGGGAGATCTTTGATTATGTGCAGCAGGAGCAGGTCGAGTCCGACGGCTAGTCCAGGTCCATCGTCTGATTCCGAATGTTCTGTTCCATTTCGGCGCTCAGCGTGCTGTTCTGACCTGTAATGAGAGCGGCTGACCAGGACTCGTTCTATCACCTTTTATCAAGTGCTCTTTTCGTTTGTTTGCTCTTGCTCACTCACTTTCGAAGAACCTCAGGAGGCTGTCTTGTAGTTTCACTCTTCTCTGATCCAATTTGATCGTGTTGATTATCTTCTCGTAAATCTCCTTTCTTGCTCGCATTCCCCACAGGAAATCGTTGTGATTGAAGTCTCGAAGTTTTCTGAAAGAATCAAAGAAGGAATGGTTTGAATAGTATCGATGAGTTCGTGAGCACGTACGTCGCTTTTTTGAGCGTTTTGGATGGGAGCAATGGAATTAGGAAACCTTCGACGTCCTTCGGATTTGCGAGCCAATCGAAATCAGAGTAGAATAGGTAGATGGAACTGTTGATTCTGCGGATATCGTATTCTGGAGGGAAACTCTGAAGCATCCAAGATTATAGTTCAAATTAAAACGAGACAACTAACAGATCCGTAAACTTTCATGTTCATTTCCCGTCCGTGGTCGAACCTCGACATTCTCTTTCTTTTCACCATCTGAGCGAAATGAAGCATGTTCCGAGAGGAGGTTCCTGCGGGGTTATGAGCCAGATATATTCCAATTCTCGACTGAAAATGTCCTTCCAGAATTGTCTATTTTCACAAACTTACATTGTTGAATTGATTACTGTTCGGTCCGGAAACTGCGAAAATGAAATTCTCGCAGAGAGGATTGTTGACTGCTTGATCACAGAAGATATCCGTCAGAAGCTTTGTGAAGATGTTGTTCGTAAGGAATTCTCCATCTCCGAATACTTGATAGACAAGCTATAAAAGAATATTGACAGATCAACAACTCAAAAGTATGAACTTACATTATATTGTTCATAAATCTGTCCCAGATCTTGGAAAAGTCCTTTGACATGGGACATGCGAGCCACCGGGGCCATTGCGAAGAACTTTCGGACTTTCCGGGATATCTCCTGATCTTCACTCATTTTGGCGAACATTGTAAGCGCTCCCTGCGAGTGTCCGACGTAGTAGAGCTGCGATTGTTTGGTCGTCTTCAGTGCGTAGTCGATCATCGCTGTCAAGTCGTACTTGGCCATCTCTTCCCAACTGAACCTCCAGAACTTTGGATCCGACGCCGTCATTCGCACGTGCTGCTTCGAATAAGTGTTCCCGCGCATGTTGCCCAACCACACATCGTATCCCTGATCGGCGAAGATGTACCCTGAAACTTCATTATATTCTTCTCGCTCGCTCCCTTCGTAGAACTGTACTAACCGGCGGATTGCCTTGGCAGATTGAGTAGCCAGATGGAAGAGGTGCAAAGCAAACCGTGCTGCAGGAAAACGACCGGTTTAGGCGACTGTGAAGCGGATTTGGAGGTCTCGTCTGAAGAAAGTCACACTTGAAACAGGAAACCCGTCGACGCTCGCTCACTCTTTCCGTGCGGGATCCGGTGCAGAGTGAGAATGTAGCCGTCCGCCGTGACCACTTTGTGCGTTTCTACCGGATAGCCCCAGTGGGCGATTATCTCTGGCTGAATATGATGATTAGTTGGAACGAAACGGAAGAGGCACTCACCACATCCATTATTGCTTCCGGGTCGATCGTGATGTTCAGCGGCTTCATCGTCGTTTGTGCTTGTGGTGGTGGAAGAGTTGGGAAAGTGAATGGAGCAAAAGTGGGAAAGGTGGGGAAGGGCGGGAGCATGCCACGGATCGGTTGGATGGGAGCATCATTCAGAGTCATAAGTGAGGGAGCGGGGGTGACCGGAGACCAGAGAGGGGTAAGCGGCATGAAACCAAACTTTTCCTTTTCGGAAATCATCGGAACATCAAGAGTAGTTGGGAGAGAAGGAGGGAGCATGGTTTGGACGGTTGGCATGGAAGAGAGCCAGTCCGAAGAAGAGAGAGAAGAGAAGGAGAACGTGGGGACGGGGGTTCTAAGGGCCGAAGGAACAGAGGAGGTTCTCGGGAGGCCAGGATTCTGTGCAGTCGAGAGGAGAGGAATGATTGTGGACGGAGTCGCAGTCATATCAGTGTCTTCCTCAGACGTCGGAACTGTTGAAGAATCACTGAAGACATTCGGGAGGAAGATGAGAAGGAAGAGCAAGGGTTTCATCTGTAAAAGTCAGAAGTGTTGTCAGAATATTGTTTTGGAAAACATCAAATGTAGAGGTTCGGCGACAGCTACGCACTATCCGAAGATACGCAGCGAATCGGCTGTCCATCCGAACTGGGTCATTATAAGAATGGGCGGGAAGTTGGACGAGACGCAGAGACAGGTGGTTAGCCGACAATTATGAACTGACGGATGCTAAACAATCCGATGAAGATTCGAGACACTTTTGTATCTGTATCCGTCTATCCGTCACGTCTTCTTCTCGGACTTCTTCTTCTTCTTCCCTTTTTGTTTTTATGTTTGCGCTCATCCCAGTTTTTTGTTTGAATGTGTATGTATGTCCACTTTGGAAATGTTTCATTTTTGCGGAATACAAAATACATGAAACGGATAAATTCTTTCAACAACAGTATGTCAGCATGACAACTGCAACGATCAAGAAAGAAAAGAATGCAAGGGGAATGAGAACCAATGCTCCGATGTCGATCCACGAAGAGAAGAAGCCGCCGGAGGAGTGCTCCAGAGCAGTTGTCGTTGGGTGGTTGGAAGAAGAAGCTGTTGGAGCAGCGGAGCAGGAAGAGACGAGGACGAGAGTAATGAGCAAAGAGACGGAGATCATTTCAGAATAGACCAAATGGATAGTTTATCGTGAAATCGCCATTTCTTTTATATCAACAAAACATACGTCATGATTGTGATGCGGAACAGTTCCTGAAGGAACACTGATTACAATGTTTTCCGTGTTTCCGAACCCTGCGGAAGTGAACTCACTGATAACCTCTTGACAGTTGTGAAATCTGTGAACAACAAAACTCGTTCGACGCAATCGTCGTAAGAATCCTATGTCCAAAAATTTTGAATGATATCATCAAGAGAAGATTATTGTAAGTGAAAAAATAACAATTTTGGATTAGATCGTGTTGCAAATCTATGATGAACTCAGAGAACAGGACTTGTGGAGAAATACGTTTATTTCATGGAAACCCATTAGAAATGACATACGAGTGAAACTTGAGATTGAGTGATTTTGAGAACCTCTTTAATGCTTGAATCAGCTGCTTCATTCCGGATTCTTGTTGTTGTTTTTCTGAAACGATTAATGCAGGGCATAACGATAATACTGAGGTAATTTTCGGAAAGTTGCGGCATGGATGCTGTGCGACCAGCCGTTTTTGGCAACTTGCCGCAAAGAGCACGGCAAGATGCCCCTACCATGCTTCTCCCGTGCTTCTACCCTGCTTCTTGTCGCTCCTTCTACCTTGCTTCTTTGCTTCTCAAAAGAAAACAATTTATTAATCAACAAAAACAAAGGGAACAATTAAATGGAAATAAGGGAAAAAATGGAAGATGAGAACGAACTTGCATGATGTGCTCAAATGTTTCGACGATTTCGGCGAAGATTTGCCCTTTTCGCTGGAGCAGCTTGCCCGTCGGTCTCTTCCTCCGTGTCCTTTTGCGAATTGTGACGGCGGCGTCTGGAACTCTTTCCCTTATTTTTCTTCGACAAAGAGTCTTCTTTTAAAACGAGAGTCTCGCCGATTTGGTCCAAATCGTCGGCAGTCGTTGGAGTTTCAGTGAGAACGGCGACATTGGTGTCGTGCACCTCTTGTCTCTCGGTTTCCTCCGTTCCTTGAGCCGTCAATTGATACGGTATCAAGTGATGCGTAACAGATTTCGACGTAGTCGCCGTGTGGCGCTGCAAAATGAGAAAAGATGACAGTGTTAGAAAACAGTAATATTACCTTGCGGTATACAAATCGACCGTACTGCTGACCAATGACGGGTGGCAGAAATGTACCGTGGCGAAGTTCAATTCTGAAAAGAAATCTTATTTTCAGAAAGAAATAGAAAGATTGACTCACAAAGCCTCTTTGAGTGCAGTTCTGAACGTGGTTGTGAGGTAACTGTTTCTTGTATGTGCAAGAAATTTGAACAGTTTTTTCTTGCTGTTATCGTCTCCGAATGACTGCAGGCATTTCAGCGTGCTAAATTCGTTTCGGTAGGGAGCATCCAACTCCCCGTAGTCGAGTCCGAAAAATTGTAAGAAGAGGTCTAAAAAGAAACGTGGTGAAATCGATAAACTTATGAGAATCAGAATATAACTAACCCCTAAGCGTGACATACAATTCATCCGGGAAGTCGCGTCGGTTAGGTCCCTTCGAGTTTTTCTCATTCGGCAGAATCCATGTGACAGACTGAATGTCGCGCTGCTGAGTGCAACTCTAAACATAGTTTGAATTTGATAACACCTAAAGTGTGTGACATACTCTTGACAGCACGTGGAATATCATCGTCTTGAGACGAATATGAGCTGGCTGATTGGATGCGTTAATTCCGAGAAGGCTGATTTGCTCGCCCTAAAAACGAAGTTCTGCATTCGTATAAATACGGATCCAGCTCACGGAGAATGGTGGCTCTCGTGGATAATGGAAAACCCCGGTGACATTGTAGACAGCTCCACCTACGTCTCTGAACTCTTCACAGTTCTTCGCTGAGAGGTTGCTCACCTTCTGATGTTGCGCACTGATCAAAAAAAAAAAAAGATCATTATTTGTTGACACTCGGGGTTCATCACATCGGTCTCGCCGATAATCTTAGGACCAGTGAACTTGTACGCATTCTTCACGAGAAATGTCTCGATTTCCTCTTTAACATATCGAGTTCTCGTTCGGTTAAGGGGATTCGGCCTGCCTTCTCCACGTTAAACGAACCGTTTTCCGTGCACGAGGAGAGCATAACTGCAAAGAAACTGTGCATTGTGTACAGTGAAATGATTATGTCTCACCTGAAATCGGGTTCTTCTCAGAATTGGTCGGAATCGATGAAGACGGTTCATTGCGGTCGAAATGGGACTGTGCACCGTATCCGTACACTCCTCGTGTCACTGGTTCTCCAGTGTATTCGGCGGAAATCGCAGGGTACGTGTTCTGAGAGTCTCGGATGAACTGGGAACATGTTCCTAATCTTGGCGTTTCGTCGTGATGCTCGATGTTGTTGTCTGTCGGGTCGGTCCAACAAATTGTTGATTGATCAGTACTTCCGCTGCTCCAGTAGGCGGGTGCCGCCACAATGAATCGACCGGACCTGCTCACATACGACTCCCTCTTCCTGGTTGTATGTATTCGTTTATTTAGTTCAGAAAGATAACAACGTTGAAATTCACCTTTCGCGAGTGGTTTTCCTTGAGTTTCTTGAGTCTAGAATTTCCTCATGGTCACCTTCGGATTCAGAAGAATCGTCGGGCTCTGTTTTCTCTCCCGATAGACGAAAAAATGTTGAGAAGTCTGAAAACAATGGTTCTACAGAAGAAAATCTTTTAAACACTTACTGTGCCCACGTCTCCTTCTCTTACGTCCTTCCATTGTTTCGTATTTTCACTAGAAAATAGGGAATTTCTGAGATTGAACGGTTAAAAATTAAAGTGAACAATTAGTGTGCCAGCACATCATCATGTGCCAGCAGAGAACGCTTGCTTCTTTCTGGATAGCCCAATCCATGCCGCACCCATGCCGCACACCTGCCCCCCGGAAAAAAACATCCTCGAGTTCTTCCTTAAAATCTGAAATGGACCTTGGAAACGAAACGAATAATACACAGTCCCAAATGATTCATCCTGAATGATTATGATGTCACCGAAGTCTTGATTTCATCAGAAAAACACTAATCGTCATTTCATTGTTTCTAATGACTCAACCTCCGTGTTTCTTGTTTACATGAACATGTTTAGGAATGTTTATTTGCTAACTAACACATGCAAAATATCAAACATGGAAAGTAGTAAAAATAACGGTTTTCCAAAAACGGAACTGAAAAGATTCTCAAAGAGAGCTCCGTTCCCCCGCACATTACACTTTTCCGTCAAACGCAAGATTTCGTTTCAGTCACTTCCGCCCACACAAAAACAAGCATTGTTCTCAAGTGAAGAAACCATTTATTCGAAACAAGAATCAAAATATGAAATGAGAGATCCAGTATTATAATTGGGAATCAGAGTTTGAGGTAGAGAGCAATTGGCACCAACGAAAAGAAGAGGGAAGCTCCTTGCGCGGACTGTGTCGTCGTTGCTGAAATATTTCAGAGTTGGGTTGTGCTATGAAAAACGTTGTAAGGAACTTACCGAATGTCGTCGAGGACACTTGAGTGACCGTGAAGTTTGGATTGATTGGAGCGACGGTCGTCACCGAAGTTCCA
The DNA here is from genome assembly GCA_946814055.1 of Caenorhabditis sp. 36 PRJEB53466. Lineage (NCBI taxonomy): Eukaryota > Metazoa > Nematoda > Chromadorea > Rhabditida > Rhabditidae > Caenorhabditis > Caenorhabditis sp. 36 PRJEB53466. Next base: position 3,718,689 of record CAMPFS010000005.1, on the reverse strand, counting down.
TTGTTCGCTGGCACTGGCTGGGTGGGGGCTGGAGTTGTGACGGAGGCTCCGTTGTTACTGGCCGGAACGGTTGAGATGGAAGTGGCGACCGGGGGAAATGGAGCAGCGGTGGGCGTCGAATTTGAAGCCACCGTGGGTGTGACAGCAGGAGTAACAGTGGCGTTCGGGGGAAGTGGAGCAGCGGTGAACGTCGAATTTGAAGCCACCGTGGGTGTGACAGCAGGAGTAACAGTGGCGTTCGGGGGAAGTGGAGCAGCGGTGAACGTCGAATTTGAAGCCACCGTGGGTGTGACAGCAGGAGTAACAGTGGCGTTCGGAGGAAGTGGAGCAGCGGTGAACGTCGAATTTGAAGCCACCGTGGGTGTGACAGCAGGAGTAACAGTGGCGTTCGGAGGAAGTGGAGCAGCGGTGAACGTCGAATTTGAAGCCACCGTGGGTGTGACAGCAGGAGTAACAGTGGCGTTCGGGGGAAGTGGAGCAGCGGTGAACGTCGAATTTGAAGCCACCGTGGGTGTGACAGCAGGAGTAACAGTGGCGTTCGGGGGAAGTGGAGCAGCGGTGAACGTCGAATTTGAAGCCACCGTGGGTGTGACAGCAGGAGTAACAGTGGCGTTCGGGGGAAGTGGAGCAGCGGTGAACGTCGAATTTGAAGCCACCGTGGGTGTGACAGCAGGAGTAACAGTGGCGTTCGGGGAAGTGGAGCAGCGGTGAACGTCGAATTTGAAGCCACCGTGGGTGTGACAGCAGGAGTAACAGTGGCGTTCGGGGAAGTGGAGCAGCGGTGAACGTCGAATTTGAAGCCACCGTGGGTGTGACAGCAGGAGTAACAGTGGCGTTCGGGGGAAGTGGAGCAGCGGTGAACGTCGAATTTGAAGCCACCGTGGGTGTGACAGCAGGAGTAACAGTGGCGTTCGGGGAAGTGGAGCAGCGGTGGGCGTCGAATTTGAAGCCACCGTGGGTGTGACAGCAGGAGTAACAGTGGCGTTCGGGGAAGTGGAGCAGCGGTGAACGTCGAATTTGAAGCCACCGTGGGTGTGACAGCAGGAGTAACAGTGGCGTTCGGGGGAAGTGGAGCAGCGGTGAACGTCGAATTTGAAGCCACCGTGGGTGTGACAGCAGGAGTAACAGTGGCGTTCGGAGGAAGTCGAGCAGCGGTGAACGTCGAATTTGAAGCCACCGTGGGTGTGACAGCAGGAGTAACAGTGGCGTTCGGAGGAAGTCGAGCAGCGGTGAACGTCGAATTTGAAGCCACCGTGGGTGTGACAGCAGGAGTAACAGTGGCGTTCGGAGGAAGTCGAGCAGCGGTGAACGTCGAATTTGAAGCCACCGTGGGTGTGACAGCAGGAGTAACAGTGGCGTTCGGGGGAAGTGGAGCAGCGGTGAACGTCGAATTTGAAGCCACCGTGGGTGTGACAGCAGGAGTAACAGTGGCGTTCGGAGGAAGTGGAGCAGCGGTGAACGTCGAATTTGAAGCCACCGTGGGTGTGACAGCAGGAGTAACAGTGGCGTTCGGAGGAAGTCGAGCAGCGGTGAACGTCGAATTTGAAGCCACCGTGGGTGTGACAGCAGGAGTAACAGTGGCGTTCGGAGGAAGTCGAGCAGCGGTGAACGTCGAATTTGAAGCCACCGTGGGTGTGACAGCAGGAGTAACTGCGTGGACTGAGGGGGAACCATCGGCTGCCAAGTCTGCCGGAGCAGCCAAGTCTGCCGGAGCAGCCAAGTCTGCCGGAGCAGCCGACACGGAGAACACGAGGAAAAGAGCAGCGAACAAAGTGAGCGAGTTCATCTTGAGAGGACAGAGAAGACGAAGTGACAGGATGGGCACAGTCAGACCTTTTTATATCGGAACGAGCAGCAAGTCTTATCGTGCCTGATTTAATAGTATGGGCGGTACGCGGACAATTCCGCGTCAGAAGCGGAGACCATGCAAACAGGTGAGTAACAGGGAGGAGAGATTGTTCACGTGAGCAGGTTTCTGGAAGTTTTCGAGACGGTATGAATGTTAGATGCGAGAGTGCAGGAGGAAGGATTGAAGATGTCGCTAACGAAGAGGAATTTGTTAGACTTGCGGATCTGGAAGAAAGACCTCCCACGTGAAATCGCCATTTCTTTTATATCAACAAAACATACGTCATGATTGTGATGCGGAACAGTTCCTGAAGGAACACTGATTACAATGTTTTCCGTGTTTCCGAACCCTGCGGAAGTGAACTCACTGATAACCTCTTGACAGTTGTGAAATCTGTGAACAACAAAACTCGTTCGACGCAATCGTCGTAAGAATCCTATGTCCAAAAATTTTGAATGATATCATCAAGAGAAGATTATTGTAAGTGAAAAAATAACAATTTTGGATTAGATCGTGTTGCAAATCTATGATGAACTCAGAGAACAGGACTTTTGAAGAAATGCGTTTATTTCATGGAAACCCATTAGAAATGACATACGAGTGAAACTTGAGATTGAGTGATTTTGAGAACCTTTTTAATGCTTGAATCAGCTGCTTCATTCGGGATTCTTGTTGTTGTTTTTTCTGAAACGATTAATGCAGGTTCTCAAGTGAAAAAACCATTTATTCGAAACAAGAATCAAAATATGAAATGAGAGAACCAGTATTATAATTGGGTATCAGAGTTTGAGGTAGAGAGCAATTGGCACCAGCGAAAGGAAGAGGGAAGCTCCTTGCGCGGACTGTGTCGTCGTTGCTGAAATATTTCAGAGTTGGCTATGAAAAACATTGTAAGGAACTTACCGAATGTCGTCGAGGACACTTGAGTGACCGTGGAGTTTGGATTGATTGGAGCGACGGTCGTCACCGAAGTTCCATTGTTCGCTGGCACTGGCTGGGTGGGGGCTGGAGTTGTGACCAAGTCTCCGTTGTTACTGACCGCAACGGTTGAGATGGAAGTGGCGACCGGGGGAACTGGAGCAGCGGTGGGCGTCGAATCGGACGGATCGGGGGAACCATCGGCAGCCAAGTCTGCCGGAGCAGCCGACACGGAGAACACGAGGAAAAGAGCAGCGAACAAAGTGAGCGAGTTCATCTTGAGAGGACAGAGAAGACGAAGTGACAGGATAGCACAGTCAGACCTTTTTATATCGGAACGAGCAGCAAGTCTTATCGTGCCTGATTTAATAGAATGGGCGGTACCCGGACAATTCCGCGTCAGAAGCGGAGACCATGCAAACAGGTGAGTAACAGGGAGGAGAGATTGTTCACGTGAGCAGGTTTCTGGAAGTTTTCGAGACGGTATGAATGTTAGATGCGAGAGTGCAGGAGGAAGGATTGAAGATGTCGCTAACGAAGAGGAATTTGTTAGACTTGCGGATCTGGAAGAAAGACCTCCCACGTGTTTTCCAGAGAAGCTCTAAAAGATGTTTGCCGGGGCTTCTTACAGAGAATGATTGACTCTTACTGAACATCTCATTCTTTTCTTTTTTCCAGACGTTTCCTTCTTCTCATTGATGTGATCGTTCAATCTGATCAAATTTCACATTTTCCCGTCTCTAATATTTGCAAAGACTTTTTGGATGGCGGGGCCAGCCTTTGAAGTTCTAGTTTACTTCGCAATTTCGTTATCACTGGGCGCCTTTTTTCGCTACAAATATAACTAAAACATCTTGAGCGCGTCCTCATTCAGTGCTGGCCGACACCTTCTTCCGCTCCAATCTTATCAAGTTCTTATTTATTATTACTCATCAGATTACTGAAAACAACGCGTATACGTAAGGGGCGGTGAGGGTGAGCAAGTCGTAGCCGAACGGGCTCAGTACTTGGCCTATCCGACTCGTTATCAGCAACGTTGAAGAGTCAATGTCGGCCGATATTTTGTTGAGAATCGAAAGAATCGACAGTATTTGGGGGAGAAGCGGAAGGGCGTGGCGGGAAAACTCACAACGATGCCAAACAAAGCTAATTGCATAAGGAATGTTACGAAAGAAACGAGGAAGAGGCGCTTGTCACTCTTCTGTCTCGACACTTGGCTGTATTTGGAGATTCGCAACCAGCAGGCGACATTCAGAACGATATTTAAACCGATTGAGACGACCATCCAGATCAGAAGGACCATGTAGATTTGGGGGAGATCCGCGAGAGTTTCAGCGACATGGGTGTCCGAAGATTGATTATATTCAAAGTAGGCATAATGGGTGAGCAGAAGATAGGTGAAAGGAAGAGGAAGGAAGAAGAGAACGACGATGAGCGGATAACTCCCGAAGTACCAAATCTGAATGTTGCTTTGGAATGATGTTGGCAAGTAGGATGAATGAAACCTTTGCGTAGTTCATGAACATGAATATCCGCGTGAACCGATTGGATTATGTCAGAAGTACGTTAGTGTAATTGCAAAATAAGTACTTATTCTGCAGACCCCTCTGCAAAATAAAAACTAAAGATAAAATTACTTCGATGCTCCTCTTCCGGAAGAGATCGCCACTCATGCAGTTGTTTATGTGCATCTGAATTCTCGCCTAATTGCGTGATTCGCGTTTAGTAGCGTACTGCACGCGAATAGTTCGTTCTCGTTTTTCCCGAAACAGCTACTAGTTGAGTGGGGGGCTCGTCTCATTCGGTATGAACGGGCGGAATGAGGAGACGCAGAGAGGGACAATGCCAATATGCATAGGCGATGAGCGGAGGGCGGAGGGATGGCACGACCCACTGCCCGATTCATGGATTCCCGCATTTCCGACGTTTCGCAAGAGTAGCCGGAGTCGTACGGCTAATACGGTAGTTCGGTGAACTCGTTGCTCGTCTCTTGTTCATCTTATTGACACGAACAATCCTCTGTTTCATCCATCTGTTTTGCGTTTTCCGTCTCATTCCCAAATGTTTCAATTTCTCAGACCGCCTCGATCGACCATCTAATGTACTTTGCAAGACTGAAATAAGAGGTTTCCCCCTTCCTTTTCTGTGGCCAACATCCTCATGATCTCTTTCAGATGTACCTTCTTCTACTTCTGTTCATCCCACTCGTCCTTTCCAAGGATCTCGCCTGGTACTCAACTGAACCGGGCCTCAGCTCTTCGCACCCGGTCCACTCGCCTCTGCACGCTTCCACAGCCATCGACTTCTGTCAGGTTCGTTCTTTTTGCTCCACTTGTCGTCGCTCTATTGCTTTTCTTCCGTCTCCCACGGGAACCACTTTGAACTGAACTTTTGACGAACAAAACATTCGGCAAAAGCAGTGAGAGTTAGCGGAGAGGGAATTGGATAAATGACACTTTTTCTTCAGCTGCCGCCAGACGCTGGAAAGTGTTCTCAACAACTTGTGCGCTACTATTATGACACGCAAGTTGATGAATGCAAACGATTCACTTTTTCGTAAGCCAAGCCGTTCCGGGAGTAGTGAACCCATTAATCAGAGCGTTTGCAGTGGCTGCGGGGGTAATTCGAATCGTTTTATGAGGCGGGCGCACTGTCGGAACAGATGTGTAAAGCGGCAGAACAAGGAGGAGAAGGAGAGTCTGGAGATGAAACACAGGAGAACTGTCACATCGACTACCGTAGCACCTGTGAATAAGGAGGAAGAAACCACAGTTCAGACTACGACGCAACGGGAGCCAGTCACCGTTCCTGTTAAGAAAGTTGAAATTGTTCAGGTTATCCCCATCTTCAACTTTGTAGTGAATTCAATACATTTTTAATTTCAGTCAGGCCACGAGAACGCTCTTTGTCGGAATTGTGATCCTTTGTACGGCACGTGCGTGGATGGGCAATGCGGATGTATGAAAGGGTTCAGAGCGCTGAACAACATCTGTATTGGTGAGTACCGCATCGGAAATGCAACAATTTCAAAAGATGCACTTTGCGGCAGCATATTTCTGATATCTCATTTGATATGAATAGGAGTAGAACAAGGAAGAAACGCACTTTTGAGTAACTAAAGCGACGCGTACTTCAGACCTGAACGAGTGTGATAACGGTGCAATCTGTGGTCCGAACGCCCGGTGCGTGAACGAAGTCGGCTCGTTTCAATGTGTGTGCGATGCGGGATTCGCTTCCGACGGAGAATGTCAGATCGGAGCCGACGCGTGCATGGACGAGTTCGATTGGAATTTGGAAGAGGAGGACTGCAACAACCTGAAGGAAGAAATCAGATATTTCTATGACGCGAAGACTGTTCAGTGCAAGAAGTTCTTCTGGGGTGGCTGCAAAACTAAATCCAGAAACTTCTTCGCTGATTTCCAGGTCAGTTTCACATTTTTTTGTCATTCTCATCGAAAACTTGTAGACGTGTGATGTTTTGTGTGTTTCCAATCAACGGGAATATCTGAAATCGAAAGGAGAGTCCGTTCATCATTCATCGCACCAAATCTCTTTCGATCCAGGCAATAACGATAAGCTTAAAAGTACGTGTTCACGTTCATTTTTCTGCCAGAAATACCTCAAATTCTTCCAGGCAACCACTACAAGATTGATCTATTCTCGTCGCCTTCGTCGCCGGTTCGTCCCGATCGTCCGTTATCAGTTGATGATTGGCCTCTCAAGCCAATCACTCTGAAACCGGCCCTCGATCTCGATTTCTCACTGGGACACACCAAATCAACTGTTGAAAAACAGGAAGAGGCACTGAAGGCCGAGCAATTTATCAAGGATTTGACGCCGGAGCATAGTTGGGGAAAAACTCAAATATTGCGCCTAGTCTGCAGTTTTTCAGATATTTGCGAGCTGAAATTCGAGCCAGTACTTCGGGAAGAATGCATTTCGGCTGATTGGAGTGAGAAGTTTTTCTGGAACTCTGACTTCTCGGTACGTTTTCTTCCTGTACCTTCAATAATCTTCGATTGTTTAGGACTGTGAACCGTTCTGGTATGATTCCTCTTGTGATCCACGCGATCGAGCAGGCAAGAACTACTTCGAAACATTCGAGGAATGCAAAAATAAGTGTAATGGTGGAGAAGAAAGAGGAGAGGCTAAGGACGAGTACATTCTCCCGACTGAGCCGGTCAAGGATTCAGAACCAGAACCAAAACTAGAGCAGAAGGGAGAAGAAGAAGTGAGGGAAGAACTTGCTGTAGAATCGACTACAACCGAAACCGGAGGATGGAGAAGAGGAGAATGGATACTTTTTCAAAGTGAAACCGATGAATTACCTAGAAGACGTGATTGAGAAAGCTGACGAACCGCCAAAGCACATTGAATTCAACCCGAATGAGTTCTTGAAAAACATTGAAAAGGTCGGAGAAGCAGCCGTTCAGCAGAAGAAAGAAGACACCGAAGCCCTCGAGCAACAGGCGAAATTGAAGAGAAAATAGAGCATGAGATAATTGAGCACGAGAAAAAGGAAGACTTCACAGAGACAGTGCTCACTCCTTCGAACTGTGATTTGGAATATGACGCCGATCTTCGGAACGAGTGCACTTTGGCCGAATGGACGGAACTTTTCTACTGGAATGAGCAGTTCAAGGTATGTGTGCAAACAAAGACTCCGTCTGAAATCGATAGGGCTTCAGGAGTGCGAGGCATTCTGGTATGATTCATCTTGCGGAGAGCCAGACTTCGAAACGAAGAATCTGTTCAAAAACTGGGATGCGTGCAATAACAAGTGTGTTAAGAAGCAACAAGTTGTCGCTGAGAAAGGTGTGTCGATACTCAATTGAACACAAGTTGATATCTTTAAATGATTTCAGAAAAAGAGCCAGCCACAACAAGCACAACTACAACTACTACAACAACTACAACTTCGACTACAACTGCACAGCCCAGCACAGATCCTCATCTTCTCGGAGAAACGAAGCGTCCCAACTACAACCAGAATAATCCTCTCAATCTGATTCTGAACAGTAAGTGAACAGCAAGAACTGTACACAATTCGTGATTTTAAGAAGCTCTCAATCCGGACCAATCTTCGGAACTTCCCGAGAAGTTCCCTCCAACGCATGAAAAAACGTTTTCAAACTTTGCTATCAAATCTGAGGTCACTGCGACCACGAAGTTTGACAGATTGAAGTATATGGCAGAGTTCAGAGTGAGTATTGCACATTTCAACACAGGTTAATATCTTTGTTTTCTAGAAGAAGCTGCTCGCGCTTCCGGATGACTTCTCCACTTCATCCAAAGCAACTTCTCCTACTTCTGCGCCAACTACACCTCAAATCAAAACTACTGAACATCAAACGACGACTTCCGAGAGAACGAGCTCATCTTTCGCTCCCACGCAAACAACAACTACCAGCTTCGAAGAGTTCGTTGAAGCCGAAAAGAAAAAGACTCTGGAGACGATCAAACTTCTCGACCGGCCTGAAGACCTTTGCGACGAGCCTCTCCATCCGAAACTCGAAGAAGACTGCAAAAACGATCAATGGGAGATCAAATGGTTCTTCAATTCGGACCGGGGCGCCTGTAAGTCCTTCTGGTACGGAGGATGTGAAGTCGAGAGCAGGAACTTCTTCCCGGATCACGCCGTGAGTCTTTCTAACTGAATTAAAAGCAACATGATTGGTTTCCAGAACTGTCGTCACACATGCGCACATAAATATGGCACACCGGCCAGCTTCTCCTCTAAAATCTTTATTCCTCCGGGTGATATAAGCACTCCAGTTCCTCCGCGCAAAGATCGGCTGACCACTAGTCTGAAGCTGACCTATCCGCATTCGGAAGATCTGTTTCCTGCTCAAGATCACGCAACGGTAGTGGAGTTGGATGGGAACTTCCATCATGTGGAGCAGAACGAACGAGTCTCTCTGACTCCCACAAAACCATTCAAACCAAGAGATCCACTTCCAACTGCCTCCAACATTGTCAATGTTTCGGAAGGCGACAAAACTGAGATGGAGCCTGCGTTCTACAGTCACATCGACCGAGTTGTTCATGAAATGAAATCGGGAGGTCATCCGGGATACACGAAACCGGAAGAGTTTGTGAGACGGATCGAGGCAGCAAGCAACGACTTCATCAAATATGATCTGCACAAGCCAGACGTCGTCACGATTATGGACAGGCATCCTCCGACTGTAGAGCCCCGAACGACTGCGCAGCAGACCACGAAGAACCCGACGACGCGTTCGATCAACGATCCGTGCGACGATGAGTACGATCCGAAGTGGGACGAAGACTGCCTCGGGGATCAGTGGGTCGTCAGAAGTTACTACGACCCTAGGGCGGAGGCCTGCAAAGTTTTCTGGTACGGAGGGTGCCACACGAGCAGCAGGAACATTTGGTTCGATAAGGAGGTACTGAGTTTCAGAGAAAGGTGAGAGAGCACTGCACTCTTTTCAGACTTGCCGAACTTCTTGCGCGCACAAGTTCCCGACACAAATTCCATTCAGTAAGTACTGTATTTATAGTTTTGAAAAATAAACAGGAAAGTTCAGCGGAAGCAGAGCCATCATCAGAACTCGTCGCGGCCACGTCTTCTTCCCCATCGCCGACTCCATCCGCCTCTTCTGACACGGTAATTTTCGTTTCGGGATCCGCGCATCTGGTGCCCGCTGCCTCAAAACTGACGAGACCAATCATTCTGAAAATAAAGGCACACATCTCGTCGGAGCATCGATTCAAAGTGGACCTCGATCAGAAGTTCGCCGATATCAAGAGAGAGCACGAGAGAAAGGAGGAACTAGAGTACTCGAAGCAAGTGCATCATCCGGTTACGGTGGCTGGTAAGAGATGGAGTATGGAAGGGCAGAACAGAGAATGCGTTTCAGCTGATTGTCTCGAAAGCTTCAACCAGAGCCTCGGAAAACCGTGTGGAGACGGAAAGACGTGGAGCAACAGGTTCGGAACTATTCGCAATTGATTCCGATTCCAAAAGTTGCAGGTACTACTACGACAAAGACACTCGATCCTGCCGCATGTTCTGGAGCAACGGTTGCTTTAGCCCCTCGAAGAACAACTTTGACGACTTGGAAATGTGTCAATGGAAATGCGAAGGGAGACATCCGCAGCCGGCAGGAAGTACGTCTTAACGATTATGTCACAATAACATAATTATAAAATTTCAGAATCTTGCTTGGACAAGTTCGACGAGAAATACTTGGAAGACTGCCGTCATGGAGAGTTAACAAGCCGATATTACTTTGATCATGACAGGTATGTAAATGAATACTTTTTTTCGATAGCACATCTCTTAAAGGAAGAAGTGCGTGGCCTTCCATTGGGGAGGATGTCAATCAAAGTCGCAGAACTTCTTCGCGGATATGACAGTGTGCCAGGAGCTCTGTGAATCACCGCCGAGAGAACTGACACGTAAAAGAAGCAAATTTGAGATATCAAATGAAATGTACAGATTTCAGAAGCCTGTATTCAGCCATTTGAAGAAAACTACAAGAATTCGTGCTCAGCCACAAATCCTCAACAGTACTACTACTTCGATATAACTTCGGGGATCTGCAAGATGTTCTGGTTTGGCAACTGCAAAGGAGAGAATCAGAACATCTTCAGCACTTTGGAATCGTGCCAATGGATTTGCGAACGGAAAAGGGAGGAAAGAAAGCCAGGTGGGTTCTTTTTTCGATAGGCTGTCATAGTTTATTCAACATGTTTTCAGCAATGTGCGCTGACAAGTTCGATCAGAAGTACATGGAATCTTGTGGAAGTTCCCAGTGGTTAGAGAAGTGGTACTTTGATGTGAGTCATTCTCATTTCATCCCCCCAATCTGACGCATTCTCAATGTTTCAGCAATCCTCTGGAGAGTGCACGTCTTTCTGGTGGGACGGCTGCACGTCTTCTTCTCAGAACATCTTCCCCGACGAGAAGTCGTGCACTTCGAACTGCAACATCCCGGCTTTGAGATCTCATCGAAACTCGCCACCGAAGAGACCAAGTTCAGATGCCTGGAGCCCGTTGAGATTGGAAGTTGTCAGGAGACGTAAGATTTCACAAGATCTCACGCATCTACCGTAATCATTTATTTTCCAGATACCCTGCCTTCTACTACGATCGAACTTCCCGTACTTGCCGTCCGTTCGCCTATTCGGGCTGTGGAGGCAACGCCAACCGTTTCATGACCGTTTCGCAGTGCGAGAATCTTTGTTTCGCATTCAATCAGCTGAACGAAGCGGAAGTGGACTGCCATCTTCCAATGCACATTGGCTACGGAAAGAACGACGAGAGCTGCCTGCCGCAAGCTGGATTCCGATTTTATTACGATCGGAACTACGGTAGGAGGGATGAACGAATGAAACTCGATTGTAACTTGTTTTCCAGGCAAGTGCTCCCAAATGTGGTATTTGGGATGTGGAGGCAATGCGAATAACTTCTATTCGTATGAAATCTGCCAGAGAACATGCTCGGCGTCGGATCAGCCGCGCGAGCTGGAACGGAAGACACGAGCCAGCAGCGAGGGTAGGCCAAAGTTCGGAATTCGCAAGATCCGTGCCAAAGTGCAGCAACTCTAATCACCCTTTTTCCTACTGAATCTCTTCACTGATACTCTTTACATTCCCGGTTGTGTGTGACCGTTTCTTCTTTCTTTCTCTTCTGTTTCACTCTGTCTGTCAATGCAGTTTGTTCCACTTCTGAGCTTCTACTAATAGCATTCTTCTGTTGGTTTATAACCGAATAAATAATGTTTATGAGAATGGAATGATTGAAGTGACAACTTGCAATGAAACAGGGAAGAGACAAGAAAAAGGAGAGAGAGAACGGAGGAAACGTGCAAGATTTGCGTGCTTTCAGTGTGCTTCGAAGCTCCCGGAGACCGAGGAACGTGTGGAAAGAACGCGAGCTCTCACTCTTTACAAAGATGGACTTACGGACAACAAAAGTGCTCCTCCTTCACTTATTCCGGGTGCGGGGGCAATCGGAACCGGTTCGCTACTGAAGAACTCTGTCAAAAGACGTGCAAAGGTCTCCTCAACAGCAATGATCCTCGTGAGTAATCCCAAAGGTTCAAATATCGCTCCATCTTTCAAAGGTATCTGCTCATTCCCTCCCGACTGGGGCTCTTGCAATCAGCTCCGCTACGTTTGGTTCTACAATCATACACGTGGAACTTGCGATCAGTTCCTATACGGCGGATGCGGAGGCAATCCAAATCGATTCGATACATTTGAAATCTGTCAAAAAGCGTGTGAAGTCACTGGAACAGGTATGCCGTTTTCCGAGTGACCGCGTCCGATTATCATCCTCCAGATGCCTGCATGGAGTCGTTGGACAGAGGCAGTTGGTGCGAAGCCATGTCAAATAGATACTACTTCAACAAAAGAGCTCGTCAGTGCAAAGGATTCCATTATACTGGTTGTGGAAAGAGCGGCAATAACTTTTTATCAAAAGAAGAGTGCCAGGACAAGTGACTGAGTTTGGCGAGAGAATCATATTATCTCAACGAATGTTTCAGATGCGAGAAAAGGTTCCCTCGGGCAGCGCCACCGACCAAAAAGAAATCGAAGACGAGGCTGCCAGTTGGATGTAGGCTGAAAGGACAAACTTTCAAACTGATTTCAATTCTCAGATTCTGGATCGAAGCCGAAAGTGAAAACGCCAATGCTCCGGCATATTAATTTGAACGGATTCAATCAGTCATACTTCAAATCGGAGCCCCAATGGATGGATTACACTTCTTGCTACGGTTACAGGTACAAGGACACTTCAATACCGCTCATTGAAGACTATATATCTCAGCTGACCGTAAAGATATCAAAACGTTTTCAGCTAATAAACTGTTCATCAAGACATTGTGAATATTTATTTAGTTGGTCACTATTTGATATCTGTACAGAAAGTTAAGATAGATCGAGTTGAATTAATGGTATTTGGGTGTGGTAATTGTGAAAGTGAGAAAGAAAACACGTCCACTTAAAAATTAACACATGAAATGGAAGAACAGAGATAGTGAGGGCATCTGCAAATTCAAGCAACTTCTTCTTTCAGGTACAACGTCTCCGGCCGTGACACAATTCTCAACGTGCACTTCTGTGCCCTCAAGGGATCAGCCAACTGCATCAGCGACAGCTACCGTACCACCGAAGGCGAAGAGTTCTGCAATGTGCTCCGCCCGTTCCTTCGCGGCCAAAATCTCTACTCATTCTATTTCGGCCTCGACTCACAGAATCCATTGTACCGGCCGAAAGACGGTCTTTCCGGAAGAATCCAACGGAAAAACGAGACAATAGCTGCCGTATTGGTGCTGAAAGCAAATCACTGCCATGAGATCTGCTAGGCTTTTGTTTTTTGTACTATATTTATTGACAATAGAACATTTCAATGACTTCATTTGATTCTCTCTAAACCCGCAATCGAAATTGAAAATAAAAGCCTGAAAGCAACTAATGGGGATGAGTTGGAACGTGCGCTTTCGCATTCGTTGCGAAAGATCGGATGATGATCGGAAGGATAAGGAGTCCATGGAAGAAGCCGGTGCCCACGACGAGCACACTTGTTCGCGCGAACATTCGCACGGCCGAGGAGGGAACCGCGAGCATCACGACAATAGCCAGAAGTGTGGAGCAGCCGGCTTGGACGACTGGCCATCCGATCGCTCCCATAGCGTCCTTGATCCGTTCGTCTGGGTCAGAATGCTCGGATCGGTAGATTCGGTAGCCGACATGCGTGGCGAAGTCGATGCACTGACCGATGGACATCTTAAAAAACGAAAAGGCATTTTGGGTAGCGGTTAGAAGTACTCACAAGTATGTTAACGACAGTTGTCGGATCCAAGTCGGCTCCCCAAAGAGAAAGGAAGCCAGCAGTGCCGATGTCCATGGAAATGAGAGTGCAGACGACCCAGAAGACTATCGAAGACTCGGCGATGAACAGAATGCAGACGGTGATGAGGGTGAGGATGGCCGTGCCGAGGGAGGAGAGGATCGTCGACTGCAGCTCGAGCATCTGGTCACTGTAGAAGTTGTTCTCGTCGAAAACTAGTGCTTCGAACTCTGGATATCTTGAAGTAATGTTTCTCCACGTCAGCAAAAGGGACGTTCGGACATTCCAATCGGAAATCTTGAACGCCGTTGTAAACACAAACTTGTCAACCTTCGTTCCACCCTGCAAAGATAATTGTTTTGGGATAGAGTAAGAGGAAGAGAGAGAGAAAGAGTAGGTCACTTTTGATGATTTGTCCGGAGTGTTCCAAACGAGGTCAGTCTCCCAATGACTGTTGAATGAAACTTGGAGGAACGATTTTAGAGTTTCGTAGAATCTGGAACGAAAACAAGTTAGTATAGGGGGAAGGTAAGATGTTCTTACTTTGCATCCTCTTGGAAAAAGAACTGTCTGTAATTGTTGAAGTCTGTCAGCCAGAAATTTGTCGAATTGGGTCCCATTGAATACGGAGTCGACTCCAGTTCGCGCACCATTTCCAGCATTCTTTCCACCTGCAAATCTTCCCATTTTCTACTCTTTCTCGTTTATCACCAACTTTTTCAGGCTGTTTACTGAAATCTGGAGCATTGTTCACATAAATTCTTCCGATCAATCCTTCCGCCCAAATCTTATTCTCGGCCAGATGAAGGTATGGAATGAGTGGAGAATCGTCGACGACTAGACGAGAAGGCGTCAAATTGGGAATGAGTTGGGAGCATCCGTAGAATGAAATGGCAATGTAGACGACGTAGAGAATGAGCTGGAAATGAGAACGTCACGGAGCTAATCAGTTCTCTTTACTACCATAAATATTCTGACGAAAGGATGACATATGACCGGCGCAAAGTAGTTTTCGAAGAAGTATCTCGTCGGAGAGATTGCTTTCTCGCTCTTCCCCTTCTCGATCTCCTCCCGGCTGCATCGTTTCCAAACGAACACACAATGATATCCAGCTGCTTCCCGTTTCGCGCCCATCGCCATCACCGCCGCAAAGAATGTCAACTGGTAGAACCAATCAAACATTATGGCGACGCAGATAAACTGGCAGAAGATTGCAATGGCTGGAGTGGTTGAGAACGTTCCGATTCCGAAAGAGAGGACGGAAGTGATCGAGGTGACTGTGATGGCGCTTCCGGCTTCTGCGAGCGCCAGAGCCATTCGCTTCTCGGGCGACAGAGACTTCTTCGTATCCTGCCACGCACCGAGCATCACGTAGACGTCGTCCACTCCGATCGCCAGCGCAATAAAGGGCATCACGGTGACCTGGTTGATGAACGGAACGCCCAGGGCGAAGAGTAAACCTCCGGCAGAGACTATCGCCATCGACGAAACGAGGATTCCGATCATTGCTTCGATGGGTTTAGAGGTGACCCAGTTGTCAGTCATGCTGCAATTCCAGTTAAAAGTGTCTGTAAGACCTTATGGATTCATTCACGTACCATGAGCCAACTGTGAAGCAGAGTAGAAGAAGGACCGTGAGCGAGATGAACGGCATCGTGTACGTGGCATTTTTCTGCATTTCATCCTGAAAATGTCCAGTTTCCAATCTTTTCTAATTGTCAAATGACCTTGAGAATCGACAGACTGAACATTGAAGTGTCGAAAGTGGCCTGATTGTCGAGAACCGCATTCAGTGATATCTCGAAGATCTTTGACATTTCTTCGGAAGTATGCTGCAAAATGTCATTTTAAGTTTCAATTATTTCAATTGGCTTGGGTCTAACCTCGTTATAAGCGGGAATCTGATAAATGAAATGGATCATGTCGATGCTCTGAATGCCCAGAGGCCCTCCGGTCTTGACTCCGTAGAAATGCGTTGGAAGGAAGAACTTGTTGTCGAAAAACTTCATTGTCGGGTACTCGATTTGAATTCGCGGATCTTTGCGGAGCTGTAAATAGTCACAAGTTATTGCAAATCTCGTAAATATTTTTTACTTTTTCACTCCAAAACGTGTCCAAGAAGATTGTGGCAATTGTGTTACTCAGCTCGCATTGCTTCATTCTGGAGCACACTTCCTTACCGAAATTAATCTGAAATCATATTTAATTTCACATTTATAAACATAATTCTAAGATAATTCGCTTACAGTTCTTCCATCCACTTGCACATTCATCTTTTCAAGTACATATTTGTTCAGTTGAATCAATTTTTGTGCCAAATCTTTCTTGAGTAAGTTTTTATCCTCGGAGTTTGTTTGAATAGTGATGGCCACAAAAGAGCTGCAATTGGACATGGTGCATCGGCACAGAGAAAAGACTCACTTGTTCTTCGAGTCTCCACTGAATTCTTTGTGTACTTGGTACTCAACCCGAGAGAGCGACTGTTTGGGAGAGTACAGAAAACGCAAATCATCCTGAATACATAATCAGATTACGGAACGGCCGGGCAGCAGAAACTCACTTCAATGCGCATGTTCAGGATTCCGAAGGAGAAGACGATGGTGAGAAGAAGAGGGCCGAGAGTGAAAAGACGTGGGCGGCGGCATATTAACAGTCCGTAATGATAGAAGCAGTTGGCCAGAAAGTCTTGGAATAATCCGAACGGATTCCGGAGGATACCCATTTTGAGATTCGCCCAATCTAAGGAAAACAATTGCGATGAGATGATGATTGACGTGGCAAACGGGGGAGAAAAGAAGATGACGGAAGGGAAGAAAAAGTAGAGAGGATCTAGTTCAAAACTAGCGCAAAACTTTTTGTGGACTGTGTGAAGAAGAAGCAAACAGAAGAAGAGGGAGACGGCGGCGCGGAGGGGACGGAGAGGAGACTGACCTTGTTTCTGGCCGAGTGAATGGAGACGTCAGACACTCGAATATCCCGGATGACGGCGGACCGAGAGAGACTGTCGGTAATTGGCGGTGTTCGGAGAGAGAAATAGAGAGAGAGAGAGAGAGAGAGAGAGAGAGAGAGAGAGAGAGAGAGAGAGAGAGAGAGTGAGGAGAATCCAGAAGAATTTACTGATGAGAAATGGAGAAAGAGGAGGATCACACCACAAAAAATGAGTCATTGATAGGCGATAGCGGTTTGAACTAGGCGCGGAAAAGTGGATGATGGGCGGGGGGTCTCATTCGGGTTTCCGATGGAATTGCGGAGGGAGAAGAAGAAGAAGAAAGTCGAATTCCTAAAAAAATATAGAAAGCTAACGGAGTCTGTCCGTTTTTTTCTTCCTTTCTCCGTTTGTCCGGCCATTTTTCATTTCTAAAACAAAAATAGTCGCAACGGAGAAATCAAGGAATTAATGAACACGTGAACTGTCTAACAGTTTTGAAAAACAAAGATGACTGGCCCAAGTAACCACAAACATGCCAACACCAGGCGACTGACGCACTTTGTGGAAGCTGTTTATTATTATGGAACCTTGGGTTCTGCTTTTGAAATCTGATTACTCAGAAAGAGCCAAGTATTCTGTGTCCAAGTTCCAAACCGAAAAGGCTGCAGTTCTCACAAATTATTGCTCAAACTTCATTATCCGGTCCATGGCTGCCCAGTGTCCTTTCCGTCTGTTTTTCCAGCCTGTTTATAGTCTGTTACGAAGACGTCATCCTCACGCGTTCCCTGCCGGCCGTTCCATTGTTTTCGGATAAACAACTTCTCCTCCGTGCTACCACCTCCACGCCGAAATGAAATGCAATCAGGCACGTTTTGCCGCCTTCTTCTTATTCGCTCTTTCTTTTCCTTTTCCTTTTCACTTTTCATTTTTGCTTCGCGCCTTTCCATGACAACAAACGCAGTGTCCCCCCGAGCAGAGGGAGCAGAGACACGCCGTTTCTTCCATCCGCGGCTCCTCCCTTCCCCGTCAATCGGCCGTCCGTTTTATTGCTTTTCCCATTTTCAGAGAAGGATGGTCAACTTTCTTCCGAACGCGACGCACGCCGCGCTGACCAGATCGAGAAGCGACAAGAAGAGGTTCACCAACAATAACAACAACGAAATCGCTCATTTGTAAGTGCACGTTTTATGATTCTTGGGTCACTTTCTCCTCGAACATTAATGAATTCTCATGTCTGACTATGAGAATGTACTTTTTGAGTGCAACTTGAGCAGCATTATCAAAACGAGACTGACGATTACGGTCACGTCATGCCAACTCATGATGACTACGTGCTTCTTCTAGACACGGTGGTTCTGATTCTGGTCAGTTCTGCAGCCATCTCTTCCTTTTTCCGCCTCACTGACGCTTCGGTCTCAGCGCAAATCAAAGTTCACGAGCGTCGTCCGCTTCCCACACAATTCGGGCGGTGTCAGGCAGTTTCACACCCACCGCGCACACCTTTTTGCTCTCCTCGAACCGTGCTCTTTGGCGTTTCTTTTCTTGTCGCCTTTCGCAGTCACTTGTCTATAATTGAATTCCCTTCGACAGCTGAAATGTGTGCTCTGAAACTGATCGGATGGCCATCAGCTGATTCCACGTGCCGCCCGTTTCCTCTCGGTTTTCGCCGCAAATCCGCGACGAAAGAAGCCTTTCGAATCCAATTTCCGATTGTTTGTAATCCCTCACACTTCCATTTTTTCGCCATCGAAATCACAATTTTTTGACTGGGCTAGTTTGAATAATAAAAATATGTTCCTAATTAGTTACCGCCACTCGCTCCTCACCTTTTTTCTTCTGATGTGAGAAGTTGATATTAGATGAATCATGATAATGTATACGTGGTAAATGCTGTGAGTAACCACCTCGAACAATCCAATCGAGATCGAAAAAGGGAAAAAGTCTAGTCTGGCGCCGTTTAATTCCTGGTATGGCGGCAGTTAAGCGGAAAACGGGGACCAATGAGAAATGTTAATTTTCTTTTTTTGGAAGGATTTACCAATAACACTTTCATTGTGCAAAAGCCTGAAAGTGTCAAGGATCGAGCTTTCGTTCCGTAATCCCTTTTTTGAAATGATCACTTGCTCAGTGCCACTTCATCAATCATTGCATTCCAATCCATAACATGTCACAATCACAATCACAAACGAAACCAAGCTCCAAAATCATCTGTTCCACCGTTCTGACTCGTATTTCTCCAGAATTCGATTACCTACTCCTCCCCCGACTTCCTTATTTTCCCACTCGGTTCCGCTCGGCTTTCCCGACTCTCGCCAACTTTTTCCATTCCTAATCACACCTTTCGCAGGTGATTGCCGCCTTTCTCTAATTACACATTTGTACCTCTGTACCCTATTTTATATCAAGTGTCCAACTTACTTTTTCATTTTCAGGTTTGAGAACAAGCTGGCGGCTCAGGACAAGTCCGTTCTCAATCAGACGTTCACTTTGGACACGAACAAAGCGGAACGGTGTCGCGAGTTTTGCATCGAAGGTCGGTGAATCCGACTAGTCTCCAGTTTGTTTGACTCATCACACTTTCAGATGCTATAAATGGATTCTTGCCGCGGGCGAGAAGCAGCGGACCGAGAAGTGCGAATCGAAATGACGAGAACGTGAGAAGGTAATGAGCAGACGAACCGATTGAGCTGGGATCCCCAAGGGATCCGGCTCTCATTGACTCTTTTTGGAGTTTGATGGAAAAGATCTATAGATAAAATTAAGGCGGTGGGAAAGTTTTGCATATGCTGAAGGTTCTCACACCCCTGAAACATCACAAACCGATCTTGTTATGTTTAGTCATTACAACATCAGTACCAATGCAGAATATTTTCACCTGTTTCTGTCCTTTGTGACCTGATGTGCAAACTTTTCAACCGAAACGGCATGTTTGAACCCGAGTCCAAATATTGTTTTCATCTGCCTAGTTTCAGCCTTTAACATCAAAGCCCTCGTCATTCTAGAACCTTTCTCTCTCCGTTTCCTCTTTTCGCACACTCTCTCATCCCTATCATTTCGAAAACCCATAATCTGGCGAGCCCAAAACACTGAAGTCCCGCCCCGTTTTGGATGAAGCTCGCGCGTGAGTGAGTGTGCTCTCATCCATTCCGTTCGCACCTTCGCATCATAGTCTCTGTATTTGACTCAAAGTCGGCATGCAAAAGTCATCGAAAAGTCATCCGAAATTGTGAGTAATTGAGCTTCGCTCTTTCCGTGAGATCCCCGTGGGAGTCGGCGGAGGTGGGGCGTCGTGGTAATTGACGGGTGACGGCACGCAGCTAGAAATCGCATTTGGATGGCCAGGTGCACTCGCGCCTCGCCGCACCTCACCTATTTTTTTGCTCGACTTGACTGAGAAAATGAAAAAGGCGTCGAGCAGCGGGCACCTTCTGCTTCCTTCCCTCCCAGATCGGGCCACAAGTCCCCTGCCCCTCAACAGGTCCCTTTCCCTCCAACTCCCGGACTCGTCTAACTGTCTCTCTCGTTTCCAGGGTCCGTTCGGAGACCGCCTCTCTCTTCTCTTCCACCTGCAAACTGCCTCTTCTGGACGGAAGCGTGGCCAGCGACAAGAAGACATGCACCGTCCGTCCGTGGAGTCGTACTCAGGACGAACTGCGCAAATTCAAAGAGACCCTGAAGGCGACGACCGTCTCTTCGTCGGCCACTCCATCCAACTGATCTCTCTTTTCCCGACTTTTTTCCCGACACCCCACCCATATTTACGTGTTCCCCCCTCTGAATATTTTGATTCAATAATAAAAAGAAAGTGAGCATTGTCATTGTTTTTATCGAAAAGCCCAATGAAATTAAATAAGAGAGCAGAAAAGTGCGAAGAAATAGAGAGAAAGCACCAGCAATCGGATGAGATACTCGGGCGGCAGAGAGCAGAGATTATCTAGAACGGGCTTCGATTGTCGGAACAGTCTTCCTTTGTGGAGCACCAAACACGGCTTCCCTTCAAACCGAATACACTTTTGGGAAATGGTGAATGAGATGGGAAAACTGACCTGGCAGACACACTCTGTGCAGTACTCGTTCTGAGGGATCCACTTGGCGCCTTCGGGTCTCCAGATTCCGTTCTGATTGCAGCCGTGGAGACGGGAGCCTCGGTGACGACTGAAACGTCATCAGAATGAGGGAAAATTGCAATTCACACTGCGTACCTTCTGAGAATCCTGTCCAACATCGTCGGACACACGTTGTCACAGCAGTCTCTCCACGCCTTCAGGTCCAACATCTCCGTCGTTCCACACTCTCCGTAATTCTCTTTTTCTTTGCCCGGGTACATGAACACGTCTTTCTGAAATTTGTGTTGTTTTCAGTTGTTCCCCGCCTTTTTCACCTGGATTCTGTCTATTTCGTCGCCGTTATCGCACAAAATCCTCGCCAACGTCACCTTCCGGATCTCCTTCAGCTGTTCCGGCTTGAAAACGCCGTCTTTCTCATACCTATTGTCATCAAAATTTCAGGATTTTCTCACGTGTTTTTTTTTCGCATACCAAAATCGGTCTCCGTCCCTCATTTTCCTGAACTGCTCGCCGATAATGCAAGCGAACGTGGGACCGAACAGCGCATTTTCCAGTTTCTCTTCGACAATACCACCTACCCACAGATCGATGTTTTCTGAAGACAGATAAAGTGCTCAAAATGATGATAAAAAGGTACGCTCAGCATAGAAATTTGGCATCAGCGGCAACCTCAGCCGAAAGATGGTAAAACCTTCATCGCGCGCAAAGTGTCCTCGGCGGTGTCTCTCGCGATCGCTTATAACAGCGCGGGCAAGCAAGCAGCCGACACCTCGCGGGTTCCGCTGTCCGCTATCTTTTTAGTGCGCCTTGACTCCGCCCACTTCTCTCGGCGCAATCTTTTCTTTGCGATTTTTGAGAGAGAAAACGTACGTGGAACTCCATAAAGTCCTCGAAGCTTCTGAACGATGGAAGTGTCTTTGATGTCTTTCATGTCATCCCATTGGACCGGAACCGAAAGATTACAGAACTTGCGATATTCAGTATAGCTGAAAAAACAATTCCATTTCAACAAAAAATCCAATTTCCGTCCGTGGATAACCTCGGTAATCCGTGATCCCTCGATCTTTGGATATTCATAACTGCCAAATCCAATGCGACCTGAAATTGCGGTTTGAAGAGCTTTGAAAAAACAATATCCGGTTGTCTCACCTCATGCCCCTTCATGAACAGCTTTTCGATCAATTCCATATTGAGTAATTGCGTGGGCATCGGATGTTTGAGCGGACTGGCGAAGAGCCCGCGGAGCAGAGGATCCACGCCTCCCTGGGTGAGCACGAGTTCGGGAGTGAAGAAGGCTTTGTGAAGGGGAATGTGACCCTCTTTGATGGGCATGAAGTCGTTGCCGAGACGGAAAAGAGTCGGATTGATGATGGTGTGCCCGAATCTGAAAGGACTATATGAGAATAAAGACAGAGAGTGTGAAGGGACCGGAATGCGGCAGTAGCGAATGCATTGGAGACGGAAGCATCCACGGCCGGATCGTATCCCTGGTACTTTCCCACAAATCTGTCCATCTGTGCTTGCCCTCCGAAGATCACCGGAAGCCAGTGCTTGAAGGTGATGTGTTGCATGAATGCTCCGATTATCTTCCTCGTCTCATGGTAAATGACTTCCCCATCCCAATTTCCATTCATCGCATGCAACTTCTTCGCAATCCTGTTGTGCTCTCTTACAAAATCGTGTGCATCGCGGCGAGAGCCAACTGCTCATTAGCTCTCAAATCGCCCGCCAAAAAGCAACGAATCGGATTCTCCTCGCTGAAATTTCGGCGGCAGTCCATATTGGAATCCTTCTCGAATGGCAAGTATTCCTTGCCGGCGCCTGAAGTGATATCAAATCGGAGTGTTCCCTTGTTGTTATAAGTGTCCCTCAGCTCCTGCGCCTGCACTTCCGTGCTACCGTACACGTTGGAGGCGTCGAGGAAAGAAGTAAGCTGGAAATAAAATAATGAATGGTTGAGAAGTCTAGCGGGAATAAAGTACAGACCGCGTTCATCTGCTCTCTGTAAGTGACTCTGTTGAACACGAGGGAAGTCTCTCCGGAACCGCAGACGGCCGCACTTCTCTCGAATTCAATGCACGGGTACTTTGCACTGGAACATTTTTGAGTGAGATCATAGGTTGGTTACTTCAACTACAAATTACCTGCCACTTCTGACTCTCGGATCATTCGGAGACAACGGAATATTGAAGCACGGGTCCAAGTTGTCGCAAGTTCTGTTGCAGAAGGCGCCAGTCGCATAGCTGTGCCGAGAGAGAGCGGTGACCGTGTGGGTCAGGTCGTGGTCCACAAACTGACCCCATTGCATGACCATCGAAGAGAGACGAGAGTGCGGAGTGATTGTCTCCGTCGCCACCAATTGTCGGGAAACTTCTCTCACGTTCGGCATCGGGAATCCATTGTATAGTTTTCCTTTTTCCCAGCCCACTGGAGTGTTGAATCCGTTCTCGTAGACCGGCGTCAAAAGCCTTCGGAGCGGCATCACGGACACTCCGGTCATCGGTTTGTTCCGATTGTTGCACTGTCCATCGAACGAGCGGTACCTGTTGTGGAAGCAGATATCCGTGCACGGGTTCTTGAACTGCCCCGTGTGACATCCACTGAGACCCATCAAGGCTTGAACATGAGTCACATGGAGCACTGATTCGTAAGTAACGTTGTTCGGGTGCAGCTCATCCACATTCAGAATCAGTCCTTTTTCGACGTGCTCCCTAACAAGACGGACCGATTCCTCGTAGATTTCTCTTGCCTTCGACAGCTCGACAGCTTGTTTGGGGGTCGAAAATCGGAAGAGTCTCTTCAGGTCGTTCGTGTTGGTCACTCTGTCCTGTGTCAACTGCTTCCTCGTCTTCTCCACCGCGTTCTCCACATTCTCCCGTGCCTTCTGAGCAATCGCTCTCAGCAGTTCCTCATCAATCTGCGGCGTCGAACCCTTCTTTGTTTCTCCTCCGATTACTGTCAACTTCGCATCTGCGCTCATGGCTCCAACCGCATTTCCGGCCATGCACGAGTAATATCCCTCGTCTTTCTTCTCAATGTTCGAAATTCGCAGCTCGGTTCCGTCATCAGACACCATAAAACGTCCTTTGATATGGCCGATTGTGCTTCCGTCGAATGACCAAGTGTAGTCCGGTTGGGGTGTTCCACGGGCTTTGCACACGAAAACCACTTGGCCCCCAAGGGTAGAGCTCACCGACTGCGGACCTTCGTAAATGTTGGGAGGGACACTGAAAGATTGAAGAGACAGTTGAGGAGAAGAGAATGACCGGACCTGCTGATCAACTCCAGATTGAACGTGTGACTGGCCTTTCCGATGCTGTTGACGGCTTCGCAAGTATATCTGTGTCAACTTGTAAGTATACTCATACATATCATAACTCTCACCTTCCAGAGTCTTCTTCCAAGAACGGATAAATGCGAAGCACATTGTTCGACAATCCGAGCTGTCTCTTCCTGGTCGACGCAAACTTGACTCCGTTGTGATACCAGTGGATGGTGGGCTTTGGATGTCCCATCACTTCGCAGTTCACTTTCACTTCCGAACCCTCTCTGTACGAGTTGTCTCTTGGTTTGTACGTAAACTGCGGAGATCCGTTGCCATGACTGTGAGTTTGACGAAGACGTCTGAAGGGCAGTTTGCTTGAGAAGAGACATTCTGAAGGAGTGGTACCTGTGGTGAGGTACGTGGTCG
This sequence comes from Caenorhabditis sp. 36 PRJEB53466, assembly GCA_946814055.1. Lineage (NCBI taxonomy): Eukaryota > Metazoa > Nematoda > Chromadorea > Rhabditida > Rhabditidae > Caenorhabditis > Caenorhabditis sp. 36 PRJEB53466. Next base: position 3,694,413 of record CAMPFS010000005.1, on the reverse strand, counting down.
TAGTCATGAGTGCACGTCATCTCATCAATTGCCGTCTTGAGAGGCACTATGATCGCTTTTCCATGAAAATAGTATCCGTTCAACGAAGATGAATCCACCTCCACGTTCCTAAAAAAAAGGTTGGCAATTCATTTTAGTGGATGCATAAAGTACTTGTGAAGCCAAACAACTGGTCTGGTTGAATTGTTCGCGCAAAGTAATTTCACTTCCGATCCGGTCCACAACTCTTCCTCCGGCTTAGCACATTTTCCAAATGTCTCTTCGTCGATCTGAGATGTATTTCGTTCTTTCGTCTCTGAATCTAGCCAACCTCATCTACAGGCTGATGACGTAACTCGGTTGGATTCGTACAGTACGCCTTCCTCTCCCATCGCACTTTGCGGAGCAATACTTGTATTTTTGCAGCTCTGGAAAAAATGAAACAAATTTGGAAAAGCTGCTGCAGCTCTTATTGTTCTACCTGCAATCACAATTCCAAGGGTTTTCCTGAAGATGTGCGTGTGTGAGGAAGGGAAGATTCTCAAAGAGTTTGGTGTGCAACGATTGAATTCTGTTGTGAGAGAGATCGATTTGAACGAGATCTGGGAAGTATTGAAGAGTCTGTAAGCAGCAGAGAATGACACGAAATGATGAATTAGGAACCTGCTGGTCAATGAATTCAATCTTATTCCGTTTCAAATTCAGAGAAGCCAACGAATGAGGGACGGAAGAGAGCGGCGGAACGTAGACGAGCAGATTGTGGGCGATGGAAAGACGTTTCAGCTCGGGAAGATGGTCCAGGATGTTCTCTTCGACCACACGGATCTTGTTATGGATCAGAACGAGACTCTCGAGCTGCTTGAACCCTTCCAATTCCGATCTTTTCAGAACGTTTATTCGGTTGTTTCGGAGCACCAGACTCCGAACATTTTGCGGTATTCCTTTCGGAATTCCAGTCAAACCTAGAGAAAACTGTTCATTTTCAGTGAGATCTAGACATCAGAGTTCAAACCTGCACTGGAGCAGTCGACCGTCAGTCCCTTCTGGTCACAAGTGCACTTGGAAGGACAATCAAAGCCCAGCGCCAAGTGCCACGACGACGTGGCAGTGACAAGTAGAAACAAGATGAAGTTCATGCCTGAAAACGAGAAGGACAACTAAGAAACGACGATGATATATGAATGGAGTGAATTCAAACAGAAAGGTCATCACAGCTGGCCGACGGCGCCGCGGACGCACGGGCGGTTTGATCAGAACGAAACGAAACCAAGTGGGAGTACGGATGGGAAAGAAACGGAAAGTTTGGGTTCGAGCGACAGCTCATTCGTCATTTCGTAATCCATCTGGAGGACACTGACGCACCCGAATAATTGATGCGTGGCCGGCAGTGAGCACAATAAGAAACGGGGGAGAAAGGACGGGAAAAGGGACGACCGAAAGCAGTGATAAATGAAAGAGATTGGGAGGAGAGATTGTGGAGGGAGCGAGGCCAGAACGGCCCGAGAATCTAATGAATTGCATTCCCGATTCGGTTACCACAAGAGGAAGGAAGTGTTTGGCGGTTTCGAACAGGTTTCTCCGGGTTGGTACTGTACTTTCGAAGGATGGGAACAAAGATCTGATAGAGGATCAACAATAGTCCATATCACTTTTTAAGGCCGACCAGTTTTTCGGGATGATAAATTGAAAAATAATCATAATTCTGACAATGACGCTCTACCGCAATCCCACGTGAAATCTCGGCCCGCGGCGATTGTCAGATTCCTTCCATTTCTTTGTTCTCCTCTCTTCGCCGATGCCGTTTACAACTGCCCAAATACTATAAATGAAACAAAACAATAAAAGGTAAGCGGCCAATTGAACTGCAAAAGACGGCATCAAAAAAGGAAAAAGAAAGAGAGATAGGAGAGAGGGAGAAGGACAGCGTCTGATTGATAATTGATAGCCCGGTGATTCGGAATGCCAAAAAAGGCAAAAAGGGAGTGGTCTGGTCTCTTCATCTCGCATTCATTGCGCTTCTGCCCCATCTGAAACGACAACGACGTCTTTCTGTCCCGGAGATGAATTCCGAGACGCTTCCCAAATTAAATTCGTTTCTTCCTCTTTCTCCGGCTCCCAAAAACAAATGTTCTGTTGCTGCTCTCCGATTCTTTGCCCCTCCTAACATCTGGTTCTGATTTCTCTGCGTCTCTCTTCTTCTCACTCTCTCTCCGTTTGGATTCGCCATCCCAGCTCGCCAGATTCGCCTTCTTTTCTGTTACAAATGACGATGATGCTCCCGCTTTCCGTTTTGCTCTTTTTTGCCTTTTCCTGGTGAGAATGCACTCCGCCACCGTATCCATCGCATTTATATTTCTTTCAGACCGTTGGAGCCGGCAAGGAATGCGAATTCGCAATGCGGCTCGTGCCCGGTTTCAACCCTCTTCATCAGAAAGATTCGAACGGAAAAGAGTGCCGTGGAAATGTGGAACTTCCGTTCTGCAAAGGATACTGTAAGACAAGCGAGAGCGGAACGCACGGCTTCCCTCCGCGGATCCAGAACAGCCGAGTGTGCACTCTCGTGGTCACTTCGCACCGCAAAGTGATGCTCAGCGATTGTGACGAAGGCGCGGCCGAGAGCGTCAAATTTGTGATGGTCCCGCATGGCTCGGAGTGCGAGTGCTCTTCGGTTCCACTTGAGCAGCATCACACATGAGCATTTAAATACATTATTTATTATTTGCCTCGAATAAAACTGTTGTAAGAATACAATGAATAAAATTAATTATACACATTTTTATGTCAGACTCGTTTTTGATTCATCATGGTTTTTCGTCTTCCGTCGAAAAAGACGGGACTCGGGAACGCGAACCGCCTTGACCGTCAATCTGAAAACACGAAAATTAGGGGCGAAGAAGAGAAGAAGTCACTAACGACTTTCTTCGAAACGAGGCACGTTTTGCAGTGGTACACGAATTTAGGATCGGATGCTTCTTCGACGGAGACGGTCGGCTGACTGCATCTCATGTGGAAGCAGTCTTTGCATCGCTTACAAACCAGCACTTGATTACCGGATTGCGAGACCCCGCCGCACGCGATGCACGGCTGATCCGTGGAACAGTATATCGAGTCGTCGATCACCGGCATTTGCCTTTTAACTTTCTTCTAAAAATGTTCATGTTTTCATTCGAACACTTATATTTTCTCACTGGCGGAACTCCCGGAGCACTGCCGGCCACCGAAGACTCCGAAGTCGATTTCTTCATGATCGGCGACGGTACGTACATAAGTCTCTGAGTGCCGGCGATCCGCTTCGCGCCAGGCATCATCATGTTCGTAGGTAGTTTTGATACGCCGCCGGCGTCCAACGGGTACGAATCCGAGTAGAAACACGTGGAATCTGCCGGTCGGGCCCAGGTCTGAATTGAATCGCGCATTTCGGGGGGAACAAAGTGAGAACGAACTTGTGCGACAAAGTATTTGAGCCTTTCCGGGGCGTTATTCTCTGTAGATTCCATGAATTCAATGAGTTTCGAGACGTAGACCTCCGAGTCGAACGGCTCGATTGGATGGGCGGCCGCAACCGCCTGCTGCTCCGATTCGTCGATGATTTGAATCTCTTCGTCCGATTCCGTCATCCTCCTATAAACATTGTCGCTTATTTGCCTTTCGACATTTGTATCCGATACTGTGCAAGATGAACGTGACAATCTCTCTTTTATCGCATACGAATCAAAACAACGAATAGTTTATTTCGGTGATACTGATGTGGTAACAAAAAAATAAAAAGAGTCTACAAAAGCTACAAAACTTCTAGAATTTACTGAATCAAACAACTGGAGGCATCAACGGATTCTCTTCCGCCTCCGCTTCCTGCAGGATCTTCTCTTTGTAGTCTGTGTATCTGCAACAAAACAGTTTCAAAAAGCTCTTTTGGGTTCCATGAAGTTACCTGAATTTCTTGTTCATTGGTCCTGCCCTGTTCATGTGAGTAAGCAGTCGCTCTTCTACTTTTTCCAGGGCACTTCTCGACAGAACGACGGTATCGTATTTGATGAGCGAAAAGCAGTTGAGTCCGTAAACCGGCATCACGTTGAGCCACGGAAGTGCCTGCTGCGCCTCGGCCAGACCGCCCGTCACTTGATCGTTGTCGTCCACGAAGAGAACAGAATATCCGTAGTTGCGGGCTTCGCACAACTGAAAACAGAGTAAAAACAGATGAACAAACAGGGGAACGGAGTCTCACATCAAGCCAGAATTTGGGATCGCCGTTATGCAAGTGCTGAATATTGTCGACAATGTGCAAATCGTCCTGTGCGTGCTTCAAGGTGAGAGCAACGCAGAGTCCCTGGATTCGGACGGCATCTGGGAGCATGTAGAACCATGTCCTCGGACCTCGAACGCCGTTTGCGAAACCTCCTCGAATGAACTGTGGGGCGCGGATCGATCCGACGTGCGCTCGTCCGGTCTTCTTTTGCGGCCACGGCTTCCTGCCTCCTCCCGGCATTTCTGCCTTCGTCAACATCTTTGTCATCTGAACATTTCGATAAACACTCTGCCACGTCAGATTACGATGCAGAATGTCGATGCGTGGAGCCGTTCTGAAGATGTCTGGATGGAGGTCGACGAGACCGATCTTCTCCTCATCGACGGTCTCCAGACTCGAGATCCATGCTTGGGGCGTCTTGACGAACGGACTCTCCGGCTTTCGCCACAGTTCTCTTTGAAAGTTTGACACATTGGATTCACTGGAGGAAGCGGATTCTTGTACTGCGGAGGAGAACGCACGTCCGACTAAACAAAGGTGTCTCGAGAGCATCTGGAAAAGACGGTGGCATGAGAAGAAACATACAAAAAACCAGATACAAATACAAATCCCGTACTGCAACGGCTTCATGGAAAAAAATGAAAATGATACGTAATTGTTGAAAATCATATTATTTAGAAGAACAACTTGATAGAACGACAAAAACAAAAACAATTAGATCTACACTAAACGGTTAATCATCTCCTCTGACCAGCCTATTTTCCTTGTTGAAGGCGTCGACGCTCCTCTTGTCCCTTTCTTATCGCTTCTTTGAACATTCTTAGCAGATATTCGACCGATTGAGGTGTATCGTCGTTCGCCGGAACCAAATAGGTCAAGTAAGCCGGATCAGAGTTCGAGTCAACTATTCCGATTGTTGGAATCGCCATCTTCGCTGCTTCTGGAACATATTGTTTGCTAAATATTCAAAGGTTCATGGCATACCAATAATCGCTGGATGATTTTCTCCGAGAGACGTCAGAGTTGACAAGAAGCAGATAGCATCAGGAAGACGAACGGAAGCACCGAGGAGCTGCCGTGTGTTCGTGAGGGTTCCCGATTGCCACTTCCGGACGTGAGAGTATTGTCCAACCTGCAAAATATGTGATACTTCCGGTGTGATTGTTAATAATTGACATAAAACTTCGAAGATTACAGCTCAGGATCGCTAGTTCCGCAGAAGCAAGAATACTCAATGGAATACATGCTCTCAGATCAAAGTAATACGTCATCATCGCTGTCATCTCTCAAGCCCGGAACTCTTGGTCTCAATTCTCGCGTTCAACCCACTAGGCCACTCGCACTCACCTCTTCTGCCGCCTTCTCCACGTCAAACATTGTGTCTCTGTTGGACGTAACGAACATGATCATTCCTCCGCGCATCGCCACGTGCGCAACGAAATTAAGTGCTCTGAAATGGTTAGGTACTCTGTGAGATTGAATAGGATAATTGATGGAAATATTACCTGACAAGGTACTTTTTGGTGACGTCCAGATCGAAAAGACACACTCCGAGACGCTCTCCGTACAGCGCCCATTTCATGTTATTGTTCACAGTTCCTACCTGAACTTGTATTCGTGTACTCTTCAATTTCAGCGTTAAATACCTTATGTCCGTAGTGCAACCGTGCTTTGAACATCTCGTCGACGTGCACCAATTTGTCAAAGCTGAAGAGATCTTCGTGCTGGAGAGAAGCCGACACGAACGGTTTGAGCACCGTCGGCTGCACGGTTCCCTTCTCGAGAGTTGCGCGATCCGGGACCGACGAAGAGGCCGAAGGCGTTGGTTTCTGGAATTAAAATTGAAAATTAGCAAGAAAACAAACTCACTTGAAGTGCAGTGATTCTAGAAGAAAATGCCCTCTCTGCGCGAATAGCCGTTGAAACAACTCTTTTCATCTGGAACGGTGGTTGATTTGAGAGAATGACTTTTTCGGAATGCAGATAGAAATGGATACACCTTGAATTCAGGAGAAAGTTATAATGTTAAAACAGAACTTGTTCATATTATCGTCAAATATGAAAAGGATGCAAATGAAATGTATTGCGATGGACGTAAAGAACATGAATGGGACCAATGGGAGGAAATGCATACTCTACGGGGACAGGATCCTGTAAACGAATATATAATCTGATAGAGCACAAATAATTTAAATTTATGGGAGCAACAGATCGCACAGAGACTTTTTCGGGCTCGAGAAGGAAGAACGGAGAATGGCAAACTAGACGGAGGGACTTGCAAATTGTTACAAAAGATTTCTAGAGTGACGGATTGTGACTGTTTGGAGATCAGAACGAGTTGGGGAGAGCTGGACAGAGGAGTTAGCGCTTCAATTTGTTTTTCTGCTTCGCCTTGGTCTTATCTCTTTCGTGGCTGGCCACTCTGAGCGTCGGCAACACGGGGAAATCGTCAGTGAATTCCCATTCAAATTCCGTCAAATGCTTTCCCATTCTGAGCACTGAGCACGCGAGCATGTTGAACTTGGCCACACGCTCCAGTTCTCTATAATGTAAAAGTGTCTCCCCGAACCAGAGTCGATCCACCAACATTGTCTCTTTGTTTTGCTCAGTCACATTGTTCAACTCTTGCACATGTCTCAGAGCTTCGGTGAAGTTGGCCGCAGCTGCGCCCATCAGATCGTTCATGTCCATTGCCATGAGAACGTCGATCCTGAATACAGTTTTTACTGTTTGAAGGGCCATTTACCAGCGTAAACTTACTCGGCCTCTTCCAGGAAGTCATCGTAGGTGACTCTCATCGGAGGTCCAAGGGGCTCGAATGGCTCAAAGCGCCGCTCGAAACGAAGCCTCTCGGACTCTTGTCCGCCCGGCGGCATCTTCACTTTTCCCATACGAATGAGCAAAACACTCAACTTAACCACTCCCGCACATATTTGAACGATGGATCTGTGATTGTTGATGCTAAACTTGCACACCGCCAGTCTCTTCATCGTCTCCTCCTCCATCATAGCCCTCGCCTTTTTTTTTCTCGGATTGACTGTCGTCGAGAGAGGATCTGAATTCAGAATATCGATCAAAGTTTATTCACCCATTAACACCCACCTGCTTTCCATATGGCATCCTGAATGGCGTAGGAGCGCTCGAGCGTCGAGAGCATCCATCTCGCCTGTCTGTTCCCCATGTACCAGTAGATGTACGTGTATTCGTACGGCACGAACAGATCCATACGGAATCCCAGTTCGAAGTAGTGATGCATTATAGCCAACTGGTTGTGAAAGACAAACGAAGAGACCGAATGATACGACGGATTCATTTCTGGGTCTGGAAATAAACTGCAATGTGAACGGTGCGTCCCGGCTGCACTCACCGTCGACAGTTTTCGAGTCAATCATCAGTTGGTCGGTACGTGTTTCGAGTTCTCCGACGTACGCCTGCAGTTGCCCCAGCTCTTCGATGGCCACTTCCAGACGATCTCTTTGGCGAGACAGATTCATTCCGAAGCTGCTGTACACGTTGATCGCCTGCTTCGTCATGTGATTCAAGAAGGTAACGTAAAGGTTTTGAGCAATCATGTCAGGGTAGACAGCCGAGCTAAAAAGAGACAAATAAACTAAATTTGTAGAGCATGAACGACTGACTCTTTCATAAGAACTTGCGGAGAATATCCGACTTTGAGAGACACTTCAATTGGGTCAGCTGCCGTCCGTTTCGAGTCTCCGCACAAGTGATTGTCGATTGGGAACATGGCAATCTGGAGGAGAGACCTGGTGAGCACACAGCTTCTCAAATTGAAAGTCCGAGCAAAGTAGAACAGATTGTTGAGATCCTTCACAGTCGACGGAGTGGTGATGCACAGATCTTGGAGGCGGTAGGCGAAGCTGACGAACCACTGAGCGGCTTCGTCTCTGGATGGAATGTTCACAGAGCGTGGGAAGCAAGCCGGAATCAGACGGACGCAAGCCTTGGGATCGAACACTGGCAGCCAAGTGAAGTCTCCTAAACAAACTTATTCACCTGAGTCTCATTTTATTTTCCTACCGTCAACACCATTTGGAGCCTCTGTTCCGAATTTGACAGTCTCCGCGAAGGCCTTGCACGCGCTGATGAGCCGTTCAACTAAGTAATTGGAAACGGGAAAGTTCGGTTTGAACTGATCTTCCTCCAACTCTTCGTCGTCGTCAAAGGCATGGGCCTGGCAAAGACCGCTCTCGCAGACGTGGTTAATATCGGGAGGTGCCGGTGCGCCACTCTTCTCACCATTGTCATTCCCATCAGTTGCGCACACTTCTCTTTCGTGAATGGTGTAATTTCCCATGTGTATTTTGTGGTCAAAATTGGGATCTTCAATCTCCGGCGGAACTAATTGCCCGATAGTATCGAGCAGAAGGACGACCATCTCGAGACGGACACCAAGAGCATAGCAAATCTGCTGCGATCTTACAACTCCAGAATGCGGCTTGAAAGAGTTTCCCAGAATAGTGAGCGCCTGAATTTGGGCACGCATATGCTGGGTTATAATGTGACGAGGTGCCCATTTAGTCGTCATGAAAATCATCTGGGGGTTGAAATCCTCAGGAAGCTCCTCCAGGTTTCCGACACTGTTGATGATCGAATGAATGTTTCTAACAAGGAGATTCACTCCGGCGGCAAACGACCGGAAAGTCGGATTTGGAATGTTTTTCACTTCCGCCAGCAACACATTCGTCCAAACGGTCGACGCCAGAGAAGAGCCTTCCAGCCATCCGACAATGGTTGCCAGCGTGGCATCGAAGATAGCCAACTGCATAGGCAAGTCGTTAGAGTTCATTCCCTAAACGAAACCGAGCTGTGTACAAAATCAATCGTTTCTTCTTACCCTGCTGATGGCTTCCTCCAGACTCAGTGTCGTGTGAGTTCCCACGCCGACGTCCATTTTCGGTTCAAGCAGCTCGATCGCAGACATGACATCTCCGAGTTTGAAATTCGGAGCAGTGACTAGTTCACCGACTTCCAATCCTTTAAAAAATATGGTTTTTGGAACAAACAGTTCTTGACGTGGTTACCTGCGCACAATCCGAACAATTTTTCCGAAATGTCCTCTTTTTCTGTGGATGACTCCATTTTAACAGGCAATTTGACGGCGACGTCAACCCGTACAAGCTAAAATACACTTTTTCACAAAAAAACACAAAAAATATCGATGATTGAGCAGAAATGAAGAACAATTCAACGGCGGGTAAAACGCGAAAAATGTGCTAAACAACAAGCACTTGCCGTTATTTCGGAGCGTCGTTGATATTTTTAAATTCGAAAATACCTCGTGAAATTCGTTTTCTTTTGTTCCAAAGATTGGAGTGTAATTTTATTTTGCGCTGTTATCCGTTTTTGAAACAAAAAATACCTTGTAATCATAAAGCAACTTTCAGATCCAAAATGCCTCTCAAACCTGGCGCAAATCCGTATAAAATCCTTTTATTAGAGAAAGGCTGCACGGAAAAGGACATTCAAAAGGCATATCGGGCACAATGTCTCAAATGGCATCCAGACAAAAATTTAGACAACAAAGAAGAAGGTACGAAAAATAAAAAAACCAGTTAAAAATGTGTTAATTATTATCAGCTAGTCTGCGGTTTATCGAAGCCAAGGATGCGTTCGAATTTCTGTATGACAAAGAAAAAAGAGTAAGTTTTTTGATGAAAATTGAAATTTCAAGTGTTCATTTCAGGAGGTATATGATAAAGGTGAAGAAAGGATTCGAGTAGCAGAAGAAAAACAAAAGCAGAGAATGGAAAAAGCAGATGGCCACAGAAAGAAGTAAGGACCTTTTATGCGATAGAAATGAGTTCAGCAAAGACGTTTCAGATTGATCGAAGATTTAGAAAAACGAGAAAAAGATTTCAACGATGGAAAAAGGCCGGCAAATGGTCCGATTCCAGCAGCACAGCAAGCAAAGAAGAAGAAGACGGCAGAAGCGAATATTCGAGAAGAAATGGATGCGATTCGGAGACAGCTGGAAAAAGAGGCGAATGATGAAGTGAAGCGGCAGCAGGAGATGATGAAGGCTGCCAAAAAAGAACATCAGAAGAATCTAGGTGAATCAAACGAAATGTTACTTCTAAACTTCTAACCCTTCAGACAAATTAACTCCAAAATTGTTAGTGAAGTGGAAAGTGAACGAAGGACGAGACTATGAAGAGGATCATATCCGAGATCTCTTTTCAAGCGTGAGCAGAAAATTCTCACTTCCCATTCACAAAGTTCTGTTTCAGTTTGGCCCATAGGACATGTATCATCGGTGATTGCACGGAAGGACAAAAGAAAAGTGATCGTGGAGTTCGAGCCCGGAACGAACGCATGGGGAGCCGAACTAGAGACGGGAAAAGAGCCGATGCCCGAATTGACAGGAGAGTGGATTGAAATGCCGCCGAAAGTAGAGAAGAAGAAACCGGAAGAGAACGGGAAGTCTAGTACGGGAAACAGTAAGTTACTGAATACGATTTATACTAACGATCAATAAGGATCTTTTGCAGATTTCGAACACATGTCTCTGGAGGATCTCGAAGCACAAATCATGGGTGGAATCTGAGCGAGTCTGAGCCGATTGCTTATTGTGATTTTAATAAACTGTACAACATTCAAATTTGTCTAACATCGAAGATTCTTAATTGTTGAGTTCCAATTAGTTATAACTGTCATTCCTTGATGTTCACTGCTTTTGCGCGAGCGTGGCCCGGGCCGATGAGTCACTCATAATGAGAGTGCCGGGCCGAGACCCAGACGGGAAAGGAGTCACGACACTCCGCCATCCCGGCCGTCTCGATATTTATTCCGAGTGCTTATTCGCACCGATTCACCCAATTCACCCACTCTAAACGTTCCGAAACAATTTGCAAAGATTACGAAAGCGAGTGCATTCGAAACATGTGATTTGTTCCCGTCTGTCAGTTTGAAAATGTCGATGAAACGGCAATTATCTATTCTTCGGTCGGTCACCTGCCCTCCCTCCCTCTCCCTTTCATTATTGTTCCCCTCGTGTTTGCTCATTTCTTCATTTTTCTCACTTTCCAGTTTCACATGAAACCCTCCTCGTCGGCGACGGCGCACGAGCCGGGCTCCGACTACATCGTCAACTTGAACGTGGGCGGCCGAATATTCGCGACCAGCTGCAACACGCTCAGCTGGATTCCCGACACGTTCTTCACGAGTCTGCTCAGCGGACGGATGGGCAGTGTGCGCGACGCGAGCGGAGCCATCTTCATTGACAGAGATCCCGACGTCTTCAGGGTCATTCTGAACTATTTGAGGACGAAACAAGTTGACTTGGGGTAGGATTTCATTCGACATGTTTCCTAGAAAGAACAGTTTTTCAGGGGATTCAAAGTGGAAACTCTAAAGCACGAGGCGCTGTTCTTCGGACTGACTCCTCTGATCCGTCGACTAACCCTCTGCGAAGAGCTGACCTCAACCTCATGTGGCTCCGTCTACTTCTGCGGAATGATACCACCTCCCGACCTGCCCTCCGATAGCCTTCCCATTGAGAAAAGTCGCTCTCCGATGTACTCCCAGGCGTCCGAATCGTCTTCGAATGACTTGAAAAGTAAGGGAAATGCATCGCCGAGGCATCGTGGACACGCCAAGAAACAGTCGACCGACATGAGCAGATACATCAGGAATGAGCTGGCAGAACTGGCAAAGTCGAAGAGCCCGCCGGATCGGGAGACGGAGCCGTTGAAAGTGAGAATGATTCGAGCGCACATCTGTTCGATCGTGGTCGCCTACTCCTACTTTGTCTGTGTTTATCGGTAAGACAGTTCTAAAGATACCATGTTCGAGAACAAAGACATTCCAGGGTGACCGAATGGAACACCTTCATTCTTCTCTGGAAATCCCCTCGAACTCGGACGTTCGTCTCGCACATCGCCGTAAACACAAAGATTGCGGCGACCGTGGCCGAACGCCTCGTGGCCGTCTCTTTCCACGACGAAACCATCGGACTGTGGCACATTGACGACGAGGGAAAGGCGGAGAAGAAGGGATTGTTCTCGATGAACGTCTCGATCGACAATCTGTTCTTCGTCGGCACTCAAATGGTCGCCCTCAGCAGAACAGGCAAAGTTGGCATCTGGCACTCGGCGACGCAGAACTGGCAGGCTCAGGATGTGCAGCCGATCTCCTGCTATGACACTGCCGGCTCTTCGCTCATTTTGGGATGCGCCAACGGAAGCATGAATCATATAGATATGCAAAAGTTTCCATTGAGGTAAAAAAAGAAGTTTCAGGCCGTTTCAAACAGTTTTTTCTTCAGAATGAAGGACAACGATCTTCTGGTGACTGAACTGTTCAGGGATCCGAACGGAGAGACCATCACCTCGTTGTCCGTGTTTCTCACACCGAAAACCTGTAAGTTCTATTTAGTTCCCATCCGTTGCCGATCAGGTGAATGTTAATTTCAGCCGCATGTGGTAACTGGATCGAGATAGCATACGGAACATCCAACGGAGTAGTCAACCTGATTCTTCAGCATCCGGAAACAGCTGGACACCAGCCAGTCCTCTTCCAAAGCTACAATATCCATAACTCTCCGGTCGTGCGGGTCTCCCTCAACACTGCCCACCTGATCAGCGTTTGCTCCGAGTACAATCACGTCCGTTCGTGGAATGTGACCCGGTTCCGAGGAATGATAAACACGCAGCCGGGCACGGTCCCTCTTGCCTCATTCAAAGTGCTCACTTTGGATTCGACAGACGAGACGACTGACAAACAGTACAACCATCCGGGACCGTACGGAGACCAAGACTCGGAGCAGGTGCTCGTTCAGAGAATCATTCCGAATGCACAGAAACTGTTTGTTAGACTGGCTTCAACTGGAGAAAGGTAACAAGGATCATCATTTGAAATGTCGAGTAAACGAACAACTTCAGAATCTGTACAGTGGATTCAGTGGAAGACTCCCCGATCACTGCGTTTTGCGTTCACGAACTCGACGGTCAGAAGTTGGGAAGTCGTCTGAGAAAGTATCTCTTCTGCGGTAACGCGAACGGAAGTGTCCAAGTGTGGGATCTGACTTCTGCACTGGACCAGTTCCACCTCAAGAACGGATCTAACCCGCAACAGCAAGTGAACCCACCGGCCGCCGCCAATCAGGCGGATCTCATTAAAGCACAATTCGGGACACCGTCCACGAGGACAGTAATCAGTTTGTCAAATGTGAGAGTAGTCATAGTTCAATTTGAATCAAACAGTAAATTTTTATTACAGTACTCCGGAGGCCCGTCGCCGCAAGAACTGCTCGATGTGATCGACGACAACGACATTTGCTGCTCGACGCCTTCTCTATCTCGCTGCCCCTCTGCCGTCCTTACCTAGTCGTTTAGTGCACCAATTTATGTGTATATTTTGTACTTTTTCCCTTCAATGTTCAATGGCATTCTTTTCAAAAACGCATACGAGGTCGAATAAACATCAATTCCAATCAAATAACGTCTGAGAAAGATTTATCGGGTTCGTCGTCAATATTCCAAAGATGCTCAATAGACAATAAAAGAGAAAGTAAAAAGGGTTTGAAGAGAGAGAGAGAGAAGGAAAGTTGGCAGTATTCGCGGAAGAACTGAAACAGGGATAAAGCTCTACACGATAACTATTTGTACATACAATTGGCTACTGTAATAGGCTAGAAGTGGGATTCACCGACGGGAAAGTAGGAGAGAAGAAGAAGAAGAACGCTTGCATAGAATTGGGGAGAAGAAGAGAGATCCGCAGAGAGAGATGAAAGGGGACCTGAATCATCCGTGAACGTGCATTTCGCCGCGGCGCGACAGCTTGTGCCACTCGGAGAAGCCGACGGCGCCCGGATAATAATACACTTCCATCACCCACTTGCGGTACGAATCACGCGAAATTATCTGAAAAATGTTTAGCATTGATAGGAATTATTCAGATGGCACTGACCTTTCTGGGAGACTTTGCGTAACGATCCCCTGGAAACTCGACGAACAAAGTCCAGAAACCCTTCCGTCTCACCTGAAAAAAAAGGGATTGAACGAGAGATGAGGGCGTTGGTTTGTACCTCGAAAGTGTGCTCGAAAGTGTTGCCAGCGGACACGTTGAAGTCGGCCGTGTTGTCGACGCCGACGAGCCGGAAGAACGTGGCATCGGAGACGTTGTGATTGCGAACGAACAACGTCAGATCGTACTTTCGGCCCTTATAATGCTTTCTCGAGATGACAAGATTGGCAAACAGCACGAAGATTAGCAGTTGTAACCTCATGTTATTCTGAAAAGGGATTCTGATTCTGATTTGGATTCGGAAGGCGGCTAGGAGCTAATTCGACGAGCAGTTAGTTTGTCGTCCGAAAATCAGATTTGTGGCTGGGCGAACGAAACGAACGCGTTGTTTTCTTTTCTGGCTGTCAATTTATCATCGAAAGCTCTAGCGCTCGACGAAAATGGATGCAACGCGGCGAGAGTGCTGACGGGAAACGAAAAGAGTTTGGCACCCGGAAATTGGGTGGGTCGTCGTGGCAACTGCCGAACTCACCGTCTAGTGGCTGCCGGATCATTCCGCCTTTCCCATCGATGGGCCAATTTCGTTTTTCCTTGTCCTTTCTTTTCGTTCGTCTTTCAGGCAGAGAAGTTAATCTGGAAATGGAATGGGTCAAAACAACACAAACGGAAGAAATGAATGGAAGAGGAAAGGGAAGTGACAAAATAATCTCGAGTTTTGATGCGTAGGCGTATCGCCCGATTTCATCTGCCTAGCTAAACTTGATGGTCTAGAGAGCGTGGGAGACGAAGAGACGCAGACAATAGATCGTATTTTGAGAATTTGAGAAACCGAGTTTGATTCGAAGTGACGAGGACGGAAATTAGGCAGATTGAGGGTGAGATATAATCGAGAGAAACCAGGAAACTCATACCATCTTCTGAGTCCTCATAAACTTTTTAGTGGTTGGGTTGTCGAAACTAGACAGTAAACTGCCGAACCCATCGATCTTCTTCATGACGTGGCAGATGGCAAAACTGCCAGAAACGCAACAGTCTACATAGGAAATGGGCGAACAAATTTGAATAATTTTATGGTTTTCCCCGACACTTGAAGCCTTCCGAAATGGGGAAAGAGGGCAAACCTGCCGATCACAAGTCGTCGTTTTTTTTTGGACGGAAACAACAACAACAGCAGCAGCAGCAGCCACATAGTTTTACTAACCGAATTACGGGAAAGAAGACGAGTCCGTAATTTCACGGGCAGCCGAGGGAACCCACCTCTTTTCCCTTCTCCGCCCCGCCTATCATTTCGTCTCTCAAAATGGCGAATGAAGTGAAAGTTTTTTGCTGCGCGCGTTGTCACTATAATTACAGAAGGTTTGGTCAACCAGCCGTCATACCGGCCGATACCATATAAATCCATAAAAAAACGTGTGAGAACTGGTTGCCACATATAAATATAGACACATTCGAGAGAGGATTCGACTCTTTGACTCGGAAAAAGATGGAGAACTGGTGGCGAGGCGATCAAACAAGTGTGCTCGGGCTCACGTACGTGTTCGTCCCAGTTGCTCGCTCGTTTCGAATGAGCACCACAAAAAACTTGAAAGAGCGCGGGCGCACCCGCACCTCCCAAGTGGCACGATCCGCTTATCATGTTTGCCCTCTGTTTTACATGCGCAACAATGCAAATTAGAAGATAAAGAGGCGCCTCAGCCGACAGAAAAGAAACAACACGGAGGAGGAGTTGACCGGAGGAATGCGCCGAGAAACGAACCGACGACTGGTTACACCCAGTTGAGTCACAGCCGAACGATCGGGAATCAGAAGAGGAAGGGGGAGGAGAAGAAGAAGAAGAAGGAGAAGAATAAGAAGAAGACAAATGACAGCGAACAGAAGAGCCGAAAAACAGATGGAATGGGGCAAAATGGAAGCAGGAAAGAGAGGACATCCAATATTCATTCGGAATGTTTGACGAGTTGACAAGCCGTTTTTCGTTGGCGTCGTTCCAACGGGTTGGTAGAAAGAGAGAGCAAAGCGAAGCATTTAGCTCTTTTCTGAGTGGGGACACAACTTTTCCTAGAAATATCACCTTCTTGCAAATGTATAATTATCTTTTCGCACTCGCTCTCTCTGCGCCGCCAATCTTTGAGACTACTAATGCACGCGCGCAGGTGTTGAAGTTCTCGAATTATGAAAAACGTGAGGGCGAAGCAATCGAAACCCGATATTAGTGGAAAAGAAATATGTCAATATTCAAGAGGCCCTCCTCTTATAAACCATTGCTCAACACAACCTAAACACAGGGGCACCCGGTTGGCTAATCCTGCTCCAGTGCTCCAGAAACGGACAGAAATCTGGGGGGAGAAGAGGAGAGAGGCGTTTTTGGTGGAACATAATATTGCGAGAAATATGAGAAGTGTGAAAAGAGAGTAGCGGGAGAGGGGTACTGTAGCATATACTTTGTTCGGAGCAGAACAAGTATATAGTGAAATGGACTAAATAAATGAACATCGAGAGCCCGCCATCTAATGAATCGACGCTTTGTCTGAGGTCTGAGGCACACTCTCCTCTCAGATGGCATGTCAAAAATTATTGGCCACTGGGGGATCAAGGAGACGATGCGCAAACAGAAGCGAAGCACCAAACAGAAAGAAAGACAATAACAACAAGACGAGTAGTCTTCTTCTTCTTCTTCTCCTTCTTCTTCTTTTTGTTTTTTGAAATAACTCAAAAAATGACGAATGTGTTTTCATCGCCCCGCTTCAAAACGCTTCTTCTCCTCTCTGGTGGTATGGAAATTCGTAAACATTTGGGAGGGGATGATTGCCCGAGCAAAAAGTGTGAGATGCTCCGGAAATTGAAACAAACCAGAAGAGATTGAGTTACGGGTGCCAGAAGCGACGAAAGAAGCGGTGATACGGGCAGAAAACAAAGAGAACGACAACAAAAGGAAGGAAGCGGTAATCGAGAAGATGCTGCGGTTGGGGGACAATAAATCGTCACAAAAATAGAGAGAGAGAGAGAGAAGAGATGCTGCTGATGGCGGTTTCTACCAACAAAAGAGAGAAAAGGGCGTGGTAAAGAAGGAGAAGAGAGTGATATCGTAACCTTGTAAACAACGGCACGAGAGAAGAAGTCGTTTTTTGGTGGCGACAGATCAACTTTGAGAAGGGAAGAACATCGTCTGATTGATGGGATATTGTTCTCGAGTGTGGTGTACTGCCCAACAAAAGAACGAATCTGGAAGGGAAAGGAGTGATCAGGCAGGAAAGGTTTGACAAGTTTGTTGGCGAGTCGAACAATGGGCGAGAAGTGACAAAACGGAGAACCAAATATTTGTGGAAGCGTGTTCAGCAAGTGCAAATCGGGGGCGAGAAAACCAACAATATTGGATGGCAATGACGAAAACCGAAATATATGCAAAAATAGCTTCTAGGAGACGGCGCACAGATGTGAAACTTAATCCCGTCGCGGGATACGGCAATTTAAAGCGCGCGCGGCCCGACATGCATAAATCATAACTTACCTCGATGCTGGCCAATTGATGAGAAGACAGTGGGAACCGATGGACTACGGTAGTTTGGAGTTCTTGGAGGAAGAGAGCCCATTAGAGTTCGTTCTCTCTTTGCATTTCCAAGTTGACAAGTGGAGAAGGGACCACGAGATCAGAAGCCGAAGTGAGTCACCTTCCATCGGGTTAGCATATAAACAAAGAAGTGCGGGGAGACGCAGTGAGACGGGAATCAAAAGTAGGCAAAGGTCATCTGAATGCCATTGATTCAGTACTATTGTTGGTGGCTACCTCCTTCCTTCAGTCCAACCCTTTTACAAGTTTTTTCACGGTTTACTTCTTATTTCCATATTTCCTCAACTATTGTACTCTTCTTTCTGTGTACGCTCATCCATGTGTCCCGCTGCACCATAACGAAATGTCCACGGCGCTGCGCCAACAACTGGCCACAATGCTTACGGAGCAGAAGTTTGCAGGTTCGAATCCTGCCGTCGTCGAAATCCGTTTTGCATGCCGTCGTACCGATTTGAAGCCGCCCGAGGTCCCGCAACAATCGCCAGTGTGCCGCTGAATAATGTGTTTCAAGCGGCCGTATCCATGCCGGGCGCAGGTGTTTTGATTGCATTTCTCATCGGATACACAATCAACACGCCTTTGATGTACAATTACGATTGGGGATGTCGAGTACGTATCATGTGGACAGAGACTTTTGCTATTTTCGGCAATTTTTAGAAAGTTTACCTTCCTTCCGTCTCTCGCGTTTTGAACCTTCCACTAGAACGGATCGCCTGGAATCTGCTCTCACTAGCCAGTGTACCCCTCCAGTTGTTCGTAGTGATTCGACAATGTAATCAAGATTCAACAATTTTGATTTCTAATTTACTTTTTTTCCGTTTCAGTCATCCTAACCTATTCGACTTCCCATAAACGACAGTTCCTTCGCATTGTCCTCGTGATCAGTTCTGCTTTTCAGTCTTTGTTCCTTACACTGCTGGCGACTGTCGGAGAACGAGAAGATGGAAGTTGGTGGCATCAAACTATCATTTTTCTAATCTGACAATCTTCCAGATTTCCACGTGGCTTTCTTCTCTGGATTCTCCGTCTCCACCATCATCAACTATTCAGTCTTTTCCATACTGATGAGGTGCACTGCCGTAGAGGATTCGAAGCATGCACATCGTCGGATCAAAGTGCTTCTCGGACTCATGGTCACTCTTCCCGTCATCTTCCTTACTTTCATTCTCCACAACGTCTTCTGTGTCGCCGGGGGTAACTGTCAAAAATTATTATCTTTATTTTTTGCCCATTTTCAGCCTACGAAGCATTTGCCATTTTCGAGTATCTCACCATCATTCTCATCTACTCCTTCCACGTGTCCAACTCGTACCTATTCTCGGACCCCGCGCACAAGATCCTCATCTGTCATCGCAACGGAGTCATGTCGCCAGTCAGACTTTGAATTTTGAGCTATGAGCTTTCGCCTTAACTTATTCCATGTCAATATCTCTCGAATGAACCGGTTTCTCTTTCATTTCTTATGACGTGGCACTTGATAATGACTCGCGTGAAGCCCCGTTTCGCTTGTTTCGCATCGATTGTCCGATGCGTCTCTTCCTCTCGTCAGTCGCTCTCTCGCTCTCCCATTCTCGCGTCAGATTGTCAATACAGTGCAGTCGGGGAAGCCAGCGCTTTCGTCAGCGTCTCCCCGCCTCGGATACTCTCTCCGTGCGCTTGTTTGACAGTCCAACTACGTCTCCTCTCCATTCTGACCATTTCAACGACTCCAGAGATGTGGCGATCAAGGACGACTCCACGTGGCCGCTCGGTGAGTCTATTGGCTTGTTTCAGAAGGAAAGCAGAAGAAGAAGAAGCAGAAGAGGAGATTATCATTGTGGCGTAGGGATTATTGAGTCAATTGACGCATGAAGACCTGCTCGCCCCAAATGGGAATGAATGCGAGAGGAGCCAGAGACTCGTGGGAAACGCCGTCTTGTCATGTGCACTCTTTCTCTTGTCCCTTTCGGGGCGGCGTCATTGAAAATTACACCCCAACGCGTGGCCGCATTCTCTCTCAACTTTTCATAGTTTATCCGCCACTGATACGCCCGTCCGGGAGCTCCGAATCGGACGACTAACACGTGCCGACGCGTTATGTTTTGACACTTGGCACTCTGAAATATTTAGCACCTGCTCACACTGATCCTATGAATTTCAAACGGATTTTTTCAGACAGAAAACAGCGGACGGCTGAAAATAGAATTTGCCACAAGATCCAAATCGGACTGTTTGTAGTGGAGAGCAAATGTAGCTTAGAGCCAGACTCTGGTAGATTTCTGAAACAAAGAACCACTTGTTCGCACGCCGAACCCTTATTTACCATAATCTCTGAGATTTGAGTTACCTAAAAGTGCAAGTCTCCTCCCGATTTCTACGGAAACGAAATGAGCAAAGCAGTATCATTTCGAGCCGGCTCCCTCCCTCTTTTGCTCTCTGATAAATATCTCTTCTCTTCCAAATGCGATGCGTGGATGTTTATCGAATGTCAATCCAAACATAAACTTTTCTTCCATCAACTGACACGTCATCCTTCTTCCCAATTTTTCCAAATGATTTAAAGTCGGCTTTTCAAAGGACCAAAGGTCTGTAGAGATAAAAGAGCTCGTTTCCCTCCTCGCCTAAATAATCGAGACCGCCGATTTCTAATCTGATATCTTCGCCGCAGACCTTTCAATTATTCATGGCCGAGGAAGGAGCACACGAGAAGAAGCCTCCCCGTCGCCGTCTTCTTCTTCTTCTTCTTCTTCCAGCTCGACTTTCCATTTTTGTTTTGACACTTCTCGCCACTGGCTTTGTTTTACCGCTGTATCGACGGGCCCGATTAGTGTTTCGTTCGGTTCGAACAACAAAGTCTTCTGCTCCTTCTCCTCCTTCTTCTTCTTCTTCTTTCACCGAACAATGTCGTCTTCTTCTTCTCCTTTCTACGACCAAAAAGTTGTGTTCATCTCATTAGCGAGACCACGTGAATGAATGACTGCGGCTCCTGTGACGCAGAATGTTGAGGGGAGATATTTTATTCATAAGAATAGGCTTACGAATAAATCATGTTCGGAAGTAAGTAAGGACACTTTTTGCTCGAATCGCTGCGTCCTGCTCTTCGGCTTCTCGGAGCATGAGCCGTTCCCTCGCCTGATCTTTGCGAGGAACTCACCGAGCTCTAACCGAGTTCCAACGGCGACATAACGCATTTAGTTCCGCCCCGCCAAAAAAAATTGTTGTGTTAGTCTATAATTTCGAGCTCTCTGAGCCGCCGCCGCCGCCGCCACCGGCATCGAAGAACGAGAAAGCGCGCTCATGCATATTGTGCACAGTGATTTTCGTTTCGGCTCCTCCTCCCGTCCACCTTTTTGGCTTGTGCTCGTCGCGCAACTCGATACGGACGGGCCCGCTCGGAGGTCTGGAGGCCCCTCTGAAACCCGAGCCAAATCCGATTGAATGCCCTGTTCTCTCGTCCGGAGTGCTTGCTCGTCGGGATAACCAACTCTTTCCCCTCCTCTGCCCGCAGCTGCACAGCACTTTTGTTGGCGCCTGCAAATTTTGCATCCGATGAACGATTAATCCGGGCGGCGGCGGCTCTTCTTCTCCCTTTCCTTCTTCTTCGTCTTCTTCTTCGTTTGCCCACACTCTGTCCGTGCACGAATGTGGCGTGCTTTCTCTGGAAACGAAGGATCACGCAATAAGTCCGATGATCGTCGAACTGCGGGCCCCTCCTTCAAGATCTTTTGCCCGTCCATTCATTTATTCATTCCCCTCTTGTGCCCATTGTTCGTGGCGCCAGAAGCCCCTCCCCTTGCAAAAGATCAGTGGTCGAAAGAGCACACTCGCTGCTGGGAGAGCCCAATCTATCTCAATTCTGTGCACCCATCCATGTGAATGAACACCACTTTTTCTCTCCTTCTCCCCCTCGAATTCAGTCATTTCCTCTTTTTTGCCGACTCTCCCGTGTACTTTTTCCGCTCTCGTTTTTTCGTGTGCTTTGAAGTATAATCGATTGTTTGGAGACGTGGAAACACCATGCTCACCGACCGTCTCATCACTCGGATCGGATCCCTCCGAGGCTTTTCTCCACTTCGGATGAGCAGCTTAGGATCCGTCTCTTCTGCTCCGCCCGGATCTGCAAAGGTCCCCGCATTCCAGGTTGGTCACATGTTGTGCCGTGGTATCATTGGGTCTCTTCTGAAGTCTCCAAGTTCCGATGATCATCTGATCTGATAAGTTCAATGGGACGCGGTTGCTGCAGTCTTTTAGAGTCATAAAATGTCTTATCAGTGCTATCAGCTCCTCGATTCATTCATTTTCGGTCTTTTTCGACTCACTTTCTCCCACTCCTTTTGTCAGTAAAAATTGGTGTCAGGGGACTTTGAAAGAGTCCAAAAATATGTAGTTTTTGAGTAGAAAATTGATTTATCTCGATTGATGTGCAAAATAAAATAAAAAGTCGGGGTGCATATATGGCAGCCAGCTGTGACGCTTTCCGAATCCCGAAGGAGCAACATCGTGCTCTTCCGCCAATAAACCGACGGGTCACCCGTCTTCTGCTTCTTCTGCTCCGACGTCGTCTTCTTACACCGAAATTAATCCGGCGGTGCCGTCGACCCCTTGTCAAGCGATGGCCGCAAACACGACCTTCTTCTATTCGTCCTCGTGCTCCTTCTCCCCTCTCGCTATTGTTCGTGTGCTGTGCTCCTCTTCCGCTCCTTCTCGCTCTACTTCTCCGAAAAGTAGACGTCTTTCCCGCAGAGCCCTACAAGAAGTTTTTTCTTTCTCTTTTCTTTTTTGGCACCGCCGCCGACGCGACCCCATATTGAAAAGTAAACAGACAAGAAGACGAAGAAGAAGCGACCAAAGCGGAAAACGGCTTCGTCCGTCCTTTCCTTCTGGGCCCCCAATTAGACCAGACAAATGAGAGTACACGCGGCCCACGAGGGTTCATAAATCTTCGCTTCCTGTCGCCGTTTTTTATCCCCCCTCCCCTCTACTTGGGTTTCAACACAACGCTTTTCCCCCCGCCGAGCCAGTCCTCGTGTCTCAGCTCAACTTTTCTTATTTGGAATGGCAGTTGGACGGACGGACGGGACACTTTGTCTCTTGTTTTGGGTTACGCCCGTCTCTCGTTACCCCCCGCTGGATAATCTTGATTGGCTGTGTCAGGCGTCGATTTTCCGGTCTTTCTTTTTTTCAGTTTTCAGACCTTCTCGGCTTTTTACTGCGTTATTACGTGGTTAGAAGAGATTGAGAACAGACGGCAGAGAAAGACTATCTGCGGCCAATGATCGAACGCTGTGACCCGCTTTTCGTTCCCTTTTCTCCGCCGTTTCTTGTATCCCTATTTTACCGTAAAAGACGTTTTCGTATTCCTATTGAGCGATACTTCTCCAGTTTCACTAAGTTTTCGACCGGTCGGCTCATTCAACTTCGTAGTGGTCCATCTAGATGGGCCGTCTAGCAAAGACCTTGTTTCTGCTCACTGCGCACCGCGGGAATGATAATCCAGTGGTGTCGGAGATGTCGAAAAACCTGCAGAGCTGTGCAGACCGGCTGGTCACAGAGTAAAGTGAAAGAAAAAGAGAGGCAATGATTCAATTTGTGTTGTGGGACCACGGGTGTGCTACGGAGGCACGCGAGCAGACACCGCCACAACAAGAGTGTTCTGACGGGCGGCCCCGACGGCGGTGGTCCTTTTTTAGCGGCTCTCTCGAATTTTCAATGAGAAAACTTTACTGCCTCGCTGCATCGCTCTAATTCACCGGAGCGCATTTCTTTTGCTTGCTCTTTTTTGGAAAACAACGTTGTGCTCCTTTGAAAGTATACTGTAGGCGCACAATTTCACGCGCAAACATTCTTGCAGTTTTGTCAGTTTACTTAATTCAATAATCAGATCTTTGCAAAGTTTCAATGTTTCATAAATTGGACCATAATCTATAAGTAATGTCAGGCGTCGTCAAGACATCAAGACGTCAAGACATAATAATTCAGTAGAACATTTCGTGCGTAAACTCCATCAACATCAACCACAGCGATGTTTTGCGGTCGTCTCCGCAAAGACTGATAACACTTTCGGTCTCTGTGTTTATAAAATTCAAGGATCTCTCGTCACATAACCGGCTTCGAATAAACAGTTCGTTCAGTCAGTAGATTCAATTTCAACCGCGTGGTCGCGTTGTTTGTCGCCGTCGTCGCCCTTTTGCCCGTGTCATCCATTGCGAATTAACTGAAATTCACTGTCATTCTGTTCACCGACATTAGACATCAGCGGAAAGTTCGGAGAGACCGCAGGCGGTGAAACAGTTCATACGACGATGCGCATCTCTCTCCTCGGACGCACAGTTTAACCGTTACTTCTGATGTTATGTGCATCGTCGTGACCTCGTTGAGAGAATAATTTAATAGACCGCTCGCCTTCTTCTCCTTCCTCTGCCGCTTTGCAAGTTAATGGACTTCCCTATTAAAATGTTATTCCTTCCAGATGGAGTATACAATAACAGAAACGGACACTCTGGAAAGGGTGGCCGCTTCTCACGATTGCACGGTCGGAGAGCTGATGAAGCTGAACAAGATGGCGTCGAGAATGGTGTTTCCCGGCCAGAAGATCCTCGTCCCTCTCGCCACTTCGGATGACGTCTTCGACCCGCCCTCCTCGGCCTCATCTCTCAAATCGTCTGGAAATCAAATATCGGGCATCGAAAACGCAGGTTCGGTAACAATTTGAGGAACAAAAGGGTCGCCAAGTGCTCTTGTTTCCTCATTTGGCGAGCATTTTGTGCAGGCGAAAAGAACAAAGATTTCAGAGGACGGGATACGAAAAGGGCCCGGAGGCGCTGTTCCCGCTCACGTCCGACGGGGGTCCTTCACGAAAACGCAGTCAGCACCGGTGCCACGTGGAAGTAATGAGGAGGCGGACACAGACTGTCTGCAGAGGTTTCTGAAGATCAAAGTGAAACAAGTGACCGAGTCGGATGGAACCGTCTCTGGGACACTTCTGGTCACTCCCAACTGTCTAATGTTCGATCCGGATGTTTCACACCCGCTAGTCAAAGAGAAAGGACCGGATTTATACGGGATGGTTGCAAAGTTCGAAAGAGAGAGCATGATAATCTGAAAGTGAATGGTATTTCAGTATGGATGAAATTGTGTCGGTGTCGGTTTACAAAGAGATCGGAGGGCTGACTGGAGACACGGCAGAGAAGAAGAGGGACATTTTTGATCCAGATCACTTGAGAACACCGGAAGAGAGTCCGAAAGTGAGAATATAAACATTGTTATCAAATCCATTTCTAACAGCTTCAGAAGCAAGCTCAAAATACTGAAGAAATCGAAATTCCAAAAAATGAGGAGGTTATTTTCGATGCTGGCTCCGTCGATTCAGTGAGTTCGCCCCCTTCTTCTTTATTATTCAACCATTATCTTTTCCAGAACCACTCTCCGAAATTCGGCAGCGATATTGCTCTGCCAGCCATTTCGGAAGAGACTAAAGACTCGCCGAACGAGGAAGCAAAAGGACAGGAAACACGCAATCGAGCAGCCACTCTCGGGGACGAAGACGTTCAGATGAGGGCACGTTCCCGGTCAAGAACGTCTTCTCAGGCGAGCAGCAACGACGAACGGCCACGAAGCTTTTCTGAACTAGACACTCCGGAGGGACGAAACATCGGACGGTTTTCACCGACTGTCGCCCGGAGGTCGTTCGGAAAACTGGGAAGAACACTGAGGTATTATTAAAAAGTCAAAAGACGGGGTGGTGTGCGGACTGAGTCTGGCTTCGCCGCTTGTTTGAGCATTATAGTTCACCTGTTCATTCTTCCTTTTTCCGTCACAATAATTTTGTTAAAAAGTGTAGAAAGTGGGGACGGACATTTGGAGAAATAACAGCAAACCAACCCGTGAAGACTTTTATTTATAAAAATGATGATGATAAAAAATATCTATAGAAAGGTTTTCCAGTGCGCGAGCAAAGTCAATTCAAGGGACGGTAACATCTGGAGCCGAGAAAGTAGTGGGAACGGCAGTGCAAGGGACTAAATCGATGGCTCACGGAGTGGTGACGCACACGAAAAGTGCCGCCGACACGTTGCAATCGGGCATCGAGAACGGCGTGAAAGTGGTCGGAACGCAGGCGAAAGTGATTCAGAAAAGATAGTGGCAAACGGGAATACGAGATGCTTTCAGGCGGCGGCTGATGTGGCTGGGCGCGTCGTCGACAAAGGGCAGTCGCTGATGAGTGAAAGCATTAACGGCGTCTCGGAGATATTCAGCGTTCCTGACTTTGAGGTGCGTGGGTCTGTTTGTTTACACACGCTTGTTTTGAGCGCGCAATTAGGGGCGGAATACCCGTTCTGTTTCGAGTGAGTAATCAAAGTTCGAATGTGGGAGGAAGGAAGCACTCGAATCGAACTGGTTGTCGTGCTGCAGCGACAAGAGTGTCGCTGCGAAAAACGATATTAACGAGATTATGTGCGAATCCGCTTTTTGAATACTACCGTACGCGTAGCGGAACCATCCGCATACCTGTATCATTCCCCTTTTACTCACTACTAACTGATCATGAATGTGCTGCGGAAACCGTTTCGAAAGCGGTCTGACAGCTACGATTTGCTGGCATTTGAGAAAGACAAAAAAGAGAACGTTGACAGTGTTTTGGTGAGAGAAACTGTTATGATACTTGGCAGCAAATGAGTAATCGGTCATCAACAGTTTATACTCTATTTTCAGACCCAACCCCAAAAGAGTCAGATGACGATGAAACGAGAACAGTCGCTTGCAAAACTGCAAGACTTGCGGAGACAAACGGCCGAAGCCAGGGAAACATCTGCGAAAGAGAACAGAGCCAGTGTGTGAGTGGTTCTGCCATTGCATTCTGATCTAGACAATGGAAATTTCAGGTTCGCGTGTGCCACTTCCAGCGACGAAATGCCCGATCTGTTCGCCGCCGTCGACGAAATAATGGAGCGGAGCCGAATGCAGAGCAACGAATCGATGTCTTCGCAACCGATTCTGCCCTTCTACATGGCCGTCAGATTGACAAGAAACAAGAAAAAGAAGAGTGAGTTATTGAAATTGCGTTGTGTTTACACTGACAAGACTATGAAGCGGGACTCCCGCTGCGGGAGGGAGCTGCGAAAGAAGACACCCGAGGCAAAATTGCAAAAGAAAAAGAAGAATGTGACAATTTTTTCGAGTGTGAAGGAAGTTGAACCCAACTCATTTTTCACCGTGGACTTGAGTGTCTTCCACTGTCTAATCCTTCTTCTCTTCCGTCTTCCTCTCACCTCAAATCACATTTCGTCCTTCTCCTCCTCTTCCGTTTCGCCCTCCAGCAAATTAGGCGCTTTCCGCACGGCCTCCCGCACAGCAGCAGCAGTTTCAAAAGAAGACGACCTCTCACTGACTGGTTCTGCTCATCGATGAAATTCTCAGAGAGCGAAGGCGCAGCATGCGAAACGGCCAAGGCTTCCGGAGCTCCGAGGAGACGCAGAGCTCTAGGCTCTCTTCATTTATCCAGCTTTCCGTGCCCTCCCTCGCGCATATTTGTTTCGGGTTTCTTTGCCACCCAAAAACAGACGACTTGCAGAGTCCTCATCCAGCTCTCCGTCCTACGACGAGGATATCGCATTCGGGAATAAGTTGAAAAGAGAATTCTGGTAAGCTTTTTCAATAAAAAATACAACAGATTGCACAAACGCAAGCTCGTTTTGTTTACACTCGATTCAACTTTTTTTATTTGCAAAGTTTTCAGGTTCGCAGTTCCACGGAACCAAGCCGACAACATCTACCACTTCCTTCTGCAGTGGTCACCGGACAAGTACGGACTGGTGAGTCCAATTTTCTCCCCCACAATTTCTGGGAGTGTTTGCATATGAAACGACGACTCCCAGTATAAAATATGAATGTTCTTTTCCATTCCATTTCGCATTCAAATCGATTCCGTTACTAGAGAAATCTACGGAAGAATGGCTATAAATTTGCACCGAAAACAACACATTTATAGTCCTTCTCTCTTCTACGTCACTCTTTTCTCCCCCAATTTCTTCTCTCTTCAGGACACAACAACGTCGTCTCTAAACGAGGAGACGTCGGCGGTGATGATCAACGACGGACAAGAGAAGGGATTCATTGTGCTCGGATCGAACGCCGACGAATCGCTTTCCGGTACGCCACTTCGTTTTTTTTGGGAAATTACTCAGCACGTGCTCCAGCTCCAATTCCAAAATCCTAAAAACAGACACACTTCTTATTATAATCTATGCGACAACAGAAACTTTCTGATTTTCGCAACAGACTACAAGGGTTATCAGTTATGGATGACGAGTTTCTCTGATAAGGAGGTCGAGGTGAATCAGCACCGAGACGAACTATGCTCCGCGTTTCGTTTCGTATAAAATGACAATGCTCCCTTCGGTATGAGTAATTGCCATCACTCCCGTTTTATCATTCCCTCCCTCACCTATCTCTCCCCGATTTCTCTTTGAATCTTCAAAGAAGAGATCTCGCTGACGTCGTCGGAAACTGTACATTCTGTGCAAGTATGTTTCTCTCTCTCTCGCTCTGTCTTCTCATCTTCCCATCTTCTTATCATATCACCATCGGTTCAAAAAGATGGACATTGTGGGCCGAAATGTATCCCTTTTGTCTCGTGACTTTCGAAGACTTTCGGCCGTATCACGCACCTTTATCATTGTCTCGCGGCTTCTCCCTCGCCTTTTGTTCGTTTAACAGCAAATTCAAGCCATTTCCGAGTTTATTGTCCCCATCTCACCGCGTTATTGTTTCCTCTTCTCCGTTTCCCTCTTTTCAGAAATTCTAGATCACATTTTGTGTGATCGTAATCTCAAGTAATTCTGAATCCTGCGATTATGTTTACTGTACCGACAAAGTACAAACAAAGCGAAATTTCACATTTTTCTAGATGTAAGTGATGCAATCGCTTTGTGAAATTTCGATTTAGCAGCCGTTCGCATCACTTTTCAGTGTTTTTCGCGATGTTTGAACCGCCGATTGGAAGCGATCATCTGCGATATTTCTGCGCGCCCACCGGCAATGCATATCTCATAATCTGCTGATCCTAACCATACATTCTGTTGCAATTGGCTCTGACCAAATGTCGATTTGAACTTATAGTCCAGTTGGTTTCGTACTGTCACTGGCCCCGATGTCGATATAATCCATCTGTAAGGGGCGGATCCCTGAGCACGCGCATTGTTTATCGACACCCTTCCGTGTTCTAGAATGGCCCATTCAGTGTAAGCTGCGTCTATTGTGTCAGCTGATGTTGTTTTCTTCTTGCTGACCTTCAATAACCCTACCCACTTACAAGAACCTCAAAGGGTCAAATTGTAGTCGGCTGCATTTCCTTTGTCAGTAAAAGCAAATACAAGTTCTTCTGTGTCCTTTCTTTCCTCTGTATGATATCAAAAACCACATTGTTCACTTTCCTGCTTGCTGCTTCATTACCATAAAAGAGTCTCGATTCGAATGGAATTCACATTCAAACGCGTGCGATTCCTATCAGCTTCTTCTCCCATTCACGAGACCAAACCATCATGGCTGCTCCCGTGTTCCGATCACATGCACACAGGTCTGATAACACTTTCGATGAATAGAACAATCAAACTTTTTCGTAAGTGCACCTGGGACATTGTTTTGTTGACAAAGAACCAGGAGTATAAATTCTTTGAATGGAAAACGGGATAGAAATTTCAGAAACGTCTGTAGCCATGCGTCTGTGGTTTTGCATTTCGACCTCTTCGTCCTATGCTCTTGATGTTTTTCCGCGGCGCCATAAAAGACATTCACCAGCCCATAAAACGGAATACGGTCGGCTCCGCTCTTCCCTGTTCGATCGCGCCCGTTCCCCGCCATTTGTGCCCACTCCTGCCGCCCGTCGTCCGCCCGCTGCTTTTGTCTCTGCGGTCTCCGCGTTCCGCGTGCTCCCTCAGTCCCGGTCCGTGCACTCTTCCGACCTTTCAATGCGTTTGCATATTCGATATCGATCCCGCCATGTGTTTTCGACAACAGGGGATTCCCGTTATCACACGCATGTTGACACGATTTTGAACATTTCGAAAAGCGAAAGTGATCGTATCCAAACAACAGACCCCGGCATCGTCCTTTTTATCTCGGTTAGGTTTGTAACCGCAACCGTAGGCTACTTCGGTTCTGCCACCATATGAGAAACAACAAAAACAGACGCCGAGTTTGAACTTTTGTTCGATGTTTGATCCGGGCCTCCTCTGAATCCTAACCAATTTTCGACGAGAGTGCCGCCGATCCGTGGCGCGCCCGTGATAGATCAACGCTCCGTTTTGTCGTAATTGAAGGCAGTCGAGCTAATTGAGCTGAACTAGTTTTCCATATTTCGACCGGCACTTTTTAAGGGATCTGATCGCCAGGTCGGACATCACAGATTATATTCTCGATTCTCTGCCAGACATTACGAACGGTTCAGTTGATAAAACTATGTTCAAGGGCACATTTTTGGTTTCAGAATTTACCTCCAACTTCCCGATAAGTTGCAACCTAAACCTCAAAAACATGTTGTTCAACAAAATCAGCAGGTCTCTGTTTGGCGGATCTGAGTATAAAAAGATGTGTTTCCGTGGGCGAGAGCCACTGTCTCCTGCTGTTTCCCGCCGTCGGCAATTAATCCGTTCATGTCCGTCTTCGCGTTCTTTCCGTGCCCTCCTCGGATCGCAGCTTCTCTTTCCTCTTCCGCTGCCTGCGCCTCTTCTCTTTCACCTCTCTCTCGCCTTTCTTTTCTCAAATTTTGCGTGTGCGCGCAGGAGTACTCGGCATGCGGTTCTCTTCTTTTCTTCTTGAAATCCATTGTTCTCCGTTTTGTCGACGTTACTCGACTGCTTTTTCGCATTCGCTTCAAAAACAAGCGATCTGAGGCTACACAGTTAACAAGACCGCACTTTTTCGATTAAAAAACATCGCATCTGAATCCCCGGTCATTTTTGTATTGCTCTCCCATTTAAATGGTATTTTTTCCGGACGAATTCAATGCCCACAGTTCGCACTTTGGCTGTTTTTCTTTTCGATCGTGTTTTGCAGAAAAACACGATTCGTTTTCCACGTGCCGTAAATTTATTGCGTGTGGTCGGTCAGAATCCGGGCAGTGTCGTCGCCGCCTTCAATTCGAATTGTATAGATACTTACAACTCGAATTACTTTTTTTCGATAACAGTTCTTATTCTTCTTCTCTTAGTAGGATTATATCAACCCACACACACGCGGGCGCTCAAGAAAGAACGACTCCACCCTTTTCCTGTGCTCGTTGGAAGAGACTATAAAAGATTGTTGCGACCATTTGTACCCTCATTGAATATTCAAATTCTGTCCCATGTGGCATTCGATTCCCCTATTTATTCGTACATTTGTGCACTTGACACGTATCGAAACGATTATTTCTCTCTCGACCCGCTTGTTCGATGTGTTCTCTTCGTTCTGTTTCTTATCTTTCTCGTTTCATCTCGATAAGTTCTTCACTTTTAGCACAATCACAGCATGGGAGCCAGCGAGTCTGCCACACTCTCAGACATTCAGACGGCCGTTCCCTTCCGTCGGCGAGCCAATACCACAGCATCCAGGCCCCGTCCCGACTATTTCGCGAACAACAACAACAACAACGATGAAAAGCAGAAGAATTCGAACGCCTTCCTCACAGAATTCGATGTCAAACAAATGATGGCTCGCAGTCGAGCGGGTACTATCTGTGTCTCCTCGATGCGTCCTTCAGTTGACGAGCGCGCTGCTGCGGAACAGAGCATTTTGGAGACGGTTCGGCAGGCAGATGCGGATGATCAGGAGCCAACGTCGTCTGGAATGGAGAAGAAAGGAAGCATCAGCTCGAGAAAGTCGACAGGATCCCACGACTCGGGCGTCGGCACTCATTCGAGCTCGCCAGTCGCTTCGAGCCTCCATCTGTCTGCTGATGAAGTTCTCATTCCGTCACGAAAAGTAACCGTATCTCTATCCGAAGATACTAAGAATGTGGAAGAGCGGAAGAAGAGAAACATCAAACGAGCGATCATAAAAAAGGTGTTCAAGAAGAAGTCCAACAAGTACCCAGAGTCAAGGGCCAGATCGAAGTCACTCGGAGCGGGTGTCTTGAATGGTGAGTTCTGCCGAATGTGTCTATGTCTATTTCTGAGAAAATTCGGCAAACTGCGAATTTCCGTTGCGATTAGGAAAAAGCCCGGGGCTTTTAGGCAAAAGATCAGTTCTAATCTGTCGGGCACTCTACTAAGACTGACTGTCAATATATCTAAATATTACCCGATTTCTGAATTTTGATGCGGCTCTTCTGAAAGCGGGTTAACCATACGGCTATAAATGGGTTCGAAATGACGGAGCTCATCTTCATTGTTCGCTTGCCGAACGACGCAAATTCTAATTTGTCTTCTCGTAAAGTGACTATAGACCTCCATAGACAGATGACACACGGAAGTCGTTTGCTCTCGTGCCCTTGCACGAATTCGAGATAAAGAATGTGTGTCGCCGTTTTCTTTTTTCTGATTCGTTTTCAGAGAATAAAACCTGAATCGGATTCTCCTTTATCTCCTGATGCGATCTGAGTGAAGTCACCTGCCTCTAGCTTTCAAAATAAAAGAAGTCGTTAGGCGTACGCGACAAACTTTCTTCTCTATTCTCCCCCCGAAAATTGGACTGGAAAATTGGGAGAAAAAGGAGGAACACAATTGAGAGCGCGTGGAAAATTGGGTTCTTTTCCACTTTCAATCCAATTTCTCCTTCCTCCCAAAACGTTTTCACATTTCCTTCAACTCATGTTTCCAATCTCTGATTTGTCTGCTCACTTGTTTTCCATTTTCCCCAACTTTTATCCCTTCGCTCTCCGGAACTCATCTTTGGTTCACCGTGAAAGTTGAAGACGGCATTAGTTTGATTATTTGGAGAATGCGACCGAGGGGCACGTGAGGTCCCTTCCGCAGCTATTTCTGGATTCTGGAGAGCAAAAGCAGATGGAAGGGTCGCAGAGCCGTCAGCCACTGTAGTATTAGTCTTTGATAAATAATGAACTGAGTGTCGAATTGCAGACGGCGCAAATAGTTATCAAAACAAAAACATACCTTTTTCACTTCCCTTCTCGACTCCTCTTCGTCTTCTTTTTTCGACTGTTGCTCTGAACGTTTCCCTTTTCTTTTGTAGAGAGTGTTTCTGGATTTGCCGGACGACGTCATCACCACAGAATAAGGCTGATTTAGGAAGCTTTCTAGTCGCTTGCTACCCGCCAATTTTTTTGTGAATAAGTTCAAATTGAGCAGAGAAGGGCACTGAGAACAAACTTCAAACTACACCCACAATTTCGAAATGTTGCCATCCGTCTGAACGTTGGACATAAATCCAGACTCCTCCGCAATAACAAACCATAAACGTCATCCGATTCTAGTCGTCTTTTGTCAGTCACTCAAAGAAATCAAGAGTTTGTGAAGTTTGGACGCCGAGTTTTTATTGGCATGTCGCGTGGAAATGTGCTTTCGGGTTCCCCCTCTGGAGTAGTCTTTGAAAAGTGACCAATTCTGAAGAAGTCGTCCGACAAACTGTGTGAAGTGAAGAAACAGGAAAAGTCAAAGAACGAGCCAATTACCCGATGAAAAGGTTCCTAAATACTTTCAAATTTCTTCTCGCTTTCCAGCTGTATTCATAATTGAAGACGACGAGATAACTATGCGAATTCGCTTCCGGCTTTCCCTATGGGAGTAGTACTTTCGCCATCAAATAATCAAAATTTGTGGGAACCTTTTTTGGTCATATTTTTCTAGTCACAAGTACTCGCTGGCCGTTGCTCTTTGAGCGAAAGGCCGTGCTGGACAATAAATCAGCCGTACTCGAGATGGGTTCAAACTGTTTTCTAAAGCTCCCCCGAGGGGACACCAAGTACTACTCGCTTTTTTCTCTCAGCCACTTTTGCGCCGCCCGAGAATTCATTCGAAAAGACGCTCATCTTTTTGGCTCTTCCGGCGATGTAATTTGGCACCCTTTTGCAAAGAGCCCCCTATCAGAAATTTTATTTATTTTCGATCAGAATGCTCTCGTTTTCTCTTCCCGTTTAGGAAATTGCATTTGTAACGGACGATATGATAAATACAAGAAGACAAGTAGTGTGTCTATTTTCGGGTCCTCGAGTACCTTGTTTTGCTCAAAATGTGTCTTCTGCCGGCTTTTCGGCAGTTCTGATTCAAAAAACAATAAGTTTGTCAGAAAGAAGACGTCGTAGTATATTTCTCAGTGAAAGCAGACGTTACTTCCGCAAGTTTGCTCTTTTGTTGTAGCGAATACATCCGTAGTTTTTCTCTTTGACAGCACAAACAGCTCTCTTTGCCCCTTAGGTTTTCCTCTTCCGGACATTGCAATCGTTTCCCAAAA
Organism: Caenorhabditis sp. 36 PRJEB53466; assembly: GCA_946814055.1. Classification (NCBI taxonomy): domain Eukaryota; kingdom Metazoa; phylum Nematoda; class Chromadorea; order Rhabditida; family Rhabditidae; genus Caenorhabditis; species Caenorhabditis sp. 36 PRJEB53466. Next base: position 3,660,271 of record CAMPFS010000005.1, on the reverse strand, counting down.
GAGGGTTCCTTCTGGTTCTCACACAAACCCACGTAAACACTGAAATTTTGTCGCTGTAAACATAAGTCCATCCTCTTCTCCATTTCCGAACGGTAATTACTATCTAGCAAATTTAGAAAAGACGACATTACTCCTTTTGTTTTTGGACGCCCATCCCTACCAACTCGTGAAAGGGGCGTGTCCAACCAGAAGATGCTCCTTCCCCCTCTCCCTTCTTTCTTCGTTTTTTCGAAAACCAAAAGCTCGCCCAGTGCCGAGTGTTTTTTGTTCCTCTAACTGAAGAAACATGTAAAATAAGTTTGGCACCCTCCTCCACCCGCACTCGCCAAGCCTCTCCTTTTTCTGCCCGAGCAGTAATGCACTTTCGGTACGGCTCATTTCCTTGTCTGAATGAGTTTTAAGCCTGCGGCGATGCAACTGATTCGGCTAATCAACACTGAGTCAGCCACGACTCCTCTACTCACTCCGCCTATGCTCGTTTTGTTTTGTGCTTCACTCTTCTCGAATTACAGACAAATTTGGCCACTTTAAGCATAAATCTTGTGTAAACCGAGCTCAATTAGCCGCATCGTCAAACGAGCTCATCGCTCTGCTATCCACCCACTCAGTTTCATTTCTGTATCATCCTCTTCATCCGTTTACCTCTCCGCTCTCCTTCTATGCCGATTCCGCTGATTACTGTATCGCGTACAGAAGAACACCACGGCGTATCGTACCGCGAAATGCTCTCCTCGCTCGTTGACAAAGTTCAAACCTCGACCAACTCGCTGGCGTCGACCGTCTCGCAGGCGTCTTCGGAGGAAATGAGCCGTATCTCCGTCAGATCGGCTCTTCGGTCCGTCGTCTTTCAATGCCGCTCGGCAAAGTCAGACAGTCCTCGCAACGGCGTCTGTCTCAGATGGTTTCTGCCATCGGAGAAGTCATTGATCAGGAGATTCTAATGACCCAACCAGGTACACAAAAACTTCCGGGAAGGACATGTCGTGTGAAACTGAATTCAAAATTTAAAATTCACATTGCTTATTCTCATATCTTCTTGAAGTTCCAGGAATAGCATTCTTTTCCGAATCTCGGCAATCTTTCGTGCCAACAAATAATTTATAGACCGGAATCGTTCCGTGTGCAAGATTTGAGGAAACTTTGTCGCAACTGGTCCTCCAACATTGATTATTCACACACAAAACATGCGATTGGCGCTTTCGTCTCGGTAGTAGAACACGAAACAGAGAAAGAGTCTTGGGAGCACGTGCTGTGAATAGTTCGAGCTGAAAATCTACATAAAATATTCATTGAAATTGAAGTGCTGAAATTCGAAACCGCGCAGACGCCGATCGGTTTCTTTTGGCGTGAGCTTCGTCTTGTTTTTGTGTCATTCTGTGATGCATGATCAGAACAGAAAAAAAAATGGGGGAAAGAAGTTGATGAGAAATGCATGCAGAGGGCACCCTCCAACGAGTTTATTTGTTTCAGGCGAAAAATCGGCGCCGTTGTTCGGATCGTCGCTGCTGAACCGCGAATGGGAACTGGTCACCGTCTCGGAGATGTGCCGCCGCTTGTCGCTCGACCAGGAACTCGAGCTGCCAATTCCGGAAGGGGCGAACACCTCGCAGATCCTCGACGAACTCATGATCCGTCAGGTAAGGAAAATGTTTAGATGCTTGGGCGTTTCCATTCACCGCCCACACTCGACGGTAATCCCCGTTCTCTGCTCTTTCGACTAATGTGCCAGACTGGCTGAATTCGATTAGTCGGCCAGGAGAATCGGAGAACGAATTCCTCTCCATTTTCTCATCATTTGAGTTCTGTTCTGATGTCACACATTCATTTCGAGCAAAAACACAAAACAATAAACTGGCAAAGCACGCAATGAATGAGGAACTATCGAGCTTTCTTCTCCGGAATTTCGTATATTCCATTAATTTCGCTCAGTCATTCTTTGCCCATTTTTGAGTAATTTAGTTGGTTTCGACTCGTTGGCTGCCAACAACGATTCCATTCCAACGATTCCAGTGCAGAAACATAAAAAGAGTGCGCGTGACCGCAAATTGACGGCGCGAGCAAAGAAAGTGTACTCGAGACACGGGACCCTGTCCACTGTGAATTTATAAGAAAAGAGTTCGAGAGAAAAGCGCACAACAAGACGCATTTTTCAGGTGATGGACATTCTGCCGCCACGTGCCGAAGGCTACCCATGGGTCAACATCTACAATTCGGAGAAGCACGGGTTCTCGCTCTCCACCATGTACCGGAAAATGGCCGAATTTGATGAGGATCTCTCGCCCGTTCTGCTCATCATCCGAGACACCAAAGAACACGTGTTCGGAGCCGTCGTCTCGTCTGCCATCCGACCATCCGACCACTTCTTTGGAACTGGCGACAGCTGCCTTTTATGGAGATTCACTGGAGAAGTGCCGCACACTCGGTAAACAAAAGGTCTTCCGGCTGAGATTCAACAATATTTTTCAGAGAATTGCGCCAGTACACTTGGACCGGAGACAATCAGTTCTTTGTGAACGCAGCCAAAGATTCACTTTCGATTGGAGCCGGATCCGGAAGATACGGACTTTGGTTTGATGGTCAGTCACTCGCAATAATGTGTCTATATCCTTATTGTTCCATTTTCAGCCGACCTGAACCACGGGCGCTCCCAGAAGTGCGAGACCTTCGACAATGAACCGCTCTGTGGAGACAACGAAGACTTCATCATTCAGTTCATAGAAGCCTACGGATTCAGAATGTAATCTGTCTCCTCTTCAATCCATTGGTCCTTATCATGACGCACACATACCTTTTTCGTGCCCCCTTTCCGCCCATTTTGCTCCTTTCTTCTAACTTATATACTTCTTGCGCATTTGTTGCTCCAGTTCCAAGCATCCCATTCATTTCCAACCGATTCCAGTCTACCCCCCCCCCTTTGTTATGTGTACATTCATTTTTCCCCCATATATACTTCTCATTCGTTTCTAGTTAGGGTCACCGCCCGTACAGTGTTATTGGTTTTTTTCTGTGTCTACTGGTATTTCGAAGCTAGTTGATCCGTCCTCCTCACCAGTCCCCGCCGTGTCGGCTCTCGTCTCTCATTGTTTCGAGACGACGGTCCGTATACGGCAAATAATAAATGTACAATTCGTCCCTTTTTTTTCACTCGTTGAAATTGTATTTTTATGAAACTCGCAGTTGAGCGAGCAATAAAATAAATGTATTCAGCGGCAGTTGAGTTTGACACGATGACGGTACCGATAATCGGAACAGAGCAACCCAACAAACACCAAAATTTCGAAGTGCATGCACATATACATATCTTAGACAGGACTGGCCAAGTAAATACTGTAATAGAAAAGCACCCGAATATTGTTAATTCAAAAGGATTTATCACAGCTGCCGAAAGAGATATCTCAAAGTTGTCAACTGATAACTGGTGCGCAATGTTCTCACTTTTTGACATCTCTACCGGCAGCTGAGATATATTATCCTAAAAACTATTTCAGTATTTACGGTATTCGATTGGGCTTAAACTAGGCCCTAAGATACTCCAATCCAAGACTGAGACGCCTGTAAAGTTTGGGTCGGATTGGATTATTGCAACTGGATCTAAAGAATGCTGGCTAAGCAATTCTAAACTGTCCAGGGAGCGGTACGATCAATGACAGTGTTATAAAAGGAAACACATTGAAAACTATTTTCATTGATTCAATCATTTTCCCAAACAAAAAATCATTGTGCCGTCGCTCCTTTCTCACAGATGTAACCCGCTGACTTCTGGGTACAACTATACGTCTTCCAGCCGCCACGTTGATACAAATAAGTGGAATTGCTCAGTGCGTCCGTGATCATCTGAATACTCAAAGGATTTTCGAAAAACGGTCATCCATTTACCTGAACACACTGATCACTGGCCGGTTGTGTGGGAGCCCAATTCGAGTAGCTCATGGCGCTTCCGTCCGTCCATTTCCACGCCCCACTCGTCAACTCAAGCCCAATCCACGTTTCCTTCGTCTCGTCCACGAGAAGATTCGAGTCATATGCTTCTGGAACGAAAGGCTTCTTGTTAAATAAGAACATCATTCAATTCGTCTCACTTCTCAACGCGTCATTCTCATCGAAACTCGTGATTGTTGCCAATTGAGCACTTTGAGCAGAACAGGCACTTTGAGCCTCCGAATATGTCGCTGCCACATCATACTTCTACAATAAAGTTTGTTAGTGATAAAAAAGATGATATGAAAATCACAAAGTAGCACTTGGAGTTGAGATATTTCCAACCCGTCGGACATCCGGTCGGGCAGTCAATCAGCATTACACCGGGATCCACAATTGAGAATGTGATAGCTTCTGTGGTTGTGGTAGTTGGGGTGGTTGTGGTAGTGGTGGGCGCAGTGGTCGTAGTAGTTGGAGTAGTGGTGGTAACAGTTGTAGTCGTGGTCGCAATCGTAGTTGGATCCGTCTTCATTCTCTCTGAAACCCCCCAATTGGTACCGGACTGATCTCTCCTCAAAACTCACTGATTTCATTGAGATCCAATGAAGCGACGGAAGAGCAGAAAAACAGAATTCCGAGCGAGAACTTCATAATCAAACTGCAAATCGAAAAAGAAAAGTGCGGAACCGACGAGGGCACCGATGGACGGGCTGATGCGTTGGTAATCTGCGGTAATCCTTTCGCATTTCTGCCGACGAGATCAGAGGTTGAACTGAAAAGGTTCACTGGGAGTGGAGGAGCCGAACACTGTGGAATCTGATTTGATCAGAAATGGCCGTCAGGAATGGACAACTTTAATTGACTATTGTAGATCAAAGAAGTTTCGCTCCGGTCTAGTTTTTAAAAACTCAAACCACTACGGTAGCTCCGGGAACTGAAATGTTTCAAAGTGTACTTTCTAGAAGAGTTTGACGTCCACCTGCTCTACAGTACTTACTTAAAGTTGGTCATTTTCAAGTACACAACTACCTAAACCCCATCCCGATAGTGTTCGACTCATCCTGCAGACAATCAGATACGATCCCGCTCCTACGTCATCCCCCATCTTCTTCTTCATCTTCTTCTTCTTCTTCTTCCTCCGACGCATCAGTCGCATCCAGTTTCGTCCACAAACATACATCGTCTGCCGGGGGAGGAGGAGGTGCGAACAGTCAGTCGTTCTCTCTCCGCAAGTGTCTCATAATCACCCTTTTTATCCGTGCGCCTCCCTCCCCGCATCTATCTGATCACACAGGCCCCCTCCTCCTCCAGTTGTCTCCTCCGATCCGACTTTCGTTCCTTCGTTTCCACTCTGTTTATTTGGGTCACTGCATTTTCGACATCCCCGTTGGCCACGCGTCTTCTCGCTTCCAAGCCTATCTGCCTATCGATTTGATAAATATTCGTCCCCAAAATTACAGCCTGATCTCGCCACCCCCAAAATAGCCGCACAACTTGTGTACCTGTCACTCACGGGCAATAAATGCAATTTTGGCGCGACCAAGTGTGTGTCTCTCTCTCTTTCCCTCATCAAAATCTCATAGCTCCTTGGCGATATACTATCACGAGAGCACGTCGTCGTGTCCGTGTGTGTTCGCCCCGAAAACAGCAGCACAAAGTGATTGCTCCGGCTGCCGCAGCCACGTGTGTGACGTTTCCGTGAGAGAATTCTGGAACGCGCACGAGAGTCGCAGTTGCAATCCTTTCAGCGCCGATCTCTCAAACTTCAAGTCCCTTCTTCTGTTTTTCGGTACGACTTTCCTCGATGTTTATAATATAACCCAATCGGCCGGGGGAGGAATAGTTTGGCAATCGTGTCCCGTCGTCGGCGTCTCTCCGATCCGCCCACGCTCTCCGCTCCCCCATTCAATTTACCGTTCGTCGTCCTTTTTTATCCCCCCTCCCTTCCCCTCTTCCATACGTCGTCGTCGTCGGTCGTCCTTCTGCTGCTGCCATTTCGGTTGTGATACGAATCACGCCTGCCCTCCTCCCTCTCCCTCTTCCCCCTGTCCTCACTTGTTTTCATTCCCCCCTTCACAACGGTTTTTGTCTGTTTACACACTTACAGTGTAAACCATTCATACATGGCTACATCGGAACCATTTCACTCCTTCTCCTTCGTCCTTTTGACTGTTTATACTTCACCCCTCCCCCCACTTTTCCCGCCGGTCATAATTGGTTGGTTCAACTGAAATCCGACTCGTTCCACTCAAATAACTGCCAACTTCATTTATACACGAGATGATCAAGAAGAAGAAGAAGTCGTAACTTGATATGATTCTTCCCATCCCTTTCCACAAAGGTCAGATTGTGTTATGATCTGACCGCCCGCCACACCAACCTTTCCATTCCTTTCTCTTTCTTTTTCTCCAGTTTCTCTGACAAAAAGTGAGACACAAAAAGTACAGATGAATCGTCGTTTTCGGCCCCCCCCCCCGAAAAGTGAAAAGCTTTCGACACTCACAAGTGGCAATCATCGCCTCCTTACACGTCCTCTTCATCGACGTCATCCTACTTTGCTTCTCGTTTAACTTGTGTCCCAATTAGTCCCTCCTTACCGTACCCCACAGATGATCCATGTTCAGTCGGATCCATGTAATCAAAAAAAAAGCCCTGCCTCCAATTCACCCGATTCACATGTTGTTTTGCCATACACATTCACATTCAAACACCTCATAATCGGATTAGATTAGCAGCACGGGGTGATCCCCCATTCCATACCTTCATTTCTTCGTTTTTTGAAGCCACCCGCTCGCTCAAACCGGTATCCATGACTCCAAAAGGTCGCCAGCCAACGTGTTGCCACATCATTCGGTCAAGCACTCCAAAAAGTGATTGCAAGAAAGTTTCTGAATGTCTCTCTGTTTCTCTCTCTCCGCAAATTGGATTCTCTCCTAAAATAATTGAGTTTCGGGTGGTGGAAGGAGGGAATTGCGCGACGACGTCGTCCTCGTCCCCGATTTGCCGCTTATCATTATCATCAAACGGGCCGTGTCTAATTGCGGCCATATCCGTCGCCGTTTCGGCTCTCCGTCCTCCCAATCACTCGGCCATTGTCTTCCGAGAACAAACCAACTGGTCCTTTCTTACCAACTCGTTTCTCCCTCCCCGACCAACTGTTTTCTTTCGTCGCTTCGCTGAACTTCTCCACCGACCACATGGGTGCAGCGGCTCGTCGTGTCTCCGCCTACGCATTATTCAACCGAAAAATGATATGAATGAATGGTGGAAGGGGGAGAAGGAGAGGGAGCAATCACGTTCTGATGACATCTCTGCTTTCTTTCCGCTTGTTTTCACTCGAAATTCGAGTTCACCACTCACTCTTTTGTGCAGCGTTTGCAAAGTTTTGAAATTTGTTTTCCTGTACTATCATCACTTTCTCAGACAACAAATCAGTGTCCAACTAGATTTGTTAACTGGAAAATGGAAAATCTCTTGTTGATCACTCGAGAAATGAATTTATCAGTTTCACGTCTTGAAATTCTATATTTGAAACATCAGCATGGGATTGGATATCATTACCGAATTCTAGGAACCACCTCGTAAAATTGGAGTGATTTTGGATGAAATTCTTGACATTTTTCACTTGCTTCTCGTGTCAAACATTTGAAAAACAGAGGAACCAGTTGTACTTTGGCGGCCAGTCATCGAGAATGAGTGATAAGCCGTCGGAGTTTTGGCCGAGACGAAAACATGAGCCCAAAGATCTGAATCGGATCCACAAGCCATCCCCGCCAATTCATGCTTGTAACGATGATATCAGCGTCAAAAAGTGACGAAAACAAACAAAACAGTTGTTGGCGGAGGGGCGACAATGACTGGAAGTGCGTGCGTCTCTCTCTCTCTCTCTCTCTCTCTGTCTTTCCCCCGGCTTTCCACATGCTTCTACCATTTGTTTGATCACATCATCAGTGGCACCACCACGTCATTGACTTGTTTCGAACTTGCCTCTTTCACTTTCTTTTTTCCCTCCTCCCTCGTACTGTTGTACACTGTTCGAACACAGTCAGGTTCAACACTTTGCGCAAACAACCCGTCAACCGGTGTCGTCTTTCGCTCGAATCACACTTATCACTCAAAAATAAAAATACACGCGAATGTCCTTGTTCAAGACGTCCAATCACCGCTTTCCCTCCTTGTTGGTATTTAGAGCGAAACGCAAAAATAGTCCTACTCTCTCTTTCTTCTGTTCATTCGCTTCTTCCTGCATTATTCAAATCGTGGCCCCGTTTTCTTGTCGATTGAGCCAATTACCATTCGATTCGTTTCGTTCACCTTCCTCCTCCGTCAATGGTCTTTCGGCGACCACCTTCTTCCGTCTTCGTTAACATTCGAGTATTGCAGCTTCGCCCTGGCGCCCTCTCTCCGTCTCTGCCATGATCGACGTCTCTACTCTACAAGGTATGTACTTGCTGATAATCACACTTGAAACGTGTTCGGCGCACAAAAGCCAAGTGATAATGTTTTATGAATTCATTCACACTTTAGAGAAGTGAAACAATTTCCTCCCTCGCCTCAAATTCCTGTGATCACGTGTGCTTCCTCTGATAATAGTCTAGTTCCAATATTTAATGAGAATCTTTCCCTCTGAACCTTTTCTATTGACTCGTCCAAATACGTTTTTTGAGCGGGGCTCTAATCGGCAACATGTTATCAAACATTTCCGTCTTTTCGTTTCCCTTTCACTTGTACATACGTTACCGTACTTTGCTGTGCTCTGAGCTCTTTCCAACTACAAACGTCAGTGACATTTCCGCATCTTCTACCCTCACTACATTCCATCTTCTTCTCCTTCTTCTTCTTCTTCTTCGCCAATCCCTTCATTTCTTCTTCTTCTTCTTCTGTCCGGTTTGGGAGGTGATATCTCTCTGACACCGCCAGAAACGTCGGCTTATCAAATGTCAAACGGGCGGTCCCCGTTTCATTTCCTCAAATTCTTCTAAACTTCAAGAAGATCTCAACAAGTTTGCCAATTTCTTTACGTCTTGAGGGCTGACGACGAAGGCGGCAAAGATAAACAAACAATGTATTTTGATTGCGCTTTTGATGAATCTTCGGGGCGTGCACTCTCGCTCCTTCTCCTGCACGGCCATCCGTCCATCCATCCATCACCGGAAGACATCCGTCTCGTGAGCCCCTTTTCTGCCACGTCATATCTCATGCAACACTCTTCTTCTCCAAGAAAACTGAGAAGAAGAAGAAGAAGAAGAAGTCACCTCACTCTTACACTTTGGTCTCCTGCCATTCCCGTGACTACAGTAGTCTTATCCTAAATCCTCCCTCACCAACGATGTAGATCCTTTCAGTGAGATTAACTCTTTCTTGTCCGCCTCTTTTTACTCTTCTTTTTCTTCTTCTTCTTCCTCTCGCTTTATTACCTAAATTTCGGGGCGGCATCTTTCTTCCTTTCGTTTTCCCATTTCACACAAACACAGCTGATCGGCCATGACCACAGAAGCTTTTCCGCGCATGTGCTCATCATCCGTTCCACAAACTTTCCAAATATTGTGTGACCTTGCGATGCGCAGACCTCTTTCTCTCTCTCCGTCTCCCTCCGGCCGGCGGCTCCGCATTTTCGAATTCTCGAATCGGGGCGCCAACACCAACAAATTAGTTTTGTTTAATTCTCGGTCTGCTCCGAATGAAACCGAGCCGCCGTGCCGTCCGCTCTAAGCGGATTACTGTATTTTACAATGACGGAGGGGGCCGCCGAAATAACATTTCCGCCCTTTTTTGTTTTTATTTTCGCGTACCGACAGTCTCGCGACCACAAAAATAACTCGGCAGTGAGAGTGGGAACCGACCCGGAAGAGTGTCATTTGTGCTCCGATGACACCACGAATAACTGTAGAAGAGTAAGCCTCTTACCGAAAGACCCGAAGACAGGAGACTGTTTGAATAAGAAACCATTTGGAAATGTTGTCGTCATGATCATTTTTTCGTCGGCCGTCCGAGTCAGAACACTTCATCTCTGGACTCCTCGCTTTGTAGAAACGGACACCTTGTGATGGCTTCGTAGAACAACAAAAAATCGCCTTCTGCTCTTCTTCTTTTCCCTCTTTTTCTTCTTCTTCCTCCCCCCATTCGTTTCTGTTTCAAAAGCGTTCTCAACGTCTCCAGAGACCACTCTTTTCCGTCAAACACTCGACCGAATCTGTTTTGCAGAAATTCGAGAGATGAGCAGTGCGAGCAGCACCACCTCAAGTGCCTCCTCTTCGGTAATTCACGAGGAATTCGATGAGAAGCCCACTTCGAACTTCTCGTGGCCGCCCGGCCAAGCCTTCCCCTTCGAGCCGCTGCCGCCCTACCCGGCAGGACCCAATCTCTCAAAGATCCACTACCCGCGCGAGGTGACCTGTCCTCGATACGTCTGTCCGCATTGCGACGAGCAGTTCCTGTTCCACTCGACGAACGGATTGCTCACCTGTCCGTTCTGCTACAGTTCCATCGCCATTGGCACTTATGTCAGTTTTCAGTTCGTTCGAATCCAATCAATCCGTTTCCACTTTCCAGAACCGCAAGCAGATGTACCTCAACTTCATCGTCGGCACCATCGTGCTCATCATCTCGATGGTGATGACCGTGCTCGTCTTCACCGTCGCCAAGGACCAAGTGTACCTGTCGATTCCAGGTTCGCGCACCGACCGTCCGATCTCCCCTACAATTTTCGCGCTTTTAGCCATCATGCTCTTCTTCGGAGCCATCATTTTCTTCACGAAAGCGTTGCAGTCGAAGGACAGCTATGAGGAAGCGAAGATTCTCATCGAAGACATGGACGTCTGAATTTGAATTCCCGCCCGATCTCTTGCCTATTCTTTATTTATTATTGTGCCCTTCGCTTCTTTTTCCCGCGTGTCGCCAACATGTTTCCTTCTCTGAACGGACGCTCTTTTACCCGTTCGTGGTGCTATTCCATATGACAAACACTCATTGTTTTGCCAATTTATCACGGCGTATTCCATTCCATACATTCTTGATTGTTTAGTTGATTTCATAGTTTTGTGAATGTTCGAGAAAGATTTGAATAATAATTATTTATTGGATTCTGAATGAACTCCTTCTTCACATTCTTTTTTTTTCTTTTCTGACCACAATTTCAGACGACGTCAACGCAACATAAATACAAAGTTTGTAGTTTTATCAGCTGAAAAGAAAGCAATCATTGATACACACCGATCAGGACCCGAGATTCTTTTGTCATAAAATAAAATGCAAGGAAGTTGCTGCTCCACGAGGGATCAGAAGGATTACGAGTCATTCGAAAAATTCTGGCCGGATATTTTCCAGGGCCGCGCGCACGCAGCCCCGTTACGCAAAAATTAAACTGTTGGCGAATCTCAACTCGAGACTGCCACACGGGTCAGCCCGTCCAAAAGTGCAATGGACAGGCCTCGCCATGGGGATTCCGTCTTGATGATCACGAAATACCCCCAGCCAGGTAAGTTTATGAGCCGCCGTGCGGCGGGGGTAGTGCAGTCGCATGTACGGACATCTCGCGGGTTCCGCCCTCCGCTGTGCAATGTACGCAGGGGGGCGGAGTCACGGAAACGGGGGAAGAGGGCAGAAGACGCGGAAAATGGATTCCTGATGACGTTTAGCGTGGGCATTTCCGATTCCGAAGGATTATAAATATGCCGTCTTCCGGATTTCAAAATTCCACTTCCGCTCAACTCTGATCACTTCTGATTCATGTCTCGAAAAAAAGGTTTTTCAGTGATCTTTTGTGTTCGGCGAAGGGGGCAAACAGGCTGCTATTTAAGCGGTTTGGACAGCAAACTCTCGTGCATCCTTTAGATACTATCAGTTGTTCGAAAACATACACAGTTAAATGTTTGCGTGTGGAAACCCAATTCGCTGGACCCTTTGGAAGTTCATGCGTGTTCATTTGCTCAGATATTTTCTGTGCAACGTCTCCTTGACGTGTAGCACGCGATGAACGAATTAGAGATCATTCTGAGCTCAATTGACCTCTCTTGTCCTGAATTTAGAGAAGCTGCTGCTCAGGCTTGCCCAGCCCTGAACTGAACTTTTTGATAAACAAGACTAGAAACCTATCTCCCTTCGTGAGAACAAAATCTGTCGGTGGCGAGTGCATCAAAACTTTCACTTTCAATCGGAATGGACTTTTTATTCATCGCTCTCTCCCCCTCCCTTCATCTTTTCATAAATCGATTCCATTTTCAGTTCAATGATTATATTCCCTCTCCTCCTATGCGTTCCGCTCGTTTCTACTGCCAATCTGAAAATGATGCAAGCCATTTGGAGGCACGGAGACAGGGCGCCGGGGGAATTACCCTACCCGAAAGACAAGTACAACGAGAGTTTCTGGCCGAGAGGATGGGATCAGCTGACCAACGTAAGTGCGTGGAAATAAAGAATGTGACAAGGAGAATGGGCTTGAAGAGAGGCATTTGGCAAGCCGTGGAACTCGGAATTTGGCTTCGGCAACGGTATGCATCGACTGTTCTTCCGATTTTCAACAAGAACAAGGTACACGTTCGGATGGTTTTTCCTTGATCGTTCCAAGTGTTTCAAGGTGTTCATTCTGTCTTCCGATTCGGAAAGAGCAATAGAAACGGCCCAGGGGGTGTCTGCCGGCCTGTTTCCGCCGACGAATGACCGTGTCTGGGAGTCGTCGTACCTCCGTTACTGGCAGCCGACACCCATTCACACCCCGTACGGAACGCTCGATGCGGTCAGTTCCTCATCTTTTCCTTCCTTTCTTCTATGCCATTTTCTTCAGCTCCTCCGACCCACAAAAGTGGAATGTCCTAATTACGAATTGGCGAACACAAACGAAGAAAGTCCAATTGCCGCTCAAATCAACGCAGAGTACGGTCAAATGTTCAAATGGCTCCAGAATACCACCGGAATGGAATCCATCAACTTTTGGAACATCAACGATCTCTATGATATCCAAAGAGAGGTATTCATATTCATTTGGCTCGTTTATTTCCACGTGCCTGCAGATTGACCACAACATGCCTCAGCCGAAATGGCTGAATCAGGTGTTTAACGGCACCACAATAATGGATCACATTCGAGAATTGAAAAGAATATCGCGGATTCAGGAGTTCAATTCGGCGACGAAGGCAAAGTTCCGCGGCGGAATGCTCGTCAATCAGTTTCTGCAGAATATGGAGGATTTCATTGCGAACACGTCTACTTTGAATGCTGTTATGTACTCTTCGGTTGGAAACTTTCTAGAATTTTCTTTCAGAAAAACAAATCCATTTTCAGCACGACGGAACTCTCTCCGCCCTACTTTATGCGTTGAACGTTTCGAATGATCAATTGGTTCCGTACACGGCTACCGTACTCTTCGAACTTTACGACGATAACACCGTTGAGTTGTTCTACAAGAACTCCACTTCCACAGTATTTCCGATGACGATCCCTGGCTGCCAACAGAGCTGTCCGCTCGCTCAGTTCCTTCAACTTTTGGAGAATGTTCGAGTTCGGTCCCTGGATGCGTTGTATTCCGTAATTAGTTTCTGAAGTTGAGCAGTGGTGAATGGGGGTCTTTTCAGTTATGCGGAACGAACAGTACGACGACGACGACGACGACGACGACCGGCTAATTAGTGTTTTGTTCATCCTTCTTGCCAATACAAGTTTTACTGCATTCTTGAAATTTGGAGCAACTGAATAGTATCGAATGAAAATTACAAACTGATCAAAACGTCAACCAGTTCAATCAATGAAAAACAATGAAGATTCCTACTTCACTATTGAGGGTTGGTAGCTTTATTCAGTGACACAATATAGACAAATGAGATTGGTTAATCGCTGAATTGTTCATCCGATTTCAGTGTTTCTTGTCGATGAATTCCTTCGTTCTGAAACTTCATACATCTGGAATCATTTCTAAATTCGCTTTTTTGTCTAACCGTCTCCTCACTTACCTTCTTCTGTTTCCCAACAATCGCTCGTGCTCCAGAAGTCTCCCCGATCAGCCAGTACGTCTCCATGACTCCTTTCCCTTTTATAATCACTTCCCCTCTCGATTCCGTCTTGAATCCGCCCACAACTTGAGTCAATAGTCTGTTCGCCTCTGCCGACACGTGGATTCTTCCAGCTGCAACAATTAATTGGATCCTACCACCTTCAATATGTTTTGTCCTCACGTTTTCCGTTGCTCTCCATCCTACTCGCAGTGTTGACGGCGTCCCCGAACAGACAGAAACGTGGCATTGTCAGTCCGACGACTCCCGCAACCACTGATCCGCAGTTGATTCCGATTCGCAGGTTGATTCTCTCCGACGGCAAGTGCGGGATTCGGAAGAACTCGAGGCTGGAAAGGAATCCGAGAGACATCAGGGCGATCTGTCGGACGTGTTCGTTTCCGTTCCGATGCGGAAGACCCGAGACACACAGATATCCGTCACCGATCGTTTCCACCTGGAAATAAAGAAAGTTTTAAGCAGATTCCGTTATCATCAGAACCTTATAAACATCATGTTTCTCGATAATCCCATCAAATATCGTGTACAGATCATTGAGCAGATTGACGACCTGGAGGGGAGTGCATTTGCTCGCAAGAGTCGTGAACTGAACGACGTCCGAGAAGAATATAGTGACGAGTTCAAATGTCTCCGGCTCCACAGTTTGCCCCAACTTCAGTTTGTCAGCTACCGTTCTGAAATAGAAAAAAATCCGTTCTCATTATCATACTCATTACTCTCACTACTCACTTTGGAAGCATTCTGTACAGAAGCACGTCGCTCTTTTTTTTCTCCTCCACTAGCTCCTTTGTCCTTTCCGAAACCTCTTCTTCCAAAGACGAAGCATACGATTCGAGCATGTTAAACACGTGATCCATCAGATTGTCACTCCTGCTCGAGTTTATCCCTCTCAACTGTGAACGGACCGTCTCGATGGACGGTCTCTCCGACGGTCTCTCGGTCCAACAGTCTCTCACTAAATGCAGCAGGGCCGGGTTGATTTCAATCGTGTGATCGTAGTCCAAATCAGGCCGTGGGGACTTCATTCCTCCCTTTTTGAGCATATAAATGATTTCTGGAATACTTGCTCATCCTGTTGTCAGAAATAAATTGTACCTTCCGGATCTTCCTTTCTGTCTTCCATGTTGAACACGGATTTCCGAGTGATTAGTTCCGCGCAAATGACTCCCAAACTGTAGAGATCGCCTTCCTTCGTTCCTCGGATGTCTTCAGTTCGTAAAAGTTCAGGCGCAGTCCACAACAAATCTGATACAGTGTCCCGTCAAGCACAAAGAATGTTTCGACTACTAACCTTTCTTCTCCAGCAGATCCATTGATCGAATGTCTTTCAGTCCGTAGTTGGAGATCTTGACCTGCCAGCGATCATCGATCAAACAGCTCTTCGAAGTGAGCAGTCCGTGGCAGCCGACAATTGACTGATGCAGGAACACGAGTCCCTGCAAGAAACAGGGTCATTCAGAATCATAAGATCAAACAAGTCCACTACATTAACAATGTCCTTGATAAGCGCGTAGATGAAAAAGTTGTCCATTTGGATAGTTGCCTGAAATTATCGAAGATCATGTTCCAGCTACACTTCGGTTCTTTGTCATACTTTGAGAATGACATCGGCCATGGAGCCCCTTGAGCAGAATCGCCAGACGGAGAGCATTTGAGGTCCGTCCAGGCAGATCCCGATGAATCTGTTCAGATTATCATGGTCCAGGTTCCGCAGCTGAAACTCTTTATCCAGCGTGTTACAGTTGAAAATTTCAGATACCGCTCTCATGAAAGCACACTTTTCATCGTCCAATTTCGGGCGGTACGCATGCTTCTTGGCCACCACCGGCTCGTAATTCGCTTCCTTTTGCAGATTAAAAAACTGAAAGTTCCTGGTTTCAGTCTTCACCGACACCGTAGTTCGCGACGAAAGAGTGCTCGTTCCGCTCTGCAGACTACGCATACTATGGTCTCCCTTCCCTTTCGCCTGCAAACAAAAACAAGGAAAGGATTAGAAAAAACGGGGAAGCTCACTTTTATCTGGTGCAGATGTATGAACGGGATCTGCCACAGCTGATTTAGCCGTTCAATCTCCTGATGACGTGCTTTCACCGAAAAGTAGATGCCCGCGCCGGCAGCCAGAATTGCGAGAAACAGAACGACGGCGGCGACGATCACCCATGTCAGATACTCTTCGACAAAGATTTTTGGACACTGAAAACAAATCATTTTATAGTCAGCTAATGATTGAAAGTACCAAGGATCCTGTGAATCCACATAGAGGAACGTCAGCGGGACGAGCCGAGTTCTTCCGCGACGACCACATGACTCCCTCGTCCGTGTAGAGTGCAGAGAACGTCTGAACGGATTCTGATTCCGGGTAAGTGAAACCATGAAGTTCCCTCACCGCACTCATGTTATCCACGTAAATGGTGGCCCTCACAGTGTTATTGTTACTGTCATCCAACGAGATAAGGTACAGAGTCGGATTGCGAGTCCCCTGCTGGTTAATCACAACCGGTCCGGATATTCCGGTGAAACTCTGAGGAAGGAACTTTGTAAATGCCGAGGCGTTCCGGTAGTTTGTGGCTCCTGACTTGAGCATTTTATCCAATGCAACACCGTACGCGTACACAGAATCGTGCAGTTGTCCGGCATAAGTTGCCGCCTGTCTCAAACTTATTTCTTCACATTTCCCATCGCTCTTACCACGGAAAAGTTGGCACCCTCACATTCGGTGATGCAGTAGTACGGCGCTTCTTTCATCCGGCTGATCACTTCCGCACCGAACACAGTGTAGTTGGTGGCAATGGATCCTTGACCCATCATCTGGAATCATTTGATTTCTCGGACTATTTGGGTGGCTTCTTTATTCCGATCAGGCGGCAGATTAGAGCGAGATTAGACTACACACAAAGTTTCTCACGTACGTCACAGATAAAGATGGACTTTTTGAATGCTTTCAGTGCACGTGTGTCATTCTCATCGGACCCACTGGACGGAATCCACGAAGGACGTTCCCCGCCGCCCAACAATGGGACATCTGGAAAAGGAAATGTGATGCCATATGAGTTAGAGTTATTACAGTATCCCTTAGATTTGATGTCTGCAAATATATAAACGTATTCATCTCCAATCATTTCGGCCTCCTCAGCTGCCAAAACCCATTTCCGCCGTAGCCCAATTCCATCTTTCATACAGGTCACAATGACTGAAAAGCTGTTGATTTGCTTTCGGAACTCTCAGTTGCTTTATCTCACTTCTGCCTCTAGATTGTATCTTTTTGAGTGCAGACACCATTCCAGAAGTAGAAATATCAGTTACTTGTAAGGAATATGACAGAATGATATCTCCGAAGTAAGCAATCACTTGCTGAAACTCTAGAAACCGTAGCAGTACCACAGGTGGCATTCACTTACCTGCAAATCGTTCCTCATTGTCACACACTTCTCTTCATCCTCTTCCGTGAAATACGCGAACACGAACTGATTCCATCCGTACTCGAGCATCACCGCCCGAATTGCCACTCCGAGACTTCTCTGCCCTGCCGACATGATTCCGGCGTTCGGAAAGCGTTCGGCGTCGTCCAGCTGGGCCGCATTCACGAGACCCCACGCGATGATCGGACGGTTGTAGTAGTTGGAAACGATGAACGCAGCGAGAGTGGCTGCAGACATCTTCTTTGAACTCAGACGTGATCAGAAGACCTTACGTTGATTCATAGTCGGTCCGATGATCACGTCCACGTTGTGATCCTCAATCAGATCCACAGTCATTCCGGCGGCCGTCGCTTCAACACATTCATCGTAGACTATTGTGAAACTGAAAACGACTGCGGTAGACCAATACCACCATAAAACCCTCACTTGAACTCCCAGCCACTCAGAAGATTCTCTCTTTTCAGACGGTCAACGGCAATGTTGGCTGCCGATGCCGCAGTTCTGTAGCCAACAGTCAGTGGAGCACTTTGATAGTCCTGAACACTGGGTTATCTGAATGACCTCTGAAATAGTTACTCTGCAGTGAATGAATCCGATTCGAATGATGTTTCCAGTGGTTCCTGTTGCTACTTGTGGTCTCGCAGGTCTCAAAATCCACTGAAATACTCCGTTTGTTCTGATCTGTATACAAAACTTGAACAAACCATGAGTAGAAATAAAACTAGAGACAAAAGTGCTTCTTCATCGTCATTTCTGGTACTCTTCCGGGAAGAACATCTCCTTTTATATCCAGGCGGCAGACGCGGACCTTTACATCGTCCCCCGCCTAATCTTCAGAAACCTTACTTTATTTTTCCCGCCTTGCTTTTAATTTTTTGCTTCTCCGAAACATGCGACATGGACTCTTTTGGACGAGAAAGCATGACTAACAAAGGCCGGGATCGAGAAACTTAAATAATATGCAATTTTCAGTTAAATTTTCAGTAAGCGGATGGATGGTACGGTTGAATTGCACTTCCACGTCACACCGACCCTTCTTCTTCTTTCCCTTCGATATCTGTTCCATCTGACCCACTCATCGCTCACTTTTTTCTGCAAAACTTGCGAAACAGTCACCCGATAGTTCGGAAGCAATGTTCGCCGCTCGGCGTGTCGCGCCCCTTGTACTGTCCTTTCGCTCCTCTATTTACATTGCTAATTCTGTGCGAGACAGTGTTTCGATCGCGGAGAGTCACCTCTATATAAATGAGCACGAACACGCGGATGCCATCAACAACTGCGTTATCAGTTGAAACCGCCGGTTCGAGATGATTCCACGCATTCCAAACGGGTCGATAAAAGCGGTTTCCGCCACGCCCATACAGTCTCACTGCTCCTTTTTCTGTTTTCTTCTTCTTCTTCTTCTTCTTCTTTTTCTTCTGCTCCACCAACATCTTCCAGTTTCTCCGGCTCATTTACTCGTTCTTTTTGTCTCTTCCGCCTTTTGACTCCTTTCGCTCCTCCGATTCTTCTCGAAGCGCGTGGGCGATTTGTGTTTGTTCAGAGGATAATAGAAGAGTAGTAGAAAAGCGAGGGAGTCACCCATTCCGTCCATCTTCTTCCCATTTGCTCAACTTCCCTTCCTTCTTCAGCTCGCTCTTCTTCAAAATGGATCGCCGTTTCGCACAACCGTTCTCCCCGTTCTTCAACCATCACCGGTAACCACTCTACTCCCATTTCATCTATTTTCTCATATTCAAGAAGCAGATTCTTCGATGACCTCGACTTTGACCGTCAAATGATCCGTCCCTACTGGGCCGATCAGACGATGCTCACCGGACACCGCGTCGGCGATGCCATCGATGTCGTCGACAACGAGAAGGAATACAACGTGTCCGTCGATGTTTCGCAATTCGAACCGGAGGAGTTGAAGGTCAACATCGTTGATAATCAGTTGATTATCGAGGGAAAGCACGCCGAAAAGACTGACAAGTATGGACAGGTATGCCAAATTTCGACGACATCATCTTCATCTGATTCCCTTTCAGATTGAACGTCATTTCGTCCGCAAGTACACTCTGCCGACTGGAATTCGCCCGGAGCAGATCAAGTCGGAGCTGAGCAACAACGGAGTTCTTTCCGTCAAATACGAGAAGAACCAGGAGCAGCAGCCAAAGTCCATCCCAATCACCATCGTCCCCAAGAGAAACTGAAATCAATTTCATCTAAATTCCTTTTAACATTCAATTCAATTATTGAAGTACGCAACGTTCATAAATTATTCTTCATTCACGCCAACAGAATCTTCTGAACAGTCACGAACAAAGCGTACGGGAACATGCTCGGATTCTTCACTTTCACGAGCACCGAGCAGAAGTTCGTATCGTCGTAGTAGTCGTAGTCGATGCGAAGATCCTGCTGGTACAAATCCACTTGGATCGCAGCGATGGCAGTGTCAGCTGGGGATCCGAGGGTCTGATAGACCTGAAAGGAAACCTGCTCGGAAAACATTCAGATGATGTCATCGCACCTGCTGAGCCGTCGCCAACGGGAGACTTCCATTGATAACGGCAGTGCTGACTACGAGTTGTTCGAGCTGTTTGTCGGCGCAATGCGACTGGCACCACTGCACATTTGAGATGGACTGTCCGCAGTTGATCACTGATGAGTCTGAACGAACGAAAGATACATTGCAGAATGGGTGCGTGGGCGGACGCACTCGTGAAACTGGCGGACAGGACGATGTCTTGCTGGACTGCGGCCGACGAATCAGAAAGGTTGACATGCGACGAATAGTTGAGAGAGTGAATCATGAAGTCGTTCTGAGGGATACTTTGGTTATCAGTTGCAATTGCATTTGTTACGATGGTCGCGATCACACCGAAACTTTTCGGTCTTTGGTCAACTCACATTGACGCAGAATCCGGCCAAATTGAAGTAATCATTCGGTTCCCAGGCGTTGAAAAACGCATTTTGGCGAGAACGCGGGCCCAAGTGGCCGGCTGGAGGCTCAGATCGCACGTGGAGCCGGCTCCGCTGAGCACGACGATCGAGGAGAGGAGCAGGAGGGAAAGGGCGTGCGAGCACATGGTTAGCGGCGATAAGGGAGGCACGTCGGCTCGTTTCCTTTTATAGACCGGCTCATTGTCAGCTCTTTTCTCCTGTGAAATCGGTGTATTCTGCACACGGTGAGGGGGCGAGTTGAGCGGATTATTCTGATGGAAACCGGGATGTGCTGGATTTTAAAAACCTTCTCCACCACAAAAATACCTTATCAATTTTCGCGATGTAGATAAACTCTTCAGACTTTATTATGAATCTAAAAGTCTCTCAAATATATATCAAGGTTACATGAAATGGAAACTGGGGGGAGGAAAGGGAAAATATGCGACAACAACAATAAAACTTGGCTTTGAAAACGCGTGTCAAACCCGCACATATTCGACATATAACAAGAAGAAAAGGAGCAACTATTTGATAGTTAGAAGTGGTGAGAAGTCACAACAACCAGCAGAACCGAGCAGAACTGGGGGAACTCGTAAGGCAACCAATGAAATGGACAAAATGGGTCATCGCATCGAGATGAGAAGATGAGGAGAGTTATTGCAAGTAAAGGAACCTTCTTCTTCTTCTGAAGGAGACATTACTGAAGAAGGCGGGGTGAACGGCGAGAAAAGGTCATGATCAGGTGAGAAGTCGGGACAGAGAAGGGAGGATCTAGCATAAATTAGTAAGAGAAAAAGGAGGATAAAGCCAGTTGCGAGTGAGGGGAAAAGAGGGCAAGAATCACATGGGGAAGACGACGTCCATCTTCTTCTTGGCTGCCACGTTGTTCAGCACTTCGTTCACCGTCATTCGGCTAGTCTCCGGGCACATGAAGTAGCACATGATAGTGAAGAGTCCGGTGGGAATGAGAAAGAGGAAGAGCGATTGGGCGCCGATCTGGAAGTATTCAATGAGAACGGGAACTTTAGAAATAAGTGCTTACCACATTGGCAGTCGGGTAGAAGGCGAATTCCACTCCAATCTTCGTGAGCGCTTCAAACATTGTCAGCGTGGACACTGAAGAAAGCAGCAGGTTTCGGGGCACCAGTTCAGCTGCGTAGAATCTCGACACGGAACCGATTCCGCAGGTATTCACGAGAAGAAGGACGGTGAGTCCGATGAATGTGGCGTACTGTAATGGATGATTGTTCGTCTTGATTGATGTTTTCTCTCTTACCTTCCACTCTCCGTTGATGTCGATGGCGATGATCATGAGAAGGATGGAGAGGAACGAGACGAGCATAGAGACGATGATCAGCGGACGACGGCCGAGACGGTCCACCAGGAAGACGGGGACCAGAGTGAACGGCAGACGGACGAGTCCAGTGGCGAACGAAAGCCACGTGGCTTGCGAGTAGGTGAAGTGAGAGAGAGTGTAGAGAATGAAAGTGCTGTAGCCGCGGAGAGAACGGGCTCCGGTGAACACGTAGGCGATCTTGACCATGACTCCGACCCAGGCGCAGTAGCGAATGAGTCTGGAGGTTTGATCCTTGGCGCGCCACGGCATGAACATGATTTCCATTCCGCTGTGATTGCATTCGATTCCCTGAAACATAAAGGTTTGATCAGCAAGTCCTTTGCTTTACGATCCACTCACCGCATTGTTCGACTTCTTCTCCTTGTTCTTTCCGATACTTTGTTCACAGATTCTGATCTCCGACTCGACGGAAGGATCGTCTTCCGACACTCCGTGGTATTGGGCAAGAGCCCTCCTGGCACGATCCACGTCGTTGTACTTCTCCATGATGAACTGCGGCGATTCGGCGACCCACGAGAACATGACCATCGAAACAATGACGACGGCACAGTTCGGAAGGAAGTTGTAGGGCCAGAGCTCGTCCGTGGAGAAGGGAACGCCGACCGCTTGCGTGAGCAGCGATCCGAGGGCCATGAAGAACTCTTGCATGGCGGCCATCCTTCCTCTGATCTGTGGGGGCGCGCATTCGACGATCCAGACGGTCGCGTTGACAGTGTTTACTCCGTTCGCCAGTGACCAGATGACACGACCTACGAACAAAAGCTCGAAGGCCGGGAAGCACCATTTGGCGGCTGCACACAGAATCGCTCCGGGAATCTGAAGAGAAATGGGTGATATTTAGGAGAGGAGGTTTGTAGGCTACAGAAAATTCCGAGAAAGGAACCAGTTGAAGACACTCACGTAGAGGAAAGAGGCGATGAGGGCGGTGTGCTTCCTTCCGAACTGACTGCACATCCAGCCGGCGAGGAACTGGCCGAAGATGGTGGCGATTGGGAAGCACACATTGAGAAGGGACCAGAGCAAGTGCTGCAATTTAGACGGCTTCAGTTTCAGTTGTCGCTTTTGAAACACCAAATTTCTGCGTTCCGTTTCAATAGCTGATTGACGAGAACCGGTATTCAAAAAAAGAAAAGGTTCTTTGTATTGAAATGCCACGTCAGAATTGAACAAAGAAACCGGGTGGGTAGACTAGGTTATTTTGGGGGACTGATAGGAAGCGAAAATAGACGATGAAGAAGTGCACTATAGTAGTGGTGATGGCAAGAAGCTGATAAGGAGTTGATAAGAAATTGTACTGGCGGGCTCACCAAAGTGGAATCCGAGATCGGATGGCCTGTCCGTTCTATCCAGGAAGAGTTGATGAACTGCTCAATTTGTGCGTACGGCTGATTGAGCACCGACGCGATGTATCCTTGCTGGAATCCCGATGAAAGACATAGTGCTATCGAGAGAATGTGGATGGAGAGCGATGGCATGACCTGAAAATAAGTAATCTTTGCATTGGGGGGACGAAGTACATAAAGTGGGGAGGTCATCTCGACTTTAAATAGTCTCTATATCATTTTTAAACTTTCAGTTTTTGTCGTCGAGAGTGAGACAACAAAGCCCGAAAAAACAACAATACAGCTGGAGACGTAGGGCGGAGACGACGACGGTGGCCAGTCAGTGTACGATGATAAGCGAAACCCCCCGACCGACTGACCAGTTGAGATAGAGAGAGAGAAGAAAAAACGAGAAGACGCTTACTGTTTTATGGGTACCGGGCGACCGAGTAAAAGCCGATTGGAAATCAAATGCTTTTGGGTGAGAAATGAGTGGAAGAGGACTATGCTGTTTGTTTTCAGGCAGCTTCTATCAGCTGTGAGTATATTTGTGGAAACAGTGAAACAGCAGCTGAGATAAGATTCTGGCAGTCTTTTATCAGGCAAAACACCTGCAAAAACGCGGATCACAAACAAGTTCTACCGCATTCCGAATGCACCACATCAGCGTCCATTTTCTTACTGTCCTACCTATACATCGTTGGCCAAACCTACAGTTGAGACACAAGGTCTGCAAACCCGAAAAAAAATAGTTTCGCCGAAGCGACAACAGAAAAACATACCGAATCTGAGATTTCTAAAAAATTGTGACCAATTCCCAACTTTTATAGACAGCAATCACTGTCAGCGTCGGCGAGGGGGCTGTCCTCGAAATCGGGCACCACGGATAGATTTATAGGTTTGGCGACGATGGAATAGATCAGGTACTGAGGGGATGGTGTGAGATGACTGACCGGTGCGTCAGTCACAGACGGGTCAGAGTGGGGCGCGAGAAACCGCGAGTGAGGACAAATATTGCATCGGGAGCGGCTACTTCTTGTTGACCACCAACGGAACGATGTGTTGCTTTTTGGGACGGAAATGGGATGGATTATGGGCACAAAACAACTTTCTTTGGAAACTGTACGAAAACAGTTTGTTTTTAGAATGATCCACAAGGATGTGTGTTGGACAAGAAGATAGAACGTTGTCAACATCTATGATCAGAAGTGAAGAAATCTTCCAAAAGATACCAGATCGAGGGGAAAGTGTTTTTTGTTTCAATCGTCGCGGTCGAGATGGGTGCGATGTACGGTTTTTTACTGCCACGAGATCGAACTGCGACCGAAAAATAACTATTTGAGAACATTTCGACGAGATTGTCTGATTCGAACTGGACTGAAATCGAAATGATGATTCCACGTCCACGCAATGTACAGTTGTGGAGAAGAGCAAACTTCTGGATACTTGAAAAGAGACGAGAAACACTGCGAAGCTCTTCTCGCTTGTCTCGTCAATTTTATGACCCCAGAGAAGCCGGAATAGAGAGATTTTTGCTTCAAAGTGGACATCGACATTCAGAAGATGGAGAATGTGGGTGGCGAGATGCACGTCCGACCGCCGACAGTTGACTACGACTGCGCAATAAATCATGAATGTGTTTCGGAATGACTTTTAAAAAACAGGCGATTGGCAGAAATCGTTACTCGATTATGGCAGTACTAGGACAAATTGGTAGAAAAAATATAAACGTTGGATAGGTGTCCTTACGTTTCTCGGCAGATGTTTTGCAAATTACGGTAATCACGTGAACTTCTGATGAAATATGAACAGTTAAGGCATGTGAACAAATTATGACGTGGCAGGTTAGGATAACGTTGCTTTTCGGAATATGTTGTGAACTTACTATGGGAAACATTTCAAATCCTCATGAAGCCGAATAATCACGATTTGTACTGAGCATCGGCCTTTTAAACTCCCCGTTTCGGTATCATTTGAAACGTTTTATTACTCTGTTTCCTGTCACGGTTCCCGTATGGTCAACTTATCAGCTCCTTTCTCCCCATTGTTATCACCGTGTTCGTCCGTTTCCGATACGCACTTTCTTCCGTTCACATACAGAAAAACGTCATCTTCGTCCATTCAGAGCACTCCCATTGTTTTAATTACTTCCTGTATACAACTGCCATTGTACAATTCGTTGTATTTCCAAAACGAGCAGTGTTCAGTCCCCGACAATGTGTCTTTGGGGAAAAGATGCACTTCGAGGCTCATTCCGCTATCAGTCTACCTTCTATTTCTAGCACTTATCATCTCACTTATTCTAATTATAGTTGTTCTTTCAGTTTATCTCAAAACGATCAAAGTTCTTCTGGAGTGCATTTAATCGAAGCAACAATTCTCGGAAACGCACGCGAATTATTTGATAAACTGAAGCGAAGCAGAGACTGAAATAAAAGAAAGGAGGCGAAATGTCGACGAAAAGAATATTTGATTTGTGGTTCTTGACTGCCAACAGACCAAGGAGCCTTCATGATTGAAGCCGTTTCAGAAAGAAGAGCAGTCATTGTCTGTCAAGGACTGCCATAATGAGCTCCAGGAGGAAGACGAAAATAAATGAGATTTCCGCACCGGAAGAATGTGCATATCGTTTCTTTTACGTTCTCCCAATTCTCATTCTTTCTAAGAATCTATTTTGAGAACTCGACTCAAACTGGGAATCATTGATGACGGATGTGACGTCACAAGTTCATCGGGCAGTTGAAATATTACGGTAGTCGGCCTAGTTCGACAATTTCATTGATCAAAAAACATGTTTTTTAGCGAAATTTATTGAAAACAATGTGTCTTTGGAACGGAGAAGTTACCTAACTATTTGCGACAAGTTACGCATCACGTTGTGCAACTCAAATAATCGCCGTGCAAAGGTCAAACTTGGTGCCAATTTAAGGGAAATGTGGATGAATGAAAGAGCACGTACCTTTCTGGGAGCATCTGGAATAAGTGGTGCCTGCGAATCATCGCTGGCAATAGACCCTCTCGGAAAATTGGACATTCGTCGAGGTTATCAGGAACAACAATATAGAATGCGAGTTTCGATAGACACTCTTTGTCTGTCGAGAGCGAGGGGAGCCGGCGGCAAGTGACTGCTCGGTGGCGGTCGAGGGCAGAGAGAAGGAGGAGACACACGACAAAACGCGTCCAAACTTGGCCGGATGCGAGACGAACAATCTCCTCGTGGGCCACGTTTTCTCGTCAACGACATGCACGAATTCTCTTCGCTGATTAACACTCTATCAACTGAAGGGGCGGGCGGAAGGGGAGGACAACGACGTCGAAACACGCCGCCGACTGTATGACTAAACGGAGAAGAAAAGGAAGAGTGTAAAGTTGAAAGACCATCGACAATGTCTCCTCAGAATCTTCGTATCACTTCGATTGACAACATCCGACGGAAGCGTCACATGCTTCGAATTTTCCTATTTTTCAACTGACGAAAACTAGAATTCGTTTAATTTTTGATAATCACACATTCCTTGTCTTAAACTGCTTCCGCTTCTTTAAAGTCGCAAAAAGTGTCTGCCAGATCAAAATTTCGCTACTTGATTGTTTGCGCAACACATTAGAGAGAACGAAGCAGAAAATAGGAGAGTGTCTGGCGACGGCAGGAACAGAAAATCGCGGAGGACATAAACGGCTGAATACTGATGCGCCACGGTTCCAGTTTTTCCGCCATTTACTAGGATATATAACGGTTTTGACTAGGTTGTCGGAAGTGAGAGGGAGGACAAGTTGTTACTGTGACGCACAGTCAGATCACAGAACGCACGTCGTCGCATGAAGCAGTTGCAACTAGAATAGAGGTATGAATCACTCAGGAGTACGTTAGATGAGATCAGGTGCAATTGTGCGAACATTGAACAATTTGCGTTTCCAGAAAAAAAGAATTTGATAAACAGATATAAACACAGTTTCACTTTTTTCTAGAGATAGAATAAGATTTGAAGTAGTAGAGGGTTACCTGATCTGGCTGAAACTCATTGTCTTGCGACATCTTCTGCTTTCTAGTTTCGCGCATGCGGTCAGCTTCCAATTGACTATCGAATGGATAATGAAAGAGCGTATCAGATAAACTGATTGATTTCAGGAAGAATGAAACAGGTTATGCGTGATTTTCAAAGGCCGATGGCGCTGCCGGAGATAAGGCTAGGTCAGGAGTCATAGAGAACACTGGAAAACAGATGGAAAACGCAGAGGTTCGTGCATTCCGTCGGCTCACACAACATCTTTTATACTGCGGGGAGCTTCACAACTGAGGGCGTGTCGGGCAGTACTGTATGGTAGGCGAGCAAGCAAAACAGCAGGCTGCGTCCATCTCGCGACCACCTCGAAGCGCTTACGGCACCACCCACTGTAGACTGTTGATGCGTCATGCGAGAATGCGTGCAGGAGTGCGAGAGAGCGGAGTCACGTCTACTAGTGGGATTTTTGAAGATGAGTATGATATCATTTGCATGATACGGCGAAAACAAAACTGATTTCAAGGTAATTGTGGCAGAGATCATTGTGAAACGAAATGGAACGAATTATCTGTTGGACGTCATCAGACCGGACTCAGAAAAGATAACATTTCAGAATCTCGCAAACGTTTATGCATACAAATGCAAAAAAAAACTTCTCTACTTTCTCACACTTCCTGATTCACTGCAACACTCCGAAAAATAAAAATCGAAGTGCACAAAAATGTTATTTCTTTTTCATTCTCACGCAGATCAACAGTTACATCACTAGCGTAATCCGATCATAGGTACTCCCACACGTCGATTCATCTTTTCAGAACGGAACGGATTCCCCAGTGGTCTTTCGAAGGTCGCCGTGGCACAGATCAGTGTCGGTTTGGCTGACCCGATCACCAATAAAATTGCCCATCGCATTAAACTGCTTACTGTTTGCATAACTGCATCATTTCGGGTGGTCTTCAGGAAGTTTCCCATAGTTTGCACCAGGTACATTGTCCCGTCTATATTAGTTCGTCATCCATTCTAATATTTTGAAGACGATTCATCGTGCCATTTCTATTTTTAGAATGCGAAAAAAAGATGGGGAAAACGAGGGGAAAACGTGCTTTTGCGATCCTTTCTGACGTGAACAGTTCAAACAAAAAGACGTAAGATTGTGGTAGACGTGGAGACGGAGACGACGGCTTCCGGCGCCATCGATGGTAAATCAGCGGCGATTACTGATTGCGGGCGGAAAAAACAAGGACAAGGGAACCCCCTACGTACCTGATAGCCGAAGAAACTGTTCTTTGCGATATCTGCTTCCCATTTTTTAATTCTCCGACGGTAAGGTCCAAAGAAGCGGAAATTTCCAGAGAATTTGCGTGGAGCAAGGTGACGGGGGGAATACAAGACCATCGCGGACTGAAGGGAACGGACGAGTGGGCGAGGAATGAGACGGAAACGAAACTAAGACGCTCTCTTCCCATACCGTCTCCGTTTACGGGAACGGCGGCGCTTGCCTAATTATGCATGGGAAACGAGGGGAAAACTCTGAGCGCTCTTTGGTTGTTTGGACTAAATTTGAAGGGGAACGGAAGAGAGAAAGAGAGCCGGGAGTAACAATTGATCGGCAAGAAGAGAGGATGAGAGGCGGAGGAACAAGAGTAACGGATCGAAGTTATTTCGAAAACCAAGCAGACGCGGGCCAGGACACATGAGTTACTCTCTTGGGGCTCTCCGTCTCCATCCCTCTCCGGAATTACACATCATTTGACGGCTAACAGCTGATGAACTTTGACTTCTGTCTCACCTCTCCCTTCTCTTTTGTGGAAATACCCGAACTGTCCGATATACTTCTTCCACGTGGTCTGCGCATTATCTCTCTGAAATTATTCGCACTTCTTGGGCGACAACGGCAGGAACGGTCCGTGAGCCACCTGGACGGCAAACAAAATCAGAAAAGCAGGCCATCCGAGTGACGCGGCGACCGCAAACGATATCATTTGTACTTACTTTCTGAATGAAAAATCAAATAACAGTGTCGTATGAATGATCTCCGCATTACATGAGGCAAAAATAAAAAAGTTATCGAATTATTATCAAAAGGGAACAGTATTTATTGGGTAGCAGTAAAGATTAGTATTTTTTTAGGCACATGAGCTAGGAAATGTTGATAACATCTTTAAATGGATTCCGATTCTCTCGTAAGTCCAGAACATTCTCACTTCCGCTTCGATCTCTTTAATCAAGGCCGATCTGAAAACAAATTGGCCATTATCGGAAGCACAAATAGTCAATAGTCGGCTGTTGATCCCTTGTATCAATGTATACACAAAATAATGTGGTTATTTTGGTGTTGTGATCGGTAGCCATTGCAGTTCCGCGTCTCACCTAGCAGCTACAATTTCGAGGTTGTGAGGGTCATAATCAATGGGTCCGGTGATCCAGAGTCTCCCGTAGAGTGCTGCAAAATTTAGATGAAAATTAAAAGTAACAAAACGACTGACGATTCAGTTTTAATCTGTTGACTCGGCCGATAATTTCTCTGAAATCGTCGCTCGACACCAGCCGCACACTCCAATCCTGTAAACGACGATGAGCAGAAAACACAGACGAGTTTACCATGCTAACAATTCCGTCGACATGACGCTTCATCTTCTGGAAGAGTGGCTGTGGGAGAATAGTTGAGAGCGAATTGAAGAACTGCAGGCGCCACGACTCGTATATTTTCTGTGGCGATCTGAAACGATTGTGGATTCGACGTGTGTCAATCGTAGTCTCACGGTGGCTTGCCAACAGCTTCCTCTTCTATGACCGCAGTACCTCCGACTATCGCGAACGGAAAGTCCTGGAAACCGGTGAACAGACACATCGCACTGTCGCTCCTCCGGCGTTCTGCAACAAAAAGAACGATTGTGAGAGTCGCAACCGTATTTAATTCAGAAAACGGGATAAACGCTGAGAGTCTGGGTTTCGTACCGACACAGGCGCGCACCGTCGTGCCTAAAACATCGGCGATGACCCGAAGAACGGTGTTCAGTCGCTTCAAAACAGTGAAGATTTGCTGTTCATTCGGTTGCTTCCAACCGACTTCGATCGCTTGTATCTTTGGAGGCAAAGGCTGAATCGGAAAGTGCTGCTGCGGGTTCGGCGGTCTCAAATACAGGCTCATCAACGGTTGTGCGGAGTTGGGAGACGTGCCGCGTTGGTCCGAGTTTCCGTCCGGCGCCACCGCTGTTGCGTACGATCTCTTTCTGCCTTCGTCGGCAATCATTTTTGCAATTCTTGTCGGAAGATTTATTGTCTGAATTCTTTCCGAACTTGTAAACAATCCACTCTTCAAATCAATGTCTGCCATCGAGTTCAGCGGCGGCGGTTCGAATTGTGTATTCTGTAACTGTTTTTACTTATTTTTTCGATATATCCGTTCACTCACACAAACTGCGTTTTGCCGGCTGTTTTCAAACTGTTGGAACCATTTTTTCAGCGTTTGAAGCAGAATTTCGCTCGAATTGCCATCTGAATCATCCATTTGTCGCGAATATTGGCCCGGGAACCGTTTTCCCCACGTGGACGGGTCAGTTTGACGGAAAGAGAGCCGAGATTGCTGAGTATGGCGTTGGTTCACGTCTATTATGTTCGAACGACACTTCTGCCGCCAAATAGAAAAGCGTTCGCTATGCGCCTTTAAGATTACTGTAGGAGGCCAAAACATTCATTTTGCAGCGTTTCCGCGGGAAGTTTCCTTTCCTTCATGTCATTTAGCTGCGAATTGCGATAATTTTCCAAAGCATTTAATTTGAAAAAAAAACATTCGAGCGCTAATTCTACTCGACTCTCTTCCTAAAATTTCAGCAAAACTTTCTTATAACCCTTGTTAACCCAAATTGAACTTGTTCCTTCGATTCGAAAATCATCCACTGCTGCTTCTATGAATTCAAGCTTGAGATTGTTGCCGTGTGTATTTCCCAGTTTTACTCCATTGTAAAAGCATCGAATATCCAAAGTTTCCATCACTCCTTTATTTATTTGTAAGCAAGAATAAAGCGACAAACCTTCCAAAAATAATTCAGTCAATAAAATTGTGATTGGAGATTCGCAACGTGATTTACAGATGATCGAATCTAGAAAGTCATCGATAAACGATAAGTGAAGCATGAAAATCGGGAATTCCTTGTATGCATTACATTTCAATACATGTTGCTGTCTTCTGTGTATAGTTCGTCCGCGTACTTCTTCCACGTCGTGTTTCCCACCGCCAGCGTCACTTTGTCATCTCGAACTTTGGCAACTGACGCCACATTCCAGTTTCCGGTCTTCATATCCTGTGCGATCACCTTGCTTCCGGGAGCCAGACGGCGTTGTTCCGTAGAAGTGAGCACGCGCAGACGCATATTTCCGACAGTCAGACTACGGATCTGTGATTGGGTGTGCGACTGGAATGATATAAAAAAATGACATGCGAAAAAACGGAAATAAAAAAAACGGGAAAGTGGCCGCTGGGAGGCGGCATTTTTGGTTCAAAATGAAAAAAACC
This sequence comes from Caenorhabditis sp. 36 PRJEB53466, assembly GCA_946814055.1. Lineage (NCBI taxonomy): Eukaryota > Metazoa > Nematoda > Chromadorea > Rhabditida > Rhabditidae > Caenorhabditis > Caenorhabditis sp. 36 PRJEB53466. The sequence goes on along the minus strand of CAMPFS010000005.1, from coordinate 3,628,809 downwards.
AGACAGAGAACCTTGATTTCCTCGACGAAACCAGGGAAAGTTGGTTTTTGAAAATAATATAATGAGAAATAAGAACAGTTAAGGAAATCATGTTTTGAAAACGTCCCTGGTCTCGTCGCGAAGTCCGTTCTTCCAGCGACCACATCCAGTAGAATTCTTGGTACAAACCTGATTATTTCCAGTCGGTGCTGCGGATGCGGACGGAGTAGGAATGTTGGTACTCGGAAAACTGACGGGCGCATTCATCTGTATCATTGGTGGAATAATCTGGCTCACCGGCGGATTTATTTGACCGAGAGCAGTATTCAGTTGACCAATTTGTGAATTCATTTGCATCATCGGTGGATTCAATTGACCTACAACTCCAGGAATTTGATGTCCTGCGCTATTGTGTGCGAGCGATTGATTCATGTTTCTGTGGATGGTATCCACGAGATCCTTGAGGTCGACGACAAGCTGTTGTTTCTGTTCAAAAGATATCGATGTGAGTGTGGTCGAGTAGAGCTGTATCGTTTTGAAAGTAGCCGAATTGTAGATCATCTCGAGAATGTGGTCCATCTTCTTCAAACGCACTTCTGCAAAGCATTTCTCCAGATTCTCGACCATCGAGTTGAAATCGTCCTCCACTTGCTTCAGCATTTGCGCCGTCTTCTGTTGCTCTTCCAACTCCTTTCTCTCTTTCTCGTTCTGATACTGTTGCTGTTGCTTCACCATCATCTCGATCTTTTTCTCCATCTCAAGTTCCGCTCGAATTTTGGCCCTTTCTTCTTCGAGAATCTGCTGTCTGATCTGTTGCTCCATCTCGAGCCTTTTTTTCGCCAACTCCAATTCCATCTGCTCTTTCATCTCTTTCTCCTTCAAAGCGATCAACTCTTCCGCTTTCGGTTTCTTCATTTCGCTGTACTCCGAACCCTTTTTCGTTCTGTACCTCTCTTCTCCGTGTCTTCTGCTGTCCACGTCGCCATAAGAGTCTCTAGAACGAGAGCGAACCGGCGATAACGTCTAAAACAAGATGAGGTCTCCGTAGCTAACTTTCCTTTAAAACCATTGGTTGATATTCCATTTGTCCATCTCAAAGCTAGAATACTCTTACCTCAAGTGCTTTCGGAACGACTAATCCTGGAGTCTCTATTCCTTGATAATACACATCGATCATGACCTAAAAATGGACAACTAAGAACTCAGAATAGGGTTAGACAAGGGCGTACCATTCGCAGCATCATCTTGAATTTGTCAATAATCTCTGGATCGAGCTGGCGGAGCGTCAGAAATCCCATCGGCAAGACTTCTGAAAAGTCCCGGGTTTCTACAAAATTCCCTTTTTTCTAACCATGTGACATTTTTTTGATGAGAAGGACGACTGCATTCACCGCCTTCGTTATCTGCAGATCGAACTCTCTCTGGAAGGATCTGTCCAGTTTCTGCCTCTCTCCGACCGCCGCGTGCAGTTCACTGTTTATCACTCCGATGCGGTGGCACTTGTCGATTAGATCCTTCGCAGCCGAATACTTTGCATAATGCGATCGAGTTCCGTATCCACTTCCGTAGAAAATCGCCGCTGGAAGGCCGTCGATCGTCGTGTCGCAGTGCAGCATTCGTTCTCTGTCCGAGTTGTCAAAGTCCGGCGGAAGCACAATTTTCGCCTTCTCGGCCTCGGTGGCGCCTGGAATCTCTCTTTTGTTTCTGCTCACTTTCCCCCATCAAACGTACATGTGACATTCTCCTGAAGTCTTCTCTGTCCGTGCACCAATCTGTCGGCCAAGTTCGAGGTCTGAGAATTGAGCAGACTGACGAACTGAGTGAGGAACTCGTAGTAGTTGTCGTTCGTCCAAACCAAACCGTCTCGAACTGGTTCTTGGGAAACGGGAAGGTACGTATCTTTCTCTCTCTCCCTGTTTCTCGGCTTTCCACGCTCTCTGATTCTGTCTCTAGATCTAGACCGGGAACGGGAGCAGGAACGAGATCTTCTCGATCGATACTTGTCTTTCCTGCGATCGTCTCGAACGGTACGAGCTGAAAAACAAACGAAATCGATTTTCATGGAAATAAAACTTTTTTTTATTTACCGTTAACAATCCGCGTTTCTGGGCTTTGCGACCTGCTCCGCGAAATATCCATGTCGCCTCCGATGCGTTCAACTGCCAGCTTTGGCTAAAGTAAACGTAACTATTGTTTTCTTCTCCGTTCCTCTATCTTCTTACCGTTCTCAAAAGAGGCGTTCTCCCATCTGGTCTCACCAAATCCTCGCCGAACGGTCCTTTGTCGAATCCACGTCTTCTCGAGCCAGAATTCGGTCCGACAACCGGACCGTTGTAAGTGGAACTTGTGTAGGAATCGGGCTGACGACTGTAAGACGAGAATCGAGAACTCGGAGCGTTACCGAGCAAGGGTTGGCGAGCTGGCGGGCCTATTCCCATTTGACGCAGTACGTCATCGGAGTACGTTGGCGAATTACTGCCGCTGAAAATCAAAGGGTAACTTTTTGTAATCAATAAAAAACTCACTAGAGTGAAATATGGGGAGCGATGATTCTGTTTGGAATGTTATTGTAATCACCGCGGTTCATTATTGCTTCTGAAATGAATAAAATCAAGCATAGTAATGAGATGACACGTATATCGACTGGAAGGACTGAGAGGGGAAAAAGAGAAGCATGCAGTGGGGACGTCAGAGAGTGCGCGGCGCTGTTTGAATAAATAAACAGAAGCAATGCCACACTGTCCATGACTAGAACCTGGAAAGATACAATATCATCTGGACTTTGATATATTTGATATGCCCTTGATAAGGCTTAGAGAACGAGTTTTCCGGAGGAAAGTGCTTTCTCGAAGCAAGCCATTTGTAAAATGTATCTCAAACTTGATTAATTTCCAGCATTTTTCTTCAAAAATGTAGCGAGTAATACAAAAACTACAACTATCCTTTGTTTCCCGTGCGCAATCACATGAAACACATAGAGCGTGATGGTGTCTACACGTAATGCGCACCATTTTACGCGCACACTTCAGCTTTCGGTCACTTGATTTCCGAAATCATTTCGGGCTTAATTGCCTCTTTCCCGTGCCATTTTTTCCGTGCGTTTCGATTATATTTTGATGTGTGTACTGCTTAAAAAAAGTTACAGTGCTCAATTTGTTTATTGAGTACTATTCTCCAACAAAATCAGTCATTTGTTAGTTTCTTGAACATTTCTGACACAAACTGTTGAAGAAAATGTTATGCTGTTTTGTTCATTCTCAAAATAGTCGGGCATGTAAATTAGACACACTATTTCTTGAAAAAACGTTAATGCGACCGACAATTCTCACAAATTTCTCTTCCACTGCGACGTACCACTTGTAAGCCACGTAGTCGATCGATTTTCTTCCGACAACAGTTTCTGCTTGTATTGTTGAAATTAGAAATCTGCTTGCAATTTATTTGCTGGAAAATTTGAACACATGGAAAAATTTTACTCCTCAACGACAGCGATCGATCCAATTGCGCCCTCGTTGTTGTAAAACCTGTTATCCGTTCTCTCTGCTGCAGTATCCACTACTCCGTTTTGCGCCATTTTCTTATTTTATCGATCATTTTCTTCAGAGACTGTTGCCTAAAAATGAGTGCTCAAGCGGGATCCTCGGAAGTTTCTAAAAAGCTCAAGGTTTCTAGAAAGGAATGGGCCAAAATCTAACGAATAACAAAGTTGCAGGCGGCAATTCGTGCAAAACTTGAAGAACTCGGAGTCTACGTTGACGATGAACTGCCTGACTACATTATGGTCATGATTGCCAACAAAAAAGAAAAGGCTCAGATGAAGGACGATCTGAACTTGTTCATCGGAAAAAGCACCGCTAAATTCGTCGATTGGTATAGAAATCAACGTTTATCGAGCTTCAAATATTGGGTTTCAGGCTTTTTGATTTATTTGACCGACTGCAAAATGCTTCGGCGAAATCGAGTGAAAGTAGCCGGAAGGAAGAGGAGAAGAAAAAGGAACTCGAGCTCAAAGAGCAAGAAGAGAAACATCAGAGAGAAGAGAGGAGAAAGACAGGGAACTGTACGAAGAGATTACGGAATACCACGACAATGATAAAATTTATTCAGGCAAAAGAGAAGGAGCGAGAAAGAGAAAAGGAACGTGAACGGGAGAAGGAGCGGCAGAGAGAAAGGGACCGCGAGAAGCGGGTCGAGGAGGAGAAAAGACGTGATGAGAAACGGAGGGAGATTCAGAAGTAAGACAAACTTGAGAAACACAAATTAATATGTCAATTCAGGAACAAGCGCAGACGCAGTCGTTCGAACACTTACTCCGATGAGGAAGACAGAGCTCGGATCAGGGACAAACCCGACCGTCAACGCCGAGATCATCGAGAGCCGAGAGTCAGATCTCCCGAACGGAGGAAAATACCCTCATATGTCGTTCCTCAGTCGTCGGCTAGTCCAGATCGGAAGCTCAACTCGACAGTCACTGTGAAACGGAATATTCGTCCGTCTGGAGAGTAAGTGAAAACACAGAGAATCAGTGAAACTCCTTTCTGTTTCAGTGTCAACGTCAAGGGACGTGGATCGATGTTCCTTCGTGCGATGAACGAGGCCAGTGTGAGTGCTGGATACGGACCACCGACTTCGAAGCAAGCCGAGCAACACGGACAAGACGAAGACGATATGTCTGATGTGGAGGCTCTGCCAACAAAAACGGACTCATCGCCGAAAAAAAGCATTCGCGAAAGGCTGAGCAGGTAGACAATGCGAAGAACATTTTCTGAGCCTCCCTGAATAACAATTTCAGAATCACTTCCAATGGAAATCAGCTGATTGAGGATGACGCAGTCGTTCTGGGCAGTCAGCCACAGACTGGCGGACCGCAGATGATTCTAAAGTTGGCCGGAGGAAAGGAAGCGATCAAAAGAACTCGCATTCAAGATCGCATTGTCGTTGATGATAATTTGCGCAGAGGGCTTCTGAAGAGAAAAGTCGCCGCGTCAGAGGAGCCGAAGAGTAAGCACGAGAGAATAATATTCGACATAGCTCAATCTCGTGACTCGACGCCGACTGATGACTCTCCGACGATGCGCAAATGGAATGGTCAGATTGAATTGGGCGACGACTCTGAATCTGACGACGAGGAGGCCGAGATAGATGCGTTCGTCGCCGAAGCGAGAGGAATAACGAGAATAGACAGTGTGCGCGAGGAGGAGGACGAACTGCCGCCGACACACCAACTGTCCGGAAAGTCGTTCGCCATCCACGTCAATCAGCACTATCAGCAGCCAGTGCCCACCTACATCCCGACTCCGTTGAGTGTCCTCCAAGAGCAGCAGAATCAGTTGAACGGAGGCTTCGCGAAGGAGGACAATCACGTAAAGGAACGGTGCATCTTCTGGCCAAAGTGCACGAAAGGAGACGCCTGCAATTTCATGCACCCGGTCAAGAACTGCACGTGCGTTGTTCTTTCACTTCGCTCTATTTTTAAGTAGCCTTCTTTTTCAGAAACTTCCCGAATTGCACTTATGGAATCCGCTGCCTCTTTATCCATCCACCATGCCGTTTCGACCGTTTTTGCACCAAGAAACACTGTCCATTCACTCATCACGGAACCGGCGGAGTTCAACCTGGAGTCAAGCCTGAAGCGAACTCTGAAAAATTCTATCCTCTCACTTCGAACCGAGTTTCTGCGGTCTTGAAGTCACCCGAGGTGCTTCCCAAGCCGACTGTTCGTGGAGCTCTCGGAAATCTCGCTGAAAAGTTGGCCGCTTCAATCAAGAAGAAGGGCTCTCCAACCGAAAAGAAGGAGGAGAAGACTGATGAAAATGAGAAGAAGGAGGCGGAAGCGGAAGGGTCGAAAGAGTTGACTCCGCCAAAGGATGATGCCAATTCGATCAAGCAACCAACTACCAAACCACTTCCAGAGTAAGCAAATGACAAATTCTCAGTAGAAAACAATCTTTTAAAGTTTCAGAATCGCTCCTCTCCAGAATATGATTCCGTGCCGCTACGGCGTCAGCTGCCGCAATCCGGTTTGCCACTTCAAACATCCGAAGGAGTGCAGATTCGGATCCAACTGCCGCAACCCCGGCTGCTACTTCTTCCACAAGCCGACCGCTGCTGCTGCTGCACCGACTACGCCGGTCATCGACAACTCCGCGGTTACTGCCAAGTACAAGTGGACTGCCGCCGCTCCCTAGTCCTCCACTCTCAAGCTCCCCGTTGCCTCCTCATTCTCTCTGTGAAAGTTGATCTGACGTGTCACTCCATACCCCTTCTTTCTCAGTGTCTTTTCCTCATTGCTTTCCTATTGTAAACTCTGCGGTCCCTCTCAACTATTCGTTTCGAAATTTTATCTTTTATCTAGCGATTTGTCAAAACGAATTATATAAGTATCGCAGAGCATTAGCTTTTCCCATTTAGTTATCTGTTCAACTGAGCTAGTAGTTCCTTTTTGCAGCTCTCCCCGATATTTCTTTGAATGACACTGTTCAATTCCAATTATATAATTGTACCGTACACTTTTTATTAGGAGCCGCTTCCGTTCCCGACTGCTCTGAGCTCTAAGCCAAACATTCCGGAATTGGATCTTCTCTCCTACCCCCCACTCCCACCGATGATTAATTTCCGAACATGTTCATCCCTCCCGTTTCTCCACTATTTTCGTCATGTTTTGTTGAAAAATGCCAAATCCGCTGAGAACGATAGTAATCTAGTTGAGAAATGAATATCTTTCCTCTCCGCAAACAAGGTTCTCAATTTGCAGAATCATCTCTGCTGACCATCTCGAGCAAGAGCACGAAATCAGAAAAGTGATTGGGGAAAAAACTGCTCCTCTCTCTCTCCAAAGTGCTCTCCAAACAAAAGCGCTGTTTGTGTCGGTCGGCCGGTCATTCTGCCCTTCCGTTCGCCTCATGATTCCCCTCTTTTTCCTCGTTTTCCTCGTTCCCATCTCGGCGGCTCCGTGCCGAATGTCTCCGTTGACGAAGTACCTTTCCGATTATGAGCAGGTTCGTTTCCCAACGAATTCCTTGAAAAATATCCATCCGGAGGATTGATGTTCGTTCTTTTCTAACGTTTTTCATCGGACACTTTCAACAAAAGTCTGGAATTTCGCTCTACCGCACTTCACGTGAACTAGTTACCGCGTCCGAGAGTTTTCTCCAGCTGTTTTCTCCAGTTTTTGCGCGACGAGCGAAGATTCAGCAATTTCTCGTGGTAGAGCGCGATTGCAAAAAGTCTTCGGTGTTTGTAGAAGTTTTATAATATTTCCAGCAAACTCTGCACAAACTGATAGTCACCGCTCGGAACGCGGGGGCGGACGAAGAAATGGTCCGCGAAAGCATGGACGAGTACCTTGCTCAAGTGCTTTCCCCGGAGAAACTGCTGGAATTCAAGGCGGATCACGACGAATTCGAGGCGCAGAGAAGGGGAAAACGGTCGAATGAGGACAGCGAGAGGAAGCAGGAACCGAAGAAAGTGTTCGATATAATCGATCAGTTCACAAGCGATTATCAAAAGTTCTACGAGGAACCCACAGCTGTTCGCAATCGGAATAATCTAAATTGATTGGAGAAGTATCTTTTGTGTACGGGTTTCAGAGTTTTTTTTCAGTTTTTTTTAACAATAATGTCAATAAATTTATGATTTTTTTTTAAATTGTCATCCGCACATTTTTTCACAGCGAGAATGATTCATTGGGCAGCAGAGGCACTCCTTTTTCTATTTCTGTCTCTTTACAATCATCTTGTTATCCCGTTCCGCGTTGCGTTGGAAAGGTCGAATTGGGAGGATTATCCACCTTTTGAGGCCGAAATGAACTCGAAGAAATTTGACTAATCTGATTATCGGGCGCTACAACGAAATGGAACTCGCACGGGATGTAACTGTTACGATTTGGAACTCGTAGTTGTATTTTCACGTTGCGAGTTCCAAATCGGATCAGTTCCATTCCGTGCGAGTTCTACTTCGTTGTAGCGCCCGATTATCGCGCCAAAATGCTTGTTGTCGGTAGAGCGCACTTACTCCGTTCTCAAAATACAGCCAGTTTCAAATCTCCATCAGTCTCGTTCTTCTTCTTGCAACAAATCGGGAAATAATGATAAGATCTTTGACAGATAGACTGTCAACTACAGCCATTCTCGAAGGTGTCACGCAACGTTTGTGCCACCCGCCTCAACATTTTCGAGTTGTTTGCGCATTTGCTCGGGAAAGGCCATGACCGCTATAATTGTGCATTTGTTTGCCTCTGTTGCGGCAAACTTTCAATTCGACCAACTTGTACACGATCTCAGCGGCGATTTTCAATTAAAACACGGATTCCGAGCGGATGAAATTGCAAACTGCAGCGACCCGCTCTGAAGAGCGACCTTCAAAAAGTCGTGTGTTGATAATTTGAGAGCGGGCGGCGTAGTCGTCGATAACGAATCGATATGATTGGGTTAAACTGAGTGGCGGAAGACGGGGATCAAACTGGTTCGAAAGAACAAGGCCGGCCCGGGTGTCCGCTCCCCTGCGTCTTCGCCCCCGCCGTGCTCTCTTCGCTCTCCCAACCCGTACCCTTCCCGTTCTCATCCCGTATCATTTTGTCCTCCGCTTGTCTGTCACCTCCGCCTCTCTTCCCAGTTGTTCCATGCATTTAGCGGGTGTAATCATCATCAATACTTTCCTTCTTCTCTTCGTTTTTCTCTGTCTCATCCCCTCTTTCGTACTATTTCTGTGATTGCAGATAATGATCAACTGATGAGCATAATGAGCATATCGCTGCATTCGGCCTCGTCGGACACGGTCTCTTTGACAAGCCGACGCACGATTTCCACGCATAAGCACTGGGCCGCCATATTCGATGAACGTATTTATCAGGTCAGACGCTTATCAATCGCACCTAGAACGATGATTGTTTGTAGGTGTGCAACATCGTCCATCCGGGACTTCCGATCGACTTCGATGCCGTCGAACACATTCGCTTCTTCCTCCAGAGTATTGTTTCTGAGGTATTCCATCTCTTCTTCCATTCCCTAATCCCTCGCCCACTTCAGCTGATCGAGGCACGTGCCACAAGTGTCGTTGAGGTTGACAAAATAGCAAAGAAGCTGTTCGGCTTCGGACTCGTCTCCGTTTGTAAAGATGCATGGGATAACATGCACCAGCAATTACAAAAGCACAAGTACCAAAAACCTAATAAATCTGTGCTGGAAAGTCAACATCGTTTGGCGGCTGTTATTAAAGTGAGTTGTTGAATTGAAATTGGCGCATGACGTCTTGAATTCAGGAGACACTGGGTCCACGCGAGAAAGACAAAAGGGATCGAGAGAAGCGAGAAGTCGAGAGAATCGCCAGTTATGTGTACTACGCGTGTGAAAGTGTCACGGAAGACGTGCTCCGACTCACCGGAAACTATGTGAAGAACATACGAAACAGCGAGCAAAAGATCACATTGGCTAATCTTGATGTGGCATTGAATGCTGACAGAGTATGGTAAAAAGCAGAGCTGGGCAAATTTCGGCCCAGGCTTTTTGAAGGCTCTTTAAGGTCCAGACTTTTGAACCACTTGCAATGATACGATCTGACGAAAACTTCACAGGCAAACCGGCGTGGGTGAAATGAGAGCGAGGCTTGGGCGAACGCTCATGCCGAAAGATGTACCAAACAAACCCTCGCCGACCGCCGGTGAGCCTGATTTTACCCACGCTGGTTTGCCTGTGTTTGCAGGATTCTTGGACTGGGAGTGAAGTATTTTGGGTTCAAGTTTCAGAGCGATCCGAAAATCCGATCGGTCTGATACCTGAACCTAATATACTTCAATCCCAGTCCAAGAATCCTGCAACGTTTTTGTCCGATCGTATCATTGCAAGTGGTTCAAAAGTCCAGGCCTTCAGAAAGCCTGGGCCGGCCTTTTGCGCAGCCCTGGTAAATTGCGACAAGAATCATAGCGACCCTCTTATTTTAGGCTTTGATGGAACTCCGAACAAAACTGCGAAATGAAGAAGAGGCTGAGTCACCGGGAGGATTCGGATTCCTCGCGGAATTCGAGGAATTTGTAGCCGAAGAGACGGAGCACGCAGAGAAAGCGACAGTGAACACGCAGACGTACGAAGCAGTTGCCGTCGAGTTTTTGCGCGACGAGCGAAGATTCATACGCGAGCTGAACCGAATCAACGTGTTCCGACGAAGGATCGAGTCGGTGGCGACCGAGGAGGACAAGATCATCTCCAGCAATCTGTTCGGAAATCTGTCGGAAATCCATGAGTTGGCTCTAAAAATTGAACGAACGCTGGAAGATGCGATCGAGTTGAATGACACGCAGTGCATAGGAATGGGCATCTGGGACCTGGCGGAGGCGTACGAATTCGACGCCTACACTTCGTATATAATGCGAGAAGGCGATTCGGATGAACGACAACTCGCCACGTTTGTCATCAACGACAACATCCACGGACTGATGAATAGTGCGCGATTTGCTCAGCTCTTCGAATCGGAAGATCATTTATTCAATAGTTCACTCGATGGGCAGTCATTCCGACTCGCTGTGCAGTACGTGCTTCCGCAGTTGTTGCACATTCCCATCTTTCACATTTATCAGTATCTCGACTACATTAATGTAAGCTTCGAGTTATTTAAGAAGCCGTATACCGAGCTTTCAGAAACTTCACCAAATCAGTTCAAGCGAAGAGGACCGCTCCGATCTGAATAATTGCCGAGTTGCGCTGAAAAGTGTGGGGTCAGCGGTCGATTCGATGTGCTCGATGCTGCCGGAACTCAAGTTGAAGATCACTTCGTTCCTAGATCAGCAGGCAAAGAGCGAAAAGATATACAATGTGAAACGACTCAATGAGATCCAGTCGTCTATTGATGGATTTACGGGCAGCCCGATCGGAAAGACGTGTAACGAGCTGGAGAAAGAAGGCGACATGGGAATGGTCCGCCCGTCACTCACCTTCTCGGGAGAGATAACCAAGAATAAAAAATGGAAAACCGAACGGTAAACAGTTGTGTTCTTCTATTCGCTAAAAATTGCTTATTTTCTAGGTTCGTCTATGTTTTCGATCAGATGCTTGTTCTCTGCAAACGTCACAAGAACTCGTTGAAGTTCAAAGATCGTCTGCCGGTTCACTCGATCGATGTTTTCGACATTCCGGATTCAGAAGTCACGAGCTGCTTCAAGTTGGAATCCCGCGATCAGTCGAGTCTTCCGAAGGCCTATCACTTTGTCTGTCGAAGCGCCGAGGAGAAAAGACAATGGATGACAGTTTTGGTGAAAGTGACGACGAAGAGTGTTCTCGATCGCATTTTGGATAATTTCGAGAAGGAAGAAGCGAAAAGAATACCTCTTATTATCCCGGGACCTGATCAGTACCGATTCGCCGAGCCCGATTCGGAGGAAAACATCTCGTTCGAAGACTACACTTCGAGCAGTGGGATTCCCGTTATCAAGAACGGAACTGTGCTCAAACTCATCGAAAGACTCACTTATCACTCGTATGTTCTCTGTTTTCATAATTTGTATCCCATTCCTTTTTCAGCTACACCGACAGCAAGTACATCCAAACGTTCCTCATCTCCTATCGCTCGTTTTGCACTCCAAACGACCTATTCAGCCTTCTTCTGGAAAGATTCAACATTCCGATTCCGAACAAACTGCAGCAACAGCAGAGACAAGGCGGAGGACCACTGGCGGGCCGATACGATACTGTGCAGTCCCACGGACTCTCCACTAATCCCGGTTATCACCCACTTTACGAACCGAGTTTCCAACGATTCAGGAAGGAATACGAGCGACCCGTCCAACTACGGTAGGACTTTGAAAGACCTGGATGAGACTCTCGAAAATAGGCATTTTCAGAGTATTGAGTGTCATTAACCAATGGGTGAAACTTCACTGGTACGACTTCGCGTGCGATCCAATGCTCCTCGACGCCCTCGAACTGTTTCTCAATCGATGTTGTGATCCTCGTGAGAAGCTCACGAAGCAGCACAAGAAGTTCTGCAAGACTATTCTGGCGCTCATCGAGAAAAGGATCAAGAATCCGCCAGGAGCACAATCGCCCGAAAACGGGGAAAAGACAGAAACGGAAGAGGGGCACGTGAACAGCGCATTCGTGTTTGGAGACGACCAGCAACAGCTGCAGGTGTACACGAACGAGAGTGCCCGTGAAAACCAGTTTGCCTCGAAAATGCCTGAGGTATTCACTGTTGACTTGTGCTCACCCTCTTCATTTGTTCCGTTTTCAGACTCTCTGGCACACTGCCCAAAAGGGAGACGTCGAGCATTACGACCTGCTCACTCTGCACCCTCTCGAGATCGGAAGACAGGTGCGAACTGATCCCATCTGGCCTTATTTGGTCTATTACCGATCCTTCAGTTGACACTTCTCCATTTCGATCTCTACCGTGCCATCCAACCGATCGAACTTGTCGAAGCGGCATGGACCAAGTCAGAGAAGTGGAGGACGAGCCCGCAGTTGCTCCGTCTCACAGACCATTCCACTCTTCTCACCTACTGGGTGTCTCGTTCGATAGTGGAAACAGAATCACTCGAAGAACGGATGGCGATGTTCAATCGAGTGCTGGAAGTTATGTCGGTGTTCGAGGAATTGCACAATTTCACCGGACTGGTCGCCTTCTACTCCGCACTGAATTCTGCGTGCGTCTTCAGACTAAAATGGTGCTGGGAAGTATGTTTCATTCAAATTTGATACAATTGAAAATATTGGTTACTTCAGAGGTTGGATAGCGAGAAGCTGAAGTGCTTCGACCGATTCAACCTGCTCTGCGAAAGACGATGGCACGAAATGCAGAAGCGACTCTCCTCGATAAACCCGCCGTGCATTCCCTTTTTCGGTCACTATCTCTCGAACATATTCTTTCTCGAGCAGGGAAACAGCACATTCGTCAAATCTCCGGTAGCTAAAGAGAATATGAAAACGTCGGTGAGTAGCCGTCCGGAAGCAGGTGTGCCTTCGTCTCCCTACCTGGAAAACACCTGTCCCGTCCGAAGCCCACCTTATTCACCTCCTCTTGCAGGACCCGCCGGACAGTAAGCAGATCAACAAGCTTGTGTCGTTTCTTAAGTGCCGGAAGATCTCCGATGTCATCCGCGAGATTCAAATCTATCAGAACGAGCGATACTCGTTGACGTTGGAGCCGACGATCCGAGTTAGTTTCTTCCTCCTCTTCCTCTCCATCTCTTTTCTTTTCTCACGAAGACTGATGTGGGAAACGGCCGCGCGGGTCTCAGCTAATGATACTTTGTTTCGTGAGGGGGTCTGCCCCTCCCACAATTTCCGGTGCCGTTCTCCCTTTCGCACCTCGCCCATTTGCTGCGCGTACCAACTGTTCGCACTCTCTTATTCGCCCCTCTGCTTCCCAGTGACTCACTTCGTCAACTTCTCAAAATCAGAGGAAAGCTGACTCATATCAGTCGAATGTTTTCATTCCCGCTCACTTTGTTTCTCAGACGCCGTGCTGCTCACTTTCTTCCCCAATGTTTACGAGCTGCTGCCAACGGTCAACTAGCCGGCTTGTTTCGGGCAGCCTTTTCTTTCGCACTTCTTTCTCCAATTCCCCGCTGGCCACTTTGTCAGTCGTTTTCGTTTTCTCCCTTTCAACACCCTGGCTGCCCCAGTCTAAATAAGTGTTGAAAAGTGGCCCTCGACCGGAATGAATTAGAAGTCAACTACCGTAACAGCTCTAGAGAGAAACCGTTTGTTACGGAGACTTTGACCCATGCGACGGTGACCGAAACAATTATGAAATGAGTAGTTTCCTTCTGCGCCCGTTTTTCGGAATTCCGCATTAGTTCCGGCTGTTTAGACACGGACTGCTCTTTTCCTTTTTTAGTTTTAGTATAGGTCTTTCCTTCCGAACATCGCCTTCCCCTCCACATTTCTATTCTCCCGTTCTGGCATCTGTTTCTACAGAGCCTAACGACCATGTTCCCAGGGATTTCCTCTCTGTTCGAGCGACAGTCTCCGGTCGTAACTTACGTCTGGCATGTGCTGTCACCCCCGTCTATCCTCATAGTTTTCTTGCCATTTGGCTTTTTGTAATTACAGAAACAAAACAAAGAGCGTTGTGAAACGTATCCTCATTTAGACGGCAACATCAAATATCGTAAAAGGTTCTTGTATGCATAATTGCGCATCACAACTCCGCCGCCGCCTTCATTTCCTTTTGTTCTTCTTTTTTGGTTACCCGCCTCATTTCCTGCCCACACTCAACCGGATTGACGTCGAGAGAGAAGACGATGCACAACAGCATATCCGGTTATGCTAACCAAATCACCTCTCATTCGTGTGCTTTCCATCCATGTCAAAGGGTTCATTCCCATTTCGCATTCATGCGCTTTCCCTCACTTTTTTCCGTCCGTTCCCGCCTCCACCGCCTCTTCCTTCGTCTCCTCGTGTCTTAAGTGACACACACACCACTTCCGGCTTTTCTTGTCTGTTCCGTTCCTCTCTCTCTCTTTCTCTCTCTCGCCACAATCACCCTCGATCCATTTTGTTTTGTCGCTGATCCAATTGTTTCAACTACGACAAAAAACCGTCCTGTTATTATTGTATTGTACGTCCGCAGTCGGGTTTTGACCAGATTCTGAAGCGTGGGCGGTCATAATGCTATGCGCGCGCTCTGTGGGCGGTGAACGCGGCGGCCGATGGTGTGAAGAGGAGCGATTACGAGCAGTAAGCAGCGGCGCTTCATATCGCAGACTTTATTATCCGGGCACCTTCGGAGAACCCTCCCAGGACGTTTGACTTCAAATGAATCACTTCCTGCTTTCAGCTATGTGTCCTCATAATTTTTTGTTTGCACACCGTGTTTTTCTCTTTCATCCCGCTCTGTAACACCCAAAATCTCGCGTGCACATGCAACCTTCGCGAATTCTCAGAAAACAGAACACCTTTTCCAACGAATTCATTTCTCGGAATGGAATTTTGTCTGAAAGCAAACATCGCCTACCGCATTCCGTTTCATTTGCTCTCCTCCCCCTTATCCATTTGTTCTCATCCACCTTGCTGCCGCTCTCACTGTTTATGATTGATTTATGGCCAGGGATCTGGCGCCGTTTATGCCTCCGCAATCAACTCTGTCTGCTCTCCTATCTTTCTGTGCTCTCTACGACCCTAATAACTTTTGATGGACTGGTCAGGGCGCTCCTGCTCAGGAGGCCGTTCTAGTGACCGCACACGTGTCTGCCATACAGCGTTTTGATGAATAATTATGACTGCCGGCTCAGAAAAAATATCGGCGCCACCTGCTCAGTTACTACCGGTTGCAATTTTAAACTCATATACATTTCAAATACCGAAAAAGCAAGGGTAGAAATGTGAGATTAAAATAGATCCCCTTCTTGTTTATTTGCCAACGCATATGTAATTGGTCTAGGATCGCTGCTCAAAGATAAGCAGATCAATAACCGACAATCAAAATAGTTGGCGTCGTGCCAGAAGAAAACAGCAAAAACAATGTTATTTCCATCTTGAAAGACACACTTAACATCTAATCTCATTTCTCACCCATTTCCGTTCGTACCCGCTCTTTGTCGTACTCACATTTCCTCGCTGACTCATCCCATTTCAGTCATGTTTATGGTTCGCCTTCGTCGTCGAATCCAACGTGCTCGCCATGTCTACACGTGTTCCCGTCGTGACTCGGACCGTCAACCTCTTATCGAGGCACCACTAGCGTCGGCGCCTTTGCCACCTGCACCAAAAAAGACGAAAGCCCCGAAGAGACGTCCGTTGCAACGTGGCGGATCGACGAATGTGAAACGGCTGTTGGCTCGAATGAAGCTCTTGGTATGCACCGAAAAGCAGTTCAAAGCTCTATCGTTGAGCCTCAAAACACGGGAAAGACGGGCTCTAAAAAGGGATATCTAAACTCTGCTCTCTTCCATTTTAAACGAGTGACTCATTGCAGCAGCCACAAATTACGCGCATGTAGGCGACAGAAATGCGTGAAGTTTGGTCGGCTATGGCAATTTGAAAAGCTTTTAGGTTGCACAAAAGCGCAGTATACTGAATCAGTAAACTATTTTGTCTCGGTTCCGTTGCTCCGTAGCTTGAACAAGCGTGTTTCTACTTCCATGCCCCGAGTTTGCTAATCGGGAAACGTGACGGAAGTTTCGTGTCATCTTGAGAAGATTTTAAGGTGTAGAATGTAGAAGATGATCAGAAGCAAATAGGACGTCTTCCGGCTGACATCACCTATGTCCTTTGAAAGTCTCGAATGGAGACAGTCTCTCAGCTCACCAGGGGTCCATGAAGACGTGGACGAATGGATGGGAACCTTGCGGGAACCCCCTGGACAAATGACTAATTTGGGAACGGTTTTTGTCTGAAGTGAACACTCGTATTCGAAAATTAACGAATTTTCGTGGGAATTACGGAACATTCATCTTCTTTCTTGTGTTTTGTTCCTCCCCCATTTCGAAGGAATAGCTTGCACTCGTTCTGATGCGTCGGAATGTGACACTAAAAGTTTTTCATAAACTCAGTAGACCTTCCTAACTACAAAGACTACAAAATAATTTGTGGCTGTTAAAAAAAAAGATGCTACATTCTTTCTGCCTGTAAACAGAAACAGTGATGTGCTCAGAGATCACATCTGCTGATTGAGCCGTTCCCGATAATAACACCTGATACCGTGTCACTGCAGCTGTTCTTCATCGCGCCCTACGTAGTTTCGAATGATTTCATTTCTTCGCAGATGTTGCACTTCTATCGCCTGCAAAGAGAGAAGTAGAGAGAGAAAGACGAATGTACTCTTCGTATCCCTCATGCCTATATTTACTCTAGCTCGCATGCTCGAAAAAGACACGCAGCGGCAACATGAAACACTCGTATGAGTCACTCAGCTTGGTTCAGGAAAATCATGGAGCACGTTGGGGACCCTGCCTCTTCTCTGCGTCTTCCGAGCCCTCCATCTCGGGTGGTTCCGCGCGGCGCCGTCCCTCGGTGCCAGGCGCCGCCGCGTACCCGGGATTCCATGAACATAGCGGCGCGAGCAACATCTCGAATCCGTCGCCTCTGCTGACGCGGCACGCTTCACCACGGTCGACGAGCTCCTAGGTTTAATTGAGGACGACTCAGCAGCAGCCGCGACTCTCGTCTCCCTCGCGCCCATCTTCTGCTTCTCCGCTCCTCTTCCCGAAACTCCGCCCATTTCGACATCGGGCGGAGTGAGGGAGGGGGATGAATGAGCCGGAGCCGCGAGTGAAACGAGAGGGAGCAATGAGTCATTTTGATTTTGAGCACTAGAGGCGAAAAGCGTGATTATGGAACCTCCACCGGTTCCGCCCTACCTGCCGGACCCACCGGACGAACCGATCTTAAAGAGCTTCTACTTCGAGCCGGATCACAGTAGTATGAACTGGCAGACGACGAAAGACGTAATGATTCTGTGTGAACCGTCGACTCATCGCATCTCGTGTGCCATCGTTGAGTCAACCACTATTCCTCCACCTACCATATTACTACCAAAACGAGTGAAGCCGCCAATCTCGAACGTCCGTCGTCGATTTCATCGTGTAAAGGTACAAAAACATTTGGGCATTCCATTCCTTCGCTTCCTGTCATTCCTAGGGGCCATATTACAAAGTGTCCCCCTGTAATCAGCCCGCAATCATTCTCATGTTGTCCTAAAACTTTGTGTTGTAAACTGTGCCGAATGCCTTTTCCAGGCAGGTGTCATACTGTCCGCGTCCTTCTAGGAGGGGCGGAGTCGGGCCCTTTTTAATAGGTGTCAACAGGCGAGCAGTCCTCAGTCTTTGTCCACAGGACGACCCTACTACACCCTCTCGCTCATCTCTCTTCCACCAATCCGCACACCCATATTATCCCTTTCGCACACTGTCCCTATACTGTGTGTTTCTTTGCATTGTGCAACTAGTGCTCCTTCGTCCCCTACTTACTACTGCCGTATTAGAAGAAAGCCATGCTTCTCGCTCGACAAACTGGGGTATGTTTATTTTATCGTGCATATTGACATCATTCCCATTTTTCGGAAACGACAAAATATTTAGTGCCTAGTTGGTGTGTGGCCAAGACTAGTACTAGCGGCAGTTGCCTTCCAGTTTAGTACAGTTGGAAATTCGTGATACTTTTTGCGTTCCCCATTCCCCCTCCTTTTCGTAGAAACATGGTATTTACACATCGAATGGGAGATGCTGCAGGGACACTTGATAATATTTGCAAATATGCACAGACTTCCTCATTCTCCGTTCGTGTCGCTGGGCTAGTGCCACGTCAGAAGAGATCGCCGAAGAACGGCAACTTGTTTACACCGACCGGGAACTCCAATCCATTCCGAGAATTGGATTGCCTTTCTTAGTGTCGAACATCAGACATCAGGCGATGACTCTGTCAGTGTCCAACCACTTACTAATTGCCTTTCCCAAGTGGTTAATCTTGTAATTATCTCTTAGACAGATCTGTACCATACGGAGAGACTAATTGTAAGGTCCTGTAAATGACAAGTCCTTAGGTACCAGGCGGTCCTTTTTGGCCTGTTCGAACACTTCTTTTGAATAGAGTGATTTTTACCGCTGTTCGCACCTGACTGTAGACAACGCGGTGTCAAGTGTGATGTAATACGGTATTACGAGGCCTAAGATTATTGTTTCGAACAACGGACTGATGATGACCAGGTGTCATCGGGATTATGCAATCCACACGTCTCTTCAGCCATCACCTTTTCATGATGGACCACGTATTTGAGGGGACTGGAGTAGGTGAAGACATTCGAATGAGTGGCTGCGGACTGCGAGGGAAAGGGTGGTCTTGTGACCCATCAGCTGAGAGGGCTCCATTCAATTTTTCAAGAGAGATAGAAACAGAGGGCATCTGGCAGTTGATGGCTAAAAGAAATAAATTGGCGTGTTCTTCTGCAAGTGCTAGGTGCATTCGTTCTATGCTTCCCCTCGACCCCAATGCGAACCGGTCGCCAGGCAGGTCCAGCAATCGCCATGATCCTTATGTCACGGGTTGGACAGCAGTGCCTTACACGGTAATCATATGACTGAACTGTTGACTGCTTTCGGCGATAAATCACTGAGAGTGTGTCAATCCACGCGTCATTCACAGCCCTTCCAGTTCTGAGATGGCAAACACTTTGTTCCTTTCCCCCCAGTATCTATCCGTTTCCCTCGCCTCCTCCCCAATTCGACTTCCGGCGGTTCGATTCGAATAGGAAACAAAGATGACCTATGATGTTTTGCGTTTCTATTTCGATCATCACAGACACTAAAAATAGCATTCCTACTGTGAAGGAGGAACCTGTCTTGCCAGTTTATCTTTGAACTTGGCCTTTTTGTGATAGTTTTTTGACAGCTATGAGATTGATGAAGATGCTACCTCTGCTTCCGGCGGTGGAAAAAGTGACTTGCACAACGAGCAGCTGCCAGCAGAACTTTGTGTTTTGGCGGTTAGAGTATATGCCCCACTGCTCCCCTTCCGAACTACGTCTCGTGATCTCCGATTCATGTTTCGACGACGTCGAGTGACCATTCAAAAAATAGATGGCTTGACACCTTCCTCAGCCAGACGGTGATCGGTCAATGATCGTTTTGATACTTTCCCTTCTCCTCCAGTTGATCGTCGCTTTGTTTTCGACACCTCGTCATGTTAGTCTCCCGTTCTTGCGCCTGCCTGCAGTCGAATGTCACATGACACGACACTTGCTGAAATTACCTGCGATCCAGCATCTGGGCGCCCGTCTCTCCGTCCTCCGGCTATACAACACTTCCGGTGAAGCAATTGTGCGGCGCTTCCTTTCTCCCGCACACACCCGGGGCACTCCCATCCACCTCCGCCGTCATTTTTTATGAGAAAAAACGGATAATGTCGGCCGGAACGATCGGATGATGGCAGAAAGTGGCACACGGGTGGCTCTCCGGCCACTTCTTTAGTATCGCATTACTGTAGATGAGTAGGTAAAAAAAAGGTTTGCCACAGACACAAATAAGTCAGATTGCCAACCAGGAAGTGGTATAACTGGCTAAGAGAACCGACTTGTTGTTTTTTCAAAAAATGACTTTGCTCATTCTGCTGATAGACTTGTTCTCTTTTCAACCTTCACCTGGACTAACTCATAAAGAAACAAAGAATTTCGAAATAGACACTACAAACAAATTGACACTGTTTCGATCTATCGGCCGAATCAATCATATCCGGCCCGCTATTATCGCCATATGACTTGTTACGACGCCTTTAGTCTTCCTCGATTCTCCTCGTTTTTGTCTTCTTTCGCTAATGCGGTCTGGAATGAATGCTGGCGCCAAAAGTGAAGGAAATGTTGGGGTTGAGAGGAACAGAACGGAGAAGAAGTTGGAGAAATGAGAAAAAGAGGAGACACGCTGACAGTCGGTCGGGCCGCCGCACGCATTCTCTCCCCGGTGATAACAAAGCACTTCCGGTGCGACGTGGCCTTTCCTCGTCACGAATTCGCTTCATTTCCAGCTTCTTCTCTCGTCTTCTGATGTCATCGGTCACACCAGGCCTTACTCATCTTTCCGTCTGTGATGACCAACAGATATTAGAAAACGGATTAAAGACGTGCATATTTTAGGAAAAGCACAAGAGATTAGCCCATCCGAGATATCCCTCCGGATCGGAATTAGGCGAAAGTTTGTAGTTCTGCTGAAATTGAAAAATGTGTAAGGGACCGAAGTTCGGCTGTAGGGAACTGATCACTTCCGACAATTGACGACATTCCTCCAATCATAGCTAAACCAATACGCGCTGACACTTTGTCATCTTCGCAGACTTCCGCAGCTTTGTTCGCGCTGCTTCTCTCTTTTGCGGCGTGTCTGAATTCCCTCTATAAATCTCCTCTTCTTCGGCGACCTTTTCCGATATCATTCCTTTTTCGGACCGCAACAAGTACTCATGCTATCGTATCATTTCTGTTGCTGCACAACGCCACAATCGCCCACAGAAAAGTGGTCGTTCCAGAAAGTAGGCTTTTGGGGTTTAGAAAATCTAAGCACATTCTGAAGAATGTAACCATCAAATCTTCAAATAATCTCTTTTGCAGCAATTCTTCGAGTCGATCAATCCGAGAAACGACTTCAAAAGCAATGAAGACTTGGAAGAGTACTTGTACAACAAGTCGCTGGAGATTCAGCCGAAAGGACAAGACGCCCCCGCCTCTGAAGTGGTTTGTCTTGCTTCAGATGACAGGAGCGTAACTTATTCAATTTCAGAAGCCGAAGCACAATGCATCGACTCTCCGTTCGCCTGGAGTCAAGCCACCGAAACAGGGAAATCATTACTCGGCCAACCATCCGATTGGCCTTCATTTGCACACGCAACTATCTCATCCGGTCGGCCACCAATCGAGCACTGTTCCTAACACTCCGGTTTCTGCTCACGAGGCCAAGCGCAGCTTCTCTCAGAATCAGGAGGACAGTCAGTTCGCACTGGTCGACGTGCGATACGATCGGAAAGGAAACCAGCAGAAGATTCGTGAGTTCATTTCATTCTTGGCTGTTAGCTGGGAGAACGTGAAAGGGGGCGATGTAAACACCGCGGTTTTTTGGGCAAAGTTGTGCGATCGGACATCTTCATCTGAAGAGGGGAGACGGCAGACGTCGAGAAAACGGGGCATAACACTTATGATTGGCGTGCGAGAGACGCAATCAGTCGTCACGACCGTTCGCCGGATTGTCGGCCGTCCCCATCTTCGTTTCCTTCCTCGTTCTCGAATATTCCCTCAATGAACTTTTTATTCCGCAAAAGAACCGGAGGATCCCGTCCCTTGTCGCCGACGCCTACTCTCAAAGGTCCGCTCCGCCCTCTCCTCACGCGCTCTCGCCTAGTCTCCACCCACTTCCCATCGTCCCTTTCCTATCACATAATATAAAACTATGACCCGGTGTTCAGCTGTTCTTCAACCTCCTCCACTGGTGCCACGTGTTCGTAACCAGACAACCAGCATCTCGAGTTCACTGCCACCGACCACTCAAGCCCCGATGCCACCACTTCCAAGGTCTTCCGGAATCATGAGCACCGCCTCAAGCCCGACGAGCACCTCGACGACCCCCAGCTCGGCCGCTGGTCCTGCTCCGAAGCTCTATCCGAGACGCGTCGCTCCGCCGATGTCCCCATTGGCTAAATCTCCACTCACTCCATCAAAGGGTTAGTCTTTCCCTCTTCTTTTTCGTTTCTATCCATCTTTTTCTGACTACTGCACTTACCGAAACCTGTTTATCATATCAGTGTCTCATCGGTTCTTTTAGTTCATTCAGAGTAGTAGTTGGTGTCTCTTTCAAAAAAAAATCAAATGCGATTGAAGTGTAATCGTTTCCGATTGCAGACAATTCGCCTTCGCCATCGGCCTTCCAGTTCCCGATCGTCTACGAAGCGCCACCCCCACTTCCGCCCCGTCCGTCGAACTCCTCCACTTTCGATGCCTCTTCTTCATCGCCGAGCACCTCCTCATCGGCCAAAGAGAATCAGGAGCAGTTGCGAGTTATCTTCGATCGGTAAGACTTGAAAGGTTTTTATCATTCGAAAGTTTTCCCAAGTTTCAGAGAAGAATCCCACTCACCGACGGTGCGTCTCTCCGTGCCTCTCCCTCCGGCTCTTCCTCCTCCGAGAGGATCTTCCGTCTTCGGGGCGCCACCTCCACTTCCACCAAAATCAAAGTGAGTCACTATTATCACTGTAGACATTTTCATTTCTGTACTCTTCAGTCGCCACAACAGCAGTAGTCCAACCTCTTCGGATCCTTTCGACGACCCGACGTCTCCGTCGATCTTCGTCAACACTCCGCCACCACCATTGCCCCCGAAGACGTACAAAATCAGTAGAAAGGCAGATAAGTAGATTGCACCCGTCTCCGTTTTTATTTCCGAAGCCATCTTGTTTGTTTTCCTTTCCAGTCAAATAGTTTCATTGTACTTGGCACGATGCTCTCAATAGTCCCTCTCATCTTTCTCCCATCCATAATTAGCCCCATATGTACACTGCTCTTTTGCATCCTTCTCACCATCCGCCGCTCTCTACTTCTCTGTCTTCTTAGCGATCTCACGTGGATAGTCCAAAACACGCGACTCGTCCGGCCACTTCCAAATATTTTGAGATTTCCCACACATGTCCTGTGATAAAAAGCTATCCTACTCTTTCTTGAACTCTCTTTCTACTTCTTGTCCATTGCGTCTGGTTTTATATAAATAGTTTTCAACAAAAACTCAAAACAATGCTTCATTCGAACACAATTTATTTGCTTTTGGGCTCTTCAACACGGCTCGCCGATCGTTTATCCTTCGGAGCAGCCGGCACCACAGGAGCAGCTATCGGAGCCGAAACGGTCCTGTCGAGCGTCGCCATGCTCGCCGTCTTCTTCTTCTCCTCCTTGCTCCCCGTGCTCTTTTTGCTCTTCTGACCGGAAACCACTTCCTCTCCAGTGGTGGTGCCCATCTGCGACGAACTCGGCTCCATCTCGATGTCATCCACATCCGATCCGATGTCGAATATCTCGTTTCCCGATGGATCGTACGTCACTTTTTCCAGTTTTATATTGTCGGAAGATTGGCCGGCGGAGGGATCTGCAACAGATCGGATGGTTGTGACGATCAACAAAAGAGCACGTACATCGGGCTCCTTGGGAATGTAGATGGTTCCCTTCTTGACGAACTTGCTCGATCTCGTATCCGACTTGTGCTGAGCATTTGCTTTATTCACGTGAGCTCGCAACTTCTCCCGATTTTGTTTCACTTCGAGAGTCTGAGACTTGCCTTCCGGCTCCAACGATGGTTTTCCCGAGGTTTCTACACTGCACTTTACGACGTTTCTCTGCAATACTCTAGTGATATTTGTCAAATTGATAATCAAACTCACGTCGGTAAACGGATCATACGTGGAGTCCACGGATTTCAGATCAGATGGATGGATGTTGGCAGCCGCAGAGGGAACGGCGACGTTTGGAGGGTTTGGAGGAAGCAGAGGCATCGCCGGGCAGCTACTGCTTCTCCGAAGTTCCGACTGTTCCGATTTTTGCGAATCATTGTTTGCCGTTTTTTTGCGAAAAATGTAAAGAATAGTGAGGACAGTAGCACTGATAAAAAGTAGGGCGAGCACGGAGAGGAGCACGAAATGCAACAGATTCCAGGAAGAACTGCAATGGAAACGCAACTATTTTCAATTTTGTAACCATCGAAAACCCTTGATTCATCTGATCTATTATCGACTTCAATTGCGAGCATTCCTGTGGACACGTCAATTGTCCCGGATTCCGCGAATCTCGTTTCTGAATGTCAGACTTTCTCTCATGAATCTCATAACTTTCTCACTGAACAGACGACTGTTGCTGGCTGTCCCTGAGCAACCCGTTCCACGCGTTTTCGCATGATATCACTTCCCTGAGAGCTTCTGAGTAACAAGAAAATCAAAAATATCATCTTCGACATATTTCAGTGACTTGAAAGATCTGAACAGAGCGTTTCGTGCCACTCACATATCTAGCCGTTCTGACCTGTCATAGAAGGCGTGAGAGTCGGAATCCAACACGACAATCCGAATATTTATGAATGAATGAGCTTTTCACGTGATCGATAAAACTTGAAATTGATTGGCCGAAACAGAAGGTCACGTTCGGTCAGTCTGCCTGAATTTCTGGCATGTGAGCAATTGAGAGTTCACGTTAAACTTTCCTAAAAGTCCGAAAATTTGATGGGGAATTTTCAGGAGATGAGTTTTTCTTTCTGAAATGGAAGATGTCACAGTAGGGGTTGGTCAAACTGTTTTCAATATTGCAAAACGAAAGAGTGTAACTGAAGATCCAATTGTGAATGCTGTGTCAGTTTAATTCAGGCTCTTCTGCTCTTCTGCTCTTCTGCTCTCCTAAGCACGTCTGGAACATCCGTTCAAATTAGTCTGCTCATGAAAATGTTTGAAATGTTACACTTTATATTCGTGAGAGCAGTTTTTCAATTATTTCCGTTTCCTCTTCGAAAAACTTTCTCAAAAACATGTGTGTCATCCCGATGATCTCCCCTTCTGCAAATGATTAAAAACACTTGTTCTATGGAAAATTCTATATTCAAGAGAATCAAATAGGATAATAAAAAACAGCTCTCCAAACAAAGTGAAAAATACGAAGTAGAGATAATAGGTACTTGGAATACTGTAATCGTGTGTGGACTGAAATTGTTTTGAGAGTTTGGGGGTACAGAGAGAAATAATTGAGAGAGGGAGAGAGACTGATATGAACTGGAAATGAATCTGCTATGGAAGAGTACAATGAGCAGTCCTAAGAGTCGAGAGCACTTGGGAAAAGGAACGGTTTGTATGTGTGTGTGTGTGTATCTGCGTCGAACCCTGTGTTGGTCACAAAAGAACGGAAATGAAAACAAGATAGTCATGAAGAGTTGAGGAAGAAAAGGAGCTGGAACGGGTCATGGAGCAACACTAAGAGGGGAGCAAAAGAGCCAACTGATCAGTTAGAAAAGGGGAAAGACGGTGTCGACACAAACATTCTTCGATTCGACAGGAGATTTCGGGGGGCAAAGATCAGAAGAGAACTGTTCAGGAGCGGAATTCGGAAATAAATAAAAGAATGTTCATGTGTACAACTGTCGTCACTCGTGAGGAGTCGACAGATCAACCCAACTCGGAGCGAGCGCATCGACCGTCGGAGCCACCGGGAATCCCATCATCGGATTCATGAAAGGCATTGCGCTGAAACCGAACACACTGGAAGGTTGGATAAGAGGAAGAAAGAGCAACTTACGGGTTGGGGAACGAGGGGAATGCTCCGTAGTTCATCGTCCTCTGCATGTACAGCTCGGCGCCCGGATAGTGCATCGTGGCGGCTGCCAACGCGGCAGGATCCGGCGAGTAGTTGGCTCCGCTGTCGGATCCGGAATCCGGGCTCGGGCCGGGAGACTGCTCACTTCGATTCCGTCGCCGATTCCTCGTCACATTCATCTGCGGAACTCTTCCAGCTCGGTTGTTCTGATCGATCATCGGCTGCACAATTCTCCGTCGAGCATTGATGAACCTGCAATCATTTCATTTTCATCATCGTCCGATCCCTCTCACTTTGCCAATTCACTCAGAGAGACTCATCTCGCCCGGCTAAACAACCACTAAACGTGTCAAATCGCGACAATTTATGTGCGTCACTTAAACTATGAAACCCAAGGCTAGTCGCAGGAGAGAGAGGCAGCAGATAAGAATCAGAATAGCAACAGATACGTTGACTTCTGCAGAAGAAGAACCAAGTCGACATCATAAAACTCACATAAATCGAGTTAACCACAACTAGTGACCAACGACTTGTGTCACACCACTAATATAAACTGTTTGATGAGCACTTAAAACTTTTTTATGGGTTCAGTTTGGGCACGCTCGCGCAACGTCTTCTGATCGCAATCTCTTCTGCAACTTGTCTGCTCTAGAAGTGCAACCTGCCCCCGGGAGGTCTTCTGAATCCCGGCGCTGTCAATCAAAGCCTTCGTCTTCGGCGCCGCGGCGAGGTTCTATCAATCTTGGTACCTCGTCAATCGTAATCAACGAGTCTATAAATCAACGTCTTGTTGCTTTTAATCTTTCTATCCTCCTCCATATCATCTTCAAGTGACGGCGCCCGCTCTCGATCGCCTCAATCACTTCTTTTTCATAACTGACACCTCCACCGTTCAACTTGACAAATCGACCCCCATCGGAACGAGGAGGAGCGAAAATGAAGAAGAAGAAGAAGAAGAAGGAGGAGAAGAAGCGTATCCTGTGCTTTCGTTTCAGAAAGCGAATCGCCGCGTCGGCTCGTTTCTCCGCCAGTGTGCCCGCTCTCTCGTCGCTCCCCCGTCTTCTCCTTCCACTATTTCCCACTGCTTCGCTTCGGCTTGTCAACGTCGCCAGCTGCGTCGATCCATCATTGCCAAGGCTGTCTCTCTGCCAGCCCGCGTCCGGCTTCTCTCCGTCTCACACACTCTCTCGTCGCCTCTGTTCGAATTGCCGCCTAGGAGTACGGTAATCGACTGGGGACGACGACGACGACGATGACGAAGAAGAAGACGCAGCCGACTCTCCCTCCAACTGTTGCTTTTTTCAAATTTGAATGCACAACTGTGAAAAAATATGTGTTTGGCCGTTGAGCGGGTGCCAAATTTGACTTTAATTGAATCGCCAAGAAGCATCTTTTCACTCTTCTCCGGCCGAAACAACAACTCGCAGGTCATTTGTTATGCATTAGCGAGAACGAGCGGCTCCATCCATCTTCCAACTCCTTCGGGAGCTTCCACATGCTCTACCCAAGCAATCTTCTTATCATCCGCTATCATCAGTTTTGATCCCCGTGATGGTCCCTCCTGCTTCTTCTCATCCTCTCCGTTGACCGAAAAAGGAGGCGTGGGAGGAGCAGCAGCAGCAGAAAACGAATAAGTGGAGGTGGCCGATTCATGGGTGGTCGTACGTCAGTTTGACACGAAATGTCAGTCAAACGTCCACTCAATGAGCGTTGTTCGCGGCAGGATAATGAGACTGAATCGTTGAAGATTCGGTCCAGTTCCTGACGGAAAAGACGAGGATGACGGCCAGGTGGCCAGTTGCAAACAGTTCTCCCTTCTTCAGAAAACGAGGGCTCGTCGTCTGATTTCGAAACCGCCCATCTTCCGGAACAAAGGGACGGGACAAAAGTAGTTGCGGAGGTCGGAATGACATCGAAACCGCCGCAACAACCCGTCAATTTATTATTGCCCGCAACAAGTGTCTCCTCCAAAGTCAACTGTTTGGCGACACATTCAGGATAGATAATGAGCGGGTGCTCCGGTCGAATCTCTGCTGCCATGCGCATCCCATTACCGACTGTTTGGGTGCAATTGAGCATGATATAATTGGCAATCGCTACCCAATTTCTAGTTGATTCACACCTCATAAATCATTGGCATCAAAGGGTGAAGGCAAAAGATAAGATGTCGATTGATCGGCTGTCACTTCAGATGAACTGCGTTTGAAACTGTGAAAGCGGGCGCGCTGTACTTGGAGAAAACCCCTCAGTAATCTGGCAAACTTGGACGTTGCACAGGTCGGACCCCCATGATAATCTAGGCACTCATCAGCGACCGGAATGACGCAATCGCCGGTCAAATACAGTGTTTATCCTCGATCGCGCACGCGCTCCGCCGGCAGACGCATCCCGAACACTCTAAAGTCGCCGACACAACTCGGCATCCGCTTTCGTCTCCAGTCATCCGATACCCCCCCGTCAAAAAGAACATACACTTTTGAATACATAAACAATTGGCGCACATGAAAGGAATGCTTGAACTCACCAGTTATTGACCTGAAGAATCGTGAGACCCGTTTCCTGTGCCAGTGATCGCTTCTGCTCTTCAGATGGGTACGGATGCTGAAATCAATTTGTTATTCGTCCGACATCATTTGTTTCCGTTTCCGCGGGACCCGTATCAATCAAGGCACCACCATTTGTCGTGGGAACCAATCCTGAACAGCCGGCTTCTGCCCGATCACGCGAGCTGCTCTCGGGATAAAAAAGTTCCCCTCTCCGGTGCCCTCATCTTTCTCATCATCTGTTTGGACCACAAAAGTGACCTCTGACCAGTTGTAAAATTATGTTACACTATGAATGTTGGTGGTGGTGCCCCTGCGCTCCTCTCTTCGTGTAGAGACACTCGCACACACTCTCCGGCCCCTGGTGGCCCCCCGAAAGAACAAGTTGTACAGAGATTACTGTAGTAGTAGTAGAGGAAGGGGAGGGGATGGTGAAAAACGAGAAAAAAAATGGAAGGAAACAAAGCGATGAATATGAAGATAAGAGAGACAGAGGTGAGAAGAAAAAGACCTTACTTACCGTTAGATTTTGAAATAGCCACGCGCGGAATTTCGTGATGGCCTCCTTCGAGAACACCTTCGGCACTTTCCGTTTGCCGTTCTGACTGCCGTTCGCCGAGTCCGAAAGAACAGACTCACGGCCGTCTTCATTCGAACCGCACACGGAGAATTCGTCGCCTGGAATACATGGAAGGATGAGGTTGGCTCCAGAATCCAACCCTCCATGTATTCGGACCCTAACTGTGATGCTCAGAGAAATAGAGAGAGAGAGAGAGAATGAGAATGACAAGTTTGTAAAAAGAACAAAAATGAACAGGACATTGTGTGGGACAACTTGTGTGATAACTCAAAAACACATATTTAGTGCGGCCAACAAATAACAGAAAGAGAACTCAGTCGTGCTTACCGTAAGGTTCTGGAAAAGCCACTGCCGAAGTCGGTTCGTGGCTTGCTTCGGGAATATTCCACGTCCTCTGCTCTTCCCCACTCGCCCTCCGTTGGCTCCGTTCTGACTCGCCGCCGCCTGCTTCTTGCCGCTTTTCGCTGAACACGGTTCCTGTTTCACTTCAATAGGCGCCACGACATCAGGCGTATAGACACCGTACGACTCGTAGGCTCCCATATCTTGATAGACGGAGGAATCGTGCGAATGATGGTACATAGACATCATGTCGCCGTTTCCGCACTGATAGTCGGACGACGACGAGGACGGCGGGACGAGCGAAGCGTCAAGCATCGAGAGACCGGCACAATGGAGGCTTTGCTCGATGATGTTGTTGGGCGGATGGGACAGGAATTCCGGGTGATGAAGGTGATGAAGCAGAGCGGGAGGAGGACCTGCTAAGCCAGAAAACGCGGAATAATAACATAGAAAGCGGTGGCGACGAACCAAAAGTGTCAGTTGCAGGCAAATGCACATACAAGTGTTATTCGAAGAGTCGACGATAATGGCAATTATTATTATTATACGTACGTACCATGCTTGAATGAATGAATGGAAAAAGGCGGTTAGGATAAGAAGAGAGAGGGAGAGAAAGGAAAGACTGGAAATGGGATGGAAGAGGGAAAAGAGGAGAGCATCACAGAGGTCCGATACAGAAGGGATGTTAGCCGCCGACAAAGGGATGTCGTCGTGGATCTAGAGTTAAAGGGAACCATCCCAAAAAGAAAAGAGACTAACCGGCTTCTGAAATAGAATCCAACGAGTTTCCGTTTGCGAGAGCAGTTGGTGTCTCTCCGGGCAACGGCGTCGAGTCCTGTCGCAATCCTCCCGACGAACACGTCGATGGACTACGGACGGCTACGGGCAACAGCGTCTGGGAGGCTCCAGCCGTCGTGTGGAGCGTCCCGCCGTTCACTAAAGGGTGATCCCCGGGTTGAATTGCAGACGACGAGGACGCCGCCGCCGCAGCCGCCATTCCAGCCATCGCGTACGCCATCGACGACCCCTAAACTCAGAATTATTTCCTCATTTCTTCGGTAGACTGTATGGGTTTCTCCCGAGTGACGGTAACATGAAAAGACGTCCCCAAAAAACCGCCGACGATACTCGCTCATTCGAATTATGCAAATTCGTGTGCGCGCGTTCCGTCGTCTTCTACGTTTTCCTCTGTCGTTTTTTCCCGCTATCCCATTGAGTCAAGTACTTTCTTATTGTTCGAAGCCGCCGCCGCCGACGACGACGAACATCTAGCCACTGTTGTGGGTGTCGTTTACCCTCCCGCTGTGCGCTCCCATATTTGCCGCCTAATCATTCGCTGGTTGACACAACCAAATCTATGATGGAGACAGGCGCGATGC
Source organism: Caenorhabditis sp. 36 PRJEB53466 (assembly GCA_946814055.1). Classification (NCBI taxonomy): domain Eukaryota; kingdom Metazoa; phylum Nematoda; class Chromadorea; order Rhabditida; family Rhabditidae; genus Caenorhabditis; species Caenorhabditis sp. 36 PRJEB53466. The sequence continues at coordinate 3,598,249 of CAMPFS010000005.1, read as the reverse complement.
GGATAGAGAGAGCCGTGTGGTCAAATGTGCGGTGTGTGCGAATCCAATTATTGACACCCATCCCGCACTTTACTAGATTGACTCTCCTCACCCCCATTATCCGCATCCCGATTCGCGCAGTTGCACACTTGTTCGCACAGTTCTCATCGAAAGGAAAATGGAGAAGAAGCAATAATAAAATGACATCGCAGTCATCGTGTTTTTATCGCTCACTTGATCATCATCCGTGAGCACCTAGCCTAGCCGCCACTAAATTATCTCTCCCTCAGACACTGCCGTCATCCGCCACGGGTGTCAGTTGTCATTCATCCAAATCTTTCTGTTTCTCACCTCCAACGAATGTCCCAACACACCGGCGTTCTCCGGCAACGGTACCGACTGTGGCTCGTACGGCGGATAGTGTCCCATCGGAGTGGCAGCTCCGGCCATCGAAGGAGACGACGAGTGCCCGTGATGGCCCATGGAGCCAGGGGACATGGGCGGCTGGGAAGAGGAAGCCCTTTCGTCGCCGACAATGTCCAACGGCATCTTGCCTTTGAGGCACGTCACATAACGGTTGCAAAAGTTGTCGCAGAGTTCGTGGACCTGAAAATATGACCGTGAATGTTTGCATTTAGTGCAGCTGCAATCGCCTCTCAACTGATATGGTGCCAGTCGGCGCCCAAGAAAGTACACTTGAGAACAGTTGATAACCGAGTTGATAACTGTGAACAGTGTCGACGTTTGTGGCTAAAAATGGCTGGAGACGCAGACACTGGCACCCCGCTAACACGCTCACTCTACGCATTTGTCTCTGGGCTCTCCGGAGCAGTCTTTTAGGCAGTCAGTCAATTCACAAACCTTTTCGAGCTCGAGGAGGTGGAAACGAAGCATCTGAATTGATTGCAGCATAATTTGGTCTAATTGCGGATTCGGCACATAGTACTGCTTGTCAGCATTTTCCTGCGTCTGTAATATTACGGTCTACTATATTTTGCACTTTTCGGTACGTTTTCAAATCGACTCACGTGTCTTACAAATTCATTGAGGTCATCTTTAAAGGATGCGCTTGAGCAAACATCCGATGACGTGGTTCCGTCACGAGACGTCTCCCGCGGTGTCGAAGTTGCCAGCTCACACTTCTCGAAGAGCACAACCAAAAGTGGGTAGAGGGGATGGCTGAAAATGAGTGAGAGTTAGTGGCAAATAAGGAAAAGAAAAAGACGACTCACGCGTAGATGGCATCCTTGTCCCTTTTCATGGCCTCGCCCATCTCGTGGTGCATCATCGGAGTGGTCGTCGGAGCAGCGCCCATGTTCGAATATAGATTGTAGAAGGCTGTTGGGTCGGCGACGTAGCTGGCCGGATCGGTACTCGCAGAGCCGGGTGGCGGTCCGTAGCCATCGTTGAACTGCTGCAATTTATAAGGATAAGATAAGATGAGACAGACTATGAATGTTTAGATCTATCGCTACATTCGACTTATCTAGAAATTAGAACTACAGTCTCTCTTCTGGGGTTTGAACGAAATAAGGCCGCATTGAAACTGTGAATGTGTCCGTCTTTCCGTCCGTTCACAGTTCCAGATGCCGGCACTATGATAGCATTTTTTGACGAAATAAATCTTCGTGCGCCCCTAACCGAACAGGGGATCGTCGTCCGATGCGAACACGGATAAAACGGTGTGGCGAAGACGAAGAAGGAGAAGAGGAAAAAGTGAGAAGAATGGAAGGAAAGGCGTCGAATTGGGGTGGTATCGAATAAGTCAAAGTGATTGAAAGGGACATGCTTCTCGACTCGTCCCCATTCTCTGATTGATTGATTAATGATAGGATTGGTGGTGATAGGAAAGACGGAAAAATGACAAAAACGGGCCGGAACGAACGCCGCCATTGAAATTTTCCACAAAAATGAGACTTTTGGAAGGGTTCAGAAGCCATTATGAGTATTTTAATGGCTCTTCCGGATGGGCTGTCGGCTCATTCAGTTTACGACGTTTGCCGCAGACAAACCGAGAATGGGACTAAATTTCTTATCTGTTCTAAACTGATACAATCGTAAAAGTGCATTCGTTTCGAGTCGATCAATTCGTTCTATTCCTAACCTAGAAGCGGCGCCAGTTTGGGGCAGAAACGGACTGGAAAATGGAGTGGAGCTCCGTTGCCGAGAGTACTCGGCAGAATGAGTGCAGCTCCATCTTGACTCCGACTCGGAAGCCAAACACAACGATAAATTATAGAATGGATGGAAAAGGATGGCGGCGCTCTTGGTATCATGTCAATGTCAGAAGAGAAGACTGGAGAAGAAGGAGAAGGAGAAGAAGAAGAAGAAGAAGAAGTACCCTCTGCGCCATCGCCGACACGGCTGAATAAGATGAACGATGGTCGGGATCGAACTCGACACGTCCGTCAGTCAGTGGTCAGAGCTTGTCGCCCGCCCCTTGTCGCGTCGTCGTTGATCGATTGATTAGTGCGTGTGTGGTGTTCCGTGTGAGTGTGCGACACGAACGTAAATAATATGACAGACAGATGAATATCGAAAATGACAACTTCTCACACACTTCAAAACGGTTGTATGTCAATCTTGTCTGCGACCATCGGTGGGCGGAGCCCTTCAGCGCAGGCAGGGCCTGCGAATACGACGGGCAACCAGCAGATCGGCCGCTCGTCGCCCCCCGTTAGCCCCGCCGGCTTGCCTCTCTCTCTCTCTCTCGCTTCGGAGCCACGCCCCTTTGGCCAATCGTCGAGCGTCTACCGTAGTACGTGTGTGGCGAAACGAGAAGACGAGAAAGAAGAAGAAGAAGACGACGATGAAGACCACGACGGCGACGAGGGAGAGGGAACCCGTCGCAAAAAATACATCGCCATGGCGCATGCATTGCATTTTCCCCCTTTTTTCTTCTGTTTTAGAATCGAGCGAGGCAAAGAGTGTGTGTGAGTGTGTGTGAGTGTGCCCTGCCTCCAATTTTCGACTACTTACTCCTAGAGACTCTTTCCGAATGTTTTGAGGTGGAAAAGGAAAACACGCAGAGGACGTCGCTGATTTGAGGCATCAGCATCGCCGTCTTCGTCGTCGTCTCCCCGCGAAGAAATTGAAACCGAGAGAGAAACACATGATTAATGTGATTAAGAGGAGATAAATCGAGGCCAGATAAGGGCCGATTTGTGTGAAAATCATCAGGAAGACGACGCCTCGGCGGCGCGCATATCACTCGCTCGTTCATCATCCGACTAGTGCGTCGTTCATCGGAATTCTCACCTCAGATGTGTCCACCTTCTCCCGTTTGATGCTCGAAGTGTCCAGATCGTACGTTGATATTCCGCTTTGAGCTGCCCAAGTGTCCGCCGACGAGTGTGCCCATACTTTCGAGTCGCCGCTCATGTTCTTCTCGTCTCTGCAATAAATAGTCCGTCATTATCATTTATCAAAACGTCAACGACGATGAGAGAAGACGAGACAGATGGGGTCCGTGGCCGCGGTTTTTGCCGAGGCCAAGCGGATTTGAAAAATAATAAATGGGCTCTGACGGAGAGGGGATCGAGAGGAGGACACCGCGGTTTTCAAGTTTACATGACCGTTGTGTCCGCCTGACAAGATGGATTGCTTTTGTTCGTTCCGAGTGCACAAATCAAGCTGGCCCCGGGTCTCACTTTTTCATTCTCTCTCTCTCTCTCTCTTTTCGAACCCGACTTGAATTCCCCCCGCTTTAGAAACAAGACAACGATTTCGAAACTAGTTCGCGGTGGTTCCTGTCCGCTCTTCATTTGATAAGGACGATAAAAGTACGGTATCCAGCGGAAAAAGGTTAGTGAATAATATCAGAGACGCGCAAATTCCCGAGAGAACAAGAAAGAGGATGGCGGTAAAATGAAACTAAACATATTAAAAGCAGACATTTTTTCTTACATGTTCCTTATCACTATCACTATGAAGGATACATAAAAAAATAAGTGAGAGCAAGTTTCGTGTGCCCAATGGAGACTGCCAAAAGACGTCAACTACTTATGCTCCAGCTGCACTGTATTATCGCATCACATTGTTCTAAGACGAGGGATTAGGGAACAGTGAAGGAGGTGTCAAGAGTCCAGATCTCCCGGATTACAACTTTCAGTCCTCTTTGTCTGCCAACACTGATCCTCAAGCATCTCTCTCTCTCTCTCTCTCCCTCTCTGATTTCTCTCATGCTCTCGCCACCTGGATTCGAGATCTTTGCTCGGTTGGCTGACGCAAAACTGATAAGCTACAGTGCTCGGTGCGTGCTCAACACTCGATTCCACACGCGTTTCGAGTAGACGACAAAAAGAACTTATCAGTCGTTTTTTGTGCAACATTTTCTCGAGCGCGCTATCGTTCGCGCTTTTGCTCCGCTCACTTTGCTATTTCGATTCTAATTTGCGGGGGCCCACCTCCGATTGTTCCTCCTTCATATTAAATACAGTACCCGAGGTTGAACCGATCCCCCGTAGTCGTGTGTCTGTGTTGTTAGTCGGTGTGTGTGTGTACTTCCTACCGTAACCCATGGCGCTGGTGACTGCCCGTTAGACCAGCCGGCCCGGTGGCGGCGAAATTTGAAAAACGTGCGCACACGCGCCACGCTCTCTCTCTCTCTCTCTCTCTCTTCAGAATCGATAGAAGCGGAGGACGAGGGGGGTGGGCAGAAGGAGGAGAAGGGCTGAATTGCGTGGACTTGCACCGGACAAGTCATACCAATGATTGATGAGGTCTATGGAAACGAAGCAAAGCAGTGCGAAAAAGAGAGTGCGCGGATTTGTTGTGCCAGCCAGGTGCACCTCAACCTCATTATGTCAAGTTGTAAAAGCGTGGCTTTAATTGGTTTATGAGATGCCGGCGGCGGGTCCTTTTGGCTAGGGGGATCTAGAGCTGAAAGACCGGCGGACGGGCGGAAATCATAAGAAAAGGAAAAGAGCGATTGAGGTTCTCATCGAAACGGGATATATCCGACAAGGTCGGCTAGCCGGGACCAAGTCTCTTCGAATCAGCATCTTTGAGCCTGATTTGCATTGGAAAGGGGTGCTCTCGACGGCGGCAGATGCGCGATTTCCAAAGACACCAGCCACCAATTCAAAGGACGAGCGCAAGGCTAATCTGCCATGATATATCACTTTCGGTAGCACTCAGCATGGTTTCTTTTTGAAACAGATGAAGCGTCGCGGTCTACCAGGGATATTTGATACTATTAGCGGACGTGGTGCACAAGCAGAAGCAAGAAGAGAAGAGGAAGAAGAAGAAGAAATCACAGATGCCATAATTGGTGGGGTTAAGTGGATAATTGACTTGAATTTGAGATGGGCGCAAGTTCGGAAGAACGAACGGAAGAAGAGGACACGACGGAAACGAAAAGAAGATCGATTTCGACAGGGCGGCATTTTTGGAGGCGACGTTTCAAAGGGACTTCTCGCGAAATGCAATAGGACGCGCCTTGAAAGCGGGTAGGTCAAAATAGATGTGGATACTGTATGTACTTTGAGGGAAAAACTTGTCTACGCGGACACGGGAGACAAAGCTCATGTGACTTCTGAGCTGACCTGAACTCGTGTGCGCGAGGCGCGGAGCTTATACAGCGGGGGCAATAAAACCGGCGCGTTTATCGGCGAACGAATCCAGTTTACAAGGTGTCATATGGTGCTTTTTGTCCGCCATCAGAGCAACCTGTCGCGCTCGTAAATCATATCGTGTGGTTCTGTCGAATAACAGAGAAAAAGTTGCGGAAGAGGAGGATGTCTCTCAGAGTCGGAAGAGATGAACACGTAATTAGGGGTGCGAACGGGAAAGGAGCCGCCCGACAAGTAGATCAGATCTGTGTGAGAACATGCCGATGCACACTGAATTATTCACGATGAGTTCGGAACAAAGAAAAAGAGAAAGAGGGGCGCCCGCACGTGTGCGACATGACAAGAACAAAGAACCATAAAGGGACAAGTTGCGGTAAATCATTTGGGGTGCTGAGAAGCTGTAAAATCAGATAAATCAAATAAATGAGCGATGTTGACAAGTGAGTGAGCCAGTCGGCGGCACCAGGGGCGGAGCTGCTGCAACCCAGGCGCGCACACACCGTAGGCCACGGGAGAGGAAGCGAAACGACGGGATCGGAGAGCTCCCTCGGGCTCTCGCCCTGACGGGTACGATACGAGCTCAAACAACGGTAAACTGTGAACCGAATGTGTTGGGTTAGAATGTTGGGAGAAGCGAATACAGTGCGAATTGATCAGCGCGTATCAGTTGGGGCGAAGGGGGAAAGGCGGCTCGTTTCGACACAGACTCGCCCCTGATTTTGATTGACGGGTAGAAGCAAAGTGGGCAGAAGAAGCCGCAGAACTGACAGAACTGATAATCGATTTGGTTGGAAGGTGGAAGGCGAGGAGCACCAACTGCCGCCTTCGCTCCACGCGCTTATTACGCAAAATCATCGCGATGAGTGATGAGCGAGAAGCGAGAAGAAGGGGATGGCTATTGTGACTATGTGACGCAAGGGATAAGAAGGCATCTGGTGTTGACGGTGCCACGTCACAAAGGTAATACGGATTTGGCAATCTGGCATGAGCAAAGTTGGGAGAGTTGAAAAGGTACGGTAACTGATGAAGGTAGAAAGAGGAGAGGGATTAGTTTTGAAATGGACTGGTAAGTGAATGTGAATATGATTTGAATGGCTCCCCGCTCATCGGGAGAGCTGTAAAACCGTAATGCGACCCCGGCCATCCTCCAAAAACCGTAAACTTTTAGGGCTCCCCCTTGTGCACATCGGCAAATGAGAACAACAAGAAGAATCGGAGAAAATTGTGATAGTTGTCGCCTCCTAATCCACGCCCGTTTTGATTGACAAGCGGGAATGTGTGTGCCCAAATACCATACCCGTCAGTGGCATCCAAATAAGAGAATTCGATGGGGCGCAATAAGAAAACGCGACGCGTGAGCAGTCAAGAAGACGGAGAGGAAGAGGCAGGAGAAGGCAAGTTGAAACGAAAATTGAAATGTTTGATTGACAAGTCTTCCGGAGGCAGAAGAAGCAGACTCGCATTGCTTGCTTCCTATTATTTCCAACCAATAAAAGCACCGTAATCTGACGCGAAGAGCTTAGAAAGGAAGAAAAGAGGAAAAGGATGGGGGGAAGAGCGGGGCGATCGGGACAGTTTACAGCGCATCCACGATCATATCTGCTCTGGTTGGATTACGCAATCACTGGGTGCGCAACAGCCTTTCCCTCCTACACATCATTAGGCTCTAGCATTGAATGGGATCACCTAGATTTATGGACTATTCAATCGAAATGCGCTAACGCCTATTATACGGTCTATATATTGCTAAAACTGATACGTAACATAGTAAGGCTAGGAAGTGAAAGGATCAAGATTTGCACAAGAGTGAGAGTACGCTCGCAGAAAGTAAGAATGAACAATGACAGGCCAAGTGGACCATTTCACTGGGGTGCGACCAGTTTCTTCACATCATCTTTCCCATGTCCTCTCTTCTTTTGTCCATCGATCGGCCAACTTTGCTCCCGGGATTGGCGCTTTCCTTTTTGTTCTCAGAGTCTTTTGCAATTTAGAGATTAGACGGCGGTCCGTAACTCAAAGAGAACTAAGGGATGCCTTCCCTGAAGTAATTATCCTGTCAGTACACCGGAAATGTCTCAACTTGAAAAGAGATCGAGAGCAAAGTTCTGCCGTCGAGAACTCTCTGAGTACTTCCATAGTGCTCCATCACGATTGCCACGTCACAAGGTCATCAGAGATGTCATCGCGAGATCCCATTGTTTCCCCCAACTTGCTACGCATATCTAAGAACCATCTTCCCCTCTCTTTTGCTCACACACCGAACTCTAACAGCCTATTAGAGGGATAATATACAGTACATACTGTGAGGAAACAAATGAGGTGCCGGCTATAGATCTGATATGGACACTCCGCAAGTACCTTCTTCGGTTACATAAGTCTCTTCTGAGTCCATTGTTTGGCAAGGTCGATGGCAGAGCGGCTCCTTTTGACGCCGGGTTGCCCAATTATTTGCCGATCATCTCGACTGTTTTGTCATCACTTCCGAGACCGATTATCCCTCGTTCGGCGACCCGTTTAAGTTGGGATTGATGATGCGCGAAATGTTCATTTTACAGAAACAATAAACACAGATGTTCTACATAGTTCGATTAGGAAATGTTCGGAAATGATAGTCTAGTGGAGCTTGAAGGCGATCTTTGGGACGGCAGAAGTGTCGACGTCATCGTGGGGGAAAAGCGGATGGTTGACGGCGCTGAAAGATGCTGATAAGAATGAGGATTGCGAAGATGGAAGAACTAACAAATCGAAAATGAACAGACGGATTCTGCTCGGAACGTTGTCCAGAAGCTGCACGTCTTCTGGGCTCAGCTTGAAGTCAAAGGTAGAAATGTTCTCGACAATTCTGTCGGGGTTGACACTCTTTGGAATGGCAGAGATTCCCTGTTGAGTCAGGTGACGGATCAGAACCTGCGCAGCCGTTTTGTGGTACTTGGCTGCCAGTTGTTGTACGACGGGCTCGAGCAGCGGGTCACCCTCTGGCCAGACGCCGTCCGGACGAGCAGCCTTTCTGCCTGGAGAGCCGAGAGGAGCGTACGCGGTCAGGGTCACTCCGAGCTTCTTGCAGAGATCACGGAGCTCCGTCTGCGGCCAGTAGATGTGGCACTCGACCTGATTGTTGGCTGGCTTCACTTCAGCAGCATCGTAGAGCGCCTGAAGTTGTTTCGGGCTGAAGTTGGACACACCGATCGCCTGTAATGATATTATGATATTTCGATTCCCATCTTCATTCTGCGTACTCTTAATTTCTTCTCGTGATACAACTTCTCGAGTGCTCTCCACGTGTCAATGTGCGAAGTGCCGTCGATGACGAAGCCTCCGTCTTCCACGAGCGGAAGGAAGTTGCCGTCCTGGTGCTTGAATGGGCACGGGCAGTGGATCAGATAGAGGTCGATGTAGTCGAGTTGCAGGGCCTTCAGCTGGTGCTCCACACACTTTGGCACGTCTTCCGGAGCGTGGGCCGTGAATGGAAGCTTCGAAGTAATGAAGAGATCCTCACGCTTTACTTTTCCGGAGGAGATGTACTCGTGAAGCACTTCTCCGATGATGTGCTCATTCTGATAGAGGAAGGCAGTGTCTGAAAGTGTTTTGGTTCAAAGAATTTCGAAAGAGCTGTTGAACTGACCGATGAGCCTGTATCCCGCATCGAGAGCGGCTCTCAGAGCCACCCTCAACTCGGTCTCGTCCTTGGCTTGCCACGTGCCGAGTCCGAAGAGCGGAAGCTGAGCTCCGGTGTTCAAGACGATGGTTTCTACGGTCATTATCTGTAAAAATGAAAAGATTGAAAATTTAAAGAACGAAATCGAAACTTGTCCACAAACACAAACACGGGCACATGGCAATGAAGCGAAAAGAGACGAGAGACCAACAAATATTTTTCGATCGCAATTCCCAAGTCACCGAAGAGAGAGAGAGAGAGAGAGAGACGAAGCACACGCACGCGATACTGTTATTATAACGACGTGATTCTTTTGTGACATGGATTCGAACGGGGAAAGGAAATCGAGAAAAAAAACATGACGCTGGTGTTTTGTTGTGTTTGGAAAGGAAAACTGGAAAATAAAGTGGAAGAGGACAAGGAGAGTGTAGAGGGCGAGGAGAGTGTAGTTACAGGCGAAACGGTGGGCAATAACGGGAAGAAATGGACGAGAGAGAGAGAGATAAGAACAGAAGGAGATGATGATGTCCCGAGTGAGGTCAGACGATCGGAGAGCACTTATTGGTTTCTCGTTGTCTTTGATAAAAGCAACGAATTTTGAAGTTTTGTTGAATGACAACTGGAATTAAATACATTTAAAGAGGGCAATTCTCATACTGATAAAGGAAACGAATGAAAAGGAAAAAGGCTGGACAAAATGGAGGCGCGGGCTTTTCGAGGCCTGAACTTTGGACCCATTTGCAATCTGAATCTGCAGACTTCTCAGACTTGGATAGACGTATAGTAAGCGGGATAATCGGTCGGTCTAAAACTTGGACCCAATATACTTCAATTCAAGTCCAACAGGCTTGAAAAGTTCAGTCCTTCGAGCCTCATTTGCCTAGCCGTGCTGAAAATACAGTCACCCTACTTCCCGATTGAAGATTTTTGATATGAAGGAATTAGTTATGAGCCACCCACGTGCATTTCAGGGTATGCAGCCAGATTTTCTTCATTTTTGATGGCTGAAGATGAGTGCAAGTGCAACACGAATCCATTTTTAATTCAGTGACCCATCATCATTCGATCCAGGAAGTGTTGTCATGAAATAAAGCCCCACTCATCCAATAAAGTTTATTTTGGTTGTCTGAAAATCGGTTGTATGTACTGGCCAATTCCCATGCGTGGCGTCCAGTATTCTCGGTATTCGGCCTGAGAACATTGTGGCAAAACACGCGTGCCGATCCCCGAAAGTCAACACGAGTGCACAAATCTCGAATTCGACACCCCTTCATCCCGACGTCTTGCTCATGGGGCTCCTTCGAGAAACCTTCAATTATCTGCGCAAACCAAACGTATGATTACTCTCTCCTTTCGAAATTGCATTTCCGTTTTCCCTTTCTTCTCTGTTTGATCGGAATCTCACGCGCACCAAAAACCGAAACCGAGCCCCCGCTTATTCATCATTCCAATTAGGTGAGTCCGGCTCGCATTTCATCTCCGTGCACCTCTTTTTCATCGTCAACTAATCGTACGTGGGAAGGCAAGAATTCGCATATCTCCCCCGAAATCCATAGCCGAAAAAGAGAAGCACTTCGACGATATCATCTCGGGGTTTCTCTTCCTTGTTTAATTTTGTTTCGAAGCATTTTTTTTTGCTTTCCTCTTTAAATAGATGAGTACTTCTATTCCGCTTCTTTAGTCGGGGGGATCAGCCTGAACTATTGTAGGCCTCTTTCTCACGACGATTTCAATATCGTCAAGATTGCCAGTGGCCGTCGTCGCTGGACGTTCCTCTTTTTAATATTCAAATTTCACGTCGTGTGAGGTTGTTGTGAGCGTATTTATATTGGCAGCAAATAACGTCTTTCCTTGTTTTTACAGAGACGTATTCGGTTCTGAATGAAAGAGAGCCCATTTTGAGAGCAAATACCATAAGCTCCAAAATATCAGAGAACCTTTGCGGTTAATTTCACAAATGAAGATTATCCTTACTTGCAAATATTTACACGTTTGATCTTGTGCTGAAACCAGCAAAACAAGACACTTGTGCAGTTGGCACGTCATCCTCTTTCGCTCCTTTTCAACACAACTTCCTGTATCCTTCTGGCGCCATGACCTACTTTGAGCGTTTCGAGCAATTTCCGTTCCGCAAGTGACAACAAAATGTCAAACGAGAGCAGCATTTAGACAAAGAACCATGAAAGCACAAAGACTGCCCGTCTCGGCCCATTCCATTCATTTCCTCGTCATCGCTTCCGTTTTCATTTTCGAAATGATTCAATGAGTCCGAGAACAAAGGACCGGCGTCATTGCACACTGTTGAGCACGTGCTTCGGGCTCCGCGAATCGCCTGAGGGCTGTAATCTAGATAATTGTCTCGCACTTTGTCTTCTTTCAATTCCAAGAATCTCCGCCCACTCGGGCCAGCCATTTCGTACAACTCGCGTCGCTTTTCACTGGGTTTTTTGTGTGCGAGCTTCTTGGAAAAATTCATTAGAGGACGGAATAAATTATAGACTTGTCAGGGGAATATAGAAGCCGCGCCCATCACCACCAGACCCTCCTTCCTTCCGTCCGCTAAGCCCCATTCCTAACGAGAACACCTCCTTCCTTTCTATTTTTCTAGATTTCGGTTCGGTGAGTTGGTAGGTTACTGTAATTCCGCGCGAGTTTCAGCCAAATGGGAAAGGAGCGAGTGAACCTGATCCTGGTGGTTGGTGGTTGAACGCTTCTTGTCTCCTGACTAACTGTCCTTTCGGAATCCCGTCCCAGGAGCACCCAAACGAGCTCTTTCACGTCATTCACTACTAATCCTTATGTCTCTTTCACATCCGGTCACATTTCCCGTTTCGTATAGCTGAAACACTGAAAGTCCATCCAATTAGAACGTCTGCTGTCATCCGCACAATCCCGTCGTCATCCACTTTTCTGTCTGCTCCTGACTCATCCTGTTTGTCGCGCCCGTCTGCGAGACAGTAGCTCCCAAGGCGCCCAACCACCTCTTTAAATACTTCAGAATCGCTCGCTCCTCTCATTCTCGACAATGCGCTTCTTCGCCGCCGTCCTCCTCCTCGCCTTCGTGCTCATTGCGACCTTCGGTAAGTGGCTCACTCCCCCCGTCCCTCCAACCTTTCTGCTTCTTTTCAGATGTCTCCGCGGCTCAGTCGCGCATCGACCGCAGCGCCGCATGGTTTAAGCCGGCTCCGAACGTGCGCTCACCATCGTATTCCAGGTCGCGGCTCGGCGGTTCGCGTCTGCTCCCCCGCCGCATGTACCGCAGTCTGCCCAGCAACGACTATCAGGCGGTCTGGGAGAAGCTCGTACGTTCAGAAGTTGGCTATTAGAGCCACATCGAGTCTGGTACTTTGCAGGCCGATGCGGCGGAAACCGAAGAGGCCCTCTAAACGTTTCCAATCAATGCGACCATCCCCCAACTGCGACTCGTGATCTCCCATTCACTCTTCTTCGAAGCTTCTCTCATACAACCCGTCAATATTTATTCAAATCACTGAATAAAGTTATTTTGTGTTAAAACGCAGTGATCTGTTCCGTTTCCTCGTTGACCACAACCGTCTTTCCGCTCAGCGCTCCAATCACAATTTCCGCGAATCGGTCGGCGTCATCCGCGTAAACGTGATGTCCGGCACTGTCCATCACCTGAAACATTATCAGAAATGTCATTCTGGCACCAGACATCCCAACCAAGCTGAGCCCAACTATGCAATTACCGGATGTCTATGTGTCTACTGACGTGCGCCAGAGTCTTGTGGGAGTTGTCTTCTCAGAACAAATGAATGCTTACATGAGATTCCACGTGCGAGAGTTCAGAGAACATTTTCCTCGTCGACTTCCAGTCAATCCAGCTCTTCTCTCCGTGAATAAAAGTGACCGGGACTGTGGAGTCCAACTCGTGGAACCTCTTGCTCATAGGCTGTTTCGCCCATCCCAAGTTCTCCGACATGCTCTTGAAGGCCGCTTCTCCAGTTGGATTTTTCGAATTGGCCAAGTAAATGTAGTCATACACGTCATCCGAGTACTTTTGAGCAAGATCCGGACGCAGTCGTTTCATCAGCGTCGGCCCTGAATTATTTATTTTTTGTTTCGGAATACTTTTGCAGCTGCAATTCTCGATGCATGTGTCCTTTTTCCAAAAGCGCCTGCTTACCGTATGAGCCGGCGAGCCGGAGAATGGCGAGTGGATTGAACTTCTGAACGACCCAGAAAATGCTCTTCTGCCGAGTCGTTAGTCGGTTAGCCAGTTCGGGATCCATTTCGTTGAAGCCCCACGGATCGGCCAGCACGAGATTGTCGACTCGGCTGGGGTACTTGAGGGCGTATGACGTGGCGAGGTATCCTCCGAACGAATGGGCCACCAGGTTCATTTTCTCCAGATTCATCTGGTCCCTCCACTGCTCAATCGAATCGATCATCTCCATCTCGGCGGTCTCTGGATCCGTAGAGAACTGTGGACGCGAAGAACGACCGAAACCTGTGGCAGATAACGTTTTGAAAGGGAGTTATTGATGCGAAACTGACCAGGAAGGTCGAATGCATGGACTGTCTGGAACTGTGCGAGTCTCTTCATGGCGGCTCCCCACAAAGCCACTCCGGCACCGAATCCATGGATCAGAACGATCGGATAGGCGGCGCTGGGAGTCGGCTGCTCACAATTCACAGTGATTGTGCTGATTTCGGTTTGTTTGAACGGAATCTGAAGGAAGCACACATTGTTCCAAATAAGTTGTTGCATAGAACTTACTTGAACGAGTTTGGCGAGATATCTGATTCCAAGAGCCGACAGGATTCGTCCTTCGGCCTCGGCCAACCGCTGGCTCTTCGTCGGGCACGAGAAGTACGGAAACCTGAAAACCTTTCATTGCTTCGTTCACTTACTTCTTTTTCTTTCATATTATCCTACCAAGAACACCAGGAATCTGTGTTAGTTGTTCTCGAGTTTTGATCATTTGCATCACCGGCAATCATGGTTAGAAAGTGTGAAATGGACTGTTTCCACGTTCCCACGGAATGCCCTCATTTCGGTTGAACTGTCAAAAAAGGGAACTCACCATACTCTGGAAGTGGCAACAGCCGTCTCGGTCATCATTTCGAGTGTCTTGGGCCTCTGAATGCTCGCATTTCATCAATAGTCATCCCTCCGCGCCCCCGAGTAGAGAATCTTGTGTCCGCGTGTCTGCGCTCTCTCCACTTGCCGTGTTCTCTCGTTTTGTGACTGGGTTGCGAAATCATGTGTTTGCGGGTCTTTGGACACAGTTTTGTGTGAAAACGGAGAAAATGACGTCGGAGTTCATTTGGGCGGATTAGAAATGGAGAACATTCTGGAAACAGAAACTGCAAGCCACAGGCACTTCAGAATTGGAATCTAGAACTTCTTCAGATGTCTCATTCCACATTCCCATCAAACGTGAGCTCCAAAAAGTTCAGAAGCCCATCGGATAAATCTGCACCAAACCGCCGAAAGCGACGTATCCGTAGCTCTTGGAGATTACGGAAAGCCATGACGATCCATGGGAACAAGCTCCTTCTTCTCATCAACCCCCATAGAATCTCTTTCATTGCCATTCAAATTCAACAATGCTCTCAAATCTTCTTCTTCTTTTGGCTCTTACGACTGGAGTGACTTCTCAGTATCTGGTAAGTTGAGTCAGTGTCGCTCTATCGCGATTCCACGTGAAATCTCAGCCACGGCCGCCAGCTTTTCCCATTGAAACGTGTTACGTCGTTCTAGACGTATGATAATTTGTAGGATAATGCTAAGTATATGCTAAGTCTACCTGTGATTACGGCTTGGGTACTCCCCGGAATAAACAGTCGTTTCCGCACAACCCAAAAACGTAACAAAACGATTCCAGGAAAGCTTTAAGTTCCGTTTCCCAACTGATGAGGATTGTGGAAAGGGAACTGGAAAGCGCTCGGTCTTGGATAACAAAAAGGTTCGATCCTACAACGAATTGGACGACGGGGAAGTTGCCATCTGTTCTCTCGGTTGTGAATTCGACGGGCTCGGTGGAGTGGAGCATCAAGAACGGGAAAATCTGATGGACTTCGAGTTGCCAATCGAATCGGATACGGATGAAATCGCAAAGCGATTCATGGAAAATCTTCCTAATGTGAGGGTAGATACTGATCAGTTTCAAGTTAGTTTCAAGGAATCTTTACAGTTTAC
This sequence comes from Caenorhabditis sp. 36 PRJEB53466, assembly GCA_946814055.1. Classification (NCBI taxonomy): domain Eukaryota; kingdom Metazoa; phylum Nematoda; class Chromadorea; order Rhabditida; family Rhabditidae; genus Caenorhabditis; species Caenorhabditis sp. 36 PRJEB53466. The sequence goes on along the minus strand of CAMPFS010000005.1, from coordinate 3,582,876 downwards.
GCCAACTGAAATGGCTGAGGAGGACCAAGAAGAAGTGATTGTGATGAACAGCGGTTTGGAGGACATCAAGGAGCTTTCGGTATCCAAAATGATGACCCCATTGGTGTCGATGATCGGAGTGGGAATGATCAGAAGGAAGGCCAATGATATCATTGTTTGAATTATGAAATGAAGATATATTTGTTAACCAATCATGCTTTGATCTGATTTGATCTACCAACCGAACTGTTTGGCAAATGTTCCATTGATCGAGTTACCGAGAAACAAAGAAATGATAAGGAAGCGGGGGCGGCAGACGGTTTTTCGAAGAAAACAGTATCTCTTCTTCTGCCGCAATTCGGTCAATTTCATCTTCTAATGATACCTTCTCTACTCGTATTTCTTCTGTTTTCGCTGATTGATGCGAAACCACAACTCATTCCAGAGTTGTTGGCAGGTGAATACAACGCATTCTTACAGATTTTCAAGCCAACAATATTCTTTTAGGACTGCAAGATGGAAGATTCGGTGGTGGCGGAGGGCCGGATAGAGGAGGCATGGACATCGGACACGTCATCGGAAACATTGCAGCCAATATCGGAGAGCGGATAGGTTTGAACGATGCGGATGTGATTGGGGATTTGAGAGTGAGTGCCGATGAAAAGGGGAAGATGCCACGTCATAATTGAAGGGAATCTCACGTGGACCTCGGCCTTCACAATCCGAATGGTCCGCCAAGGCGAGGCACTTCTGCAGACGGTACCCGGGGCATCCAAAGTGCCAACGCGGACAACTTCCTCAGTTCACAGACATTCCCACCATCATCAACCAGGTTCTGTTCAACGCCGGAGACCTTCTGCCGAAGGTTCCGACACTGAGCATCCGTGATCCGTTGTCCGGATTGAACAGCGAACTCGTCGGCTTCATCAAGAATCTGCAATCGCAGTTCGGACAGCTCAGTTCGCAGCAACGGAATACTCTGCAGAACTCGTGCCAGTCGTTCAAATGCGACCAACAATCCACGCAGAATACGCAGGCAAAGCAGGAACTTATGGACAAGGTGGGCATTCTATTCTGCGAATCTTCCTTCCCTTTCACAATTCATTCTTCAATTTCAGATGCTTGCCTTTGATCAAACCGTCGGCGGAAAAGTGTCTCGTGACAAAATGAATCTTCGTTTCGATCGCACTCAGCAAGTGAAACAGGCGATGCTCAAGAGAGCCAATCTCTCTCATGTCGTCCGTCCGACAGCCCGTTTCCGTTTCATTCCGGACCCTTTTTGCAGATTGTTCCGGCCGACAACGGAGTCTTCGACCGAGACGTCCTCCTCACCGAACATCAGGCCGACTTCCTGCTCAACGAGCTCGGCGAGGCGGGCGTCGGTGCAGATGTTCCCGGGGCACGGATGCCTCGTTCGGGCCTCTATTTCCAAGAGAATCCGGTTCAGAAATGGGATATCTGGCATCCGATTCCGTACACTTTGGACGACTCATTAGGTACTCTTTTGCAACGGAGAACCACAGAATGGATGGGTTGTTGAGTTCAGAAGAGTCGGATAAGAAGGATATCCGGGAAGCGCTGCACGAGATCTCAATAAACACGTGCATTCTGTTCAAGTACAACGCCACTCCGAAGGGTTATCATCTGAATTACATGAAAGTTGACAGTCCCACTTTGTGAGTCCATCTTTAAATCTTCCAATCGGACAATCAGTCAGAGTTTTTGCGAATAATTGAGAATTTCACAAAAGATACTTCACAGACGCACTAATAAACAATCCTTGCAGCTGCGGTCTTTCCTACATCGGACGAACCGACCCAGCCAACCCAATCTACCTGAGCTTCCAATGCGGTGACGTCAGTTTCTTCTCTCTTCCCCGCATGTCTTCAAAAGGTCATCTTCTTTCCAGAATCGTGGAGTGGCAATGCACGAAACGATGCACGCCCTCGGGGTCAGCCACCAGCACCTCCGTCTCGACCGGGACAAGCACATTAAAGTGATTCCGCGCGACCCCATCCCGAAGCCCTTTTCTCTTTCAGATCGACTGGTCCAACATTGATCCTCAGCACTACGACACTTTCGCGATCGCCGATGCCAAATTGTACACTTCATACGGAACCAAGTACGCGTACGATAGTATCATGCACTACAACGCCTATTTGGCAGCCATCAACCCCTCCAAACCGACCATGATCCCTCTGGTTTGCTCTCTTTTTCCCCGATGACTCTGTCATTTTCCTTTAGGTGAATCCTCAAGAGAACCTTCCGAAATTGGGCCAAAGAGCGAAGCTAACCAGGGCGGATATACGACTGCTCAAGAAGATGTATTGCCGTCCGGGATGCGACGATTCGAATGTGCATTGCGGAACGTGGGCACTCAATGGATACTGCAAACATAAGGATCATAATGTGTGGATGTCTAATAACTGTAAAGCTAGCTGTGATAAATGTTGACTCCATTCTACTATTTTGAAGAAAACCAAAACGAAATACAACAATGAGGTAACAAAAACGCAAATTAACATAACAAAACAAAATTGTGTTGGCGATCACTTGGCAGTCGAAAGCCAATTGGAAATGTGGAAGTTGATGTTCTTCGGGGTGACTGATGTGTTCCTCTTCTTGGCGGCCTTCTCCAAATCATCCAGATACTTGCTCTCCACCCGATCGTACGCCTCCTTCGCATTGTCCATCAGCTGTCCCATCAGAATCCACGGCTTCCTGCAATCATTCGGAATTGGCAATGGGGCTCAGGCATCACCCATCTTTTCATTCATAGCAACGTGGCTCGTTTCCTTCGTGGTTTTCCCACAATTTCAATAATCGATTACGAAGCGCTAGCGAGCGGCCGCGGAGACCGTCCCTCCCCTTTCCAACAACATCCCATCAGTGCTGAGAGGCAATCAAAACTCTTTGGTTTGCCTCCTTGGAATGTTGCCTCTTTTCGACACTTTCCTCTATTCTTTCTTCCCCTTCTGTTCATACACGTTTCCTTTTCTCTCACAGAATTCTTTACAGACTGCCATGGTGCCGATCAAATTTCGAACTACTACCATTGGCGACTACTGGACTAACAACGACAATCGGTAAGTTGGCTGACAGCGAGTTCGCTACAAGATTTATCAGTTTTCAGCTGGAACATCGAACTTGGTAAGCATCGCCACAAGCACTTCTTCTTCAACACGGCAGCTATCGGAATGAACCTCGACGAAGGCTACCCCACCTTTGAGAACGAACACGGCAACGAGCGTCTCGAAGGCATTCTCGCGTTCATCATGAAGACTGCAAGACTTGGAGTTCCATTGAGAGAGGTGATCACGTTTCCTTTCGAAATGTCATCGTCATGTGCAAATAATGCAGATGGTGCAGGCGGACTTCGTCTGTCGTCGCGGACTTCTCCGCAACCTCGCGATCAACAGATTCAACCACACTATCATCACTTTCTATGCCGTCCGTCATCGTGGAGTCATCTTTCTCTGCGAGGACAAGAACTTCGGAGAAATTCCTGACAAACTGCGTCGTGCCATGTACTTCAATCTCAAATATGAGAATGTTATGACGCTGCCGGTGAGTGATAAGCACATGTGTAGGAGAAATTGAAAAGCGTTACTCATCACAGCAAGTGAGAAGTCTGACGGCGTCGAAGAAAGAGGAAACGAAAACGGTGATTCATGCGTCGCTCGAGAAGGAGGGAGCCGAGCCAATTCGCATTTACTACGCGGCCGAAATCGACTGTCTTGACAGTGGTGAGCACAGTGTAATGTAATTGGAATGGAAACTAAAGCAATACGATTGCAGATGGGACTCCAATCGAATTGAAGTCGATCAGCAAGCCACTGGAGGCCGGCTGGGACAAAAGCCGCAGCCTTGCCTGGTACATGCAGTGCTTCCTGGGAAAAGTGCCAAAAATCGTTGTCGGACAGAGACAGAGAAACCGTCTCAGAGCGGTACATCAACAGTATATCAGATCCTGACTATCAAAAATTAGTTTCAGTTCCGCATTGTCGAAGCGGAACAAGTGCGCATTCACAACCCGCACACCTGGACCCTCGAGGGATGCCTCGAACAGCTGCATTCTGCACTTTCCTTCGTGAAGAACTACATGCCGATCGATGGATACGCCTACAAGTTCACCGCGGTCCACGGCGCCGTTCACGTCTCCACTACCGAGTTCGGGAGTTACATCGTTCCGGAAAACTTCCTCCGCATCTTTCCTTTTTAGACGAATGTGACAACTCATCGCTTTCCTTCTTTCTCCCAGTAAATTTTGCATTCTGCCTTTTACTGAAAAGATTTTCTGTGTACTCCCATCTCTATTCTATCGCTTCATCATAGCTGTTCCCGTCTACTCTCTCTTTCTCTTTCTATTTAATGAATTGTAGTTTCTCGAACTTACAGCGATGTCAGTTGCGGATTCAACTTGAAGATTCCGGTTGATGGAACATTGTAGAGAATGTTGTTTGCAAATCGGGAGAGCTCCTGATTCCTGCGTCTGGCAAGCATCGAGAGCTCACCACGAACATCTGTGGCAAGGGCGTTCGCTACGTCCGGATCGTCAATGTCTTGCCGATAAATTCCTGGTGCACCGCCTTCTTCATCCTCAATCATTGAGGAGAGTTTGGGATGAGCCTGAATTGTATTGAGTTCTCGCTGGTAATCGAAGGAAATGGCTTACAATGAAAAGTGTGCGGACCAGAGAGACGATACAGAGAGATAGGAAGTCGTCCAGAACTGTGGCGATGGAGAGAAGTCTCTTGACGAAAGCAGCCACTCTCGAGAGCGGGACCGCCTTTCTTCTCAACACCAGCATTGTATCCAACGTCTTTGACGCCATAACAATTTGATTCTTCCTGTGTTCCGGTCTTTTTTCAAACGGAAGATGGTTGAGCACTCGATATGCGAGTCGATAGAACTTGGACGGGTCAATGTTCAGAAGCTGTCCGTCTCCAGAGAGAATCACGAAGACCGTGTTGATGCAGTGCAATTGGTCGAGGGGTTTCAGGTTTTCATTCTGAACCATATTCTCCATCGTCGAGACGATATCCTCGTAGAATTCGATGCTGAGAAGATGCGCGAACTTGCTGAGCCCCTCGAGCACGGGCTCTAGAAGAGCGGAGGTCGGCATGCGCTTCAAAATAGAAAAGTAGGTTTGGAATGCGAATTTCATCGCCTCCGTCGCATTCTTCAACTTCTTGGTCAACGACTCTTCCGCTTCCACTTCGAGAAGATCGGCTTCGAGTCTCTGCAGCTGCTTCTTGTATTTCTTCGCCGTTTTACTCGCTCGCTCCTTTTTCAGCTGGTACTTTTTAGCAACGAGAGCATCTTTTCCAGATTTCTTATCCTCGTTCTTCACTTCTGTGATATTCATCGCCAGAAGAGTCTTCAGAAGTTCTGGAGGCACTCTGCCCTTTCGCTTCGTCACTAGCGTGGAAATTGAACGGGCAGTGAACAATGTCATCTGAATATTTGCTAATTTTTTGATAGCTGAATACAGAATCTATACTCTCAAATGAATATCCTCCGTGAAAACAGTTCGGATGGCGTCGCAAACTTCTTTAATGACAGTATCATTTTTGGCGAGTGACAATCGAACGAGACTTGAAATAATATTGGTGGAATAGTTGAAATGGGGAGCCGAAACGACAATTCTGGCAAGAGCCTGAACGGAATGATAATTAGTATTTACATGAAAATTCCTACTTTGACGGACAGAATTCCCATTTTGAACGTGAACGTATTCTCGTCGTTGTGCCTGTCTTTTCCAACCAACTCTTAACAGGAATATTTGAATTTTCATGATTGCAACCAGTTTATACTATTTGAGAGCTTTTCGCAAAGCTGAAGATACTTGAGATGATATCTCAACAAAGATTCTTCGAAATTCACAAGATTTCTCGTTTCTTTCTTTTGTTTCTGAGCTTTTTCTTCGGCAGTTTGTTCGCGAATCGCATAACCGGGAACAATGTCCAGAAGAACCTATAATTAATAGTTAGAAGTTATGTAGGAAGTTCTTTAAAACTACCTGAAGGGTACTGGCCATTGCCAATTTCTGCACTTGTTCTCGGACCAGCGAATGAATCTTCTCACCGTTACATAAATTGTAGAGATCGCGGAGACGAACAATCTGGAATACAGAAAACTTGAATGAAAAAGAGCGCAGAGGTTTACATTTGTTTGAGGATTTGCTAACAACATATTGCAGTGCGAAGCAATGATGTTTTTGAACTCCTGGAGCAATTCTCTCCGCTTTGCGAGGAGTTCTGAGGCGGACAAGTGTGAAAAGTCCTCTCTGTGGGGCTCATCTTCTTCGCCTTCTTCCATCTCATCATTCTCTGATGCTTCTTGCTCTTTTTTCGATTCCTTCTCTCTGGTCGGTCGAATTAATGTTCCGTCTTTCAGTTTAATCGGCAGAAGCTCTTCTTGGCCTTCTTCTAACTGCCCGGCGAACTTTCTTTTCTTCTTTTCAACGTCGTCATCGTCATCGCTCTCTGGCGCATCTCCGTTTCTTTCTAAAACAAATCATGTGACATTACGAAGAAACACTTAGCACATCAGCTCACTTCTGTCAAGTCTTCGTTTGGCATTAGCAAAAGCGCTATTCTCCCAGTCAATATCCGCGTCCATCATATCCAAAGGCAGATCTTCTTCGTCTTCTTCGTAATGATACTGTCGGTCGGCAACGAAATCATCCTCGATCTAAAATTGAATAACTTTTTCGATAATATTCAAATTTCTTACATTTATCGCTCTTTGACGAAGCTCAGTCGATTTTCTGTTTTTGATATCAGCCATTCCGTCGCGAATCTCTCGCGACAACTTCTTTCTTTTAGCTAGTCTGTTCAGATTTTTTGTTGTTTTCCTTGTTTTATTGGTCTTCATCATTTTCAGCTTATCTTCACGAGAAGCGGAAGCGAAACCCATGTTTGCTGAAATACAATACAATTATCGATTTTTCTGAAATTTTTTCATAACTATGTTTTGGATATTTGATTTTTTGAAAGTAATTTGGATTTTTCTTTGGAAATGGCGAGAAATAAATATACAGCAAAATTATGGGAAAAACCGCGCCGCAGACTTGCAAACCCTAGTGAAAATGCAATGTGCGCGCACACTTTCTCAAAAGTCGTGGCGAGACCCGCCAGCTGACCGTACTTTGAAAGGACGGAGAGAAAAAGTCTCTTGAAGGTTCCCGTTTCTTCAAAGTTTTGATGCAAAAGCTAAACTTTTTCTCGACTCTTCTCGAAGGTACTCCGTTCGAACTGCCGGTTGCACGCTCCGCAGTCTCGTGATTGCATCATATAAGTGGCCGAATCACGGCAGATTCTCTCAATTTTTCTAACTGCTGCATGATGCAATTTTCTCTCCTTTTCCAGCTTTTCGTCTCGAATTCAATGTTCAAATGTAATTATTTCAGGCAGAATGCTTTCCGCACGATCATTCTTGTCTTCCGCTCGTACTATCGCCAGATCTACCTTCTTGAACGCCAGAAGTTTGTCTGACAAGCCGAAGGGACCTATTATTGGAATCGATCTTGGAACCACGAACTCCTGCGTCAGTATCATGGAGGGAAAGACTGCAAAGGTTATTGAGAATGCCGAAGGAGTCAGAACTACCCCATCCACTGTCGCCTTCACCGCCGACGGTGAGCGTCTTGTAGGAGCTCCAGCCAAGAGACAGGCCGTCACTAACTCTTCCAACACCCTTTTCGCTACCAAGAGATTGATCGGCAGAAGATTCGAAGACCCAGAAGTGCAGAAAGATCTGTAAGTTCAAGTTTTGTTTGTTCATCCTATGTTTTCGTTTTAGTAAAGTCGTGCCGTACAAGATTGTCAAGGCCAGCAACGGAGACGCTTGGGTTGAGGCTCAAGGAAAGGTCTACTCTCCATCTCAAGTAAGTTAAATATTCCTTTGACGTCATGATGCAGTATTTCACCTCGATGATGCAAAAGCGTTTGTTTTTAGGTTGGAGCGTTCGTTCTCATGAAAATGAAGGAGACTGCCGAGAGCTATTTGGGAAAAACTGTGAACAATGCCGTTGTCACTGTTCCAGCCTATTTCAATGACTCCCAGCGTCAGGCCACCAAGGATGCTGGACAAATTGCTGGATTGAACGTTTTTCGTGTCATCAACGAGCCAACTGCCGCTGCTCTTGCCTACGGACTCGACAAGGAGACTGGAGACAAGATGTGAGCGTTTTGTCTTGAATGAATTTTAAAAAATATTTTTGTTTGCAGTATCGCTGTTTACGATCTTGGAGGAGGAACCTTCGATGTTTCCATTCTCGAAATTCAGAAGGGAGTGTTCGAGGTCAAGTCCACCAATGGAGACACTTTCCTCGGAGGAGAGGATTTCGATCACGCCCTTGTTCACCACCTTGTCGCTGAGTTCAAGAAGGAACAAGGAGTCGATCTCACCAAGGACCCACAAGCCATGCAGAGACTTCGTGAAGCCGCCGAGAAGGCCAAGTGCGAGCTCTCGTCAACCACCCAAACTGACATCAACTTGCCATACATCACAATGGATCAATCCGGACCAAAGCATCTCAACCTGAAACTCACCAGAGCCAAGTTCGAGCAGATTGTTGGAGACCTCATCAAGAGAACCATTGAGCCATGCCGAAAGGCTCTCCATGATGCCGAAGTCAAGCCTTCTCAAATCTCTGATGTCCTTCTCGTCGGAGGAATGAGCAGAATGCCGAAAGTTCAGTCCACTGTCCAGGAGATCTTCGGAAAAGTTCCGTCGAAGGCCGTCAACCCCGATGAGGCTGTTGCCATGGGAGCTGCTATTCAGGGAGCTGTTCTGGCTGGAGATGTCACGGATTTGCTTCTTCTTGATGTGACTCCACTCTCCATTGGTATTGAGACTCTCGGAGGAATCATGACCAAGTTGATCACCAGAAACACCACCATCCCAACCAAGAAGTCGCAAGTATTCTCGACTGCTGCCGATGGACAGACTCAAGTGCAAATCAAGGTTTATCAAGGAGAGCGCGAGATGGCCGCCAGCAACAAGCTTCTCGGTCAGTTTTCTCTTGTCGGAATCCCACCAGCACCACGTGGAGTTCCACAAGTCGAGGTCACTTTCGATATCGATGCCAACGGAATCGTCAACGTCTCCGCCAGAGATCGTGGAACCGGAAAAGAACAACAGAGTAAGAATACATTCTGAAATGTCTCCTTATTTGAATTTTCTTTCCAGTTGTCATCCAATCTTCTGGAGGACTTTCTAAGGACCAGATTGAGAACATGATCAAAGAGGCTGAGAAGAACGCTGCTGAGGATGCCAAGAAGAAAGAGCTCATCGAGGTCATCAACCAGGCTGAGGGAATTATTCATGATACAGAGGCCAAGATGACCGAGTTCGCTGATCAACTCCCGAAGGACGAGTGCGAGGCTCTCAGAACAAAGATTGCCGACACCAAGAAGATCCTTGACAACAAGGAGAACGAGACTCCAGAAGCCATTAAGGAGGCCTGCAACTCCCTTCAACAACAGTCACTCAAGCTCTTCGAGGCTGCTTACAAGAACATGGCTGCTAAGAACTCTGGTGGTGATGCTCAGGAGGCAAAGACTGCTGAGGAGCCGAAGAAAGAACAGAACTGAACAGTCAACTTTCAAATCTTTACATCCATCATTCACGTGTCTTTTGTCGTTTCGACATTCTGTATTTTTTTAAAGTTTAGTCACTTGAATTTAATTGTTTCTCCTTCTCTCATTACCATAATATTCTTAGGTTAGGTTTTAGTTTTTATTCCTTAGTAGTTGGTTATGTTCTGTTCTTTGTGCCGAAAGGCGACGGTTTTATTGCGATAGGGTTGTGAAATTTAAAACTGATAGTCTCTATCGCTGAAATTTCACCAAAATTGTAAATATTTGCACTAAACCAAACAATTTGGAGCCCGAATGATAATAGAACGTCCGCCCCCGATCACATGATTTTTGTTGAAAATCACGGTTCTCCATTCACACTGATTTTTTTAAAAGTTTTGTCCCAATTGGTCTCCAAACTGAGTTTTTCTATTCATGCATGTTCACTGTTTTGCATGAGTTGTTTTTTTTTCATTTCTCTGAATCCCCAAATAAAAAGTTTTTCAAATCTATTCGTGCTGTGTTTTTTTCATTCTGTTCGAATCTGTCGTATACCCTGCTTCTCTTATCATTTCCCTTTTCTCTGGGGATTTTTGACTTTACTGAAAAACGGAAATTGGTTTTTGGTATTTGTCAAATTCGCTCAAAAACTAGTTTCGTCATATCTTTTGATATGGCGAGACGCACTTCTCCGTTTCGCAATGTCTCCGTCGCCGACATCTAAAGACGTCACCGGTAATGTTTGGTGTGAGCGAGCCTTCCGTCACTCCGTCATTAGCCCCTATATTTCCGAAATCTCATCACATCATCTGTCGTTCTTTTCTTATAAAAGCTCACTTTTCTCGCGGAAAACGTTCAAGTGCGACTCGAGAGGCCATAGAAACTCGTTTGAATTCAGCGAGGCAGAAGAGAAAAGGCACGCGATGTCCGGGGAAAATGAAAGTTTGAACTTGCAGTCTTTTTTGTCAGAACTTCTGAAGACTGCAATTACTTTCGATTTCAATTTCTAAAGGGGGCGGGTCTCGACACACGACCATCACACATTGAAGCGAATGCGATAGTGACCGATAAGCGGCGCCTATAAACTCGATCAGTTACTGCGAAAGTGTACTTTACATCTTTTGATATAATCGCGATTCATTCGCTGGTTGCTTCTTCTTTCTGTTTCCTCACTCTTTCCGTTTCTCTTTCTCTTCGCTCCTGGCTCCGCGATATTACACAGCCGCTTTCGGCGCCACACAACTGACTGCATGGGGATATATTTTTTGTAAAAACTTTCCGTGTTTTTTTTATTTCTGGTTCCCTGTCCCCTTCCCACTGTCCCCCGCCTCTTTCTCATTTCATTTTGTTGTGCTCCTCCTCCGCTTCGGAACGTGTTTCATCTGCCCATTCTTTTCGTCATGGGATCCTCGTATTCTAAGTCAAATGGCGGCGAACTCGAAGTTTTCCTGAACAAGCGACGTGGCAGCGTATGTTTACAGTCCACGGGCGGGAAATGCACACAGGGGAAAGATCAGCCGAATATTGGCTTGTTTGTTCAAAGCGTTAGCCTGAACTTTATCTCCTGTTTCAGTCGATTTCTTCGCAGTTTCAAGCAAGAGACTCTTTTCTCTCACTCTCCAAACAGCCAATTAGCGGGCGATCCCTGGAGACAATTCTTGATTCACTCCACTATGAAATTAGCGGTGTGTTGAGGTTCGGTTGCCAAAACAACAGCCACTTCGCTACCTTACTCTCCTCTCACAACCCTTTTCCTGCCTTTCAATCCTCGCCGTTTTACAGATGACGTCAACTGACAAGAACGTGTCCGTCTTGCTGGGTGCTCAATGGGGAGACGAGGGAAAAGGAAAAATCATCGACTATCTGATCGAAAACCATAAGATCAACGTGACGGCTAGATGCCAAGGAGGAAACAATGCCGGACACACGGTGGTGGCGAACGGACGGAAGTACGACTTCCACATTCTGCCGAGTGGAATCATCAGTCCGACATGCTTCAACGTCATCGGAAACGGAGTTGTCGTCAACTTGGACGCCTTCTTCTCCGAGTTGGCCCACAATGGAATCCTCTCCGATCCGGGATGGGAGAAAAGAATCATGATCTCGAGCGAGGCGCATCTCGTCTTCGGAGTCCATTCGCAAGTCGACGGACGCCAGGAAGATTCGCTGGCTGCCAAGAAGTAAGCAATCGTCAAAAAACACAATGCAATCTGTTTTTACAGCAAGATCGGAACGACCAACCGCGGAATTGGCCCAACGTACAGCTCGAAATGCTTCAGAAATGGAATCCGCGTGGCTGATTTGATGGCCGACTTCGACGAGTTCTCCGAGAAATACCGCCGTCTCGTCGAGCACTACAAGAAGCAGTTCCCTTCGATCGAAGTGAACGTTGACGAGGAACTCGCTAAGTTTAAGACGCATCGCGAAAAGTTGGCCGAGCTCAAGCTCGTCGGAGACACCGTTGGATTCATCCACGATCAACGCAAGGCTGGAAGCAAGTGCTCATCGAGGGAGCCAACGGAGCTCTGTTAGATATCGATTTTGGAACATATCCATACGTGACGTCGTCGAATTCGACCGTCGGAGGAGCGTGCACGGGACTCGGAGTGCCACCGACCGCCATCGGAAGCGTCATCGGAGTGGTGAAGGCGTATCAAACTCGTGTCGGAACGGGACCGTTCCCCACTGAGCTCTTTGATTCGGACGGTGACAAACTGCAACAAATTGGAAAGGAAGTAGGAGTGACGACCGGTAGAAAACGCCGTTGCGGGTGGATCGATCTGTTCCTGCTCCGTCGTTCGGCAATCATCAATGGATACACGGCGATCGCGCTCACGAAGCTCGACATTCTCGACACTTTCCCGGTGAGAGTTCCCTTTTGATTTTTCGTCGCAGTGTAAAGTGAAAGCCTGTGATGTCATTGGGAGAAGGGAAAGAGACGAGAAAAGCACATGACGAGTGTGTATATACTATGTTTTCGGTTTTCAGACTATCAGAGTTGCCGTCGGATACAAGCTGAATGGAGAGGTGCTGACTGCTCCGCCAGGTAAACAACGCTTTCAGAAAGCATGTAATTACATAGATCGATAGTTTTAGCTCAAGCTAACGCATGGGGAGCTATTGAAGTCGAATACAAGGAATTCGAGGGATGGAATCAGCCAACCGTCGGAATCCGAAAGTTCGAGGATCTGCCGGAGAAGTGCAGGCAATACATTCAATTTATTGAGGATTTCATCAAGGTAAGGAACAAACCGAGGGAACAGAACAGAAAATGTGGCGGCAACAGAAAAACAGCTGTTGGAGGTGTCATTAGCTTGGCTTCTGTCGGTCCGCCATTGCCAGTGACTGTCGATCGATTAATGGTGGTGTCATTGCAGGTGCCAATCGTGTACATTGGAGTCGGAGCGGAGCGTGAGTCGCTCATCGTCAGACAGTGAGCATATCGACAAACGACACCGTTCTCTTCAACGATTCCATATTTTTCTGTGCCTTTTTTGCACTCGAATTGGCGTGTTTCTCAGGGACTTCTCCTACACGCGACGACAATTTCTATGCTTTTCTCACCTCCAAATATCTTTGTTCTCATTATTATAGGGGCACCGGACAGAAAGTGCGCGCTGTTCGCAATCTGGCCGAATTTCTAGGCCGCGAAGTAATTTTCTACTGAAAATGTGGCCTAACTTTTCAAACTCGGCCCCGAGGTCGCTCAATTTGCACTGCTAAAAGAGTTTCTCAACAGAGCGCCATTTCTGTGCGGTGCCCCTGTAATCTTTCCAGCATAATAATCTCGGTTTCTAGAATGTATTTTTGGCACTCTGTTCTCTTTTCCCCCTTCTTCTGTTAGTTGTCGTTTTGCAGTTACCGCCTACCGGTTTCAAGGTCGTCTGTTCTTTGTTGTTTTGTCCCTTTCTCTTTCTCTTCCTCTCTCTCTCTCTCTCTCTCTCTCTCTTTTGTCGTATGAATTTGAAAATGTTGACTTTTCTTCGGCACTGTATGTCTTTTCGCCTGGTTCCTGGCTCCATCGCTGATTTCTTTTAGCATCAGAATACACGAAAGAGGGTGCATGCGATATTGTAGACGATGAAAGACGGAGAAGAAGAAGGAACGACGGAAAGGAACGATGAAGATAAGGAGAATCTCGAAGACTCGAGGGCAGAGACATCAATGTCAAACTCGACTTTCACTCCAGCACCGGGACGGTAATCGATTCGAAAAGGTGGAAATTCGAGAAATTGCATTGATTGTAGCGTGGACAATAAAGAGGCCGAAGTGGACGCCGACGGACTGCTCGATCTTTCCCGCTTATCGCTGACGAATCTGTCGAGGCATTTGAGTGAACAGTACGCGAAAGTGCGGCATTTGGATGTGAGCGGCAACGATCTCACCACGTTCGCCTACATGAAACTGTTCGCAAAATGCGAAATTGTAAGGGAGAAAATGAAAATTTTTGAGGGAAATTGAAAATTTTCAGCTAGACGCTCGTGATTGTCGAATCAACAAATTCGTGTCGGATTTCAATTATAACCTGTGAGTTCAGCGGAAATTTTTCAAAGAATTATTCATGAAGGCGAGAAGATTTCAGAAAAGAGTTATACCTGGCTAGGAATCATTTGAAACAGGCTTCTCAAATGGGCAGATTCGAAAATCTGACCGTCCTCGATTTGTCCTACAATCATATTGAGGTTTCGCAGAGGACGAATTCGGCGGTATAAGTTTGTTTTCAGGAAAATGTGACTCTTTCGTTCAAGCAACTCGAAGTTCTCGACCTGAGCGAAAATCATCTCAGCCAACTGCCCGATCTCAGCAAATGTCCCCAGCTCCGTTCTCTCAACTTATCCGGAAACAAAATAACCGATCTCAATGTAACCCGCTTTTCATTCCCTTTCTATTCCAATTATTTCGTTTCAGATGCTCTTCGCAATGATCTGCACCGCCCATCTCACTCACTTTTCCATTGCCTCCAATTTAATCGACGATCTCTCCCAATTCTCACTTCTTTCCGCATTTAAACAACTCACGCACCTGTACATATCCAACAATCCGTGCATCACCGATGTGCTCGACGATCAAAAGTTCGACTATCGATCCTACATCATCGCGTGTTGCTCGGAAAATCTGGAGAAGATTGACGATGAAGAGATTGAAGACCGAGTGAGAACGGAAGGCGAATGGCTTGCGATACAAGGCGGAATCCGCAAGATCGGACCCGGCAATCATAGAAAACTATGCGATCAGATTGCGTCTCACTTCCCGAAAAGCGACGACGCACCGCCGACGCCCGCTCAGAAGTCGTGCCACAAAGCGCTGGAGAAGAGGAAGAGCTCTCAGATCGATTCGGATCGAACTGTCAACTCGATATACTCTCCGTTTCGGGAATGGAACGGAAAAATAGAGGGACGAGGGAAACGACAGGAGGCGGACGGAATGGTGACTCCCACGAAGAGGGCCGATCAGAGTAACATGAGGATGTGCTCCCCTCCAGAAGCACGCAAGAACAGATCGTTCACATTCAGAAGTACACACCTTATTTCACTATTTCTCTGATATTATCCGTTTCCAGATGACAACTCGCCCGGCTCGCTCGATCTTCCGTACCCGCGCCCACTGAACTACTCGCGAACCAACTCGACAGACACCGTAATCCTCTCCTCCCGCACTGAAACATCTCTGTCGTTGGACGGAAGAAGCGAGATCACTCCCCTTCCAGTCATAGAGGACCCACCCCGCAACAGAGGAGAACGCCTTCCGTTTCGACTGCACAGCTCAGATCGCCAAGTGTTGCCGACGTTTCGATTGTGCTCGATCCGAATGAAGATCTCCCCAGAACAGTCCGTCTACTGGAGCAGCAAGTCACCGAATTGGGCAGACAAAATGACAACCTGACAGAGCTGAACAACGGACTCGTCGAGATGCTTGAACAGTTCAGAAACGAGCAAAAGATGATGTGGGCAGCAATCCGCGGATCGATCCCGAAGCCGCATAACATATCGTCGTCACTGCTCGCAGAAGACGAAGACGGTCTCCAGACGCACGTCGTCCGATGGGAAGTTCCAGCCGTTATGGGATACGAAATCCACGTGGACGGCAATTCGTGCGGACAAGTCGTCGGGAAAAACAACTCGGCCAGAATAACCGATCTCGACTCCTCCAAACCGCACGTTGTTCAAATACAGGTTCGTCTCCGTTCCTTATCAGCTTCTTATCAGACTGTGCTCTTTCAGGCGATCGGACTGAACGGAGAGCGTGGCGAGATATCGAAGGAGCTGCACATCCAACCACACTGAACCACCTAACGAGCTGTCTCTCTCTCTTTCTGTTGCGTGTGCTCCCTCAATAAATGATGTGTGAAGCTGAGCTTCGTGTGCAAACGCGCCCCGCTGTACCCGGGTCTCCCCGGCGGCTCAGCTGTCCTCCTGCCGCATGCTCAGCGAGCCCCGACTTCGAACCAGTTTAAAGTTGAGACTCGTTCGTCCGTCACATTGCAGGAGGCCTTGTCGCCAAAGAATTCCCTTCTCGCTCTGTCTCTCGTTTTTGTTCTTTTCCCTTCCATGGCAACATGCTCATTCCGCTCGAAAAGCCCTTCGGTGCATTAAGATTCTCTCCTCGTAGGCTTTCAAGACATTGCTCTTTTATCGATTGCACTCTGGGGGGTTTTTTTGCGGAAAGAGCCGCAGAAACAATCGGCCGGGGGCAGTAATATGATATTCTCTTTGTTTGGCTTTGTTTTTTGGTGCTCATGTTTTCTTTATTATTGGCTATGTATTATCTAACCTCAAGTAGAATGATACCGTTGATGCAAGTGCGCTCCACCAGGATCCATTGAAATGTTCCCATTTAAAAGTGCTTTGAATGTGTTCAGTGGAGCGTGGTTTCGGTCGAATTCGAATTTGTTTCATTCTCATCGCTCAATTATATTGTTGGCCGGAGAAACCACAATGAAATCGACCAAAAGAAAGGTTTTCACACGCACAAAGAGCATGCGAGTTCTGAATTCGTTTCCCGAAAGCAACCACCATTCTTAATCCTTTTCCTGTGATATTTTCTCCCAATTTCCAGATAATCTAAACTGTTTTCCTCCTTCCTTTACTACTCTGTTTTCCCCCAAATCCCGTGCTTTTTCGGAAACTTTTCTACCTCAGTTTCCCCCATTCTGTTGATTCGCTCGCATTGTTTGCCGTCCGAATTATCCTGGGGGCATCATCTCTGACTGATTTCACTTCTTGCAAAATGTCGCTGACCCCGGTACCGTAATCCCTTCTTATTCCGACCGAACACCTTGTTTAGAGCCTCCGGAACCGGTTCCCTCCGAAACTTTTCGCTCTATTTTCTTGTTTTTCATAACAGAAATCTTGCCTCCAAGTTCGGACTGCTCGCTCGCAGGTGTCTATGATGTCATCGAGCGAAAGAATGACAAATAACAAGGGCACAGATCGGAGGCCGTGATAAAGACGGCTCTGAAAACGCGCTTCCAGTGCACCTCGTGATGAAAATTGTTCGAGTTGAAACTGTGAAGAGCATGGGGAAGAAAATGTACAGAAAGGGATTTCGGGTAAGAACATTATCATCCCGCCCCCGCAGCAATCTCTTCATTTATCTTTCTTCTTCTTCTTCTTCTTCTTCTTCTCTGCCATCCCCGATCACAATCATACTTTCTTCACACGCCGATACCCCGACTTTTCACACCTTCACAATTCGCCTTTCTCTATTTCTTTACTTTTATTTTCACCTGTCTAACTTCTCCTTTTTGGGCCAACTCGCTCCGAATATCGAATTATATTCACACCTTTCTTGCGCGAGAGTCTGGTGATTTAATCTGCGGTTTTATGCGATTAGACCTCCAGTCGATCGTCGCTGCAGCCGTCGTGTTTTATTCAACCAAACATCTACCAGTTGCAGGCGGAATGACCGACGCCGAGACGACGTTCAGTCTACTCGACGAAGAAGAGGAGCGGGACGAGGTGGGCCCGTCGACTGCGGTCGTCAAGGGACGCCCTTCGCTCCGATCCATCTCGCTCTCCCAAACACCAAGTGCGCCGAGAGATTTGGAGAGTGGAAATGTGAATGGATATGGAAATGTAGGTCAGATGAGTTGTGGAGCAGAGCTGCACAAACTGACCGGCGGATCGACGACGTCGTTGACTTCGCAATCGAAGAAGGTCACCAAGTTCTACAAAAAACAAAACGAACTGCTCGAGAACTTCAAGAACGACAGCGAACAGATCGAGGTGAGTGACTGCTGTCTGCTGAGAGTGTAACAATCATTGATGATTTCAGCAGTTCAATCGTACCCGACGGCGGACGACTAGCAAGGAAGAGGAGACGGATCTGACGACGTCCTTGCCGACGACGGTCCCAGTAGAGAGGGCAGCCACAGCGCCGTTGGTAAAGCACGTGGTCAGTCTTTTACATCACTTACTTTTCCATCACTTTGAGTAAATAGTTTCCGATCTATCTGTTCCAACACGCACTTGCAATGTTCACTCACTCAATCCCGTTTAGCTGAATTCAGTAACGTTTTGTTTGAAGGATGGAACAGACGAACCGGAAGTAGTGATTATCGATGTGCCACGCAGTCCTAGGAACATAAGAAGGGTGAGTTGCAGGTCGACAGCCGAAGATTCAGTAACTGCGGACGACGTCGGTGTTTTCAGAAGCCGATGGAGAGAACGGACACAGAGAAAGACTCGATGGACGAGAAGGCGAAGGAGGACGAATCGAGAGCGGCGGCCCGGATGGCAAAGATCACATTGCTCGTCAACTTCATCCTGATGATAGCCAAAGTGTTCGCTTCTGTGCTCTCCGGATCCATGTCGATCATTTCGTCGATGGTTGATTCTGTGGTTGACATCACCTCAGGACTTGTCATTTCCCTTTCGGAGAGAATGATCAAGAAGAGAGATCCGTATTTGTACCCGAGAGGAAGGACCAGGCTGGAACCACTTGCTCTGGTAATTGTTTTGAAAAGAGAACGTGTTCTTGAACTGAATTAATTCAGATTCTGATCAGTGTGATCATGGGAATGGCCTCTATCCAGTTGATTATCTCGTCGGTGCGCGGAATTCACGAAGGACTACAGTACGATATGTACGGAATCGGAGAGGCGCCGAGGCTCAATGTCACCTTCATCTCGGTGATAATCATGGTGTGCACGGTGCTGATCAAACTCTCCCTCTACCTTTTCTGCAAACGGTACAAGGAACCATCCGTGAACGTGCTCGCAATGGATCACCGCAACGACTGCATCTCGAACACGGTGGCTCTGATCTGTGCGTGGCTCGGAACCAAGTACTCCTACTACTTCGACCCCGCCGGCGCCATCCTCGTCTCCTGTTACATTCTGTACACTTGGGTGCAAACGGGAAGAGAGCACTTAGCCAAGCTCTCTGGAAAGACTGCGGAGCCGGAGTTTATCAACCGAATCATAAAGGTCTGTCTGGATCACGACAATCGCATCTCGCACATCGACACCGTCTACGTGTACCATTTCGGAAGCAAGTTCCTTGTTGAGGTCCATATTTGAATGTGTACATTCGTTTGATTTAACGACGAATTTTAGGTTCACATCGTGCTCGACGAAAATATGATTCTGCGGGAGTCGCACGATATCAGCGAGACGCTCCAGTCGAACATTGAGAGCCTTCCGGAGGTCGAGCGCGCCTTCGTCCACACCGATTACGACTACGACCACCATCCGCACGACGAGCACAAAGTCGTCTGATAATATTTCACTCATCCGCTTAATTTCCCCCGTTTTATCCAGATTTCCTTTGTCTCCGGTTTCATTTCTTTTTCTTCATGACGTCCAGAACTTGAAAGAATCTCCCCTCCCCTTTTTATTCGGCATAATTGCTTCTGCTTGACGTGTTCTCTGAAGTTGGAATATTTTGAAATGTTCATTGTGTCACATATCCTTCCGTTTCTTTGAAGATGACGTACTCTCAGATGGATTTCCAATCAAAACTAATTCAAATGTAATGTTTAGTTTTCATTTTTTATTCGATTTACAACAAGAAATAAATAATGCATAGTTTGAATTTCGCGATTGTTTTGTTTTGTTTTGGGGGGTGCGGGGGATGGAACATTTCGATTTCTTTAATTTAAATAAACTTTTAAATAACTTAAAGGAAAGAAGAGAACGCGGAGAGACAGAAAGAGAGAGAAGAGACAGAGAAAGAGAGAACAGGGCAATTTTTCGCATGAAAATGGGGACGGGGGACGTCTTCTGTTGCTCACAGTCCTGCTTACTTTCCGCTGCTCAAGTAGCACAAGTTTCCGGCTCCGCAAGTGTATCCAGTCGGGCAGACTCCGTTTACGCACGATCCGAGGACTCCTCCGGATCCGAGCGGGCAGCAGTAGTTGTTCGTGTTGCACATGTATCCAGTTGGGCACACTTGGTTAACACATGGTCCTGAAAGAGAAGACATGGATTAGAGAAGAAGAAGAAGAAAGAAGGCGTCACGTACCAGTGCTGTTTCCGGACTGGCATCTGCAGCAGTAGTTGTTGCTCGAGCAGAAGAATCCCTGTCCGCAGAGTCCCCCGAGGCAGGCGGCGACGGCCGGTCCTCCGGAGCAGGCGGCTGAAACACGTCATCGCCTATATTTGGAAGAGGCCTCTGATAGGAGCTAAAGATAGGGCTGCTCCTTTGGCGGGTTTCGTGCGGGCGAGGCGTCGTGAGAGCGCAAGTAGATTTCACGAGCAAACAGAAAGGGAAGCGACGGTGAAGGAAGCTTCGCAAATATTTTGTATTTATGTTGACCCGTCGAAGGTGCTGGTGGACATCGAGAACGCTCGAGGAGCACCGCAGAGGCAGAGAGGGAGAGCGTTGTATCAATCATTAGGTAATCAGTGTGTTTGCTCGAACCGCCGGAAGCTAGTTTCGGGAGAGACACTTCAAGGCGAACGGCTAGACTGATATGGATATGAGCGGATGTCTGGTCGGGTAAGAATCATAGGAAAGCTGAAGGTTTTCCCACTGCAGCTCACTTCAGTAGGAATCATCAGGATGTGCGAAGAGAAGAAACTTACTGTCAAGGTTGTTGCTGCTTCCCGGGCAACAGCATCCCTGGACACAGACGGAGGCGACCGAGTATCTCTGGCACTGGGACGAAGAACTGCACGAGGAATAGCAGTTGGCGGGGCATCCGAACTGTCTCTTCTGGCGGAAGACTGTCGAGTTGGCGTCACGGAGCTCTGGGGCTGAAGCATGGAAAGAGTGATGAGGCCTTCTGACGATGAGCGTCGCTTACCTTGTTGGGCGTCTTCTGCGTTGAGGACCCAGAAGCAGGCGAGAGGAAGGATGATGCAGAAGGAAATGGCGAGTTGCTTCATAATGAGATGTGGCGGTACGCAAGAATAACCTGACCCTGGGCTGGCCTGAAATGAGATGGGAATGAAGGAAGGCTATGAAGGGATGGGGAGAAACAGAAGGAGAAGCGAGTGATAATGTAACTCGGTAAAGAGGCAAGAGACTGAGTGAGGAGCAGCTAAAGCAGGGCCAATAGGCTAAATGGTCATTTGTACGGGGGGAGGGGACGACTGACTGACTGACCGTCTTGCGCTCCCCCTCCGTCTGTTAGTTTAGACTCTGGCGCCTCCGCGCGGCGACGTGCTCTTTGCGCGGCACGAAACTCCCTGGCCCTCGTCTTGCGTTATGTGTTTGTAAAATGAAGTGGACGATTGATGTTCAAATACTTGAGTGACCCAACCGAAATTTCGGCCTTGTCAAAATGTCCAACTTATCCTATCACGCCGGAATCGGCGAACAACTGATAGTCTCTTTGTTCAGACTAGAACCAAAACGATAGAAATGGAAGCAGCGGGAAGGGAACGCATTATTGGAATGAGCATGTTTATTCAGAGTTCTGAAAGTCCAAAGAGATCAAAAAATTCCAAGAGGAAGTGATCCCGGGAGAGAAAAGGAAGAGGAGAGAAAGTTGCCACCGGAAGCATATGAGCTCAAAAGTGTCGGGCACCGTGCTCTTTATACTCGGCCGTGCACTTGAGTGGCGTCAGCGTTGCCGGGCCAGGAGTGACCGGTGTCCGGTTTTGTGGGCGATGCAACACGGCAGACGGGAAGCGCCGGCAACTTCTGTGCACATAATACACCTCCATTATGAGCTCTTTCTTGAGCACTCTCACGTGAGCACCGGGCATTGTGACGTGGAAAAACTGGAAGTGGAAGTGTTCCGAAGAGACTGTAGTTGGCCAACTCGACAAGGATGCGCAACCATGTTTCACTAAATCGCTGTGTTATAAGATCTCTGGTGTGCATGCACATGTCCAGACTGCGGTAAGTCAGAAGCGTCATTTGTTTTCTAGCCTTCAATATCCACTGACACATTCAGGTGATCTCTGAATCTGATAGTCCCAGAACATCTGCATCAGTGATTTCCCCTTCTGTTTCCCAAAATAGCCTTCTCGTGTGACGACCTATTTCCAAATCGTCCTCAACTCATCGAAATGTTCGCTTCCTCCCTCTCAACGCACACTTTTTCGAAATTTCCAACATTCCGATCTGTCGGCTTGTACTACCAAGCGGCTAAGTGCACACACATATCTTGTCGTTGAGAACACTGCACACGGGACAACGAATGTTTCTCTGTGTGTCCTCGCACACACACATTTCGGACTGTCCACTCACTGATAAACTCTCAGAAAGTGCTGTGTGCTCAAGTGATCCTGCTCTAGAGGGCGATGCGCCCCGGGCCGGCGGTGTCTCCACCTTCGCCTTCGCCTTCGTTTGCATGTCCGTCCGTCAGTGCAAACACGGAGCGAAACGAGCACAACGAAGACGCAATCCGATTGTGATCCCGGTGCCCAATGCCATTCTTTGACCGATGCCGCCGACGCTCGGTTATGATTGTATACACTGAGCATCCGGAATGCTCTTTCTCTCTCTCTCTCTCTCTCCTGCACGCGCGGCGGCATGCCATTTGATGCAGATATCTGTGTCGTTGGGAACTCGCTCAAAGTCTGACAGATCAGAATACATCTGAATTTTTGGCCAACTTATTTGTCCGACTCCCGTTTCTCACGTGAACAACCTTTAGCTGGGAGCTGAGATTGAGAAATGGCAGCGTGTCTGATAGTTTGAGCAAGAATTTGAGCTCCAAATAAATACGATTCATTGGTCACAAAGAGAGAGAGAGAGAGCAGATGGATCCGAGAGTTCAAAATAAAAGGACAGATATCATGTAGTAATCACCCTGTGAGTCACAGGTATCTAAAGAAGGGAGAAACATTAAGCATGTTAGATTTTCTTGGAAGCGTGCTCATTCGGAAGCGACTCGATCATATGGGCGTTGATCCCACGGGCGGCCGACGGGTGTCTCGTGTCGTAGGTGATCTGATCCGCACTGACCATCTGGGCGTCGAGGTCGTTCGGGCTGGTCGTCTCCGTCGCCTGGTAGGTGGCTGTAGCGTCGCGACGGTCCTTCTCTGAAAACGGAAAACACTGAAAAGGTCTTATCTGAAAAGGTGAAACCACGTCGTTTCTTGAATCCGATGAGAATGTTGCAGAGGAGCAGGAAAAGGAGGGCGAGGCTGATGGCGCCGACGCTGAAAAAGAAAGGAGTGAGAGGAGGAGAAGGAAGTGCGTGGGATGTACATGATGATGTTAATGAGGACGTCGTCCCCGCAGCACTTCATTCCGCAGCATTCCTTGTTGTTCTCGCATCCGAAGACCACTTCGGTAATTGGATTTCCGTCGGGGAAGTAGATCTGAAACAGAGCCGGATGAGTCAGAGGCATGTTTTTTTCTGAATTCCACCTGCGAGAAGATTCCATCGTCATTCGAGACGTTGTACACGCAAACATAGGAAAAGACGGAGGTGTTGTCGCTATCAGCGAACTCGACGAATTTTTCCTTGGACCAGAAATAGTGTCGGTCGACGAATCTGAAAATCGTCGAAGCATGCGTGAGAACGGGACACTGATCTATGGCTTCAATAGTACGTACCTAGTACATACACTTTTCGCGGACACAACCAGCACGTAGCATAGTACAACAAACAACACAACAAAAGTCACGGCGAGAAGTACTCGGCTAGCAGGATTTCCGTGTTTTTGCGAACTTACTCGAATGGCTTGTCGGGCGAGGAGAGCGTGTACGTCAGATTGGTGCTGCTCAGCAGGGTCGAGATGTCGTCGTTTAGGGTGACCATGGCCGATGAGTTGAGCAAGTGAGCAATCAAGCTCTCTTCGAACTCCGAGCCCGCCAGGAACGTCTCCCTGCAAGTATTCGGGTGAGTGACCGTCTCTTTTCACTTCCGGGTCTTACTTGACGTGTCTCTGGCCCGGCGGGAGGTGCTGGGAAAAGCCTCCGTGAAGTAGCATAGTGAACGCCATTGCGATTGTTATAATTGGAAGTCTGAGACGGTGAAGTCTCATTCTGGGAAACTGAAAAGACTGGAAATGAAAGGGAAGGCGGGGAGATGACGTGCGTGTGAGCCAGGTGCTGCGAAAGAGAGAATAACGTTTCTGATTGACTGATTTTATAGACTAAATTATAGTAATGCAATGAGATTCAGAAAGGGAAAGCGAGACGAAAACTTGTGATAAACGAGAGAAAAGAAGGGGTGGGGGTTGTTTTTACTGAAAGTAAGCGAGAAGAGCGAGATGATTATAGGTTGAACAACTTGGAAGTAGTGGGCGTACCCAGTGCCCGGTACCAAGAAACCGACAACCGACAACCGGCAAACTCGATTCTTTTGAATTTCCAGATGACGTGGCACTGAGTCTTGAAATTTTTGAAATGTGAAATCATTGCAATCTGAATTCTGAGATACTTCAGCTTCCCTCTAACATTCTCACTAACAGTCACACACGCCTTCAATGCATTGTGATTGTCGTTATAATCCTATGATAACGAGAACAAAAGGAAAAACGGAGAATGAGCACGAGTACTGCTGCGGGTGTTATTGTAGCTTCGCGAAAAAGCGGCGAGTCGGCTAACTCGGGGCTCAGATTCCCATGGCAACCGTATCAGAGAGTTTCGGGGCGGCGCGGAGTCTCATGGAGCTGGTTGTTTGTCTGAGGGATAGCGGGGAGTAATGAGATATCAGACTGCGAATAATTGGTTGGTTGGCCTCAATTATTGAAAACACGAGAAGGAAAGAAGGCACGGGAAGTGGGCACGTGCTCGGTAGACCTCTACAACTTTTGAGCAAAACTTCAGCAACTTTTGCCCAGAATCTGCTCGTTGCTGAAATGTTGTTCAAAAGCTGCTATCACCCGAAAGTTTGCTCACAAGATGCCGGCATTTACCGAGGAGGTAGAGCGCGTTTTCCAGACTTCCGCGGCTGCAATAAAAGATTGACACAAGTAAGTAACATGGAGCTGTGAGGAGGTAGAAGGAACCTTCTTTCAGGCATCTGACGGACAAAAAAAACTACCAGACGAGAAGAAGGAGGTGGACGAGCAAAAGAAGGAGGATGGAGGAGAAGAGAAGAAGGGCTCCAAGGAAAAGACAGAGAAGAAGGACGAGTAAGTTTATTGAACTCGTATTGCTGAAGAATCGCTAATGGAGGGTTTTTTTGTATTTTTTTCATAACTTTCTAAGTCTTCTCCGCTCAAATATGAATAATGTCTTTATAGTTTTTACTAATCATAAATATCCCTAATAAATATAGATCACAACAAAGCTCTTTCCGAGTTCGTTGTTGTCCCCACTCCACGACTCGTACCGTAACTTGCACTTGTACTTGTTCTTCCGAGAGATGTACTTTTCATATCAAAAGTAGAAACGAAATGTAAACATTTAATGTGAGAGAGAGCAGATTCTGGACAAAAGTTGCTGAAGTTCTGCTCAAAAGTTGTAGAGGTTTGCCGAGACAGAATCGGGAGACAGCACGGCCGACGTCATTGCTTTTCTGTTTTCTTCAGATTTCAGCTGTATTCGTTTCCTGTTCCAATTCGAGAGATTTACAGGGAACAAGGACACGTTACTTGTATCTTAAATGTTGTGTTGAAGGCTTGAAACTAGTGTCTTTCAAATTCACTTTTCCTGAAAGATCTCGGAATGCGCAGCATGAGACGCTGATCAGTGATGCGGTAATCACAAACGCATTTTGTTTAACACAGTTTATTCACACAGTTCTCAGACAATTGTCCCATTAGGTAGGCGTTCACATGTTGAGAAGAGGGTATCCCGCGAAACGAGCGAATCCTGGACGGCAGATGCGATTCCATCTGGCGGTTCCTCGCCAAGCTTTCCAGTTTGAGCATTGAATTCGGCCACCTCGTTTGTGCATGTACACAACTTCCTAAAGTTATTTCCCATGAAAATGGTATCTCTACTTCATTGTTACCTTTCTCTTCTTGTCGCGTGGCATGAGAACGGCCACGAAACGAGCCATTGGAACGGAGAACATTTGAAGTTGGTCGTATCCGAATTCCTCCGAAACTTTCGAGAAAGCCGGAGTGAAAACGAGCAGAAAAACGAGCAGAAGCTTCATTTTTCGGCGAGAAGAATGAATAGAATGGACAGAAGAGCAGAAGAAGTGGGATAGGACTGAATGAAAAGTTGCATTGTAGTCCGTACAGATACAATCCGAGATTGGCTAACGCAAAGAGCATGTGATAAACAAGTGTGACTAACCGGATGCAACTGCAACATTAACAAAATGCAAGAGACAGGCAAATGTCAGACTATGTTTTCAATGAAAAACGGAGTTAGAGGGATGGGGGTAAGGAGAGTTGTGGTCTCGTCGGAAATGGAGTACTCGCGGGAAGATCTTGGAGTTGACTTGACGGAAGCGGGAGTTTGGTGTTCTGTTTCAGGACGGAATTGCGAGAGGCAATGACGAAGACATCCGAAGACCAGAAGTACATTCACGAACCTGAGACATGTCGCCTTTTAAGAGTTATTTCTTTGGTGTGAGTGCATTCGTCTTTTAAACATTTTTTTCCAGTCATCCCTGCGCTTACCACAAGATAGTGCAAGCGATAGGGCTGCAAACGTTGAACATCCAGAAACAAGTATCACATCCGCCAAGGGGAGAAACGGAAAGAGCCGCGAGCATCTCCAGATGCGAATCTTCTGGAAACCCATTGGCCTTCACTTTTGCAATAACAGAAAGGAGGGGCGATATCCTCGGAATTCAGTCTATCTCGTTAAAGGCCGCTGCTACAATTGTTGATTTCCGTTGTCACGAGCACTGTGAACGAGGTGCATTGCACGAGAATCCAATCTGGAAGACAATTCAAACAGAATAACAATACAAATTCATTGTCAGCAATAGAATTTGGTTGAGATACTCTTCGGAAAACATCGTACAAGAGAGGCTGTTGTCATACAAATGATCGGTAAAGGCGGGAATGGTGAGAGCGGGCAGTCTTGAGCAGAAGCAAGTAAAAAGTGACACGAGAGAAACGCGCTCGTGAAACGGACTTTATTTGTTATTAGTTAATCATGACTCCTAGGAGAGGCTTCCGAAGAAATTGTGAAAATTGCACGGAAGTGAGAGGAATTAGGAAAAATAGTAGCTAGGAACGTCATCCAGCAGTAATTGAAGTCAAAGGAGCAAGAAACTGAGCTCGATCCGTCTCCGTTCTTTGTAGTCGCTTTATGAAACATTCATTACACTTGCAATCATCAGTTTGACTTTATTATCACAGAAAAGCGAAAAAGGATTAGAGTTTCTTTAGTTGAAATTATTGAGAATATCTGGGCGGTCCGGCAAAACGAACACGGTGGTCGCGAGGAAGGAAGACGTCGTCGTCGCAGCTGGGATCACGGGGAAGCTTCCTTCGGGGACGACGCTGTTTCTGAGATTTCGTTTCCTTCCTTTCTTTGGGTTCTCCGCCGCACATACAGACTAGCAGGAAGATGATTGTGCCCATGAGAATATAGGAAACAACACTGCAAAAGTAAACTTTCGTGTATTTTCTGTTCCCTTCGGTTACTTGAAGTAAGTAATCGGCTCATAACACTTGATTCCCCTGCACATTTGGCCGTATTTACATCCGAAAACCGCCGCCGTCGGTGCTGTCCCATTGGAGAAGACGTTTCCATCGAACGGCCAGTCCGGATGCGAGGAGAACACGATGCACGTCTGCGGCAGCTCCGACGACGGCACATAGAATCCGTACCAGTAGAAGGCGATTCCCCCGACACTGCAAAGACAATTTGGTTGCCAGGATACAGGCGTCTCGCATTCACTCACAACACGGGATGGCCCGGCTCTTGGATCACTTTGAAGTCTTTGATTAGTTTGTAGAGAAAGTCGAACGAGTTGATAGCGGAGATGGGCCCACTCGAAGCGGTTCCCAGAGAAGAGAACAGCAGGAGAAGAGCCAGAAGTTTCATGGCGATTGAAAGAAAGAATGGGGAAAAAGGAGAAAGAGGATGGAAGGAGAAGAGAAAATGGAGGGGAGGATGGGCCTGGGAGATGGTTGCCAGGCACAATTCTGACTTGGCGGGTACAATGAACTACGATGGAGGAAGAAAAAACCGAATACAATCGAAACTGCTGCAAATTCGGTGAGCAGAGTTCAGTTGATTTATAGCAGAATCCAGGATGACATCCGGAAGTGAGTCACTTGGACTAATGAGAAGAATCGTGACTCAAACCATGTGATTTCTTTAACAAGTTTACTAGTATTCTTTGAAATGACAAGAGATTGTTATGCTCGAAGAGGGCGGTACGGCGGTCCTCCGCGGTCGGCGACGACCACTGGCACGTATATGGAATTCATTTCGATGTCCTGATCGACCCGCGGTTGACGTCGACGGACGACCCAGTAGCGAGCGTAGACGGCCACGGAGATGATTGCGGAGATGACCAGAAGAGTTACCCTGAAATAAGTCATTTGATGTCTTGCGAAGGAGTTTCTGAGAGTTTACCAGAAGAGTCCTGGAGAGATGGTGTGTTCGCAGTGGTATTGCTTGCAAAGGGTCTCTCTTCCACATCCGAATTCCACTCCAGACGGACTAGTGCCGTTTGTGAAGGTCACATTTCCGAACGGCCACTCAATCTTGTCAGCCAGAAATGTGCATTTTTTCGGGTAGGAAGGCGTCCCCTTATAGTAACCTTTCCAGTAATAAAGCATTCCTTCGTGCCTGGAAATCAACTCATTTCTCTCCGTCCGTTTATGGGAAACTCACACAAACGGAGCTGACGGGTGACGGATGATCCGAACATTCATGTCAGAATCATTTGCATAGAAGTCGTCAATGAAATTGGAAACGGGTCCCGACAGAGGGACGTCGAACGCCAAAAGAGCGCTGACGAACAGAAGGGAAAGGAGGGGAAGATGCATTTTTGGAAAAGAAGACGGATGAGTAAAATCTAGGAGGACGAGCTCGTTCTTGGTTGCCAAGGACTTAACGAAACGAGTACGAGTGCAAATGGGATGGGAGCGATGGAGTCAGAAGGAGAGACAGAAGGTACGAAAAGTATTATTCGTCCTCTTCTCCTCCACGACGATCGTCACGGGGTATGGTGACTACAACGTTGGCTTGATTTCCTTGGGGGACTGACTGATGCTCTGCCTGACTAATGAGCGCCTGCACAGATTCTCGGTAGTCGTGCTCACAACGCAAACGTTGAGCTCGTTCCCGAAGATTAATGAGCCAATTGTTGAAGAAGTCGGGATACAGAAGGCTGATGAGAATACAGAAAACGCCCAAGAAGGAGCAGATGATGATGAGCCAGAAGATGAAATGAAATATCATTGGAGGAGACGAGTAAATGAATGGCGGGAGCGGAGCCTCTCGTTTCCGAGGCGATGCCGAGAGGCGCGACGAAATCGGATGAGAAATGGGAGAGGAGTAGGCGGCTCAGAGGCGAAACCGACAATTACGGAAGAGATTTTTCATGGATGCATCCGGAAAGTGACAGGTTTGAAATGACTGCAGTGAAAGGTTCTTCGGCACGCCGTTCTGTTCGGGGGAATTCAACACCTCTGCGGCACTCTCTGATTGACGTCAAACCGCTATTTCTGTCTAGAAATGTTTATTGCAATCGGTCAGAAGCGATTCTCGAATGGTGCCTCTTCTGATTAGGGAGGAGGTGTCAACAAGTGCCGGCCGTCCGGTGGTTTGACCTCGGATAGTCATCGTGCGTGACTGGATGATAAATACTCGTGTCTTTGAGCTTCCCCCTGATGTCCTCCGGTCAACTCGTTTCTCCTTTTCATGAGGTATAAGCCAAGTTGTGTCTTTCTGAGCACAAATATTTTTATCATGACTTGGTATCCGATTTATTTATATAAGAAACGCTGAATAACAATGGGCAGATAACTTAGGAGGGGAAAAAATTAACATGGTTTATAGGCGCAGAGGCCCGAGCGCAGAAGCTCAGTACTGACTGAGGAGGTCGTTGTCGCAGACGTGGTCGTCGATTTCCGAGTGCTTCATGATTTTGAGCTCATGAACCTCCAGCACTGGCTTGACGAAGATTTGGAGGGTATCGCTCTTGCAGGAGGTGGCGTGGCAGAGGAGGCATCCGAGGATCAGGAAGCCGGACAGGAAGAACGCCATCCTGCAGAATGGATTTGCTGAGAGGAAAAGTGTTTTAGGCCACTTACATGAGGTAGAGTGCGGAATCGGCGCTGAATCCGTCCCACGTCTTGCAGCGGAGCCCGGAGCAAAGGGCGTTGGGCGGGCATCCGAACTGGAGACCGGACGGAGGGGTTCCGTTGTTGAACACGACGTCTCCGAGGTTCCACTCCTCGGAAGGATTGTGCACTTGGCAGACGATTGGGAGCCCGAATGTCGGTTGGTAGTGGCCGGTCCAGAAGAACTCGGAGGAGCCGATCTTCAGCGGCTTCGACGGATCCGTGATGACCTGGGTGCCGTTGTCGAGGTACTCAAAGTATTCCGCGTACTTCTGGAACGGGGCGCCGAGGGTCAGAAGAAGGCAGGAGGAGAGAAGGAGGGCGTTGAAATGCATCACTTTTTAATGATAATTTCAGCTCGCTCCACTCCTTTTTATAGAAGAAAGCTCCGAGATGAGGGCGGAGCGTGTAGTGATAACAAGCTGAAAATGAGCGAAGAGGGGTACCTGCCGGCACCGCCGCCTCGACTAATGAGCACCAATCAAGAGCTTGAGTTTCTGATGAATTGAGAGAATAGCAAAAGGGATTTGTGAGCCAGACTGCCGTAAACAACGTGAGTAACTGATAAGAGTACGATTCTAATTATGAGAAAGTGAAGCTCTAAACTCTTGAACTACTGCTGCAATTTGAGAGTCAGAATAGACTCTTTTTGGGAACCAAAATATTCATAGGATGACTGTGGAAAAATGAGTTTATGTACACCGTAAAAATAAGAGTCTAGAGGTGAGGGGAGGGTGAAAAAAAGGAGATCGTAGAGAGCTCATGAGTTGGGAAAACTGTGAAATCGAAAGAATGGGAGAAGAGGTTGTATTCTAAACTTGAAGAGATCTTCTTGGCCCACCAGCTCCCGGTTCGCCATCGATCAAAGGACGGTTCGCGACAAGAGTGGATCTCTGAAAAACGTCACTTTTGCCGTGCTAGCCTTTCTGAAGGTCTCACTCTTTTTTGGATTTGTTCTCTTTGGTGCAAGGTGACAAGTTGCCACTTCAAACAAATTCCCACAATGAGAATAAAGAATTCCA
Organism: Caenorhabditis sp. 36 PRJEB53466; assembly: GCA_946814055.1. Lineage (NCBI taxonomy): Eukaryota > Metazoa > Nematoda > Chromadorea > Rhabditida > Rhabditidae > Caenorhabditis > Caenorhabditis sp. 36 PRJEB53466. The sequence goes on along the minus strand of CAMPFS010000005.1, from coordinate 3,551,728 downwards.
CCGTTGCCAGAATAATGTAGAACACTGTACGGTAGTGCTTCATTTCAGCTTCGGTCTTCTCTGAAACATACATATTTTTTAGAGAGTTCCCATTTTCCCCCAAACTCACGCGGACCCCGTCCTGGTTTTCGAGAGTAGTCCTTCAAAGGAAACAAAGAAATGTAGACGACAATCGCCGCGATTTGAGGAGAATTCCGATGAGAGCAATGAAGAGAATGGGCCATTGGGTGCTTTGATAATCGCCTCGAATGGAGCAGAGAGCGAAGAAAAGAGCGAGAACAGGAACGGCCATGCTCAGAAGGGAAACTGGGTAGAAGAGGATGGCGGGGAAGATGGAGACGAGCAGGTAGAACAGGATCAGCGACAGAGAGAGTCGCTGCAATTCTTAAGTTGAAACTGAACTCGCCTCTGAGACGAGAATCGCGCTCTAACGCCAAACTACGTGAGTTTCGGTAGAGCGCGACTAGCAGAATTCTACGGTGACAGTAGATGCACTTTTAAACTAAAAAAGGGGAAAATTAGAAAACTGACGAGAACGTGTGCAGATCCATCGTGCGGATGTGCATGTCCGGAATGGCTGGGCGCCTTCGACGGCCTCCGTTCGCACTGCGCATTCTCGTCCACAGGTCTCGTGTTGATAAGATCATGGCTGGAAGAACTGACGTTTCTGACAGCGAACCTCGACGTGTTATGCTTTGAAAACTTCAAAAAAAAGTAAATGTCAAGAGAAATGATGAGTAGTGTGTGAAATGGGCACGAGAGAGCGAGAGAGCGCAGTCGGCGCAAGGAGATTCACTGATCGGATTCCAGAGCGGAGCCAACTGACGGCCGGGCGCGACACGGGGCAATATGACCCGTCCATCAGCCGGAGGTTTTGAGAAATGTCGGTGATTATTTCGAGCAATAAGCGCTTCTTCTCGCCGACGCCTCGCCCCAAAAAATGTTTCTCGTCGGGGTGGTGGATGCGGCATCCGGGAGCGGAGGAAGCACGCGGGAGCCGGACGCGCAGAGACATGGACTAGGAGAAATGAGGGAAGCAATCTCATAAAATTCCACATTTTCGGGATGAGAAGAATGTGGATGCGGGCAGGACTGCTGAAAATTGGCGAAACTCCGTGGAGCATGTTGGAACTCGTCTTTCTCTTTTTCTCTCTTCCCAAAATTGGTCAGCTGCTGCTCTCGAATTTTTCTTTGAACGCACTGAGAGTTTGGAGAAGAAGAACAAACTGGAACAAAATGAACATAAACATGTCTCCCTAGGCTCCTGCTCATCTTCGTCAAAGCACACGTGGCTGGTCTATGGGGTCTTGTGCCAATAAAGTGAACAGCTAGTAGAATTAAAAGAAACTTTATGAGTAATTGAACTAGTGCCTTCTCGTAAATAGTATCTCAAAAACCAGAGGAAACCGAAAAGTTGCAACTTTGTGAGCACGTGGAGGTCCAGAGGTAAACGAAACTCTCGAGTTTCCGCCGAACTTTGCTGATTGGTGTGTTCAGCTGAAACTGAATATCTAACCAAACTGACTACGAAATATTCTGACGAATTCATCAATTCAGATACTTGCAAATAATCGAGTAAAAAGGTCAGCGCTAGCGAGAAAAAGGGAGAAGAAAAAAAAAGAAAAGAATGAAAAGTTTGGGGCGAGAAGGCGGGCGGTTTGGAAGGATACAAAGGAGGATTACAATGGGGTTAAAATTGAGTCGAAAAGAAGAGAAAAGTTGCGGAAAACGAGGACGATCCGGGGCGAAAAGAAACTCTGACGAAAATGGGAACAAATGATTGATTGCACTTGAGACGAGGAACGGGCAAAACAGAAGACGGAAGTGGGTGGGGTAATCAGTCCTTCTTCACTTTGCGACGGTTTCTGGTCGACAGAGTCTCCTTGCACAGAGTCAGCGGTCTTTTTACGTGGTTGCGACGGTAGTACAGGTTGCAGGCACTGAAAAGTTGAGAGTTACGCCCACAGAATGGAGAATGAATGGAAGAATTGGTGCCTATTCAATTCGATTCTAAAATTGGAGTCCTCGGCCAGAAGTCAGGGTCCCTCTCCGTCACACTCCCACTCCAATCATCACTTTCCCGAGGGACCCTTTCCGACGTACTTTGCCCTCAATTTAGACTCACTTGCACTCGAGATTTCCGTCGTCGTTCTTGCGCCACAATGTCGTTGTGCTGGTGGAACAATGAGAACAGATTCCATCCTGTCGTGGTTTCTGAAAACGCGAATAATAGGTTTGTGCCAGGAAAAGCGGTGATCGAGCTCACCTTTGGTGTCTTTGGAGCTTTTCCGGGAGTGCTTCTCCACTTCTTCTCGATTGGAGTGTCTGCGAAGTCCAGGTGCGTCAGTGGATACGTGCAGGGCATGTCCGTAGTGTTGTAGGGTTGAAGGGGTTGTCCGGCAGAAGTTGAATAAGAAGTTGGATGCACCGGATACTGTGGATGAGGTGGGTAGGGGGACGGAGGGAAAGCCTGCCATTGGTTGATGTAAATTGTCTGTGGCTGGTAGGCAATGTTGATCATCGGCCTGAAAAATGAGGTTGTTGACGGGAACGCGAAGATAATTTAGTGAGAAGTTAGAGATAAAACGGACCGAATTGATTTTTTTCGGACTGTTTCTAATGAGACCTTACCCCTGATAGTACTGATCGTAACTGTAGTAGTCATCGGCAGGCGTACACTTCTGGGGATCGCCCAAAATGCTGGCAATGGAGGGCAGCGGCTGGAGGACGGGTTTGGCAGGTAGCATGGCGAATGGAATGGGATGGGATGGCTCGCTCTCCGGGACAGTGCGCGAGCAGAAAGAGATAGGCAGAGATCCGGAGAAAAAGAGAGAAAGGTCAGGTCGTGTCCCAGTTGGGCGTGATAAGATAGGCGGTGCAACTGCCTGTGTGGCTCATCAGTGGTTTACGATGGAACCGCACGCCGTCAAAAGAGCGCAAACAAGTCATAGACATTAGCCTGCCGAATGAGGTGTTGTAAAAGCTGAGAAGAGAAAGTTCATAAAGAGCATATATAGAAGAACCACAATTTTACAGATTCTAGTTTATGACAAGAAGATGCCTTCCGTTTTGTCGTAGACCCATTCGTACAACTCGTCCATTTTGGCTTTGCACATTCCACCCGTACTCCTGCATGTGTTCCTTTTTTTGCTGCAAGTACGGAAGTAGCACAGTGATGTAACATCATCATTATCACATTCATTTCGACTACATCTTATCAAACGTACTTGCTGTTTACGCAACTTGTGAGACCATTAATGAGATCAGAAGAGAACGTTGGTATTGACCCATTGAATATTTTGTTTGCCTGAAACTCCTGTTCAACTTCAAAACAACTTTCCAACTCTTCACTACCGTATCCTGCATGTTCTGAATGTGCATTTCCGTGTTATTTGGGAAGAACCGCCACGGCCGATCGCTCGCCCGTTTGCTGTTTCCCACATCGTAACGCAAATGGAGTAGAGCGCCATCGGCCTGCAACCAAAAAAACAATAACGAGCTAATTGATGGAGTGGAGTGCAAATGGGATTTACGTTTTTAGTATCTTTCGGCTCGATAAAACTTTTTATCCAGTGAACCTGCGCGATATCGATGACAGAGGCGTTGAATACATTCTCAATCACTTTGTTGATCTGGGGTGTCTGCGGATGGGAACTCACTTTTGGCGGGCCTCCCCTGTCAATGAAAACGGGGTTGGCCACTCCGGAAAAGTCGGAGCTGTAGATGCTGGGCTCCATTGCGACGTAGTTGTTTCCGAATCTCAGAGCTCCGTACTTCGTACCAGTCATTTCTTTCAATGCGTACTCCAGAAGAGTTCCGTTGCGCGGAACCATGACTTCATCGAAGTCCGCAATCGTTCCGATGGTTGTTTTGATGTCAAGAATGCAAATGTTCATTGCCAAAAAGTAGGAAAAGATGAAGGTGCTGTCATCAATCTTCGGATACTTTCCAGCAATTTCTGCGGGCAAACTTCCGAAACTAGGCCACGAACGGAGCTCAATGAGTCCCTGAACTCGTCTATTGTTCGGTGCGCTAAACAAAATGAGCTACCAAGTTCTGATAATATTCTAGAACTCTCCTCGTTTCCTTTGTGGCCGAATGATAGAATACAATGAATCGGGACGCTCCTTGGGCTCTCCACGCTTCCACGTACAACACAATATTCTGCCATTGAGAGTAGTAGTAGACCGGCTGCAGACACATTGTCAGCCCGCTCTCCAGTCGCTTATCGATCTCTTTCACTGATAACTCGATTCGCCGGCTTCCCATGATAACCACAACCTGAAAATGTGCACATTTTCAGTTTAAGTACAGAATTAAAAGCGTACCTTCTGAATTCCTCCGGTGGCGAGAATGTCTCCAAAGAAGGTGTGTGCCACATAGAAGCATGGTTTGGCAGGACCGTATGTCGACGGACAGTTGCCTTCGAGGGAGGATCCGAAGAGTTTCAGTCGGGTCGGAGCAACGATGCCTTCGTAGAAAACGTCGACGAGAACGAAGCTGGTATCTTGAATGCAGGCATTGAGCGAGAAAAGACGCAGACGAGGAGGCGAGAATCTGGAGAAGGGGGATGAGGAAAAGGGTGCGGTCGGTGCTGTTATACCTGTAGTCAACGTTTGCAGTGTGATAGAAAGTGATAGGGAATGTGGAGTTGAGTTGATCTTTGAACACACTGAAAAGGAAGACCACGTGTCTTTTGTCAGAAGAAGGACGATACTTACCTGTCCTCGAAAGTGGCAAACTGTTGGATATGCAAGTCGTTCACGTTGATAAAGTAGAAAAGTACGAAAATGATGGTGAAGGCGATGCAAACGAAGAAGTGGGTCATGATGTGACCACGGAGGATGGTGCTGAACATTGCATTGACAAATGTGGAGAACTTTGTTGAATCAATGGGAAGGGCAAACACAAGAACTTCTATTGGAAAGTGATGAAACGTTGCATTTGAGCAGTATTTATTGTGAAAATTTTTTGAATATTTAAATTAGGCAGGTGAGAATTCATTATATATACACTGCTCCACATAATCATTGTTTCACTTTGATTTTTCACTGGAACACCCTTTCAAGTCAACTTTCAGAACAAGTTGTCAACATGAAAAGTGTGTCAAATTGCAAGGGTATTCAGGTTATAACATTTGTTTGACCCTTACGTGACAACCTGTTCTGAAAGTTGACCTGAAAAGGTGTTCCAGTGAAAAATCGGAGTGGTACAATGATTATGTTCCCCCTCCCAATTTCAGTTTATCGTAGGTATCTCAATTGTTAAATATTAACTCCACTACTAATGTTCACCATTCTGTACCAAGGGCGCCCTCCTCTTGCGGGGATGGTTCCCTTCATTTCCTATTCATCTTGCAGTCATACCCCCTTCTGGTGTTCCCCTCTTTTACCAGTGTTTCTTTTTTTTTGCGATAAATAAATGAAATAAATAAATAAATATGTGGAGCAGTGAATATATGTAGACTATTCAGTTTATGCATGAAACGGCATTAACCGAGCAAACATTGACATCAAAAAGAACAAGCACATTTTAAGGAAAAGAAATAAACAAAAAGAGAGTCATTTTCTGCCAGTGTTCCCATAGAGATGGACAGCTTTTGGGAGCAACGAACTGATCATTTATTCGCAAGAGGAAAGTGCAGCCAGAGTGCGAAACTATCTAGACCCTCGTCGGTCTCTAATCGGAGTGTCTGTGTCGCGTCAGAGAATGAATACATCGGCGCTCGTCTCAAAGTACCAATCTGCCAACTTTTCCATTCTTTCCTTGCACTCTGTCACCGTGCTCCGACATATTCCCGACGTTCTGAATGTAAATTTGAGTGGAAAGTGACGCGTTCCGGGTGAATAAACCTCATTCCATCAATGCACCTGTTCACCTCCACAATGATATTGTCGCTGTAGATAGGCACCGTTCTCCCGAACACTTTTTTCATCTTATTCACACTTTTGAAACATATTAAGAATTCTCAAAATCCTACCACAACTCCCAAGTTCTCCACGTGTTTCTCTCCATTTTTCGGGAAAATATTGAAAGGTTTCTTGAGCTTCTCCAGATTCCGGTGTCCGCTATCATATCTGTAATGGAGGAGAGCTCCGTTCGCTTTGCTCGTGACAATGTTATTTCGATTGAAACTGCGGACAGAATGTGTCAGAATCACGTCGATGGACGACGAGTTGAAGACAGTCTGAATCGATTGTCACACGTGGCAAATTCTTTGTTAGAGATTCCTGTGCCTACTTTCGGAGGACCTTCTTTCTTCAAAAACACCGGATTCAGTAGGGTTTTCCTATCGAATTCACTGTTATCAGCAGACACGTTGAGTGAAATCAGAGAGTGCCCAAACTCGAGAGCACCTATTTTTGTGCCGGACATCTTCTGTTTTACGAATGTCAAAAGTGTTCCATTTGGTGGAACAATGATTTCATCGAAGTCTACCACAGTTCCAAACACTGTTTCCATGTCAAGAACGCAAAGGTTCAGAGCGAGAGTGTGCCCCAAACGATAAGTTTGCGAATTGATCTGAAAGAGAAGTAATCTGGAAAAAATTGAAGATTCATGAAGTGCTAACCTCCGGAAACGTGGGCGGAAGTATTCCGAACTTTGGCCATGGTCTGATAATGAGTAGGCCCTTCAAAGTGTTTGATTCAGGTTCAGTTATTAATCGTCTTACCATTTGCTGATAATAGTTCAAAATCATTCTGACTTCTTGTGTAGACGAATGATAATAAACTATGAATTGAGTTGCTCCATGAGCACGCCATGCCTGAAACAAATGCTCTGAGAAGAGTTGCAAAAGAGTTATTAAACTTCAATGAACAGTAAAATGTTACGGAACTGGCTGTACCAATAGACGGGCTGCACGCAAACTGTCAGCCCTTTTTTGGTTTTTGGATATATTTGCTTCACTTTGAGTTCGATTATCCGATGATCCATGTGGATGAACAACTGAAACGACCGCTGGGCAGTGATATCTCTGAATGTTTACTTTGCCGATTTCTTTCCATTCTGACGTTGTCTGGTTGCAGAGAGAAACATTGAAAATATGCGAATTATAATAGCAACTCGGGGCCCAAGACCACGGACAATCTGCTTCGACGGGCTCTCCGTGGAGCTTCAGAATTTGAGAAGTCTTCCGAAAGAATACTTGCACCAGAAGATAACTTTCTTTTCTATTCAAACATGGATTCAGAGAAAAGATGCGAAGCTGAGCAGGTGTAAATCTACAATATCTAGAAATAAAACGTTCTTCCAAGTGTTCCAAACCTGTGATCCACGTACGCTTCATGATAGAATTCGATGGGAAAGGTTGGGAGTTTCTTAGGAAGTGAGTGTTTCCAGATGAGAAACGCTGAGATGAAGATGAAAAAGATGACCCATTTACGGGCTTTGTGTGAAATTTGAAACATCAGTTTTCGAAGTGAAGAAGCGCTTTTGAAAGGAAAAAAAGACACAGAATAAGCAATTGGAGAATCTGTGAGCAAAACACGTGCAAACGAGGTGCTTTATCTCAAAAAGAGGTGTCGTTCGCTTCAGATGAATCGTCGAAGAAGTTCCCTCACAATTTTCTGCTTATATAAGATGTCAAAAAGTTCCATTTTCGTCTACTGTTCAAAAAGTTCCATTTTCGTCAACTCGTGAGTTCAGTTTACTCTCTTTCTCCGATGGGAAAGTGACGATTTTGAACTGTTTATCCAACACATAAAACGGTCTGTCCCCACATGTGTGCTTTCAGATCACAGATCACAAAATGACGATCGGGCAGTCCGCTGACCACCGACCGATACAGAATTCGCATCCGAATCCGATTTCGAAATGTTCAGAGACTAGTAGATGTAGGGAGAGAACATATTTCTTCTTATGAATTTCATAACAATAGGTGTTCCCTGTGGCTATCAACGACCATCTATTGTGAAATCGTGCGTCTCGTCGCATAGATCATCTGTGCGAGGAACTGGTCGGGCAGCGCCGCAAACAGATTTCGAAATAACTCCGAGAGTGGAGAAGATCAGTCGCTCTCTATTTCTTTTTGACCTTCCTCCTGGACTCTAGTTGATTCCATTTTCAACATATTTCATCCAAACGTCCCTTATAACCGTGTGAATCTTATTAAAAGTTTATTTACAGTAACTCGATCCTTGATTTTTCCTATTGTTGTAAATATCAAAACCGAAACGTAGCTTTTCAGAGAATGAGAGAGATTGTGAGCCTTCAAGTCGGTCAATGCGGACACCAAATGGGATTGCGCTTCTGGGAGACAATATCCAAGGAGCACGGAGTGGAATCGGACGGAGTTTCCAAGGGAGAAGGCATCCAGAAGGAGATGCTCGACGTGTATTACAAGAGAAATGGAAGTGAGAGACCGTTCATTTCTGCCCTTTTCATTTCAATATGTTAACTTTTAAGACGATAAATACATTCCACGGGCTATTTTGGTAGATCTGGATCCGGAAACTATGGATTCCGTTCGAGCGAAACCGTACGGTCAGCTGTTCAATTCGGATAACTTTGCGAGAGGAAAGGCAGGAGCAGGCAACAATTGGGCTAAAGGATACTACACGGAAGCCGCGGAACTGGCGGACCGGGTTCTCGAACTGATCAGAAAGGAAACGGAAGGATGCGACGGTCTGCAGGGATTCCAGCTCTCTCATTCTCTAGGAGGAGGCACCGGGTCCGGATTGGGTGCTCTTATTCTTTCAAAGCTCCGTGAAGAGTATCCGGACAGAGTGCTCAGTTCTTTTTCAGTGATTCCGTCCAGAAAGGTGTCGGACACTGTCGTCGAACCGTACAATGCCACGTTGGCGATGAATCATCTGATCCCGAAGACCGACTTCACTTACTGCATTGACAACGAGGCTTTGTTCGATAATTGCCAGAGAATGCTCGGAAAGTCCACGTTGACTTACGGGGATCTGAACCAATTGGCAGCTCTCACACTGTCCGGAGCCACTACTTCCTTCCGGTTTCCCAGTCAATCGAACTCGGATCTCCGGAAAGTGGCCCTCAATATCACTTCCCCTCGTCTCCACTTCTTCATAACTGGCTCTGCCCAATTCAAAACCGCGTTGACAGGCAGTGAACTCGCGGAGCAACTGTTCGACTCGAAGAACATGCAAGCAATTTGTGATCCTAGAAAAGGAAAGTACATTTCGGTGAATGCAATGTTCCGTGGAAAACTGTCTCAGAATGAGGAGGAAGTGCTTAACATTCAGAAAAATAATCCGTCGAACTTTGTGGATTTCCTTCCGAACAGCATCCAGACGTCGACTTGCGAGATTCCACTCGGGGAGCACGAAGTTTCCGCCGCTTTCGTGTCCAACTCAACTGCTATTCAAGAGGTTTTCCAGCGCATTCTCAATGATTTCGATAGTAAGTTTGAAAAAAACTTAAATCTCACACAATCGATAACTCCAGACATGTTCCGCCGCAAAGCATTCCTGCACTGGTACACTGGCGAAGGAATGGACGAGAACGAATTCGCAGATGCCCGGGAGAACCTGAACAACCTCATTTCCGAGTATCAAAAGTATCAGGAGGGACCTTCTGTTTGAGAAACAATCTCGTTCAAAAGCTAATAAAACTTTTATCTAAAGACGAGAATCGTGTAAAGCAAGACTGATTCGGATTCACATAGAGATTGCATTTGAAACGAATGATCATGGCACAGAAAAATGTTAATTTGAATAGAAGAAGAGAAGGTGTTATATCTCGAGTCCAAGGTCTCTCCAATGATGAATCATTAGCTTCTGAGCGGCGAGAAGGGCGTGGTAGCGGACATTCGGATCCTGGACGGTCAACAGACGCATCATGGCTTCTTTTCCGCCGAGCAGCTCCACTTGTGTTTTGCCTCTCGGATAATATCGGACGAACTCTCCGATATCATGAGCCGCCACACACAACACCAATGGGTCGTTGCTCTTTTCAAGCATCGCAATCAGCAACTTGAGCAGTTCCTGACGATTCTCGTTGAGTCTGTGCGCATTTTCGGACCAAAAGACATCACACTTGTGAGCGGGAGACCAGTGCAAATTGCCCAAACGGAGCTCATTCTCGTACTCGTCGAACGACGTGAGCACTTTCACAACCTTTTGAAGCTCGCCTTTTAGGAAATGCATATCGTCCTGCAAAAGTCTATAAACTTGAATAACAAAATGAACTTACAAGTAGATCTGTGTCTTGGAACTTGCGACTTTCGATATGTTCAAGTTTTATTGGAAGACGATTATGAATCATTTGCAGAGCTGCTTGTCTGGAATCAGCATATTCTAGTGTTGGGGCGCGTAATCAGTCTTACTTCTTCACGTGACGGTCAACGTTAGACTCGAGTATGTTCCGCAAAGTGGCGATCACGATTCTGATAACTTTTTCCTTCTGACAGTTTCCAAGGATACCTGTGATGGTCTGGACCAGATTTCCAGCCAAAGCGATTTCAGCGGCATGGCTATTGAAGGTCAACAGCCACATGCAGAAGATAATTTGATAGTGTATCTGGAACCCACACTTGCGCGTCGAATAAAGGGCGTGGGTGAGCGATTCGTAGCCATTGATATTGACGAATGAAATACTGAAAAAAAAGCAGATGAAGACGACACTAAATTGCGTTTTTACCGGTACGAATCGAGACGGAACAGTGTCTGTATGCATCTGACGACCGTCGCGATGTAGTCATTGCTCGTTCCACGGCTGATCGCCTCTTTCAAGGAGCCCATGAAGTAATCTAGTTCGTCGCCGGCCATTCTGAAATCTTTATTGTTTTCTTAAACTTTGTAATTCTCACCTCGCTTTTCCGAAGACAGACATTTTGGTTAGAATTGAGAAAGTGATACTGACAATATACTGATCTTGGCGATGCAGAAGGCCTATAAAAAATGAGAACGGGGTCCTTTTCAGAAGCTCGCCGACGTCTTCGAACAACTTTGTTCTTGACGGGTCTTCTCGTAACATATCGTCGATGATTGTCAATGTGTACTTTACGTAGTCATCTTTCGAGATCTGAATGACGGAGAGGGCTGATTAGTGGGCTGGCTGCGGGATTCAGAAATACCTGCGAGATGAGATGGACGAATGCGTAGACGGCCCTTTCTTTGAACGCGGCGAGAACGGTCGTTCGTTCTTCTTCTTTTTCAGCTTGTTCGTACGTCACGATGAAGTCGTAATCGCTCTGGGCTATCATCCTCGTTCTGAAACACAAACTTTTTCATGATTTTAATTATTTCTCACCTTGTAAACAATCCCCAATTCGTTTTCATCAGTCGAACTTTGTCGGCTTCCTTTTGGAAGTGCGTACGAATGAGATCTTGGCTTTCACCAAAAACCATTGTTCACTAAAAAATTTTAAACTTTTCGACAGGAAAAAACAAAAAAGACGGAGACAGGGAGAAATGGGGTTACTCAGCGAATATTTTTTTTCTCGTTTTTTTTACGTCAAAAAAATCAATTTAGAGATTTAAAAAAAACGGAAAACAAACATACGCTGAATAACCCCAAAAGAGAAGACAATCTAAAATTTGTTCAGAATTGTCTAGAATTAGAATTAGAGCGCCCAACTGCCGGAGAAAACGCGCTCTATTGAGAAAATTGTGACCTCCGAATTTAAAATTTTGAAAATGTCAACACGTTTTCTTTCTGCCTTTGTCCGTTAGTTCGACTTTCACCTGTTTACCAAATTTACATGTCAGTTTTACTTCAATTGTTTCAATTTTAGAAAAAAATGTCAGATACTTTTCAGATAGAGAAATGGCTGATAGTGATAGTGCATTGAATGCTTCTATGGCGTGTCGGTCGGGAAGCGTCGATTTTCTGACAGAGGGGCTGAAATCGCTTCACCTCTCCCGACACCACCTTCAATCATCTGCAGGATCGAATGATTCGAAGACGTCGCGAATCGAGAACAGGCAGACCCGCAGCATAGTGCCCGAATTCTGTTCGTTCGGCCAGGATTTGCAAAAATTCGAAGCCCAAGACCAACTTTTCAAGACTTTGATGTCAGAGACCGTCAGAAATGCACTTATCAACCAAGATCCGTGCTCGATTCCAGATGAACTACGCGATGAACTGGTGCGCCAGAAGCGAAAGGAAGACGCCTTCAAGACGGCCCTCTGCGACGCTTTCCGTCGCACTCAAATGTGCTCGTACGGGGAGCACTGCAGATTTGCTCATGGAGTACATGAGCTCCGACTTCCACAGAATGTAAGTGAACACGGTGGAGTTGTTGAAAGCGGTTTTGTTTGTTTTTTTTTGCAGCCGCGAGGACGCAATCATCCTAAGTACAAGACAGTTCTGTGCGACAAATTCTCAAAAACCGGGGTGTGCAAATACGGCCCGAGGTATTTGCTGTCTATCACAACTTCACAATTGCAATTCGTTTTTCAGATGCCAATTCATACACAAAATTGATCCTTCACTGCTGGCACGAGCAAATGAGATGCTGAATTCTTCATTCGCCGCATTCAACCAGTCGTTGTTCATGCCACCCGCTTCTGCCGACTTCAGAATGGACCTCAACCAGAGTCTACCGATCCGCCGTTCCGACTACACTCGCGTCTACTCTCGCTCGACACGAATGCAATCATCTGATGCGGTCCCAACACGCACCCTCCAGTCTCAGCTCACTCGTCACGTGCATTTCTAGAGTTTTCGATTCATTTCTCTGTACCAATTTTCTCTCTCCTTTCTTCCATGTTCATATTCTGCAGGACGCATAACTTCGATCTCACTTCTAACTCTGACCGGTCGTGCCAGATCCCCCTCGAGTGTATTTAGACTTTATTTTATTGGCATTTCGAATAGTGTGATGATTGTTTTACGAAAATACGATTTTTTATTAAACTAAATCAATTTCTTCAAACATTTTTCCTCCTACACAGCAAAAACGTGTTTAGTCTCTTCTCGTTCCCACTCTGTGAGCGATTCCATCCATTGGCTACAGTACGTCACCGTACTCCGACACTTTCCCTCGCCCACAATTTTGCTTATACACTCGTTCAGAACGTGAAGGAAGGTAGAGTTGTAAACAGGAATGGAATCTCCGAAGACTGTCCGAAGGGTATTCCGAATCTTCCGAACGTAGAAGACCCCACTGTCGGGAAACAGTTCCATGGTGCTTCTCACTTCTTTCGCTACCTCCGTATTACTGTTGTGCCGATAGTGGAGAAGGGATCCAGAAGCCTGAAAAGAAGATAAAACCAAAGAGAAAGAAGGAATGTGCTCACCGTGACGGTCGATTCGCTTCCGATGAACTTCCTCACGGAGTGGGTCCCGATCACATCGACACTCGAACTGTTGAATGCCACCTGAAAGGAGGAAATAAAATGGAAAGCAGACTTTTCAAAATCAAGCATGTTTTCTATAACTTGTGAAAAAGACAAGCCTGTACCTTGGGAGGTCCATTTCTGTCCACAAAGACCGGATTCAACACTCCAAAGTAGTCCATGGACGAAATTTTCGGTTCGAACTTAACAAGTAGATGCGGGAAACTGAGGGCTCCGATCACTCCCGGCTCCATTGTTTTCTGTGCGTAATCTGTCAAAATGCCCTCTTGTGGGACCATAACTTCGTCGAAATCCGCGATCGCTCCGAGCTCCGTCCGCATTTCGAGCACACAAAGGTTCTGAGCGAGCGTGTGGCCGACGCGATACGTCGAAGAATCGAAAGAAGGGAACGGGAAGTGAGAGGTGGCCGAAGGAGACGGAGAGCCCAAACTCGGCCACGGTTTCAGATCGAGAATGCCCAAGTTCCGATAGTATTCGAGTAACCGTCGGACTTCTTTTGTTGAGGAGTGAAAGTAGACTATGAATCGAGTGGCTCCCTGAGCACGCCAACTCTGAAAATGACAGTAGTTATCCAATTTCCAAGCAGGATGTTTCAAAAACCTCTATGAAAAGCGCAATATTATGGAATTCCGAGTACCAGTAAACCGGCTGTACACACACAGTAAACCCGTGTTTCTCTTTCACCGAAACGTTTTGAACTCTAATGGTAACTGTATGATTGCCCAAGTGAATTGTGATCTGAAAAGGAAAATGATGGAATGGCGACTGACGGCCCTCCGAATGCACTCACTTTTTCGACGTCGCCGTCTGGCAATTGCGCCGTCCAGATGTACGAATTGTATAGACATTGAGTGGCCCAGTGCCAGGGACATTCTCCTTCCGTCGGCTCCCCTCTCAGCCGGACTCTCGTTCCTTTTCCGTCCAGTTCGACTACGATGAACTCTTTCGGAGCGACACACGGATTCATGGAGAACACCCGCAAACGAGGCGGATTGTACCTGAACTATCTTTTCGATCTCTCCAAACGACACTGGTCACATTAATACCTGTGATCTATGAATGCATTATTGTAAAAAACAATTGGAAATGTGTTATCTATCTCTTGTTTTTCCCTGCAAATCCTTCTTTTCCATCCGATTGCTCTCCGATTGCCTACCGTATTTGAAGGACCGTCGGAGCGACGTTTTCGTACAAATTGATCCGTTTTCTGCACGTTGATAAGAAGTAAATGGCGATGATTATGTTGGTGGCAATGATCAGAAGGCAAGATTTGACAGTGGGACTCATACTGAAACGAAAGAATGGACGAGCTCGGTAGAGGGTGTAAATTGTGGCTTATTTGAGATGGAATGCACCTGCCAGACTGGCAAACAGACAAGACGGAGGCAAGGAATCCAAAGTTGTTGTAATGTAACAGTTCTGTATCCGACGGGGAGTGGGCGAAGACGAGAGAAGCAAAAAAACCAGAGAGAGGGGTGCGCAGAGAGCATCCCGGAGGGCGGAGGAAGAGGCCGATTGGCTCGTAAACAAACTGACCGCCCGTCTGCCGTTCGTCCGTCCATTCGGCTGATAGTGACAATTGCACTTTGCGGCGGTAAACATTTATCTGATGAGGCGTACTTGATTTGGATCACTAATAGATTTCAGAACCATTAACTGAGTCACAATTTGAATAGAAAACAACTTCAGGATCGTCCAAACACCTGAATTAAGGAAGAAGTTGTGCGAAAGGACATGTTGCCGCAAAAACCTGACAGGCGCACCCTTCTGTACTTCCAGACACCATGAACATTGTACTAGAAGAGGTTATCCTTTAATTTCCAATGTACCCAAAAGTAACATTTTTAAATCTCGTGAAAAATCGACTCCAAACGGCACATTTTTTTCTGAGCGTCCTCATAATATTTCATGTTTCTGTTTTTATCCTTCCGTCGTTGTGACTGCTCTGAACTCCGGTTGACGAATTGTGTGAATGCGTCTGAATGAAGCCTCTCTGAATTCCCCTATGAAAATTGTTCACTTTGTTTTCTTCCATCTCTCCTGTTCAAATTCCCTTGAGTTCAGAAAATTGTTTCATTTGCTTTTCTTCTCTCTCCTGTTCAAATTCCCTTGAGGTCAGAAAATTTTTTCATATTGTTTTCTTCTCTCCCCTGCTCAAATTCCCTTGAGATCAGTGTGTTCCCCATTTTTCAATGTTCTCAACCCCTTACAGGTTAACTTATTCGATTTTTGTTTCCGATCCCATACAAAAACTCGAAACGAAAAAGATTTAATTGATCGCGCCTATGTAAATTTATTATTTTACATCCATACCAATAATACTGGAAATAACATCATGCACATAAATATTTCAGGGAATAAGACAATACAAATAACCTCATTATGTGCATTTTAGGTTAAATAATTCATGATGAAAAATGTGGGAAAGGCTCGACAAGCGGTAGCCTCATTTAGAATCGGAAGGTGAGGGAACGGGGGGTGAACATGACAAATGGGGTTACAAATTTGTTACTGTTTAAATTAGGTTATTATCTCATCCATCAGCTCGGCCTCCTCTTCTTGTGTGGATCTTCGAGGCTGCTGTCGATGTTGTTGCTGACCCAGTAGTTGCCGATGAGTGGTCGATGTCTGCGGATGGACGGAAGTTGGCTGCATATGAGGAGGTACGACTGTTGATTGCATTAACGGCTGTGGAACGAGTACAGACTTCATTAGTGACTGTGGCTGTCCCGAATGAGCCGTCATGTACACCGGCATCATTTGCTGGGAATAAGTACTCGTGTCGTAGTTCTGCATTGCGTGTGGCTGTTGCTGATAGTGTTGATACGAGCCCATCAATGGAGCTGGCATCACTGGAAGCGGCATGAGCGGCGCTAGACCTGTTTGCTGCATCGAATAATTGTTGGCTGGAGAAATCGAAGAATGAAATACAGATTGCTGGTCGATTGAAGTGAATCCTTCGGTTCCGTTGCTCGCGAACAGTACTTCGAGGGAAGCTTTGCTCGAAAGTGACGGTGTCGCTGATCTCTTCCTCTCGGACCGATTGCCGCTTCGTTCCTTTCGATCTCGATGTTCTCGATTCGAATTCTTCTTCTCAGGTGAACGAGGAAATGCACTTTTCTTCATGAAATTGCTCAGTTTCTCGTTGTTCTCCGGAATGCTCCAAAATTGCCTGCTCTTTTCTTCAGCAAACGCCACAAACTTGCTCTTCTGGTCACCAGTTTCAGTCACTGAACAGTAAAAATAATAAAAAAAGGGATTAGATAGAATAGTGATCGGAAAGTTAGTAGAGGAAAAAAAAAGAGTTCGTATTTCGAACATCGGAGCCTGTTCTCCTCCTTACCGCTGATTTGTGTGCCGTATATGGCAATATCATTGCAGAGCGGCTCCACCAAGTCTGCCAAGAACTTCGGAAGCTTCTAAATTAATATACGTTATTTCAGTTATCTAAATTTTAGACGCAAACCGCGATCTTGTGCATGGCCGCGCGAACTTTGCCGTCAACGATTCGCAAAGCGACCAACTTGTCCACATACTTCGATATTGCGCTTTTGTACGCGCTACCTTTGATGCTGCTCTCATGGATCCCAGAGAGAAAATCTTTCGGAATATTCACAACATGACATCTACCTCTGTATACAGTGAAATCTGAATTTATTATAGGTAACTACATTACTAGTTCTACAGGATACTTTTGCCCTCGATTCTCTTCGCTTCACATTTTACTTCTCCAAACGCAGGTTCGAGACGCTGCAGGAACACTTCATCAACTTCCGACTCGGATGGAACTGGAGCTGAGCGAGAAGATGACGCCGAGACTGTCGTGGCGGATTCATCTCGCTTTCTTTTGCCTGCACGTCTTCGAGCCTCCTCTTCTCCTTCCTTTTTCTTCAGTGCATGTCTTTTCTTCCGCTCGATCTCCCGCTTTTTCACATCCTCTTCCCGCAGTTTGTCCATAACTTCTTTTCTCATTTGCTCTATGTGCTCTCTGGCCTTCTGACGCTCTTCCTCTTCTTGCTTCCTCTTCATCTCCTTCTCCCGTCGTTCCTTTTCTTTAATCTGGCGTTCTCTCTTTTCCTGTTGTTCGGCAAGTTCTGCCTGCTGAGCAATCATCGCCATCTGTCTTCGATTCTCTTCACGTCGACTTCCAATCATCGTTTGCGAATCCGGAGATGATTCTTCTTCTTCTTCTTCTTCTTCTTCTTCTTCGTCTTTGTCATCTTCCCCTTCTACAGGGAAAACGGGGATTGGATCAATTCGAACGTCGAGTTCATTGCGCCAAATCGGATTGAACAAAGGAGCAGCATGTGGCTGTAGTTCTAGTTCCGGCCATACGGGGAGGCGTTCTACTCTCACATGGTCAGGATAGCTATACTTGTAATTATCGTATCCTGGAGGATGCTCGAATCCAGACGAAGTTGGCTGATTGTTGGTAGCTCTGGGACGTTCAAATTGATACGTCAAACTTTCGTAAATGGGACGACGGCGGCGAGGAGGCGAGGGTGGAGAATCATCACGATACGGACTTGAGGAACCAATGCGAATCGGTGACGATCTGGAAGGAAAGCAGGCAAGATTCACAGCAAACCGCAGGGAATCTCACGGCTCATAACGTTCACGTTCATCTGGAACTCCAATTCTGATAGGAGACATGTAGCCGATGGGAGGAGACATTGAAGGAGATCGATTTACGTCAACGTCCACATTCAGTCCATAATCTTTCTTGAGGCGCTGAAAAGAGTAAGTATTTTTTGTGAATGCAATGTTTTTCTAACCTTTTGCTCCTTTGCTAGTCGGATATCTTTTTCTTTCAGTTTCCGCTCGATTTCGAGCACTCTCTGTTGAGTCAATTCATATTCGGTCAGTGGCGACCGCTCTCTAATCCGAGATCGATGGTTTTTACCCGGATTCCGAGACATCTGCAAAAACGAGCAATATTTTGCATGTTCTTCGGAGTTTAAATGAAAGATATGACAATTTTCACATTGTTTAGGCTTTTTACTTGCATACATTATACAAATACATTCGAAAAACGTGGGAACATGAACGAAAAACGAAGTGCAGTAAATAAAAACGAGAAGAAAACGTCAGGCTCCGCCCATTCGCCAACAAAAAGCAAGTGCCGCGCGTGGTTTTGCAAAAGTGCCGCGTACAGTTGCAAAAAGCCCGATTTTGAGAACTCTGAATGCCGATCGGAAGAATACCTTGGAATACTCTCAAAAACCATTTGAAAATCTTCTGATTGACTATTTCACGACTGTTTTTCAGCATTAGACAGATGTACCGTGTTAAAAACGAAAAACAAGAACCAGAAAAAAGAAGAGCTCTGCTGAGAAAAAAATTCTGAAAAGTCTATAAATTCCAGAACGAGCACATTGCATTCGTAGATAGTCTTCAGATTCCTTCTGCATTCCTCAGAATGACCATTCGGTCGCGTGCGTCAGCAGGTCGGTGTCAACTGCAGAAAGGGGCAGAACAAAGGGGTGTCGCCTGCCCCGTGATTAGCCGTACTTATGATAAATTGGTTGTATCAACACAGAACGTCTTTTCCCTTTCCAACACATAGTTGCGACGGCAGCCAGCGGCAGCAGTGGCCGCCTGCTTGACGGAAAGAAAGTGTCTGGGGAAAAGAGACACATGTGCCTCGTCCCGAGTCGCCTCTGCGCCCACGACACGCAGCAGTCCCACAAATCCTTTCAGCAAATTCAAAGTCCGTCCCTCGGTTTTTGCGTCTTCTTCTCCGGTTTCATCGCCCGAAATGCGTTTTCCCGTGCCCCTTCTACTCGTTATATTTTTGCCACGTCTTCGCTCGAAGGGCATCTATTTTGTGGAGGAGCGCGACGGAAAAACTTACACGCAACCTTTGACCAGGTTCGATGAATTCTCTTTTACACTTTCTGAATTCAACCTTTTCTTTAGCACGTCTTCAGTGCAGATCGGAGAGCAAATCCGAGAGCTCTTCGATATTGACATCAATGAAAATGAGCCGCCCGGGAAGACCAATAAAATGGTGTCGTCTTACATGAAAAGCCTTTATAGAAAACTCGAAAACTATGAGAATGGGTGAGCAGAACTTTAGCGTTTCCAAACATAAACGATATTGTATACAGAGGAAAATACGATGAAGATGAGGTGAATGCGTGGTTGAGTGCGGATCGAATTGTATCCCACATTGCACAAGGTGATCTTCCTTATTCTGAACATTCTTGAAACATATTTCAGAGGTTTCCCACCGTCTGGACGATGGCTCGTACCGTATCCGATTTTCTCGCGAGAACGTTCCGTCGGCAGAAGGACAATCCATTCTGAGAGCTCAACTTCGAGTGCACATTACTGGAATCGTTTCCCCCATTTTCTTTTACATCGAAGATACCAAGTGAGAATCAGACAGCTGAACAATATCTGAAAACGTGTTGTTTGCAGCCTGCCAGGGGACACTGTCCTCGTCTCTTCCGATGATCCGAACGTCGTCACGGACGTCACAACGATGGTCGATAAATGGTCCCATCTCCAGAACTCTGTACTCCCCATTATCACTGCTCGTGCTTCTACTGGTAGTTGTGGCCTTGTCCCGTATTTCATTTGAACTGTTCATTCAGAAAACGAGCTGAAAATCGAGGCATTTCTGGTAATTGCTCTGAAAGACGAAGGAGCTCCACCGAAGAGAAGGTCCCGGCGAGCGGCGACGGCTGCTCCGCTCTCGGCGTCTCCCATGAGACAGAAAACGAAGCGAAGTGAATCTGCGTACTTTGAAAAGCGTAAGTGCTTCTGAATTCGCCGCCCACTCACCCAATTTCTCTTCAGCCGACACAAATGCGCTGTGCCAACGGAAAGGTCTCTATGTGGACTTTGACACCCTCGGCTGGAAGCAATGGGTTATTGCTCCCGAAGGATTCAGCGCATTCTACTGCTCCGGCGCCTGCTCGGCGCCCTTCCACAAGACAATGAATGCCACGTCGCACGCCATCGTTCAGTCGCTCATCCATCTCGTCCGCCCGAATGCCACGTCGGCGGCCAAATGCGCTCCGTCACACCTCACCTCGATGAAGATTCTGTTTGTGGATCAGAAGAAGAACGTGCAGATCAAACGGTATCGGGACATGGTCGTGGAGGAGTGCGGATGTCATTGAGAAGACGAGTGGATAACGACGGGTACGAACACATTCACAACATATTTCTTTGTAACAAAAAGGTGAATAAAGCTTTGGTTTTCGTGTCGAATTGGTAGTGATGGGAATAGGAAAACGAGAAGAGGAAGAGAGAAATGATGATCATAGGAGAAGGAACGAAAGGAAGAGAGAAAGAGCGAGAGGGAGGGAAATCACTTGAGCTCATCGGGAGTCTTCACCCTTCTCCAAGAGTTTGGAATTATGAGAGCGAGGACGAGGAGGACGTAGAGGATGATCGAGAAAACGGCGAACGCGGCCACGTACTCGATCCGATTCGCACACGACAGATCTCCGAAGCACGAGCTGCAGACACATTGGGTACAGTCGACGGTAAATGACCGGAAACTTACGGCTGTTCCTCGAGAAGAACTGTTGCGTATCCGAGGACGCACTGCACGCACGCGACGACGAGGCAACCGATTCCAACCGCTCTGTGAACTGGCATCAAACGGGCACGGAAGCTGCCAGGGGCACACGGACACAAGTACGTCAGGAAACCGAATGAGAACTGAAATGTTAACGAATAAGGATAAGACGGATAGACAGGGAGAGAGAGAGAGTACCTGTACAAGGTACACGGAGAGCAGAACAACACCAATCCAGCTGTGAACACTTGTGAAGTTGTTATACTGAAAGAGAAAGAGCTCTAATTGAAGGAAGTCCAAGTAGAAAGACTCACTCCCAACAAGTTTGTTGCTTCGATGATGACCACGAGAGCAGTGGTCCCGAGTCCGATTGCGAGAATGTGAAGGGAAGTGTGCAGCAGCTTTGAGAGCATTTTCGAATTGTATCGGTACAACCGATAGGCCAACAGCGCTGAAAGTGACAGAGAACATTGCACAGTTTCCAGTAACTTCCTCACCTTCTCCTTGGAAATAAATGAATGCGAGAATCATGAGGAAGGCGTGCAACTGATCTCCTCGTTTCCCCAACTTCTCGTCCTGATTTGTCAATGCTTTCTGAGGCCATCCCAGTCCATTTTTGAATGTATTGAAGAAGTAGCCGTTTAGGCATATACAAGTGAATCCGACAAAGTGCGTTATGGAAAGGATGATGTCAAAGTAGGTAGAGGAGGACGTCTGACGACGAGAGTCCGAAGACATCTGAAATTGGAATGAATTCCAACCGAAAAAACCAGTGGGTTAAAGAGGAACTGGGGCGTGAAACGCTAAGCAAACGGAGTAGGTGAGAATAATTCCAGATGATAACAGAATGAGTCACATTTCACTTCGAACCACCCACATTCCTTCGTTTTGAGACATTCATGAATCATGTTTGACCTAATTGAGAGATTGACAATATTCGTTTCAAAATTCAAGTTATTTAGTGAGCAGACATTCATGTTTACTTGTGGTAGGAACAGTGAAAGATTGTGTTTACTCAGGAAACCGCATAACACTTTTGTTGGGGTCTAGATGTACAGGAAATGAAGAATCATACTGTCAACAGGTGTGGTACATTCGCTCTACCGCAATATTCGAAACGCGTGCTAAGTCAATCAATTGGGATCATAATTTGAATGAAATAGTTCGATATTCAAATTGCCAATCAGAAACCAGGAATCGAAACTCAAAGAAAAGAGGCTGGCAAGACCAGAGATAAGAGGGTGAGGAGGAGAAGAAGTCGTACGGTTGGCATCGAGAGAATGTTGCTCTCTTCCCCTTATCACTTGTTAACGGCATACGTACGCACACCACACACTTTTGCATCTCTTTCATAAATAGGTGTACAAGAAAGAGAGATGGAGAGAGAGAGAGAGAGAGAGAGAGAGAAAGAGTGCTCCAAAGTGATTGTTGCTCGTGAAGGCGATACTAAAGAGTTTGGTCGTCTAATTGTTTTTGGGTGTGGTTGGCCTGGAATGTGATAAGTTGATAGAGGAAAGAGTGGGTCAGTCTGAAAACATTACGATAATCGATTTCTACTCTGCACCAGCCAAAGTTTTGAAACTCAGCTTTGAAACATTTCGAATTCTCCTTTGTTGTTTGACAATCGGGAACATTGTTGATTTTTCAGATAAGAATTTTTTCACGAAACTTACCCTTAGAAATCATCATTTGTTTGAGAAGTTTCTGAATCTGGCTTCTCCACTCTCGCTCCATGTTAAATTCTGGAATCGACGTCATTCTGCGATAATCACTCTCCGTCTCCTCTTCTTTTCCGCGAGGGAGACACGCAGACAACACAAGACTCCGTGTCGCATCAAAACAGTGGCCAGACTGTAGTGGCCATACCACTTTCTTTTCGCTTCCCAGTACACTCTTCACAAATGGTTACTCGGGAACAGTTCTTCTACTTCTACTTCTCACTCATTCTGCGCAAAAACAGATGGAAACTACTTCGAAGAGTGTTCTGGAACAGCCGCGTTCCCTTGAAATTGGTTGTGGATCAGAGAGGCGCTGGGCTCAAGTCGGTTCCGTTCGTCTTTTCAGTTCCCAAGTGTCTTTCTTTTCAGTGTCCTCTCCCTAAATCCGATTACATGCTTCTCACTTGGAATTCTCGACAGTCAACTCGTGAAAATCGCCATGACAAGTACTTTGGAGTCGGGAGAATCGGCGAGTGTTGAGCGTATAATGAAGGCGGTGATGGACAGTTCGGTCCGTCCCGCGAGCGTCCGAATCGGGCGGTGCGATGTATTCAACTGCTTCGGAAGTGATGCTATTCAGAGTATTTCGGTTGATGTAAGCTTTGAGAAATCATACTTTTCTGTTTGAAAAACTGATTTCAGAACATAACGCCAACTTACAAGCTTCACAGTTTGCCAGTGCCAATTGCCGAGGATGCGAAGCTCTCTCTGATCAGACAGTTTAGTGCGCCCAAGAACATCCGACTGGAGAAACATCATTTGGAACAGATTCTCAATACTCGGAAGTATGTACACTTGCTCATTCACATTCCTTCTCAAAATATCCTCCCTTTCCAGTGTCTTCTACAAGAATGACATAGTTCGTCTGACTGACTACAACGTGTACACGGACAAAACGACGTTCCTCTACTACAAAGTCGACGTCTCCTCTTCTCCGTGCATCCTCGACGCGAGCACTTCCGTCTACGAGTCTTCGGCAACTTCGTTCTTTGTTCCCTTTTCCAACTTCTTGCTCCGCAACCCCCTCACTCGTTCCATGCACTCAACTGCACATCGGATGTCCCAGATTTACTTTGCCCAGAAACGGATATCACGGAAGGCCCTGGTTCTTCTGGTGACTGGAGCATCGGGCTCCGGGAAACGGCTTCTCAGCCGCGTGCTTGCCGCTCGAACGCACAGAACCTTCTACGAAGTCGACGGTTACGAGATGGTCGGTGAGAATCCAGCGGCGTCCGAAGCCAAATGGTCTTCGTGGTGGGAAAAGGCGAAGCTCCTGCAGAACTGTGTGCTCTTCGTTCGAAATGCGCACGTACTCGCCATCGATCAGTTCAACGCTCTAGGTAATGAAAAGTTGAGATTCAAAGGTATAATGTACAACCTTCCAGACAGAAGAATCCTACAGTACATGGAGCAGAAACTGAGTGAATCGAGCAAAGCCACTGTAATCTTCTCGTGCACAACCGACATGATGTCCTCGATGTCCGCAAGTGTGAAGAGTCTCGCTCTGTACACGTTCTCAGCCGATTACATGGATGAAACCGAACGAAAGAGCTGGTTAGCATACTTTCTGGAGGAGAAGTTGGCAGGCCACGTGGCAAAGAAGACGTCTGGATTCTCGCTGGCCGAACTGCAGGAGCTGGTGAAAACGGGAGAGGAACAGAGAACGTATAATTGGAAGGAGGGAATGGAAAGGTCTACGAAGAGGCGATTGAAAAAGAAATGCGAATTTTGCCGATGCGATTGGAGCCCCGAAGGTCTATTTTGGTCTATTTCAGCAATCCACAATTTGAACTGAACTTTCAGATACCAAATGTGCGATGGAGTGATGTCGGCGGTTGGAGGAGACGAAGCAGACGGTACTTGAGAGCATTCGGACGAATCTGTTCGGGTCGAGAGCTCTCAAACGGTCGGGAATCATTCTCTACGGATCGCCCGGATGCGGGAAAACACTGATTGCGAAGGCGGTTGCAACGGAGTTCAAAATCGCGTTCCTCTCGGTTAAAGGACCTGAACTGCTAAACAAATACGTGGGACAGAGCGAAGAGAATCTGCGAAAAGTGTTGAACGGGCCAAACAAGCCTCCCCTTGTGTCATTTTCTTCGATGAAATCGACAGTCTGGCGCCCAATCGTGGCAGAAACGGAGATTCCGGAGGAGTTATCGATCGGATCGTCTCCCAGTTGCTCGCGGAGCTCGACAAGTTGCACAACTCTCCACTGACCAAGGTGTTTGTGATGGGAGCGACGAATCGGCCGGATCTTCTCGACAACTCTCTGATGGCTCCCGGAAGGTTCGACAAGTTGGTGGAGGTGAAACCGGGCGAGGACGTGGAGTCGAAGACGAAGATTCTGGAGGCGGTGTCCAGGAAGATGAAGTTTGAGGATGACGTTGACTTGAGAGATATTGTGAGTAGTTACGTGGATATCAAAAACGTAATAACACCTCTTGCAGGCGAGTCGAGTCGATGAGAAAATGTCCGGAGCACAACTGTTCTCGATTATCTCAAATGCCGGAATGGCGGCGATTGTGGAAACGATTCAAGAGCTGGAGGACGGCCGATCGGAAAGACAGACAGTACGGGTGGCACAGAGACACCTTCTTGAGAGTGTTCGAAATTTTCACGATACAAAAGTTTGAATAAATTCTAGATATTTGATAACAACTTTATGGTACAGAGCTTTCATGTGACGTCCTCCCCTTTCAAAGTCCTTCCAGTTCTGGATGCTCATTAGAAACGAGAGCACTTCTTTTCGCTTCTCATCCAATTAATTCTCCTTCCACAATCAACCCGCTTTCTCCTTCGTAATGAACGAGAAAGAAACCATAGTTCGGCCGGCAGACGACTGTTTTCTTTCTCCTCGGATGAGCGCAACGATTATCTAGGAATGTCAGAGGTTATCTCTTTACGTAGATCATAAAATAACTGTCATTTATATTTGCTACTTGTGACTTGAAAAAGAAGCCTTGCAGCAGTCTCAATTGAACATATTCAACCCGAATAGAGGCTCGTAGTGACCCCCCGATTCCCGACCGCTGCAACACGGAAATACTTGCTCTCCTTGCTTTCCGAGTTTCCACTTCCCGATTGCATCCGACAAACATGGCCTCTTCACCTGTCCTCCACCCATTTTTAGCCTCTCGCACACATCACTCCCTCCCTTAATGTTTCCATTTTCAGATGTCTTCTCGAGAACAGCATTTTCACCCGTTCTTGACCTGCCAACTTCATCGTTTTTTACGACGATTATTGGCAAGCCGCCATCGCCACCACACCATCATCGAAAACAACAATTTCACCGCCTCCTCCCCTTCTTCCTTCGGCTCTTCCTCTTGTTATTTTGGAAGATGGAGGTTGGAGACATTTGTGAATATCACCTAGACGTACACGATCAGAATCAGCCTCGCTCCGAGCTTCTCACGTGCTCATTCGGTCATGGTTATCGTGAGAAAACGAGCAGAAATAGCACTTTAGATGACATGTAACATTTTTCTCCCAGTCCAGGGACACGTTTAGAAGAAAGCCAGTCAGTTTCCAGTTTAATGACGTGATCAGCGCGTACTCATGTCTGCCGGGCTTCCAGTGAATCAGCCGGAAAAGAGAGAGCGGCAGGTGGAAATGATAGTCCAACGGGGCTTCCGAGCCGTTGATTCATCTTTCCCACACTTGGTGCCGGCGCGCAACTTCTTAGTTTCGAGGAGATTACCTAAACTCAATTTAGCCGTTAAGCTGTCTGGCATTGAACTATTTTCTGATGAGAAGAAAGCTTTAGGAGCACGTTTGAAAGCAAATGAACAGAACTTCTTGAATCAGGCCTGCCTCGATTTGGCCTTTTGACCCAGTTGCAATATTCGATTCGAACCTAAACTTCGCAAGTGTATGCAATCTTGACCCCTTCTCCTTCTTCCTCTTCCCTTATTCCTTTCGCTGCTCAAATCCACATTCCTTCTGATGACATCCATTCACTAACGCCATTCACGATTGGCACCATTGACACCATCAAGAGACGTTCTAACCCCTATCAATAATTGATCTCCCAATGCAATCTTTATTCGATTCCCAACGGTTTCTCGCTTCCTCGTCGCCGCGTTACAACTCGTTTTCGACCTTCTTGAGTTAAAATCTCAACTCTATAAATAATTGACGTCTCATCTCGTTCTACGCTTCCATTTCCTAATGACAATACTTCTTCTTCTTCTAAGTCTTCTTCCTCTTCCCCTTCATCAGCAGTATTGTGCAAAAAGTTAATTTCCTGGTCTGAATGAGTTCTTTTCAATCAAGTTTCCCTCTGTTGACAAGAAGCCACGTCACACGAAGGAGAAGACCTGCGTTCCGGCGCTGTAAACACACTCGGATTTTAACATGTCTTTAGGATTTAGAGCTCCGAAATGTTCGGGATCTCTTCCCGGACAGAGATGTGTCTCCATTGCGGAAGGCGGAATTGCCGTCCTTTGCGGCGAATCATTGATATTCGGGAAGTTGGCGACTCTTTTTTCCTCTCTGAATGACCAATGTCTACGTCAGACTATAGCGTCAATCTCGTCTTCTCACCCTTTTCAATAGCGGAGAGAATATTTATCTGAAGGGGACAGAATGAGCCTAATTTCCGTTTTTTTTTCTTACACTCTTTTACTTTCCCTTTAAATACTCACAAAAAAGCAGAAAATCTCAAAAATCAGGTTCGGTCTAGTGGAACGCGTGAGCATGACCGGTGTTCTCAAAGATTTCCGCTTCGTTACCCTTTCTAGTCTGTCCGAATTGTTCAGATTGTCCTTCCTTCAGTGGGCGGAGCTTGCTTCCATCAGGCACCACCCTCCTCTTTTTTCCCCGTTGCTCTCGAGATCTGTCTTGTCTCCGACTGCTCCCAAACATGAAAACAACAACAACAACAAAGTCCTTTCTATTTTCAGCGCCTCCTCATAATTATCTTTAAGACTCCCTCACTTCTTGAGTAATTATTTCGAAGCGAGTGCCTGGTACGGACTGGCTCTTTTCTCTTTTCAATTCATAAATGCCACGAGAAAGAATCTTGCTGAGGGTGGAATATCCGGTAGTCTCGGCTCATCCGCAGATTGATCTCCTTTGGATTTTAGCACAATTTCCTTCAATCCCTTCTTTGCTGAAATTTTGGACTGCAAGTTACAATCGATATCATCATCTTCTAAAAGTGGCTTTCACTCTTCTCACCGCCCACGTTCAGTTCTGGTATCACCCGACTCCAAAACCCCGGCCGCCACAAGTACAATCCACGCCACATCACCCTTGTGCGCAAGAACATCTCCGCTACAATATCGACTTGTCTGGAAAACAACCACATCACCCTTCTGCTCTTTTTTCTGCCTAATCGTTTTCATTACTCATGTTCTCTTCTCTTTCTTAAACGTTCCAACCGTTTCCATTTCCAGTGTACTTTAAAGACCAGCTCATTAGACGCAACAAAAAAAAACAGAAAACGACTAGAATTTCTGTTCGTAAGGCTTCTTTCTCTTATTCTGTCTTCGTGTCCCCCCCACTAATGAGAAGCCCTCGTCAATTTGTGCTTTGTCTGTCTTCCCGACCGCACCCAATCGTTGCTTTCTCTTTCTTTATCTCTCTCTCTCTCTCTCTGAATATGTTTATCCCACTTTTAACTTTCAGATGTCGGTCGACACCAACTCGACGACATTTTTCGATGATGATATGGACGACGATACGCCGGTCAAAAGTAAGCGGATCATCAAGTTCTGGATGATTCTCGCCGCCATCTCCGTCATCGGAATCGTTTTGAATCTGGGCCTTCTGCTCCGTCGGAAGTTTTCCACGTAAGTAGTAATCTACTTCCTCTTTCCACATCCCTTTTTCATTTTCCAGTAACCGTTCATCTTCCACCACTCGATCCTCGGTTTTCCTTCTCGGGACGATGGCGATCGCCGACACGATGTGCCTCTTTTCGCTGCTTTTCCTCCTGTGCCTTCGCTTTTTCGCTCTCCACCCTTACGTTCTGACGTTTGTTTGCAAGGTTAGGCTGGTTCGCATGCGATTTTCGGGGATTGCATTGCATTCAATCGAAAACATTCATTAGCCAGATGAAAAGGATGCGAGAAAAGAGGAAGTGCGGGTGGAAGTGAGATGTTTGGCAGGCGATGATCGGGGTCGACGTGCGCAAGTTTAGCCAAGAAAGGGGGCTTGATAAGCGGGGATGAGCGCAAGAAACCCTGTAGCAAACATTCCGAACTATGGTTCGAAATTCTAGTCCCAAGTACGAATCTTGCAGCTGAGTGTGTTCGTGATGCACACAACTTCATCGTTCTCCATCTGGTGCTGGCTCGTGCTCTCAGCGGTCCGATACGTGGCCGTCTACCGCCCGTACACACACCTCAAACTCAATAAGGAGCCGCGGCTCGCCGTGGTAAGCGCGCCCATCTTTTCGCCGAAATCTCATTTCACTCGCCGCCATTGTCACCTAACACACACACACACACACACATATTTCTATTCAGCTCACCGTCGCCATCTTCTGCTGCGTCTCGGAAGTGTGGGTGCTGTGGGACATTGGATACGACGACACGTTCAAGTGTGAGTGATGGGGACCGAAGAGCGCGCAACGAGAGCCGTTTGTTTTCAGCGTGCGGTGGAACCGAGACCGAAATCAGTCGCCATCTCCAGATATTCGAGATTTTCAGCTCTTATTTCCTTCCTGTCATTATGATTACTGTTCTGGATTTGAAAGTGAGAAAGAAGAGAAACGAATGAGATTTATTCAACCTTCGATTTCAGGTGATATTGTGCCGGACATGGAGGTTCTCCCATGGTCCGAAGAGAAGTGTGAAAGCAGTCAAACAGAAGTTGAGTGTCTATTCGGAAGGATGTCCGTGTAAGGGACTAATCTACCCAGCTCTTTTGACTTTTACCCTTTCAGCGCCCGAATCAAGCATGAAGAAGTACTCGACTGCGACAGTGACCATCAGCAAGTCTCGCTCAAACGGAGAGTTGACGACATCGAGTTCTTCAAGGTAAGCGAACTGATTGTGAGCAGCAGAAGCTCAATGAACAGTGATTCGTTGCAGATCTAAGCGAAGGCAGCACTTGCGAGTACTCAGAAGGTGTCTGTGCATCACCGTCTTCGACCTCTCCATGAATCTTCCCTCCTACCTGCTCAGACTTTATTTGTCTCTATCCGTATCGGAAAACATAGACTTCTCGACAATTGTGATCGTGGAGGAAATCTCGCAAATCATGTACTTTGCCCAGTTCGCTCTGAACGCTCTCTACCTGATCTGCATCATTTATGACGCTCCCAAACGGAAGTTCACGGTGAGAAGCCTCCGTTCCCCTTCACCTCTTTATTTCTCCCGTTTCTAGCTGCCAAGTACCCAGCTGAGTGCCGTCGGATTGACTCCTCGGGCGAGTCGAAAATCGCAACGGAGCACATTCGAAACGCGTCTTGTCTAGATCCAAATTCTCCTGCTTTAATGTGATCAACCTGCCAAACACATCTCACTTTTTTAAAAAATATGTATGAATGAATGACTTTGAAAGAAAACAAAAAGTGCACATGGTCCGCGGCGCCTGACCCGAAGCTCCGCCGCTCTCCGTTTCTCCGGCCGCTCCTGATCTCTCGTTCACGTGCAACCACAGGTGGATCTCTTTCATCATATGATTAGCAACCTCTCTCCGATTCTCGCACTATTTCTTGCGACACTATACATTCTGGAAGTAGGAGGACACACGGAGAAGAGGGCGGGAAAGCACGAGATCGTATCTGTGTTGATTAATCCATTAGATAAGAGGAGGAGGCGGGCCGTAGGGGCAAGAGGGTCCCGTTCTCGCTCATTCATCATCCTTCCTTTTCCTGTGTATCTTTCTATTTGGACGCATTGCACTTGCTGGCCGTCGAGCTAGTCGGACCGCAGTGCAGAGGTCCGTCACTTGTTACTTTTTGAATCTCCAGTACCCCTCAAGTACCATTGATCCCTTTTTCTAGATCATTCTCGACTGCTCAGATGCGATTTTCTGTTTCCTTCCGACTTGCAAGATTCCGAGTCGACCAGCCTGTCCGGCCCCTGACTGGACGGAATATTTTTGGACTCCGGTCCGGAAGTTCCACCATGAAAGTGGGTGTGAATTTCTTGGTAATTTTTGACCAAGTTGAAATCCGAGCCGGGCCGGATAATTCCAAGTCTGTACCCTTCCCAAGACTAATATGATCCTGGGAAGCCGTATGAAACGGTCATCTGTCATTCGGCTCTATACTAAATTCGCTCCATTCCATTCTTTGCCCTCTTCCCAATCGAAAGACAATGGAACAGTACTGCTGTTTTGGCCCCGACAGATGTCCAAACAGACCCGCAACATTCCTCCGAACCGTTGTGATCTCCCTCCAGTTTTTTGCCGCTAAATCGCGTATAAAACAGCGCGCCGTCTCGGACGATCCCGTCAGTTTTTGCCCATCGGTCATTCCTGGCCAGTCTTCAGGCTTGTGTTTGCTCTTATCAAAAATGCAAAAATGCGCGACCAGGATACTCTCTTGCCCGTTTTTCTCTGTTTATTTGCTGACCTTTTCCTTCTTCCTTGCTCTTTCTCTCTCTCTCGTTTTGCGCCCATTCATCCGAAGGCGCCCCGCCCTGCGCAGTTTCCCGATGACTCAACGTGTATCATATCAGTTCCGTATCATTTACAGTCACTTTCCACTCACTTTCCGTCATGCGTCCGATCGTTCTGCTCGCTCTTTTCCTCTCCGTCGCCGTCGCCTTCAACATCTTCCGCGACGAGGTCGTGCCCGATGAGCAGTTCCTTTCGGCCCGAACAGCTCGCGACGCATCCGACAGCAACAGCAGCGATTCCGATGAGAAGGACTCCAAGATTACTGTAAGTCCATGTCTCTTCCGAGCACTACATACTAACTCTTTCTTTTCAGGAAGGATCTGGATCTGGCGCCGTTGACGAAGACACAACAGAGAAACTGCGTCGTGTGGTCCGCGCCATCGAGGAAGGCTCCGGAGAAGGTTCTGGTTTGGAGGTCACCTCCGCGCCTGTCCGTTTCGTCCGCTCCGTCGACGTCGAAGGATCCGGATCGGGAGCCGAGAAGACCGACGAGTAGACAGACTTCCCACCTGACACTCTAATATTCTGTATATTTCGGCGTATTATTATCAGCAATCAATTCAAGCGCTCTTCACATTCTTTCCACCATGCTCAAAGCAAACCTAATAAATTATTATTATTTTTGTCGAAAAAATTGAACTTAAGGTCTTTAACTTAAGGTCCTTAAGGTCTTTTCTTCTTCTCCTTCTTATGCGTGGATCAAAAGCTTCTCTTGATGGCGTCTCGAATGTATTTAGGCGGTTCTTTGCCCTCAATGAGATCATCCACAAGTCGGGCGATTATTCGATCGATGTCCGTTTCCACGTAAACCATCTGCACGAATCCTCCCTCGACGGCTGGAAACAGAGTTATTCAATGGGAAGAAGACATTTCCTCGATTACCTTCAGTCTTTTCTGTTGCTTGGCTTCCCGAGTATTGGATATTCAGTCTCTTTGACACATAATCACCGATTCTCGAAATCTGAAACAGGCCCGGTTTCCCGCCGTCTCGCTTTCTGGTTGCACTCACTCTAGACAGAACCAGTCCTCGGTTCTCGACAACGAATGCTTGTGACTCGTAGTTCCTCAGTTCATTGCCCTGAAGCTCTCGCACTTGGACCTCCAGAAGCAGTCCTTCGTCCAGATATGCGCCCATTCGTACGCACGCATCGCTCACGATTCCTTCGATTTCCACGGCAGACTTGCTCATCCAAAGTGCGCAGTGCTTCATTCTCTGTCGCGCATTGCACAAATCGACTTGATTCTTCTGCAGAACCGATCATTTCCGATAATTCTGCACTTGCTGATGTCACCTACTTTCTCCGTGTAATTGGCTCCCGTGCACTGCACACTGATCGGCCATTCGTTTTTCTCACCGAACGTCGTTTTGAGAAAAGGCGACGTGATGGCTGCCAATGAGTTTCCAACTGAAAAATGAGGATATTTTTGGAAGAAAGATCTGAAATACCGAGGTATGTCAACGGAAAATGAGAGGATCCGTCGGTGAAAGGAATGCACGTGTTCTGGTCGATGTTCAGTGCTTCCAGGATGGCCGCTCGGGCGAAATAAGAGGGAGAGATGTTCTGACAACCGGGGAACAAGTCGACAAGCTGCTCGCGAATCATTCTCTGCACGACGACCGGATAGCCGACGAGGTGGACCACGTGGTTCTGCTTGTCGATTCGCATCAGTCCTTGCTGAGCCAGGTATTGTGCATGCTCTGTAAGAATTCGGTATAGGACGAAAGCGTCAAATGCTTACTTGACGGCTTCAGCAGAGGTATCTGTTTCTGACCGGCGTGATGGATGAGATTCGGGAGAGCGAGGGCGTTCAGAAGACCGTCCTTCTTTGAGCGCATCTCTTTTTTCAGTGCCGAGGCGGATTCCTGAATAGCTCTTTGCAATGAAGAATTTGCATTTCTCCTAAACCTTATCAGCCGACTTCCATTTCTGATACGTCTCGAACCAATCCTCGTAATCCCTTTTTACGGCTTCAACGTCGACTTTTAAATTTCTTGATTCCACTGCTGATTTCAGTTTTTCACTTTGTTCGAAAACATTTCTGAATGTAAGGATTATGAAATTTCCAATCAGAATCTTCAGGTTTCCACCTCAAATCGACCATCGGATCAACGACGTGCACATCCGAACCACCGACGAATCGAGCCGCCAAATGAGACATTCTGGCGATTTGTCGGTACGGAATCATCTGAAATCTATTTGATTACCAGTTTTCCACATCCACACAGATAGTCATTGTGGCAGTTTCGAACCCTTTTGTGATGCAAATGAGAATTCAAGTTGGCGCCGATCAGTTTATTATGTACAATATCGATTAAATGTGTGAAGCAGGTCATAGACGAGGAAATTGCGATTATGGGCAATGTTGACAATACAGAGTATCGAAGAGAAAAGAGAAGAGAATTTGTGTAACCGCTGAGAAAAGTTGGAGGAACGGGGTGAAGATGTATCCGAAACTATTACAAAAGGCAAGTGGAAAACAAAAAATTACAACAGAAAAGGAACGAAAACGGCTAGGCGAATTTAGGAGCGGAATGAACGAATTGTACACACTACTTCACACGAAATTAACAAATTACAGTAACGAGAAAAAGGGATAAATTATCGATGTACTGCGACGGCAATGATTTGATTGGATTCGCGTTGGTCTCACTTCTTCTTGATGTAGTTGTCCTCATCGTCCTCGTCGAAGACTTCCTGGTTTTGGTCGTACTCGTCGTAGTCTTCGGCGTCGTAGTCGTCCATTTCATCGACGTAGCCCGAGTACTTGCGAGACGAGCATCCGGAAATACCGCGCGAGCGCTGCTTCTTTAGAGCCTTGCTCTGGTTCGCAGCCTTCTGCTTCTTCGCCATATCGTCTTGCGCTGCAAAGGATCAACGTCTTCTATTCAAATAGACCAGACAAAGATTTTGCATGGAATTTTTTTCAGGGATGGGTTAGTGAGGAAATTCGGACAAAAAAGGCGAATTCGCTTACACTTGGTGCGAGTTACGCCAATAGCACCTGGTGCTCCGTTTCCGGCGACGACCACGTTCGGCGGAGTAGTGGAGACCTCGTCCTTCGCGATGGCAGCCTTCTTTTGCGAAGTCAACGAGTTGGCGTCGATAGCGTAGGCCACTGGATCTTTCTTGGCCATTTCCTTCTCCGCTTGCACCTCCGGATCACTGTCGTAGTCGTCACCGTTCTGGAGCGGCTTTGGCATCTTTTCTTGTTGTTCTAAATACTCAACATCTAAAAAAAGAAGCGATCGAAAAGGGAAAACATAAAATGGCATATGGAGCCACTAAATTAATCGAAATCTCATATAGAAAAACAGAGATTTATGAAAAGGACGTTATTATAAAGCCAAAGACCCATAGGTTACTTGTGCGGGATAAAACCTGATAAATTATTAAAATGAAACAAGAAGAAAGAGGAAACGAACAATTAGGCGTGGTATGGAGGACGAGAGTTGCTGTGGCCGTACTCCTTAAGCACCTCGTCGAGAAGTTCCTCCGTCAGCGTGAATTTCGTTTCCTTCGTCCCCTTCTTGGTCATTCCGAGACCCTTCATTCTGGCCTGCAAATACAACATTAGTATT
Source organism: Caenorhabditis sp. 36 PRJEB53466 (assembly GCA_946814055.1). Lineage (NCBI taxonomy): Eukaryota > Metazoa > Nematoda > Chromadorea > Rhabditida > Rhabditidae > Caenorhabditis > Caenorhabditis sp. 36 PRJEB53466. The sequence continues at coordinate 3,517,045 of CAMPFS010000005.1, read as the reverse complement.
GATTTGATGTAGATGTGGAGAATGTGACTCACGTTTTGCATGGCGTCCAAGACGATGTCCGAAACATGCTTCTGAGCGGCCAGTGCGATCATTCTGAAGAAAACGTAGAGTCTCTGACAGAACTCCTTTAGAGTGAAACAAACCTGGTGACACGAGGATCAGATCCTTCAACTCCAGCCGACTTCAGGAAGTGCATGGTGACAGAATCGGGAATGGTAGGAGGGTAGTCTCCCAGCTGCTTGATGAACTCGTGTGTATCATCCTGTCCAGAGTTGTTCTGTAACCTTATGCCTTTCCTATCTAAACGTTGCCGAGACGCACCTACATTTTCCAACGTTTTCTGGACGAACTGCTGCTGGTTGGCCGTCAGCGGCCTGTGAAGAGAATTTCTGATGTTTTGAACCGACGGCTCGAGTGAACTGTATTCGTGCTGTGGCGGCTGTCTCGACTGCTATAAATTCTAATTTTATGAACTACTAATAAGTCACGACCTCTCACGTGTGGAAGCGCCGGAGGAGGCATCGGGTTGTCGGAAGAAGAGCTTTGCTGCTCACGCTCCTGGTTGTTCATTTTCCCTGCAGAAAACTTGAATTTTTCATCAGTTTTGACGCGTGAAATTAAAACGAAAGGTCTAGAAAATCGGCCAAAAACAGTGTTCGAGAAAGGCACGCGCTCACACATCTGCCATTCAAAAATGTCTCGTGGGACGAAACTCCGCCCTTTTGCAACTGAGGCGCGGTTTTGCGCAATACTGCCGCACGTAAATACTTTGCCGCAAAATCTGAATCTGAATTTCGTTTTCAGATCGGGAGTTCGAGTCAAAACCGAAACAAAACAAATAACTTTTCAGAAAAGAAACGTGGAAAATAAGTAGATCAACGAAGATAATTTGTAAATGAAGCATTTCAGTCCTTTCTTTTTTTTCCTGTAAAACTCAGAAAGTTCTGATTTTCATTATCTCATTTCTTTTCTTCACGTGAATTATTTAGATGCCGTCTTGCCAATGCATCACAAATCTCTCGGACTGTCAGCCGCTCTTCTTCCGATGAGCACTCTTTCCCAACATTTATCAAATGAAATGGACGGAGTCATCAGTCATCATCCTCCCAAATCGGATATGGGTGAGCAACACAAGTCGAAACTGGGACGGCCTCTCCGAATTTCCTGTTATGCGACGTCGTCGAGATTTTGTGTTATTGAGCTTGTCGTCACGCCTCTGAAACCGCAGCCTCTCGATTCAAATTAAACGGACGGCGCCGATGCATAATCAAGTGATTATCCAGGCGGCTTAGAATGTGTATAAATATGAGGCGTCTGTCGGATACTTGTGATGTCCGTTCGTTTCTTTGAGCACCTTCTTCTTGTTCATGTAAACACAATATCTTTCTTGAATACTTATTTACGAAGAAACGAAAGGGTTTTAGAAGCCTTCCATTGATATGATTGAGTTAGAATATTCTAGGTTTAGCTCTTTCCGATAATATTTTTGTGATGAAATATCCCTAACTAACTAACTATTCATGTCTACAATCAGAAAGTGCAGTTTTACCCTTCAGAACTTCCACTCCTTCATCGAATTCTCATCCGATCTATACTCATATTTTCAGACTGACAAAATGAACACGGACCGTAGCATCAGCATCGGCATCGAAGTGACTCAGGCGGATCCGAGAAACAGAGTGAGACATGTTTTTTCCCCGGATGATCACTAAAATCTGTCCGGAAATGTGCTGATTCAGCCAATTTCCCGACCGATTCAGCCATCCCGATCATTTATAAGCAATTTGCACCAATTTGTCCCCCGAAATGTTAATGCTTCTGTCTCTTACCTAAGCCTCATTTCATTCACCATTATCCTCTTGAACCCTCCGGGACAATACATTCAGTGTCCCCGGTAAGTTTTGCTCTCACAAGGCCTTATCAGCAAAATAAGGCTTCAACAAGTCGCATTTGTAATCCCCCTCGTGACCGGCGGCTTTGCTGACGTCCTCGACTCGATCCGGCGGGATAAGTCGGCATGCTTGGATTATCTCAAATCGCGGTTACCACTGAAAATTTGCTGAAACAATCTCTAATTCTGTTTTCGTCTATGAGATTTTGACATAATCGGATGATCAGTAATCACTGCGCCTGACCAGCTAGGCTCCATAAGCTAGAAGTTTCGAGGCTCCATCTTCTGTCCAGGCCTTCTGGGCCTAGGCCCTAGAGATCAGAGATACGGCTTCAATCGGAAGTCTAGTTACGTTGCATCAAACATTCGAAACATCCAGTAAGTCCCTATGAAGAGCCTTGAATTAAGAATTAGACGGCGATTTGGGTGGGGAGGATGCTAGATGAGCAAGAAATAGCCGGAAGTGGCCAGAACCTTCTCGAATGTCCTTTCGTCTCCTAACGCACTTTCCTTCTTCTTCTAATCCGTTCATGTCGTGTCAGCGCCAGTCTAATATGGATGAGTGGCGTCCCTTCCGGACTCCTCCCCCTTTGCAACGTCTTCATAAATTATCTGTCGGCTCCTCCCTCGCACAAACTCTCTGCTCAGCTGACAACGCCTGCTGTCTAATCCCCTCATCTATTCATCCAATCCCCCACTCACTATCGCTCGAAACCAAAACCCAATCACTCCCATCTCACTTGGATGACCGATTTGCCCATCGAGAGTCTGAGTCTGAATTCGAATTCGAATTCCACTGAAACCCAAAGACAAAAAGCCCCGCGTCTCGCCCTTAACGTTCGAAATCCGTCATTGTCGCGCGTCAGGAAAAACATGGTGAGTTGTCCCCAAAAATAGACGAATCGAGTGTGAAAAGTTGTCGAATATCGGCGATGAATGTGTACGAACTCATCGCGTATTCCACGTGATGGTCGCCATCGAAAACATTCATAGATCATTCGTCATGTGTGGCGGCTCAAAAGTTTATCAAAAGGCAACTGTCGGCGATCATTGACTCACTTTCCGTGTCTGACCGATTGTCTGGGGGATCGTCGCAAATCCTCAAAATCGTTTGTCTCGACGGTTTCAAAGTACTTCTGACTAATGATCTGAACTTTTTTCTATCCATTGACCATGAGCACGACTCATAAAAAGGAAGGATAATCCTTTGTTTATGAGGAAAACCGTTCGGATGAAGGCGGGGAGATGCACGAGTGTTATAAATATTCACTGGCTGCTACCTCCCGCCCATTAGTTTCCATTCCATTTCTTTATCGAGTCAGTCTCAGGGACACTTCACTTTTTGAGACAGACACATTCATCGTTACCATGTGATTTTCCTGGAATGTTTATAGTATACATCAGATACCCATCCAATATTCAAGTCACGATACCTCCCCATGGTCTCGCCTCCCGCCTTTATAAACTTCGCTCGTCTGGCCACTTTTCCTTTTACTTTTCGGTTTTCAGTCCGGAAATTAAGCCTTTTTTCCCAATTTCCGTTCCCTAAAAAAACTTCGCACTTCTTCCAGACTCTCTCGACCGGATCGTCAATCGACTCGGAGACCAGCCACAGATCCAAGCACATCCCGATGATATACCAAATGTACGAATCACAGTACGAAGATCTTCGCGGAACCATTTACGGTCCGAGCTCGCCGGACTTCCATCCGGTCCAGGCCTCCGAGACTCTCCGTTCTTCTCTTCATGGACTCGGTCAGTCGCTTCCCCCAATCAGCATTTCATTCATATAGCCTGCTTTTCAGAAACCAAAGATCAAACCATCATAAACACGGTTCTCTACCATAACAACTTCCAGCGCCAGAAGATTCTGGGCGCCTACGAAGACATGTACAGCCGGGTAAGCTCTGAAGTGGAAAGACTATCGAAAGAATTTTCTGTTCACAGAAGCTCATGGAAGACTTGGAGGAGGAGTGCGGCGGATACTTCCTGGACATGTGCGAGGCTCTCTTCAAACCTGCTCCCAACTACGATGCTCAGTGCGTCTACAAATCGCTTGCCGTGAGTTTAGATGACGTTGAAATCATCCGAAATTTCGATTTCAGAACCGTCATGGAGATCACTCGGTCGCCATCGAAATCGCCTGTACTCGTTCCCCACGTGTAAGTTGTTGTAATCACCCGGATTGAAAAGAATGAGAGCTTTTCCAGCAACTTCGCGCTCTCCGCGACACCTACCACACGGATTATCGCAAGACTCTGGATAAGGACATCAGTGTTAAGGTATTCGAGGATCATCCGCCCGCGTGAGCTGATCGCAAGTGTCCACTTTTCAGGTGGAGGGAGTCGTCGGCAAGATGCTCAATCTCCTTTTGTGCAGTAATCGGGAGGAGGGACTTGGAGTGAAGGTGAACGATCAGCTGGTGGAGAAGCACGTCAAAATCCTGCTGAACACTCCGGTCGACGACATCGCCAAGAACGTGCAGCTCTTCGAAGAGCTCTTTATCGGTCACTCGTGGAAGCACATCGGTGCCGTGCTCGACAAGGTCGATGAGGCCCGGAAAGATGCGCAGGACATCGAGGCGATCATCCGTCGCAACAAGAACATCCATTCCGAAATCCGTCTGATCCTTCTCACTATTGGTGAGACCTTTTCAGCTGCTTTCGTCCAACAACAACCTAGTTCTCTTTCAGTTCGTGTCTCTCGCAATGTCCAGATCTACTTTGCCGAGAAACTGAGAGCCGCGATGACTGCCGAGCGTGTCGACCAATCCACAATCACGCGCATCTGCGTCAGTCGCAGTGAGGTGAGAAATGAGAACATGAAAGTGGAGAGAGAGAGAAAGATAATATTCTGCAGATTGACTTGCAAGACATTTCTCTCGAGTACAAACGAAAGTACCACCGCGCTTTGGAGCACGACATCAGCCAGCCGACGTCGGGCGAATACACTCGAATGATCTGCACGCTTCTCAGCGGATTCAACGAGAGCAGCTTCGCGCCGACTCCAGAATCAATTGAATAACAATAACAATAATCACGATTATTATGATCTCCAATCTCCAATCTCAAATATCCAATGCATGCAATCCTTTTATTATCCGACAAATACATACCACCTCACTGCATATTCGTTTCTTTTCATCGATGTCTTATTGAGCTACTCATTCATTAAAAAAACAGAAATTCTTTGAAAATCGAGATCATTTTCAATACTACACGAAAGTCCGTTCAGAAATTTGATTGGAGTCTGATAAATATTTTTTTAAATAAATAAATAGTGATTTCAAGTTATTCCATTCTAAAATGTTTGTGATTTGGGGCGTGGGACAGGGGACTATCATTTGGCCGGGGTTTGAGACGGAGACGCGCTAGGGCGTTTTTTGTGAGCACGGATCAGCGCTTCCTGGGTGGTCGAGAAGACGAGCCGCCCGTCGCGAGTCCACAGTTTTCCTTCGATAAGACTGCGTCCGCCGCCGGCGATCGTGCTGTGATTCTCGTAGAGCAGCCAGTCATCCACGCGGAAACTGTCCGTGTGCATCCAGATCGAGTGATCGAGAGTCAGAGCCATCGACGGAATGAAGCCGCGTCTAGAATGAGCACATTTGAGAGCAAACGAAGAAATGACTTACTTCGAATGCGGTCTGAGAGCAGTCTCAATCATCGTCGCATCGGAAATGTAAGCGGCAGCGGCGAGATGAAGCCGCGGGTCGTCTCCGATGTTCTCATTCGCTTTGATCCACACGTAAGAGCGATATGCATCAGTTGGATGACTGTGACCGGGATTGTGCTGGTCATCCTTCTTCAGACACAAATACGAATCGATGTCGACCGGGCGGAACTGAAAAAATAGCCTGTCTCACATTTAGAAGCAGTGGTAACTGACCGAGAAAATTCTGAAGAACGCTGGCGGAATCTCCTTTTGTTTGAAGCCAATCATGGCGAGAGCAGCCGGCGGAATATTTGGATTCTTCTTGATTCGTTCGAACGTATCGGACAAATCTTCCAGACTGTCCGGAGCCGGAACCTCTGGCATCGGCAGCTGGTGAACAATCGAATCGGCCTCCGGCTGAAAGTGCGTAGTTTTGAGATTTGAAAAGAGAAAGAGGGAAGCGTACTCTATGGAAAGAAATCTGAACGGTGAAGATGGCTTCTCCGTCCTGAAGCGCCTTCACGAGACGCGTACAGAAACTTTTTCCGTCGCGAATGCGATCGACTTGATACAGAATCGGACGCTCAACATTTCCACTTTGGACAAAGTAGCTGTGCAGACTGTTCGGAACGAATCCGACGTCGACGGTTGCGGTGGCAGCCGAAAGAGCCTGTCCGATGACCTGTCCTCCGTACACAACGGGCAACGAGTTCCGTCCTTTCAGAAGGTGACGAGCTCTGAAGGAGTACACTGATTTGAACGAAGGAAAAAGGAATAGAGCTTACAAATAGAGATTCTTGTCGACACGTTCCAGATTGAGAAATGTGTCAATCAGTCCGGCGCGGATATCATCGGCCCGGGACGTCATGTCTATGTGTGTCACGTTGAGAAGCATCGGATAGTGCGGATGACCGTTCTGCTCGTCGGTGTCCATGGATCGCGGCTGCAAACTGACAGATTGTGACGTTTTCTTGTCGGGCCACCGAGAAAACGTGGATTTTGCGTATTTGGAACACATCTCGTGGAAAACGAAAAAGTTGCACATCCCCAGGCTAACCCCGTGGCATGCCGAGCAGCTAAGCTTATCAAATCAAAACTTTTCCGCTCTAGAGAAGCGCATGATAAGTCACAGCTGCGCGGCCGGAAGGAAACGAGGCTAATTGAGGATGTTGCCACGCGATTAACCCAGAAAATAGGAAGGACGAAGCCTACAAGGCTAGACTTGACTAACCGTGGTCGCCTGGCTGACGTTTTGAGGGCGGTGGGCGAAATAGCTCGGCGTAGTCGGAGCATTGTTTGCGGACGTCGGCGACATCGAGGAAGGCATTCCGGTGGTGACGCTTTCGAGTCGCTGCTGAGTGATCCGACGTCCGGCCTACAATGTATCCGAGTAAGTGACTTTTGAAAGAAAGAACAACAAAAGGGAGCGGGTGGCGCAGGGGAAAAGAGACGAGGGACGAGGCAAAATACACTTTTTCGTTCGCTTCCTCGTCCTGAGAGCGCCTGCTTCATGAAGAGATGGGCAAGAGGGGAAGCGCGGAGAGCGAGAAGACGAGCGTCGCCGGGGAAGAGCGACGAAGGAGGGAGAGGCGCAGACCGGCAGAGGGGCTCGACGGATTAGCATGGACACAAGCGCGGGCAGGCAGGCGACGACGACAGGAAACATGGGTCTTTCCGAATGTCAGGGCGCTGTTAACCGTGTATATGCATGTTGACACATACCATGAACACATTTTCTATGCAAATGCTGAATAGCACATAAACACAAAGAATTCAGGGCGCGAAAGAGCGAAGCATGTTTTATTTCCCACTTAGCGAAGGTCAAGAAGAGGTTGAAATGCGCGGAAAACAAGAAAACATTCGTCATCGCCCCACAGTCCGCTGCCCCCTTTATATTTATTTTTCCAGCTGCAGCTCGGAGACGCACCGAAGATTAAAGTAACAATCATCATAGAAATCGGCTAAAGTGCTAAAGTGTTGGATGACGGCAAAATCTAAACACGCAAAGCCATCGTTCCTAAATATTCCCACAGCGGCCCAAGCAAAAAAAAAAAAAACAAAAAAGCAAAAGTCGGGAGGCGAACCTCGAGCAAACAATCGAAGTGAAGCAAGGAGAAACAGAGTCGTGTTTGCGCATGCGTCGTTATAATGAAACCAGTCACGGCAGGGGCGGAATCAGAAGTGCACGGACGACGTTAATTAGATTCAATGCGGCGAAGCGAAGAGCGCGCGTGACGGGAACGAAGGGGTGTTTATAATATACTCACCGTGATCAGTGTCTTTCTGAGCATTCTGCATCCGAGCATCTCCTTCAGGTTACTGAAAATTTAAGTGACGCAAAATTGTGTTTTTTGGGGGAACAAATTGATGAGCGATGCAAGACAGAAAGAGAGACGGAGATTTAGACGGAAAAGTGTTTGTTCGGGCACCAAATGCCCGAAAAGACTACACGTTGTACGCGTAGTCGAAGTGGGAGGGTGACGCAATCGGACGGATGATTGAGGAGTTGAGGAGACGACCAGTGCTGCCGACCACAGTAAACCCTCTCGGAAAGGAGCAATAATTCCAAATCATTGCCATATCGCGAAAATGGTTCTGTCGTGTTAAGTAGTCTACCCCTTTCCCCTTCCTGTTTTTTTCCAGAGATGTCAAATGACCAGAGTGCTTTGTTTAATCAGGCATCTGTTCTGAATTATCCTCAAGAGTGAAATTGACGGTTGCAGAAAGTATATCAATTCACAATCCATCTCAAATAGCCCATCGTCAATGCAGTGAACAATAGTACCAAATGAAAGAAAGCGATTTAAATATGTGGAATGAAGCACTGTAAATACCAACGATTTCTGTTCAAGCCCATCCCCCAAAATTGAGCTTATTCTCATCCAACGCCTTGTTGACATCCGTCTTTGTGGGCTCTTCATTTCCACGCTGAAACCGCGTGGTTTCCAAAGATCGGGCGGGTACAATAAACGTTTCGAGATGTGTGTTTGCCTCCTGCCCTGCCCCATCCGGCTCATCAACATGTTGAAGAGGACCCAGATAGTCGAAATTTGTTCTCCGCCTCTCCCATTCAGCTTCTTTTCATTTCGTGCAAAAAGCACATCCCGCGATGTTCGTCGACATTTTCGATCAGCTCTACATCTCGTACGCGGCGGTCGTCTCCACTCTCGGGGTTCTTCTCAACGTCTTCCTTCTCTTTCTGATCTTCTTCAAAAGTCCTGCCTGTCTGACTCCGTACACCGTCTTCCTGGCCAACACTTCCATCACTCAACTGCTCTACTCGATCTGTTTCATTCTAACGATACCGAGGTATGCGTGCGGTCCCTTCTTCTGACTAACTGATCACTTTCAGAGTGATATCCGTGAATCTGCGGATAGTCAACATTTATCTCGGTGTTTCTCAGTTTCTCGGTCACTGGTGGAGTTACATGATATTTGTGACGATGCGTACGAGTTTGAGAAGATGTTCATCCACGGCAATGTTCTTTTTCAGTGCACTTCGCAGTGAACTCCTTCCTCTCCATCATGCTTTCAATGGTCTTCCGGTGTATATCTCTGAAGACCCTTCGGTTTCCGACGTCTGGAGCTTTCGTCATGTGTATTCTAGCGTATATGATCCCTTTGAGCATGGTCGTCTGTATTCGGGACATTGACTTCACTTCTGATTTCACAATCAACAGTAACTATACTCTTTGGCAGCTGGAGAATTTGGAAAAGTACAATACGGTTGTCGGGACTAGTGTCGCACAGGTACAAACTTTCAGAGTTCAATAAACTTTTCCTTCATTCAGCTCTCCACACTCTGGGTCGCATGTTGCGTGAGTCTTCTTTGCGTTCCCATCTATAGTGTCATGTTCTACTGTCGCTACCGTATCCTTCGAATGCTCGAACGGCCTGGCTATCTGTTCAACACTACCACAACTTGGCAGATCAGAAGACTGGTCAAAGTGAGTATATGTCATTCTTTAACAAAAAAAACCATTTGATTTCAGGCACTGACGGTCCAATCCATGATTCCTGTTTTCACTCTGTTTCCCGCCTCGATCATCTTCCTGTCGACACAGTTCCACGTGATCGAGACCACAAAGTTCGGCTATCTGATCATATCGCTTCTGAGTTTAAGTGAGTAACCAGAAGAAATGAAATCAATCCGTGAAAGAACGTTCGTAAAAACATGCGTATCCAGCTGGAATAGTTATTGTCAACAAGCAGTTAGTTAGGTCTTGTTGAGCCCGTACAGAAAAGAAGAAATAAGGAAGTCAGAGAATCCGTAACGTTTGCCCACACATCCAAGTTTCCAGGCCCAACGATCGATCCCCTGGTGACCATATACTACGTGCAACCCTATCGAAAGTACATCGTCGACCTGCTGTGGTTTGAGGAACGTCCCGCCATCTCGCCGTTCCTATCCGGCAACGATCCCCGTTGCTACCGAAGCCGTTCGAGCAGCGTGCTCATGATGCGCAACACGCACTTCGTCTGAATCCGATCCGCTGAACATTGACCTTTCTGCCGCCTTGCCGATTCTGCATCTCGTTTATATTAGCGTGCTTGTTCTTTCCCAGGAGCCGTGTGGCCAATAACAAAAGCTTCCGAAGCGGACGTCATTCCCCGAACAACCCCGTGAATGTTGGACGTTTCGATTTGTTTGTAGCCCCTTCTTTCTCTTCTCTCGCACCGAATTCATTGAGTTTTAATTTCGGAAAGGATAGAGTGTAGGGTGGAGAAAGGGTCCGGCTCCCCGCTTATTTGTCCCCGTGCTGCAGAGAATATGAACAACTCGCGATGAAGCCCTTCCAAAACAGATTCTGCCATAAACTCGTTATACCTCCTTCTTCGTCTCCGAACAAAACAGATTGATTTCACTTATATTTTCAAATGTCGCCCAGCTATTATTAGTATTTTTGTCTGGCTTAGATGTTAACCTTTGAGACGCCGCCCACCAGAGTGAGGTGATGCTACCGAATTTTAGATTCCGAATCTCTGAAGTGAATCATTGTTTCTAGACAACACATCTTTGATCAGTGTGCATTGGTACGCAACTTATTCTGTCTTTCCCATCACTTCCTCCATGAATGCGTGCAAATGAAGCGTTGTTGACCGAGATTGGACTTCGTGTTTTCACACGTTTTCCTGAACTCTAGCTCTTCTAATCTCTCCTCCCATTTCAGTTGTTGCATGTCATTCTGGAGAACTGTCGCTGCTTTTTTCTGTCCTTTTACATCTGGTGAGTATCCTTACTAGCATAATTATGAGAGTTTTGGGAGAAAACAATCATGAATCGTCGTCTCCGTTTCAGACACATACATGGACACAGCCGATAGCCTGTTCGTGATCATCGTCACAATCCTTCTCATCATCGGCTTCTTCTCGAACCTCCTTCTCATGTACCTGATCATCTGGAGAAGTCCTCAAAATCTGACGCCTTATCGTATTTTCCTCGCGAACACAACAATCACCCAATTAGCTTTCGCGGTCATTGGCATAGTCAGTCAACCGAGGTGAGTCCAGAAACCTGGCGTTCTTTTGAGTCGCGACACATTCGTTCAGAGTTCTCTCCAAACACCAATACACTATAGTCTTTTACCTGGGACCCGTGCAATTCTTCGGAGAGTGGCTCAGCTACATGTCTTACGTGGGAATGAGTACGTGATTAATTGTTATGAATGACTTCCACGAATTGTTCAATGTTTCAGTCCACTTGTCCCTCAACTCGTTCCTCTCCTTGATGCTCTCAATGATCTACCGTTACTTCTCCATCCGCTTCCATCGCTTTTCGGTCAAAACTTCCGTTGCGCTGTGTCTAATCGGCTACTCCTACCCTTTTCTCATCTTCCTCAGCTGTTCGAACATCGTCGTCTCTTCCTCGCTTTCAGTCAACAAAGACATTCTGGAAGGCATGGTCGACAATCTTGAGAGCTATCGAATGGCGCTCTCCACCAACGTCTCCAACCAACCACCCATCATCGTGCTCCTTCTTGCTGTCACCATTGGGTTCATCCCAATTTATTTCGTCATGTACTGGTGTCGCCATCAAATCTACAAGACACTCAAGCAAACGCGCTCTGTGCACAGCCAATCGACAAGGGACAATGCGAGACGTCTTGTGAATGTGAGTCAATTCGAAAGCACTTGTATTTGACCCAGATTCTTGCAGGCTCTGACCATCCAATCAATTATTCCTTTGGTCTCCGTCTTCCCTGCTTCCACATTCTACTGTCTTTCTCAATTGGGTTTGGTGGAGCCTACATGCTACAGCTACTTCATCGCCCCTTGTCTCTCGTTCGGATGCATAGCTGACCCTCTCGTCACCATCCGATGCGTCCTTCCCTACCGTAGGTGGGTTCTGAAGATGTGCCATCGCAGCTCATCCGAAATCACAATTTCCAATCTCGAGCGGAGTAAAAGTGAGCACGCGAGCAAGAGCACCAGGCGCATATTTCATAAGCAATGAGGAAATGCATTTGAAATGAGGGAGCTTAGGGAGGAGAGGCAAGCAATAATAATAATACGGGTATTTTCTTTTGAATTAACGATTCTTCATTTTATTATTGTCAACAAGAACAGAAAAATAACAGAAATACAGATAAAAGTCGAAGAAATAAAGAATTGCTCGAAGCTCGTGATTTTCTCAAAAGCATAATACGTTCTGTTCAATAGCCCGTGATTGAGTATTTATTGGAGGGAGACTTGAGCGAAACTGCAGAGTTCTGCACGAAAAGCGACGGCGCCACCTTCGATGAGTCGTAATTTCTGTGCGTGATCTCGCGGAGGAGGTGCACGAGTCCGAGAAAATCGACGCCCCCGCTCACTGCCAGAACCTGGGGACACACGTTAAATTGAGTTGACGGAGTCACTTGAGGACCCACTGAATTATATTTAACCACGATGATTGGGGCGGCCAGGGAGGTTGGCACTTTGCCAGGTTGCAATGAAAGCGGAACATTCTGGTTCTTCAGGTCGAAATATCTCATTTTGTTGTTCCAGAAAAAGCCTGATGAGGAGTAGAACAGATTTCCAAAGCTGAAGATTTGTTCAAACGTTCTGCGTTCTAATTAGACTCACTCATCTCCAAGGGACAAAGTCACACTGACAGTCATGTTGTTCTCGTCTATCACAAGCACTTCCGTCGATCCGTCCTCGGTGAAGTTCACCGAAGACTCCTTGATCTCAGCGCTGTTCCGTTTCGAAGTCTTCGCAAGTTCTTCTGCATACTTTTTGCTGCTCTTCGCAAACATCGGATCCGCTATTTTCGCGGCCAATCCCACGCTGGACCGGACCACTTCGTTAACCTTATCCAGATTAGACATATCTGAAATTGCATTTTAGTTAGTAGACGTTACACAGAATTGCAAACTTTTGGTGGCCAAGTAAGTGTTGGCCAGGACCGCAAACAAAGAGGGCGGCCCCGGTCCGCACAACTTTGTGTCCGTGTCAATTTCCGTACAGATTGCTGCGTTCACATCGCTCTCATAGTCTTCTAGATCGGAAACCGTTAAGTATCCTCCCAACTCTTTCACTAATTTCTGTGCCATCTCTCCATGATAAAATGCCTCCAACGGGTTCTCGTATTCGGATATTTCGGTCAAAGTGGCGGCTAAGGAACCGCAGAACAACTTGTCATTCTGCTGGTTCGCTTTGAAAAATGACGACAGCGCAGATGTGCGGGAGACGTTTTTCAGGTCCTCCGGAAGTTCGAAGCCCTGAAAATAATCATATTCTTGTCTTGTTTTGATTCAATTCAGTTCTAAACCCGAATGCATTGCTGGATAGTAGGAAGAACAAGTTGTTTGAAGGGAACGCTGTTCGAGGTGAACTTTTGATAGGCACGGAAAAGCCCATTGAGCACTCCGGGAGTTCCAACAGCTTTTGCGCCAACTTGGGCCAATTCAGGATGCTTTTGAAGTTGCTCTACGTCAGTGTTCAATGGAGCACTCTCTCTGCAATTCATTAAGTTCAGGGGAAGTCCGAAGTGGCTACCTGGCCATGATGGTCGTCGCATTTCCCGTTTTGCTCTTCACAGTCATCACCATTCCTCCAGCCAAACTTGCTTTGTTCGGTGCCGCTCCCATCAGACAGAAGCTTGCCGCGATGGCCGCGTCGACTGCATTTCCTCCCCGCACCAATATAGACTTTCCAAGTTCGGAACACGTTTGAGAGACTGTGAATACGGCTGCCCGTAGGCTTTCATCATGCTCGAACACTTCGACACTATTGGCTGCCTCCAGAAGGGTGCTGTGATGAAATTCTGAACGAGATTACTGGAATTATTGTTAGAGGACCGAGTTGTGAGCCTACTGGTTGTTGGAGCAATGGTAACCACTCGTTCTTCGGTGGGAGCAACATCTTCCGAGAAGTCAAAGTCAACTTCTTGCGGGGACTCCGAAGTGGTTTTGTATCTTCTGCGGAATGTGAGCGGAGAACTGCTCGGAGACATTGTTTGCAGCTCGAAACTCTGATATGTTCGTGTGGAATACGTTTGAACAGAAGAGCCAGTTCTGGTGAGGAAAAATGCGAACAGACCGAGGACGAGAGCTAGAATCACAATGAATTGGATCAGAATTATGATCCAGGGAATGTCGAAGAGCCTGGAAAAGTGTTAGAATCTTTAGAAACCAATCTTGCTTCTGTTACCTACATCCCTCGGCGGATCCTTCCGATGGCTGGCGGTGGTTGAGGTGACGGTGGATAGATTTCCACATTGCCCAGCTGACTTTCCATCCAATGAGTGTCTATCGAAAAGTGCGAAATTGTGAATTCATTGAGAACGGAGGCAACAAAACACGAAGAGGGACGGAAAAACCAAAACAATGCTCGACAAGACGACGCGGATTGTTTGAGAAACGGATGAACAAGAGGAAGAGCAAGGTGTGAACATTGGAAACGAGAGCACTCATTCCGACAGAACAGAAATGTATATGCGTATCCAGTGGGCAGAGGATCATCCATCAACTGATGAGCTGACCACCTTGTTTGTCCACATTCCGAGCCGATTCGCGGGCCCAAAGTGACGATGATAGCTGTTTAAACAGTAATCGAGTGGGTGCGTGAACCTGCGCGGCTCCAAAAACGGGACACGGACGACCTGTTGAGAACGTATCAAGAGTCTGAGGGATTGACCATTCATTGATTGAGCCGCCCGAGTTTTTACAGACCAAAAAAATACAATCTTTATTCATTTCAGTGGTTGTAGTTTGAATCGAGACAACAGGATGTCGAGACGAAAAAATTAAGTGTGGTTGAGAATGAAGACTTTGTGAATATGTTTGTATGATTTATGAACTGCGATCGGGTTCTTCATAAAGTCAGGATTGAATTCCGGGTTAATCGCTCGAATACACTTCCTGATATTGAGTTTTGTGATTTCTTGAACAGTTCTAAAATCAGAGTCACGTTAGTAATCTTACGTACTCACTTACTTATGATTGCGTGCCGATAATCGTGCACTACGAACATGAGAATGCCGCTGTCAATGGGCGGGTACAGACTGAACAGGCAGTAGATCATACCGGACTCAAAGTCGAAATCAAGTCTGAAGAGAGGCGCACAGAGGACGGGAATGAATGGAAGATGGAAGATGATCGAGGGGATTGTGATTTGGAGAACGAGAGTTCGGAACAGTTGCTCTTGGAGCCGACGGTGCGCGACTGAGAAGCTGGCGAGCTTCTCGTTCATTTTCTGGTTCATTGTTGTGCCGCAGTATATCACAATCACGTATTGAATGATCTGAAAACATGAAGTCCCAAAAATGATAGTCAAATAGATAAATCCCACTAGATCGAACAAAAGACCCGCGATGAAGGCGACATTGTGCCACCGGACAGTATGATCTTCGTTCTGAAAAGAGTTAATATTACTGTATCTGGCAACGGGGATCTGTGCTTATAACGCACATAAACGACGACGAAGAAGCCGACAGTTCTCTCCACATCCATTCCGTAGGTGTCGAACAAGGACTCTCTCATGTAGTTCCGCGAATAACGGTCAGACGGAGCACACAAGTAGATCATGAAGCTCCAGCCCATTCCAATGAGAAGCACGTAGCCGAACCAGAATATGCAGCGCCACGTGTTGAAGTACTTCAAGTTCTCATTACTGAAACTTTACATATAAAACAGAAAAGCCCTTTGTCTCAGAAACTACCAGAAAAGTATCCAATAACGGAAGACAAACTGAATTGCGACAAGTGAGATCATGGCCGAATACACGCCAGTGTAGATCATCAGAGCCACTTCCACCTGTTTGAATTTTCCCCAATCGGCTTCCAAACTGAAGAACACGATACCACAATTATGTGAGTGAAGGTACGGATGCAAGGTGGCTTTCATGAATGTGAAGAGAATTCCAATCGCGGCGAACAAAATTATCATGTACTTGTATACTCCGGTGATCCGTTTCGTGTATTTGATGGTCATGTAGATGAGCAAAAGATTGATGAGAACGGTCGAGGCGAAAACCACCTTCGACGCTTCGATAGCGAAATGGTAGAAGAGAAACCAAGCCATCGGAATGAATGAAGTGGTTGCATCACGAGCCTCGAGGCCCCGCTAATTTCCGGTGGAGCCGAAAACATCCGACAGTGTCAAACGGATAGTCACCTTTTTGCGTGGAGGACTTTAGCCGAGCAAAGTACTGATTGTCAACCGTAGAGAACCACAGATTCATCAGGCCAAGTGTTCGGAAGGGAAAATAATTCCGAACGAATAGAATATCGGAATTCTGAAAGTTCAAAACCTCAGCGAACAATCAAACTACATCGTGACTGCCATAGTTTGTGTTGGCGCTCATTCGCATTGCGTAATCTCAACCAGCGAACAAAAAGTGATGGGCGAGACTGCAATAGATTACAAAAAAAGGAGAGACAGTCCGACAGTCCGCCCTTGTCACTTTGGTTCGTATAAAAATGTTGGTTGAAGGTTGAGTTGACGTGGTCGCAAGAATGCACTTGTACTCCTCTATCATCTGTCTTTTATCATTAACCAGTTATGCTAGTGCCGCCAGAATTCTCATTTACAACCCAATGTTTGGGTTCAGTCACTCTAAATTTATGTCAAAGTTGTCGGATGCGATCGCAGATGGAGGACACAAAGTGGTCGGTTTTTGAACTGTTCTTCCGATCGCTCACGACTTGTTTCAGACTGTTTTCCAACCGTTTCACTTTGAAATGAAGAATGCAAAAGGACTTATCAGAAACAAACAAACCGAGGTGAGTGCACGGCGAAGAGGGCAGATGATGACGGACGGTCTTTTGCAGATAATCAACTACTACCCGGAGAACTTTGAAGAGTTGAGCAAAATGAAAACGGAAACGTTTCCGATCTTTTGGGATTCGAAATTAATCAGCAACCCCGTGTTCGAAGCAATTATAATGCCCGGATTGATGGGAGGACTCTTCAATAACACTGCTCACAGTGGGTGCTTTTCAAGCAAATCACATGGAAATAGTATTGTTTCAGAAGTCATCAGAGACACGAAACTGCACGGTGAATTGAGAGCCAAAAAGTTTGACGTGGTCATCCAC
Source organism: Caenorhabditis sp. 36 PRJEB53466 (assembly GCA_946814055.1). Classification (NCBI taxonomy): domain Eukaryota; kingdom Metazoa; phylum Nematoda; class Chromadorea; order Rhabditida; family Rhabditidae; genus Caenorhabditis; species Caenorhabditis sp. 36 PRJEB53466. The sequence continues at coordinate 3,499,982 of CAMPFS010000005.1, read as the reverse complement.
GAACCATTCGAGTTGACGGGAGTTTGTGAGTCTGAAACGCTTTGAAACAACCTTCCAGACACTCAATTCAGATCTTGCAAATATCCTCAAAGTCCCTCACATCCCAGTTCTTTCAATGGTTCGTTTGCACCTCGTTGAATCTCTTTTCGGAAACCCTTCTCCACTTGGATACATCCCAGAAGGAGGCTCAACAATGGCACCGCGAGCAGGGCTTTTGGATCGATTGAATGACATTGTCAAGTTGCACTGTAGCTATATCACAATGTCAAGAATGTGTGGAGAACAAGTGAGATATCTCGAGACAGCTCTGGGAAAACAGTTGCCAAACTGGCGGACGCTAGTGGCCGATGCTCCGTTAATGATCGCCAATTCCAATCCGTATCTGGATTACGCGGTTCCGAGCACTGCTAATATTGTTCGAATCGGTGGAATGACGATGGATTTGGAGAAGCTGAGCAAAGTGGAGGCGTTGCCGGAAGAGTACGAGAATATTCTGAAGGAAAGAGATTCGACGGTGCTCATCTCTTTCGGCTCCGTTATTAGATCTTTCGAAATGCCCGATTACTTCAAGTGAGAAAATTTTACATTTAACACTTTTCAACTCAAACAAACTCTTATCCTATACATTTCAGAGCTGGAATAATCAAAATGTTTGAGAAACTTTCCAACGTCACCTTCATCTGGAAGTATGAAGAAGATGACGTCGAGTTCCAGAAGCGTCTTCCAAAGAATGTTCACTTGAAGAAATGGGTGCCCCAGCCTGCTCTTCTTGCCGACAAACGTCTGAAAGTGTTCGTGACCCACGGAGGATTGGGAAGTACGATGGAGTTGGCGTACACTGGAAAGACTGCTCTCATGGTCCCGATCTTTGGAGATCAGCCGCACAATGCTCAGATGCTCGCCAGGCACGGAGGAGCAGTCGCTTATGACAAGTTCGACCTAGCAGATGGAGACAAACTGGCGGCCGTTGTAAATGATTTGGTTACCAATCCAAAGTGAGTCATCTGGAAGGGAAATTAGGTTTATGTAAAAACTTTGAAGGTACCAAGAAAATGCGCACACTCTTCTTGAGGTTTTAAGAAATCAGCCGACTGATCCAAAGGAGGAACTACTGAAAAAGTTGGAATTTGCAATCAAGTAAGCTAGAAACTTGAATCTTATCTAACTATTAACTCCAATTCCAGATTTCCCAAATTCCGCTCTCTGAATCCGGCTCTCAGCACCGTCGGTTTCATACAATTCTACTATTTGGACGCGCTGGCTGTGATTGCTGTGTTCGCAGTGGTTTTCGCTTACTTCTCGTTTAAATTCGGTGTATATATGATCTCAAAACTGCTCCGGTTGAAGCAAAAACAAGATTGATAGGTATATTGTATACGTATATGAACTACATAAATTATATGACATTATACTGCATGGTACATATCACTCTTGTGACGCCTTCTCCTTTTGGATACTTTCTATCACAAACCACGAAGTGACCCCCGGTTCTGCCCACTACATTCGCTACAACGTACAGCCACTGGTCGGAGAATATAAAAGGGGAAAACGACTGGCGGACAGGTCAGTAATCGGCTGCAATGCATGTGAATTCGCTGATTCTTCTCTTCCTTTTCCTGGCGGTCGGTCATGTTTCCGCTTCAAAAATTCTGATATTCAATCCGATGTTCGGGTTCAGTCATGTGAAGTTTATCAGTAAATTGGCAGACATCATCGCTGATCGTGGACACGATGTGGTACGTTCGTGATCTTTGAGATTTCGGAGAATTGTGCTTATTTCCAGACTCTTATCCAACCATTCCACAACGCACTGAAGAACACGGAAGGGTTGGTGAAGAACAAAAACATTACGATTCTCAACTATTATCCGGACCACTATGAAGAGTTGACGAAGACCGAGACACAGACGTTCCCGCTCTTCTGGGATTCTGGAATTATGAACAACGCGATCTTACAAATAGTCACATTGCCTTATGTGCTGGGGGCGACATTCAAGAAAACGGCGACTCAACTGCTCAGAGACGAAAATTTACTGGAGGATCTCAAGAAAAGACAATTTGACGTTGTCATTGCTGAAACGTTCGAGCTCACCGGAGTTTGTAAGTCTTTCCCGTCTATCTTCTGACTCAATCCGTTAGTTGACAGACCTGGCTCACCTCCTGGAGATTCCTTGCATCCCAATCATGTCCACAGTTCGCTTCCCAATCTACAACAAGCTGTTCGGGCAACCATCTCTCACGGGATACGTCCCCCAAGTTGGATCTGAGCTGGCCCAACAAGCCGGATTCTTTGACAGGTTGAACGACGTTTACCGTAACTTCTGCGGGGATATCGCTCAAGAATGGTTTAATAAATACCAGAACGACTTCATCCAAGAAGCCATAGGAAAACCCGTTCCGTTTTGGAAGGATCTGGTGAAACAGTCGCCGGTCTACATCACCAACTCCAATCCGTATCTAGACTTTGCGGTTCCCACAACTGCCACAGTGGTCCATGTCGGCGGAATCACTATGGATCTGCAGAAGATGAGGAAAGTTGGACAGGTGCCGGAAGAGTACGAGAGCATTTTGAGAGAGAAAGATTCAACGGTCCTCATCTCATTCGGATCGTTTATCAGGTCTTATGAAATGCCGGAGGCATTCAAAGCTGGGCTTATCAAGATGTTTGAGAACCTCCCGAACATCACCTTCATCTGGAAGTACGAGAAAGACGACGAGGAATTCAAGAAGAGACTTCCGAGCAACGTACACTTGAAGAAATGGGTGCCCAGCCTGCTCTTCTTGCTGACAAAAGTCAAAGTGTTTGTAACTCACGGCGGTCTGGGAAGTACGATGGAAGTGGCGTACAGCGGAAAACCGTCCTTGATGGTCCCGATCTTCGGAGATCAGACGAACAATGCTCAGATGCTCGCCAGGCACGGAGGAGCAGTCGCTTACGACAAATTTGAACTACAAGACGGGGAGAAGCTGACTGCAGCAATGAATGACATGGTTTCGAATCCAAAGTATGAGAGGAACGCGAAGATTCTGCTGGATGTACTCACGAATCAACCAATAGATCCAACCACAAATCTCATAAATCATCTGGAGTTTGCTATCAAGTGAGTAGATCGAAAGTTTTAAAAGAACACTAATTTCCAACTCTCCAGGTTCCCGAATCTTCGTTCCCAAGTGCCTGAAATCAGTGATGCCGGGTTCATTGCCTATCACTACGTGGATGTGATTGTGTTCTTACTTCTGGTCGCTGCTGCCGGAGCATACCTTTTCAGCAGACTTATCCGAAGAATCTCCATTAGAATTATGAGTAAGAAACCGAAAAGTGATTGATAGTATTCCTACAAAATCTCCAAAAGTTACGTGTATTTGACCAATAAAAGTTAGTTCGATTCATTGGTCTACTGATTACGCCATGTAGCAAAACTATATGATAATGTCCGAGAAATCAAACACGGTTAATCAGAGACCAAAAGGTTATCAATGTCATTGTGAATGAGAAGAGATAAAAGTGCACCCGCACAATTTATTAAGAAATTAAATCAGTGAAAGAAGAAGACCAACAGAAATGTAATTGCGCCAATAATAAGTGATGGAACAGTGATAAGGAAGAGAATCACATCGAGGTAGTTGTAGGAGATAAGTCCGCAACGGGCGAGAAGAGACAACTGGTACAACCAGTTTTCCGTGTTTTTATCAACCACTTTGTGGCCAGCGTCAGCGAGAACATCCGTCAGTTTTCCGAGATATTTAGCATGACTGTACCCGTATATTGGATTGACGATGAGGAAATTATAAGAGGAAACTGTGGAGGGAAGAAGGGAAAGGAGGGGAAAGGACCGGGATAGCATTATGACTGATGCCCAAATGTAGTCATGTTTCCAGTATTTATACATTCACCTTTGTAGCGCCACTCCATTCAATACACTGAACTTTGTAGTGAAAATAGAAGAGGCCGTCTTTAGATGGGATATAACATTATGACTGATTCAATACACTGAACTTTGAAATGTTTATTGAGACCCGTGAAGTTGCAAATTGTTACTCGGTTCTGGATTTTCTCGATTGTACGGTGGCGAATCTCCGGACAATTCGGAGAGTCAATTTGACTATGAGATACAGGGAAATGAGGAGAATAACAGAGAAGAAAAAAATAACGTCAAGGTAGTAGAATCCGATGAGTCCGGAGCCGCTGATCTCCGGGATCTGTGACTTGAAGTGAGGGAATCTGAACAAAGAACAGTTATATTGGAAAATAAAGATGAACTTACTTGACTGCGAATTCCACATGCTTCAGAAATGTTTCTTTCGGATCAATCGGCTGACTCTCCAGCACGTGCTTCAGCTCTTCGGCGTGCTCTTTGTACTTTGGGGAGTGTACCATGTCCCTCATAGTGGCCGTCAACTTCTCTCCGTTTGGAAGTTCGTACTTGTTGTACGCAACTGCTCCGCCGTGTCTCGCCAGCATTTGCGCATTAAGAGGTTGATCACCAAACAGAGGTATCTGAAACATTCTCTCATTATGCGCATCTCCACTTTCAAGACCATCTTACCATAAGAGCTGGTTTCCCGGAATGAGCCACTTCCATTGTGCTTCCTAAACCTCCATGAGTCACGAACACTTTCACTCGTTTATCAGCCAGAAGAGCAGGCTGTGGCACCCATTTCTTCAAGTGCACATTGCTCGGAAGGCGCTTTTGAAGCTCTTCGTCGTCGATTTCATACTTCCAAATGAAAGTGACATCCGGAAGGTTTTCGAACATTTTAATCACTCCCGCCCTTCAAAGTATACAAGTTGTTTTCAAAATAAAAAGTCTAATTAAATAACTCACTTGAACTTGGGTGGCATTTGATAAGAACGCATGACGGACCCGAAAGAGACCAGGACAGTGGAATCCCGTTCCTCCAGTATCTTCTCGTACTCTTCGGGCAACGGATCCACTTTCTTACATGCTTTGGAGTTGTAATCCCACCAATCTGCACAATGTTCCCAGGCGATGGCACTGCGAAGTCAAGGTACGGATTGCCGTTCGTCAGAAAGATCGGCGACCTCTTCACAAGCTCTTCCCAGTGCGGAACATCTCCGCCGATTGCGGCTGCGTAGACTTTGTGCTGCTCTTCGAAAAGTCCGTGGAACATTCTGGATACGAACAATTTGGTGTACACATCATTGAGACGGTCGAGGAAACCAGCGTTCGGTGGCAGGTTTGAGCCTTCTCCTGGGACGTAGCCGAGAATTGAGGGCTGTCCGAAAAGGGATTGAGAAGGATGACGGACGGAAGACATAGTGGCAATTGGGATCACACCGATAAGGTGAGCCAGATCTGGAAAAAAAGGTTCCCTTGAGTCATTCCTTTTCAGAAACACTTACAGAATCCTGAAGACTCGAATGTTTCTACGATGACTGCGTCGAATTTCTTGTCTTTCAGTTGCTGATGAAGATCCTTGTCTTTCAGAACTCCTACAAATAGCCGAATGTGCTCGTGAGCCGAACCTCGTGAACTCAACTTACTTGTCGACTCTTTTTCAAACTCTTTTCTCAGCAAATCAGGCATCACAAAACTGCTCAAAACGACGTTCGTCATCATTGGCGAATCCCAGAAGTCTGGGAACGTCCTCGCCTCCTTCTTGAGCATTTCTTCATATTTATCCGGGAAGTAATTGAGAATCTCTACATTTTTGTTCTTCACGTATTTGTCAGAGTTTTTGAAGACTGTGTGATAATGTTGGAAGACAGTCTGAAACGAGACAACTGGAACAACCAGTTTTCCGTGTTTTGACCTACCACTTTGTGACCAGCGTCTGCGAGAACATCTGCCAGTTTTCCGAGATATTTGGCATGACTGTACCCGTATATTGGATTGACGATGAGGAAATTATAAGAGGAAACTGTGGAGAGAAGAAGGGAAAGGAGGGGAAAGGACCGGGATAGCATTATGACTGATGCCCAAATGTAGTCATGTTTCCAGTATTTATACGTTCACCCTTGTAGCGCCACTCCACGCAATACACTGAACTTTGTAGTGAAAATAGAAGAGGCAGTCTTGAGACGCAGACTTTTCCAATAGTATTCGAGTGTCTGACTGATAAATGACGAGTGACACCCGACCGATAAGAGACCGTCCGACTGACAGATTCTTGTAAATCTTTGAAAGAAACTTCACAGTTATTACTGTTTTTTGAGTTTCTTTGAATGTAAAACAACTAATTTCTGAAAAATTCGAAGCGTCAATTTGACTACTATGAGATACAGGGAAACGAGGAGAATAACGGAGAAGGAAAGAAGTACGTAGCCAAAGCAAAGAAGAATCCGATTCTTCGAATCCCATTCCCCCCGATTCTTGGAACTTTGCAGTCCATCCGAGTTTTTTGCTTGAAATCCTTTCCGAATGGCTGACTTTGAATATCGACTGCGTTGAAGCGCTGAACTCATTTCGGATCTCGTAGGCTTCTTCGACTATGGCTCTCCGCTGCTCGATTAGTTCAAAGTTGGTCGTTTCGGATTGCGGAGTGGCGGTTGTTGATTGTGTGGGAAACTGAAAAACATCAATCTTGTACATACCGCAAATACTGTATTAGAAGGGCATGCCCTTCTATTTTTCTGTGTTCAAAATGAAAATTTCTAAATTTTAAAAGCGTGTGAAGCGTTTTAAAATCGACTTAAAACTGCTCTAGCTCACTTTGCTGGGTGCCCTTCTATTACAATATTTCCGGTAAGTATTTACATCAACTCATTTACGAAAATGGAAATCATAGATTATATCAAGCTTCTCCTTCAGCTCAACAGAACGACAGTTCACATAAAAAAATCAACAAACAAAGAAAGATAATTCGAAAAAATTGCATTTTTGACCAAGTGCGACTAGGGACCCTTGTTTTTCTAAGGGGATCATCAAAATACCAGCTGAATACCAGGAGTACCCGGAATACCGAGCAACGGCGTATTTCTGTTTACATTGTGAACAACATTGTTCAAGCCCTCTCTCGCTCACAAAACACCGAGTTCCCAAACCCCGGTGTTTTGGGAGCGGGAGGGGGAGCGAACCATATAAAAGGACCGCCATCTTTTGTGACTTCAGTTTTTTCCTTCCTTATTCCTTCCTTCCTTATAATAAATATTCTGACTATTCCATGATCGTGAAATACGAAACATGGTGACCCAGGCATCGATGAACATACTCCGTGTTGAGGATGAAGCCACTGCGAGAAGAACGTCGCATTCTACTCGCGCGACTTCATCCTCAACACGGAGTATGTTCATCGATGCAACGGAGCCGGTTCATGCTCGACAGCACGATGCGGATCACTCGGACCCAACGAGGAAATATCGGAACTCTCTCGATCATCTCGCACACAACCCGGCTTCACCGCATGCACGCCTGGATGTGGAGGATGGACCTGCAACTGCTTTCACTTCAATCCCGCCTGCCTGTTTTTCCGCGTCTACGCAACACCTACTTCGGACACCATCTACGAAATCAGTCACTGCCCAATTTTTTTGGTGAGATCAACATCAGCACAGAACTGTCCTCAGGGGTCAAGTTCACCATACCTGATACCAACATCAGCATAACTGCAACCGGATTCAGTGCTCCCCCCCCCTTCAAGTGCATCAAGCAACCTTCATACAAGCCTACACTCGTGGAGCCTGGGTACCCAACTGGACTGCCTACACGTTTGCACAGCATGCTGCCCCCGGAAGGCCCACTAAAGGATTAGTGGGTGAACTACAATGCAATTCCCGATCCAATGCTATTCGGTTCAATTGCTATTTTGACCAATCCCTCTGTCACTGCAATGGTTTCTCAACTCAAGTCAATTGCCAATGTTCCACAACCAAGATGGCCGACTATGGTTTGAAAAACAAGCTGCCCACTGAACGACTCAACCACAAAGTGTTCACACTCAGTGGAACTCCACATGTGGTTACTTCGGCGACTCAGGAAATGCTGATCAACCTACATGTCGAACTGAGATTCTATCATGTTATGCAGAACAAATCGGCGAATTATCCGGATGTCATTCGTGCTATTCGGGAGCTTCCGTGAAGATCAACTGTCGATCCAGAAAGCATAGGTCCGGTCTTCTTCATTGCCAGCACCACTTCGAGACCACGATCAACTGCAGCCCTGATGGAAGTATCAACGATCTTCTGATCCCGTCGGACAACAAGTTGGTCAATCTCAACTGTTCACTCGAATGCGGCAGACGGACGAATCTCTTCATCAATGGAACCCTCGACACCATCAACACATTCTCTGACAACAGTTCGTTTTACTCCTTTGCCTATGATAGAATAGTTCACACCGCCCTTAGTCTAGGAGACCTAATCTCTAATTTTCTGAGTTCCTTCACGAAGCCCTTCAAATACCTATTGATAATTTTTCTTAGTATCGTCCTTATCGTTTTCATATTCATCCCCCTTTTCAAATGTTGTCACCGAAACTATTCAAGACTCTTTAGATATAGGAGAATTAGAAATCTAAAGAAAAAATGCAACCTATCATAAGTCCCTTCACTTCCCTTCACTTCTCGTTATCCGGAGTGTGAACAACATTGTTCAAGCCCTCTCTCGCTCACAAAACACCGAGTTCCCAAACCCCGGTGTTTTGGGAGCGGGAGGGGGAGCGAACCATATAAAAGGACCACCATCTTTTGTGACTTCAGTTTTTTCCTTCCTTATTCCTTCCTTCCTTATAATAAATATTCTGACTATTTATGATCGTGAAATACGAAACATACATATCGGTCTGGTTCGTAGTGGGAGCTGATAGAAAAAGAGTGAGAGAAGCAAGCAAAAAAGAAGTCCAGAATTCATTTTCAGAACAAATAAATTAACCCGTTTCGACACAATTATTATCCCTTGAAGTGCATTCCTCCGAAGCTTTTGGCGGTGTTGCAGAAGTTGTCCATTTGGAGCTGAAAACAAAAGCCGATAAACGTTTGAATTATTGCAAGACAGTGATTTTGACAGCGCAGCGGAGAGAGGAAGAAAGTTCGGCTGCTTATTTCGCGGCACGCTACCCCAGGCCTTTTTCCGCGCGGCAAAACTTCTAATGCGTGCTGTTCAAAGAGTACTCATTCATTTTTATGATTGAAACTTGCAAGCAGCAACGAGAAACTCCCAGAAATGTGTAGCGGTTACTGCCAAAACAGCTTTTTTCAAAATATGGCAGTTTCGTGTGTGCTTTTCGTGTCTCTTTGTTAGTTTACATCATAATGACTCATGCCGAAAAAGCTTGAAAAAGTTTGAACCTAACAAAAAACCACGAAGCTCCGTATCGCCGCAACGCTTTTGAGTCGCGTTGGCGGTAATTCAAGTTTAATTCGCTTACGTTGCAGAGGGCGAGTCCCTTGGCGGCCTTTTTGGCGCACTTGCAGAAGCTCTCGTCGCAAGTGTTTCTGGGGGTCTTCTTGGCGTAGCACTGGGTGTGCAGGTTGCAACACACATCGACCTTGTCTGAAATTAATCAAACTGACAGCTACCGTAATCCTCCGCCAACTCACTGAGCCTTCCTTTGCAGTCGTTCTTGATGATAAGCTCGGCGAATCCGGACTGCAGATTGTCGTGTCCGCACGAGAAACGCGCGGAAACCATTGTGACGATGCAGAGGGAAACGAGCAGTGAGAGCAGAGTTCCGTTCATACTGAAAGGGGAAAAAATGAGTGGAGATTGGACCGGGAAGAAAGTGTTTTTGAGGAAATGAAACACTTCTGGATGCGTGACGCTTCTTTTAAACGGCGCCATCCAAACAGGTAGAACGTGTTTTTTCCCAGGTACGACGCATATCCTCGGCGTCTGGATTGATGGATTGCCGATTGCGCAGTCCCCTTTTGCAATCGTTTTTCTTTGTAAAACAACCGGGAAGCACACAAACTTTATCAACGTGTAAATTCGTTTATTCACTGGGGGTGAAAACCTATTTATAGGCTCATAATACTATCAGAAGAGATCAAAAAGGGGGAAGCGGTTCATAAGAAGTCAGTTATGTCATCATATCAATCACATGCTGGGCGCAATGTTCGGATCCTGATCCTTCGAGAAAACCGTTACGAAGAAGAGCGTCGGAAGCAGGATGAGGAGACCGAGGAAGACTGCGAAGAAACAGAGGAGGAACGATTTGGTCTCCGAGAGAAAGCATGGTCCGCAACGGTACGAACGGGTCTCGTCGCCTGGAATCCAACAGTTACATGTTTTCTGCAATTTAAAGTCCACTCACGGTCTATCTCGGCTTCAATGCTGGCCAACGGCTCCTCGAACTGCCGCTCCTCCTCGTCGTACGTGGGCGGGAACGATTGTTGCCACGTCAGATTGTTGACGTCCATGACGTAGACGGGCGGCATCTCATCCTTCGAGTTTGCCACAATGGTTTCGTCAACGGTCTCGCAGTACTCTGGCGGCGCACTCATTTTCGCAGTTGCCAAGAATGGGGAAAACGAAGTGAAGTTTGTTATTTAAAAAAAGAGTTATGATCTGCAAATACATCAGAGGGTTAAGACCAATACATCAGTGTCCTATTAATAGACGGGTTAAAAACGGAAAAGTGATAAGGAAAAGTGATGGTCGAAAGGGCGGGTCGGGTCGGGAGCCTTGTCCAAGAAAAGCAGACGGACTGAATCGAAATTGAATTGGCAGAGGGAAGAATTGTAAGCAGAACCATTTGGGCCATCAAAAGTGGCATTCAGGCATCGGTTGCTAAGTGGAAAATAAGTGAAGAGAGCAGGATTTTCAATGCGGTCGAGTCAAATTGGGGAAATCGTCACGAGTGGGCGGAAAAAAGGAAAAGAGTGAACATCGGAAATGAGATAGATTCTGCTGTGGCCAATTTCCGGAACTCGTCAATTTTATGGAGAAGACAAAAGAGAGGCGACACCCAAGAAGAAGAACAAGAAGGCGGAATGAGAGGAAGGGGTCAAAACATAATAGCATATTCATATGATGAAGAAGAAGAAGAAGAAGAAGAGAAGAAGAGCTGAACGGAGCAACGGAGGCAAGTTTATATGAAACGGAAGAGAAAAGTACGGAAAAGAAGAAGAGCAGAGAAGAGAAGAACTTGAGCACTAATTGCAGAGTAGTCTCACGAACTTTTTGACGTCCGGAGCAAGATGAATGAACACGAGTGACGCGGAAAATGAGGGGGAGATTGGGTAACTCAAAATGCGATTTTTTATCAGGGAAACGAGGTGATGCAAATCGGAGAAGACACCTCGGGCGGGAATCTCTATCTCTTATAGTCAGTCTTCCCGTTCAGATCATGAAACGGCAAACATGATAATTGTGCACATTCTCTTTCGCTTCGGTTTCAGTGGACTCGTTTAATGGTACATTTGGCTACTTCTCTTCTTCTGTTCTTGAATAATTTCATTCAGTAACTGGAGGTTCCACCTGCGAAATGTTTTATTTCCGGTTCAAAGTCGGTGTGTTCAGCTATGAACTTCACAGAATCTCCAAATTCCTCGCATTTTCCATCTGGTTATATCGTATTCTTCCTATCGTTCACGCAGTCTTTGCCACGTTGACTATTGGGGAAACTCTGAAACTACAAGAAAGTGCGAGGGAACGTCTTCGAGTGGACCATCCGTCAGTGCCTTCCGAAGTCAAAGTCAATGGTTATCATCGCTGTTGGTACCGTTATTTCGACTGTGGTCTACATCATGATCTACTTGAAACAGAGTTATAATCTTCCGAAATCAATTGTCAACATGCAAAGTATGCTCATTCTAAGTCTATTCATTCAGGTTCAGCTTTTGCTTCAATAAAGGCTTCAATTTTTCGAAATTACAGGCAGGCAACAGTGCACGCGGTTCTCATTGCTGCTCCGATTATAGTCTTCGTCTACGCTCGGTTCGCGGTTCTCACTAGTGACAGCCAGTTTTCATGCTCTCTTGCCCCCACGTCTACCTTCTTCAGATCTCGGACTCACGATGGTCGTCTGTCTCACCCACCACGGCTTCGTTTCCACGTGTGCCATGATCCTCTTCACGAAGCCCGTCCGTGATAAACTTTTCTGTGTGCGACAACACGACCGGAAGGGGAAATTGTCCGTACAACCTACCATTTCCTTTGTGCGCACTAATGAATGATTCCGAAGTTTTTGTTCGTCCGAATGAAATTAAGGGGCGCGCAAAACTTTTTGAGCAAATCCTTTCTCACAATTTGATTTGCATCCGCCACAAACTCTTTTCCACATAAATCTGAAAAGAGAGGCGGTAAACAGATGAAATTGCTCATTGGCCACAACTTGATGGAATCCAGAGATTGCACGCTTTCCGCTCCTATCATCTACAAGTAAGTTATGATTTCTCTAACGCATAATGAATTTCCTTCTAGAACAGTCATGCAAGTGTCTCATTCCATCAGTTACCCGACTTACTTGGCCGTTCTGTGGATTCTGATCCGAGAAAGATCGAAACCATTCCAAAAGTACAAATACTATCTCATTGTGCACATTCTCATGTAACCCAGTAAACTCGAACCGTTTTTCCAATTGGCCAATTTCAGAAACATGGCCTCAGAAACGTACGTCTCCTTTCTCATGCTTCCGATGACATATTTGCCGCACATGGCATTCAGAAACACTGGAATTCTCTCTCGTTTCGGGTTCAGCGGCATTTTACAATGGTACTTTCTCGCAACTATGGTCATGCGTGAGTTCACAATTTGCTCTCTCATTTCGAGAAATTATTTCAGTGACAGGTGGATCTATTTGCGAAATGTTCTATTATCGTTTCAGAGTGAGCATATTTGACTTCAGGGATCACAAAATGTCGAAATTCCTCCTTTCCTCCTTTTGGTCGTACCGTTTATTGACAGTGGGACACGCGGTGTTCGCAAGTTGCACAATCGGAAGAAGCATTGAATTGCAGGAGACTGCGAGGGTTCAACTCTGGCTGGTAGTGCTCTTCTGGAATTAGAAAAAACTATTCCAAAGTTCAGAGCTATCCATCGCTGCCTCCCGAGATCACTTGTTATTCCGTCGTCTTTGCAATCCCTCAATGGATCAACTTGACCGTAATGCTCATTTACTTTCTGATGACTCTTCTGGCGGTTTCTTCTGTGATTTGCTCGGTCATTTACATGAAAATCTACCTGAAGAATGGATATACCCTCTCCGCAGCCACCGTTCGCATGCAAAGTATGCTCATTCTCAGTCTAATCGTCCAGGTCTCACTCTCATTCGGTTACCCTCATTCAGAGTCGAACTCGACACTTTCAGGCGGTCGTGCACGCCGTTCTCATTGCTGGTCCGATTATTGTCTTCATCTACGCACGCTTTTCAGTGCTCACCATCGACAATTTGGGTCTCGCGGCGGTAGTCTGTGTCACTTATCACGGATTCTTCTCAACTTGTGCAATGATTTACTTCACGAAACCAGTACGAGAGGCGTTGTTCTGCCGCTGCTGCTCGAAGGGAAGAAGATCGGTGAAGAGCGTGATGTCTGTGCAGCCATCAGTGTCCGCTCAAGGATCCATTGGCAAAGATCAGAAGCTGTAAATAGAATCGGTCAATCAATTACTCTGTCTACAATGAGGTTTTAGTCGGTATTAAACTTGATTACACGGGTTTTCAGGGGTGATGCCACAAATTGATTCAGTTTTTCTGATGTTGTACATGTGTACGCTAGAACAGAACAGATCACAGAAACGGGAAACCGGATGGGCACAATTGAACTGAACAATGAAATCATTCGAAATCTTGGAAACATGTGACCTGCACTCCAGGATGTTCACACTTTCCAGGACAAACGACGAGATGAGATTGTGAGATATCATACGGGGAAAACAATGAAAACAAAAGAGAAACGATGCGATCTGAAAGCCGTAGATCAGCAGGACAAAACCCGTATTTCCGAATCCGTAAGACTCCAAAAATCGCTCGCGTTTATCTCTTTTCTCGTCAAATTGCCCTCCTAAACGGGCTGCCAGTGTAATTCCTGACACTCTCCGCCCGCTTTCTCTCTCCCACCTGCTTCCTAATCAGGCTGCAAGCAGATGGGCAGCATCTTTATCGAAATACGCGTCATCGAAACAAACTGGAAGTGATGGTGAGGAAAATTACGATGAAGTCTCTGCAAAATCGTCTAGCGTCGTCGCTCGGGCGGTGGTGTCTAGTGAAAGGCGGGATCGACGACCACCCGACGGAGATGTTACAAAAAACCGAATCGGCAGAGGGGCGTTCGTCGAGTATATAAGCTGCCGGAGGTGTCAGGAAGGCAAGCCAGTCTCAACCACTGTCCTCACCTTCAGCAATGCGCTTCTTCGTCGTCTTCTTCTCCATGCTCGTCGCCGCTTCGGCCTTCTTGTTCCCATCTTCCGGAGGAGGTGGCTGCGGATGGTAAGCCCCTTTTTCGAAGCCTTCCAGTCCCTCATCCAACTCTTTTTCAGTGCCCCACCACCACCACCACCATCCTGCGGATGCGGAGGAGGAGCTCCACCACCACCACCACCGGCCTACGCCGCCCCAGCTCCAGTCTACGCTGCCCCAGTCGGAGGAGGCTACGCCGTCGGAGGAAAGTAAATCGCTTTCCCCTCAATCGAAAAACAGTTTCTGTAAATTTTGAAAACTGATTCAATAAATGACTCATCATTCGCAAATGTGTTCTTTTCGTTTTTGAAACATCGATGGGCTTCTGATCGCATCGGGAGAAGAAGGTGTTCGGCGAGAACGAAATGCCACCAGACGCTAATTTGATAAGATTTGATCGGATATAGGTGCAATAAGTGAGAATATCAAGAACATCGAGAAAGGAAATATCATCAAAAACATAGCCTCAGGGGCATTTCAAAGTGAATGCGTTGTGTTTACACACATAGTTTTTCATCCACGAAACGAATATCAGTCAACAACGGTTCCTTTGTTAGTCATAAAGTTGGGCGGCAGGTAATTTGCGAGTCTTGAGCGCATTTTTACCAATGTCCGGCATCAATTTGCCACACTGATCCGTCCGTTTTTTTGCTATGACCTAGATGAAACGTAGGCTACAATCTGCGGCAGAATAAAGGTTTATGGATTGTTCGAATCTATGATTTCGTGAATGCAAGCCTGCCGAACCTGATCTCAGATAATGGGCAAATATTCTGAAGAACGATGTGGCGCGTGATGATTGTCGGGTTCATAATTGTGTGGATGGGGTCTAGCAGCAGTTGCTGCGCAGCCTGACTATCCAGTCGGTAATACATGGAATTGTGCTCGGAGTTCCCAACTTCATGTTCATGTATGCATTCTCTTTTGGGTACGAACAAGAAGGTGACCTTGTATGCAGAATAACTTGTGATGAACTTTATAATTCAAGTCCTTGGATACGTTGCGCAAGAGTTCCTTGTCAGCAAAAGTGAAGGCCACGCACTAGTGTGAATGAATATTATTAATGAAGTCGAGCGCTGCCAAGACAGTCGTAATCCTTTTTTGTTATTGTCTATTTTCTGTCAAATTTTGAGTTGTAAGCGAGAAATGTGATATTTTATTGCCGGAAACATCTTTATTCTTATTCTCCTTTATACACTGGATCCCTTTTCTCTGCGAACGCCGCCATCCCTTCCTGCCTATCTTTCGTCGGAATAATCTGAAAAATCACTTTGACCCTCTTCTCTCATTGCCAGGCTGACCTGAGCATAACACTGCTGCTCCACGGTAAGGGCGCTAGTAATGTCGGTCTGTGATCCCAAGTTGATGGCTAGTTTGGCCAACTTCACGGCGATCGGACCGCGGGAAGTATTTCTCGGGCGATTTCCAACGACTTGTCGACTGGATTGCCGTCTACCACATGGTTCACAATTCCCAGTCGTTCTGCGTCTTCTCCGCTCAGCACTCTCGCCGTGTAGATCAGCTCTTCGCTTTGGCAACTCCGATGGTTCGGTAGAGTCTCTGGGATCCTCCCGCTCCGGGAATCAGCGCCCATTTCGTTTCGATCAAACCCATTTTCGCTTTCGTAGCTGGAAATTGGTTTGAGATAAAGTTCTTCAGAATGTTTAACTCACAAGCCACTCTGATATCGCACGCGAGGGCCAGCTCCAGACCACCCCCCAGAGCGTATCCGTCGATGGCGGCGATGACCGGCTGCGGCAGTTTCTCGACCTGGAAACTTTGACTCTTATAGTTTCATTCATTCCGAATCACTTCAGTGAATCCGTCTCGGAGCCCGGTGACGAATCTCGCCGACTCCTGATGATTCATCTCTCGTCGCTCTTTCAGATCTGCTCCACTGCAGAACACGTTATCCACAGCCGACTTCAGAATTACCACTCGAGTTTTCGGATCGTACTTGATCTCATCAAACACCTCTCGGAACTGTAATAGTATTCGAAATTTGAAAATGTTCAATGGTCGATCGCCTTACCTGGTCCATGAACACTCTTCCCAAAGAGTTCCGTTTAGCCGGACGATTCATGGTAACCAGGGTGATTCCTGAAAAAGAGAACTTCAACTGTTTGGCCGATCTGAAACGAACCTTCATCTTTTCCGGACAGACGCTCCAAAAAAATTTCGTTCGCTGGGTTTGCAGTACTACTGTAAGAGCTGGAAAATGACCGGATGGCCAACTGACGCAAGTGGAGAGATAGCTTTTGAGCAATCATTCTGAAACGGAATATTGTTACTTTAAGCATTTTTATTGTCGAAAAAGATGCGAGAAACCGAGAGAAACAGGGAGAAAAGGGCGGAAAGATGAAGAAAACAACGATGTGTGATGCGTGTGGAACCGAAGAACAATCAGAGAAGTAGGAGGACCAGAGAGCAAGAGATGGCTTGATTGCCTTGCTTATTTGAACTCAGTTCCCTTCTTATTTCATTCTGATCTCTTTCATTTTGTATCTGTGAGCGGTTCCATGAACCCTTTTGATTTCTTACAGCCTTGCCCGAGATCGGCGGAAGAAAAAATGTTCTTTTGCGGAATGCGGAATGGGTTGAAATTCGAAGGTTTCAATCACGTTCTCCATTTATGCGATATGTTGCCAGGGATTTCCCTATTTCAATTCAATTCTTCAAAACTAAATCGACTTTGAAAAAACTAATTTCAAAGTCAATGTCTGATCCCTTCTATATTATTTATTAATCATGAATTGGTCGACATTTCATGAACGATAATCCGAATAAGCGGCGGTGAAAATATGGTGCAAGTAAATGTGATCGACGGCGACGAAGCGGACGAAAATATTTCAGAATGTTGAGCTGTAAAGCAATGAAAAAGCAGGAATATTTTTGGAATTCAAGAAGAAGGGTTTCAGGATGAAAAAAGAGAGACAGAGAGCATCTAACTTCTAAACCGTATATTTAATTAATGACAGGAGAGAGGGAAAAGCCAACGTATCCGTATGGATATCGAGAAGCGATCTTTGAAGTGATATAGTCTAGAAACGAACAGAAATGATAATCGAGGCGTGACAAAAGTGATTGATAATAAAATAAAAAGAATATAAACTTTTAAAAAGCTCATTTAAAAATTAGGAACGAGTGTGACTGCGAGTAGAAGACGAAGGTCCCGCTACAGAAGACGTGGAAGGTCCAGATCCAGAAGTGACTGCACGACGCCTGGAAAGAAACATTGAGAATTAACTTAATGTTACAGGTGACTCACTTCTGAGGTCGTTGAACAGTGTCTCCCGGCTCATCCTGTTCCATCGGCTGCGGCTCTTCCGACTTTGGTTTCTTGTCAACCTCCTTCTTTTAGAAGAGCTCTCATTACTCGGGCTTCTCTGTCCCGACGAAGAAGGCATGGAGCTGTCATCAGCAGAGGATTGATGACGAACGGAACTGCGAGTCGTGCGTCTGGCGTCGGCTGGAACCTCCACAACGGGGGTGCTTCTTGTCGAACGACGTGAACTGATACGCTGGGCCTGAGCAAGTGGCTCTGCCGGTAGAATGACAGCCTCATCGGATGCATCCTCGGCTTGCGTATCCGCCACAATTTGAGCGATGATCTCAGCCTCCTCCGCTTGCTCAACAGGCTCGTCGTCAAGGACGACGATCGGGCCTCCGTCTAGGCGGTTATTGTCCCCGTTTTCCTCGGCATCCTCTTGCTGCACATTTTCCATGCGAACAGGGAGTATATAGAGATTCTCCTGCTGCTCGATGTCTTCTGCATTGTAAGGTGGCACCTCTTCCGGATTCTCAAGCTCCTGCGGCTGTCCGTCTTGGTTGAGCTGATTATCTATCGCCTCAACCTCTTGACGAAGCTCGTTGAGCCGTGCAAATTGGGCAGCTGAAACGATAATTGCAACGTTGGAATTCTAAATTCGATTTTTTCAACTAACCATTCATGTCGTCGAACATTTGCTGATTCACTACGATCGGAATTTCGTCGTCTTCCGGAATAGCTTCCAGTTCTTCGCCGTTGTTGCCTCCCACGTTCTCCAAATTATCGACAACGAGTGCATTAATCTGAATCCGTCCGCGCACTTCTCTGTAGCGTTGAAGATTGGCGTTCGCGGCGCGAAAAGCGTTGATATCGGGCTCGACGCGTCCGGCGACGACGTCCATTTCTTCCGGCTGTTCCGGTTCAATATCCTCGACTGCTGGCGCGGCCCCTTGGCCGTTGAACTCATCGAAAGGGTTCTCGCGTGGAGCTCCCCAGTTGTCATCTTGAGCAGCGTCATCGACTTCTGTAACGAGAATCAGTTATTTTCGCCAATTTCTAGTGCAGACACGGGTACGATCTAAATGTATGTATAGTTAGAAGAATTTGCAATCTAATCGCAGTAAATTAACAATCTAACTAGATCCGGTTAGAAACGAGAATTAGCTAGCTAGATTAGAAACGATTTGCCTGAGCAGGTAAGAAATTCAATGCACATTTAGTTGGCACCCATGTTTATGATACTTTACGAATATATGAAAATTAAATTGTATTTTATACTGATAACCAAAAAATGTTAGCACTTTACGGCACGGGGATGTGTTCACTCACGAGGGATTTCATCACGAGGATTATCAATTGGCATGGCCGGCATGGCTGGCATCGCTGGCGGCTCCTGTTGATCTTGGTCTATTCCAACTTGCTGGTTTCGCATGTTTTGCAATTGCTGCTGGATTTGATCTTGTAGTATGATCTGCGCGAGCTCCTGCTGCAGGGGTGGATGAGCGCGCTGTTGATTCTGCATTCGTTGCTGGTCCATCTGGTGTTGCTGTAGAAGTCGCTGCTGATGGTTGTGTTGCATATGTTGCTGCATAGCCTGTTGATGATTCTGCTGGAACTGCTGTTGCTGCATATGTTGATGTTGATGATGATGCAACTGGTGATGGAGCATCTGATGTTGCATGACTATTTGCGGCGGAGGGCCGTTATTCTGCTGCTGCTGTCTTTGCATTCCTCCGAGATACGGCTGATTATTCTGTTGAGGCGGCGGTGGAAACGCATTCGGGTCGGGCTGACGACGGATCGGAGCTTGTTGGGGCATCTGTTGAGGCATCTGAGGCGGCATCATGTTCTGCTGTTGCTGCTGCTGTTGCATCGGAAGTGGGTGTTGATGCATATGCGGATTGTAATGATGTCCCATTGGCTGCTGGCCCATATGCGGCGCCGGTCCCATATTCTGCATCTGTTGCATTTGATGGTGGTGCGGCGGTCCCTGTTGCTGTTGTCGCGGCGCCTGTTGTTGCATTTGCGGCATCTGCGGAGGCATTTGTGGCATCTGCGGGGGCATCATATTCATATGCACCGCCGGATGCTGGTTGGGCATTGGAAAACCGAATCCATGCATATGTGGACCTTGTTGGGGATGTCCTGGTTGCGGATGCCCTTGTTGCGGTTGTCCCGGTTGCGGAGGTCCTTGTTGCATATTCGGGTTCTGTTGCGGCGGGAAAGGCTGTCGGAACTGCAGCATCGCTCCTGGCGGCATCATCCGCATGTTTCCTTGCTGAATTATCTGCTGCTGCTGTGGGAACTGAGGTGGACCTGCGCGACGACGGGCATTAGCACGGGCCACTTGTTGCTGATTGTGTATGACTCCGTGGATCACCATCATCGGATTGTTGTTATTGCGTAGTGGGGCCAAATCGTTCGGATTGACGTTGTTGGCCGGCGCTATTCTTGCATTTCCAGGAGCAACTTGGCCAGCCGCCGCGTCCCCAGGTTCAGCTGCAACTGCCGCGTTGCCATTCGCTGGCGGAGCCTGAGCTTCGGCAGGTATCTCCACATCGTAGTTCAGCTCAGTTTTCAGTTGCTGAAAATTAATATTTGACAACGTGATCATTGAGCAACAAACTTTACTGACCTCAAATGGATCCCAGAACACCGCGAACGCGTTGTCAATAGTTGCCATCATTTCGTTGCTAATTTTTGCCACAGAAGCCTTGTAGACCTCAGCCATGCGCTCTGCATTGCGCACTTCTTGCGCCAGGTCATCAGCAGTCGACGTATCAGTGATCTTGCTTTCAATCGAATTACTCATGTGAGCAAATATTTTGAGGAGCGCCTTGAGCTTCTGCAATTTATTGTTTAGTTCAAGTGTGCTGTGTTTTAAAGTTTTACCTCCGAAGCTTTCGTTTCAATTATTCCTCCGATCGTCCGAAGATGCGGCTTGATTTCTTCGAAAGCCTGGTACGCCTTCTGCGCCGCTCTGTCAATCGCTTCCTTTGTGTCACGCACGTCTGTCGACGTCAGCGCCTTTCGTTCGGCGACTTCGTGTCCGTTGTGCGAGCGAATTGCGCATGTCGAGCAGATCTGCTTGCCGTTTTCGTCGCACTGGATACAATCGAAGAAGATGCCGCCGGCGAGATTAGCATTGCACTGCTTGCACATTTTCTCCATATGCCTCTCCTTTATCATTGGCGTCAGTTTCTGCACCATTTCCTGCACACGGTAGTTGACCGGCAGTCCGTCCGCTGGCACGATCGTTGGTTTTCTGCACTCCGGACATTTGATTTCCCATGCTCCTTCTTGGATGCGACGCCGATGGGGAAAAGCAATCGCTCCACGAACAAATCCTGGGTCCCGGGGGTCCATCCGTGGCAAATCGATCAACGCCGCATCGTCTATCTGATCGTTGAGTCCTCCCAATCCGGGCAACCCGTTGAGCAAATTCGGATCCCCTGCCGCGTTCAACAAGACTTGCGCTGCTGCTATGTTGTGCAGACGTGGCCCGTCGACTTCCACATTCGCATTCGACTTCACTTGATCCACTAATCTTTTGACGCAAGAAGAGCACAGCGTGTGGCCACATCCCATTTGCACCGGTTTGTCGTACACATTGTAGCAAATAGGGCACTCGACGACTGGCGCCCACTTTTCCTGAACAAGGTTTTTGTTTGAAAGTATGGAGAAAACCGGAAAAACTCACGTAAGTCTCTTCGGAGGAGTTGCTTGGTCCCGCGATATCCATAACTGATGATAGACGTTTAGCCAATATATGCCAATGTATTATTAATTTGTTAAGTAACTGAATTACCCTGCAAAAATGGACAATTTGGAAACGGGTGAAACGAAACATTTCGCAACGATGAATCAAAGAAAATTGGATAAGTAAGAGGCAGAAAATTGGGAGGCGACGGGGTCGGAAACGGACGGAAAACAGCGGGTTCGAATGAGTGCTGTGGGGCGTATTTGCAACCAACGAGAGAGTGTGTGGGGATCCGAGACGCAGAGAAGAGCACTTGTTTATGATCACCGGAAAACGACTGCGAATCGATCGATCAGTGCGCACTCGCAGTGTCACACGCGTTAATAATTGTGTTAACGAGTGTTTAAAAAAATAAAATTTCTTTGTATGTCAGCGTGTTCAGCGTGCGACGAAAATTCTTAAGATAACATCATGATTGATCAAAATTTATGGCGGCACTTCTGAGGTCGGCAGCGAACTTTATCAGCGTCAACCGTCTGAATGTGATTCATCAAATTCAGGGCGCACTTGTGTAATACATTTAAAATTTAAAATTACACATTTTCCAAAGACATTAAGCTGACATTGAAAAAAATTGCAGAAGCGCGTGACAGTTTCGAAATGGCAGGCGCCAATGATACTAATAGGAAGGTTCTCGTGAATGAGGAATAAACATTAGCAAGAGAAATGTTTAGACTATTTACCGATTCATTCGAACGGACGCAAAAATGGGAGACATTGAAGCTGGCGCGCAACGCCGCCGACGAAGGCGAGTCGGGTCATATATTCATCAAATTGTGCGTGCATGAATCGAGTCGACACAACCGTCGTCTTCTTCTTCTTCTTCTTCTACTCCGCTTGGATTGTTTCAGGGACCAGCGAGCATAATAGGATAATAGGCCGTCTTTCTTTCTCTCTCTCCGAAAACGAGAATCGATGGTGCGGATGGTGTCCGCTCTGTGTGTGTGCACCGGGATTATCCCTACCACTTCTATTGGTTTACACCGCAACGGTCATGATTATTTTTGCGTTCGTTCATCTGTGCGCGGATTAGGGACTGAGAACGGAGACGAAGGACAGGAAAGAGGGACCACTTTGACAGCTGCCAGGGCCAGAGACCGAAGGTGTTCGTAATTGAGGAGTGGTGAGAAGAGATGGCAAAGGCCGGCCCTTGGTTGGTTCGGCAGTTGGCTGGCTACGCCGTCTAGTGTCGAATTAGAATTTCTGAGCGGCACGAAAGGAGGCAAAGAATGCAAATTGAAGTGCTCGGCCAATTTCAGTGTGGCCGCGAGGGACGGCAGGCCGACCGACCGACGCAATTTGGCTGATTTCGTTTCAAGAAGAGAAAGAGAATTGGCAGCAGAGTAGTAGGAGAAGAAGAGAAAGTGAGAAGACGGGGGAAAAGGACGACGAATGGCTGCTGCAGATGAATGGGACACAATGCGGAGAAGAACAGCGTCCCGACGGACACTGCCAGGCTACTACCATGTATACGGAGGTAAGAGAGAGAGAGAGATGGAGGGGAAGACGCGAAAGGCGGGACGATGGTGCCACGCACTAACCAAGATCGAATTGATAAGGGGAAAGGGTGAGCAAAGATTGATTGTAGGCGACACATAGGAGAGGACGCTCGAGAGCCAGAGAAACTGGTTGTTGAGACTTCCATTCGAGTGAACTCGCGTAGGAAATGGTTATCCAACCACGGCATCTAATTCCTTCCAAATAGCCATGAAGGTCGTGATATTGTTAGGCAGGCATTAGGCGTCAGATCGAAGACCTCCACTCTTAGTCCGCTCGCTTTCTCTTCTTGATCGTCACTCTCACTTTACTGCCTCTTTTTGACTGACTCCCGGCCGGCCCGCACACAAACCAACCGATCATCGTCTCTTTCTCTCCCTTTCCGTCTTCATAAAACATTTGCGCACGCACACGCACACACACACTCCCACAGAAAACCGGCGCCGCGTTCGAGACGACATGTAGAAACTGATAGCACACATGATTGGTTGGCGTTTTGCAAAAAATAAAAGTAGCAAGCGAGGAAAGATGATAGAATACACAGCGGGTCAGAAGGGCTGAGGAATCGGGTGGGTGGATGGATAGGGTGTAAAACTTAAAGCGATCGCAGCGGACCCGTCTCTGAACACTGTGGGATAGTGGTGTAATCAATCGAGACGAGACACGATGCGTTTCGTCGCCGTCGCCGTCGCCGCCGCCGTTGTCGCTCGTAGAAAACATAACTGTAATGTCCGGGTTATGTGGGGCGAGCGATGTGGAGACGGTGATAAGAATGGTACAATAATGACATTCGGATTTGGAGGCCGTGACATACTGGTCGTTAGTTGTTTCTGGTTCACTTCAGAGATGAAATGGAAGAGGAGAGAGTAAGAGGAAAGCATAATGGGACTACTGCACAATAGTTCCGCTTCCAAAGCGTTTGTATTCAAATCAATATGCAAAGCAGTTTTGTATATATTCTATTCATCGGAAGAAGAGGGAACGCATGAAGACCTGACGGCTTATGTACCGTACCCGCCAATTTGTATAATTAGACTAGCGCCTCTCTAGAGATGGATGGCCAAAAACAAGCAGCGGGGCTCACTTGCTCCAAACAATTAGCTCTCTCTTCTCTCTCCCCCCTTCCATATGTCGCCGTCGACTGGCACGCCGAATTATGGTACAATTTGGGTGTCATTCGGCTATAACAAGCCGTCGCTCTCTTTTGTGCAGAGCGATGTGTGTAATGAATAAATTAGATCGAGAAAGAAAAGGGAAAAGAGTTGGCGACGAGGCCGACACAAAGGATTATCGAGTGGTGGTACGAGGAGGAGAAGTAGATGAGTGCGAATTGATTGACATGTTTCTCAAAATAGAAATGAGCGAGTACGAGGACGCCGACGACGGAAGCCGGCCCATAAATCGTGACATTGGCGGCGGGGCAGGAGGAAAAGAAAATTGAAGGGTTGAGCAAAGGAGAGGAAGCGCTCGAGATGAGAAGGCGTCCAACAACAATCTGGGCCGAGGATCTTTCTATTTCTGAACAGGTGTTTATCTCGGAAAATCTGCCCCAAATGACCAGATGGCAGCGGCGGCGACCACGGCTTATCAGACAGCGAGTTATGGTCTAATTGGGTGTGTGGTGCACATTAGGGAGCTCATGCACATGCACCGACATGTACAATTTCTTTGTCCTTCAACTACATACATGCGCAAGAGAAAAAGGCGTCGTGGGAACACTGGCAGGAAAAAAAAAGGAAATTGGACGGGCTCACTAGGGGAAAGGAAACGAAGGATTTCCATCCATTTCATTCAAAAAAGAGGACACGAAGAAGAAGAAGATGGAAAAGGCGAGTTGAGTGGCAGTTTCGAGGACGATCCGATGAAATATTTGTCATTGAAATGCCACGACTCCCAATATGGGGCATGTGAGAACGAAGAAAAGGCGCCTACAAATATTTGCAAGCCGTATTCCGATTCCGTCTTTCGATTCTTCTCCTCGCGAGTAATCGACTGTAAATGGTGTGAGACTGCGGATTGTAATTACGGGAAAGGACACAATGGTGTCAATGTGACGAAAGGGAACAGGTGGTCGCGCAGATTATGGGGACGGATGAATACGGCGGAAAGGACGATCCATTGAGGGTCAGTCTATGAATCACAATCGATAACTGACAAACTGCTGATAACAGCGTCACATAAACTGTTTTCTTTTTAGATAATTCCATCCCAAATGATTCCTGACTGTCACCTGGCGTCTCTCCGTTTGCAGTATTGTCTATTTGCAATCACATCCGTCATTGTTTCGTCTTGTGACTGTGGTTACTGTAGTTCACTTAAAGAAATGGGTTTACAGCGAGACCGAATTCTTCAGATAAGGCCTGTGTTATCTTTTGGCCAGTTTCTTGGGAACTGTACACTTTTTTCCCTTTTCGTTTCATATCATCAGCGAAGAATTGTGTGTGTGTGTGTGTTTTGGGGGCGAAAACGAAAAAAAAAGTGCCCAGCCGTCAGTTTGCATCGAAAAATCGTCGAGAGACAAGGATCCACACGATAAGAAACCTGTCGTCGTTGGGCAGTTAATTCAGATGTTACGCACTCCTCGTTATCTCCGTCCCAAGTGGTCTTTTCGTGTCCGTCCGTTCAACTGGTTATCTGATGAGTTTGCGACGAATGAATGTGACCGGAAAAGGGGAAACGAACTGGAATCGAATGGAAACCAACCGATGGGGACTCGAAGAGCACCGAGGCCCTTCAAAAATGAATTTGCTGCTCATTTTCACGCCCAATCGCACATTTCACCAGCCGTTGCCACTCATTTCCGACGCCAATGGTCCCTCCGAATGTTTACCCACACAGGTGGCGGCTTTCGACTGGAAATGGCTGACACGGAAACAAATCTCCGTGGCTTCTACTCGGAATTCAGAGCACTGATGAAACTAATTTAAAGGCGGCCCGGTCCTTTGCCTATCGGCTATTTGCTTTTCTTTACTTTCTTTCCCTTTCTATCTCCTGGAGTCCTCGTCCACCTACGGCGGCGGCAAACTTTCGAAAATCGCTATCCAATTTTAAATTTCAATCTTAGCAAGGCTTTACTTCTCTCACTTCTACTTGTTCATTGCAAATGTATGAAGTAGCTCTGAATCTGACAGACCTTCTCCCGAATATCTAGTCCCAAAATACGCCTCCTCGTTCAGTTTGCAGCTCGCTCGTAATAGCTTCTGTTCGGAACAAACGAGTCAAATGTAGCTTTGTGCAAGAGAGATATAGGTCAGAAGGCGTTGAGAGGGAAATGCGGAAGTGACGTGACACCATCTGACCGCCCGTTAATTAACGGACCTGCAACAAAAGCGGAAAAGAGCCGCGAAACACAACAATCCGGCCTCTTTCGACTACAGAAGACCCGTTTTGGAAACAGAAACAGAAACCAATTGCCGATAACACTTGCTTTTTCTTGGAAAATGTCAAAAGTGATCATTGCTGAATGACGTTTCCAAACTGAATTATCTTGTTCCTCTCCACAGAGTGGCAGATGCTTCATAGCATATTTTCCCGAAGGTACTGGCACATCGAAAATAGATGTCTGTGATTACTTCAGGTTGTTTTGATTATAAAATCATCTGAAAATCAAAGAACTCGCGTTCGGATTACGTAGCTATTCTCCTTTGAATCGCACAAATGCTTGATCTCCGATCCTCAAACTCCCCCCACTCAATGATCTACCAGTGGAAGCACACAAGCACCGAATCTCGAGTGTTTTCATTGAATCCAAATCCTTCTCCGAATACTCCCAGACAACTTTATAATATTTATACAAACTCTCAAACCACACAGATCCATCTGAGATTGTCTCGGCACAAACATTGGCTCCACGGCGAAGACATGTGTTTCCGAACATCATAAACTTCCGGCCGAACGCGTTATTTTGTGTCTTGTCCAATTATCAATCAAAACGATCCGCCCCACTACCTTTTCTCTCTTTCGCTTTGTTTCGTTTCTGTGAATTCTTGTGACACACGGATGATTTAATGAGAAAACCGTCGTAAACACAATTCAATTTCTTGTGCGCGCCGCGAGTCACGGAGCCATCCAGAAAGTTTCTCAAGAGGTTTTTGTGGAAATTGTTTGTGCAGCTGGTCTCCGGGACATGTGTCAACAATGTTTTGCCTTCGCGGACCTTCGGAATCGAAACCAATTCGCCGGACGAGCTCGCGGACCTCGCGTGACCACGCTGAAAACACTGATTGGATAAAGATCGAGAAGAAGAAGTAGGTATTTTCAGATGAGGTGCACTCCGAGCCATGACCTTCTCAGCCATTCTACGTCTCTTTTGTCTTGCTCTCCGACTTGTTAGGGTCCCCGGATTCAGGAAGACCCAGATGAAAACACAACTGCAAGCGCGCTTCGTATTAATTTGAGTCTGAGAAAAGTTAGTGCTATTCTGCTGGAAAATTGACATGTTCTAGTGACAAGTGGGAGACACGCACACGCCCAGACGGACACCGTTCCACTCAAAACAAGGTCCCTTGCTCATTTTTCTCCCTTTTCCAATTCTTCTCACTTACTCCCCTCCATATCGTTTTCCGCTCATTCCGAATTCACAGCCAAACCCCATGAACCCTTCCGATTACCTGCCCGCCCCCTCCGTAAAGTTTCGTCCCACTTCATCTCCGCGCTCTTTGCCGTTTTTGTCCTTTGTTTCTTTACGCCGTTTCCGCCAATATTTCTGTTAGGCCCTTTTGCCTCGCCTCGTTTGCTCATAAACATTCGGGTCGGTCCCGTCACCGCGAAGCCGTCAGTTCGAAATCTGAGCCCGAATCTGAATGACTGAATCTATCCAACTAGCCGTTGTTTTCTTCACTTTCCCCCTTCACTTTGACGAGCGTTTTCAGCCCTTTCCAGAGCCCGCGTTGCCCTTCTCTGTTTTACCTGTCTCGATTCGGTCGGATATCCTCTACGTGCTTTGTTTTTTTTCTCGTTTTTCTCCTCGCTCGCATCTCATCAACGATCTGCTCGCTTCGTCCAATTTCCTGGGGCGTCGGGAATCTTTTTCCCTCCAGAATCGTTAAAATTCCTTCCAATTTCATTGCATTTTTCGTCGCCAAAAAAACTCTATTCTGGCGCCCTTTGACCGGGTGGAAACGGACCACAAATCGGGCCGCGAATGAAAGGCAATTAGGGTAAATGGTGAGTGCGCATGCATAATCGAATCCAGAAGACGCATTTCGGCGATGTCTTCTTATCGATGCTCTTCCAGCCACATTCCAGAAATTCAATTATTTTTCGCATTGTTCAAACCACGCCCATCATTTTGCAAAGAGCTTTCGAAGATCGTTCTACGAATTCTGTTCTGTGGGTACTTCCATTTCGGGGATCTCCGAACCTCCAGTAACGTTCTCAATTTCCTGATGTGCTCCGCTTCCTTGTTTCTATTTCTAACTGCACTTTTCTTGTTTTCTTATTGTTTTTAGTGATGATACTGTCTGCAATTGAGTGTGATCTTAAAACATGGAAGACTCAAGTCCTGAATTGGGATAAAAAGGTGATATTTCAAATAACAAAGAAAAATTTACACGATTTCGAAGTTGCCACTTGTGAAATTTCAAAGACCACAGCTCATAAACTTGGTGCTCAATGGGCGGCTCAATAGGAAGGAACCATCTGATTTCTCCTCGCCCCTCTGCTCTCGAAGCTCTTTCGAATACAAAGTCTCTCTCTCTTCTTCTTCTTCTTCTTCTTCTTCTTCTTCTTTGCTCCCGACGTCATAATCCCGCATCCGTTCGTTCCTTTCCGAGTATCAAATGCTTCTCCACAAATCTTCCGAAGCGGAACTCTGCTCTCGTGTTTTCGTTCTTCTGGCGCCACTTCCGAGGGCCCCTCCCTCACTTCCCCTCGGCCTTCTCATCACTGACTATTGTTCAATTCAGCTGACTTCGAGACCAAATCATGTTGAGCACAAATTTCAGAGAAAATGTGATTCGCATCACCGACTTCGCAGAGGTTATCATTTTGTAGCCAATGGCGACCGGATGTACCCAGCGCCCGTGACTTTTCAACATAAACTTGCTTCCTTCCTAACAAGTTTATGCGTCTTCTCAGAATCCATATCTCATCTCTATTTCCGTCACAAAAACATCCAGGAGGTCCGCTCATAAGTGCCAATTCCCATTTTCGCCTTCTTCTTCCTCTTCTTCGTTTCCCGACAATTCGGGAAAGTTTCACCCATTTTTGCCGCTCTTTTCAATAATTCAGCAGTTTTTGCGAGACCGATGAAAAGTTCGAAACACTTTTGCCTTCCCTTCCCTTTTTCCCCGTTTTCCAGTTCGCGCTGTTGTCCCTGCTCCCATCAAATTGTCTTCCTCTTCTTCTTCTTCTTCTTCTTCGACCTTCCAAAGCTTCCGGCGCTTCTCTTTCCACCCGCCTTATTATAATAGCCGTCGCAGTTTATGGAAAGCGGAAAACAGCTGACTCGGCGGTGGTCACCCAAATACTATTACAGCATGTTTATTCCCCAGACTACCGTGGACGCAGAACACCGGACTGACCGGAGGATGCGTGGGGGAACACGTCATAATTTTGAGAAGGGGCACCGAAAGAGATCATCTCATTAATAATGTGCTCTTGGAGCTTCCTCGATTTCCATGAATGTCATTATAGAACGTTTCGTTTCCGTTTTGATCTTGCGGGCTTCAGAATATTATTCGGAATAAGAATTCTTAGAGGTTTGGTTATTAACCCCCTCCCGTTATCACCGGCCGCTTATTGTTATCAGTTTCGAAGAATCGAGTCAAATTAGGAAGGGAAACCTTTGAAAATGTTCTCCATCTCCGATTCTCACATATAAATCTTGTGACGATCTTCAGTTGAACATAAAATGAATGGTTTACAGGCGACTTCTGATCTCATTCCTCCCAGATCTTTGTCATTTACCCGAAAGTTCTCTGCTCCGATCCATATCCTCAAGTTTCTTGAGCTTTTCCCCTTAAACAAACAAGCCCAAGTTTGGGTGTGCTCGTTTCCTATGTCTTTCACCGATACGTACTAGTACTTTTTGTGTCATTCTTCATCCGTCTCGGAGATTAGAGCGAACCGGCCACTTCTTCCCTTTCCTTCTGCTCTTTCTTATTTTCAACTCGAGAAGAACTCTCCGTGCAAACCTTGAATGGTGGTCAGCGAGTGGAAAAGACTTGATAATCAACTTTGTGAATTCGAATGATAAGCCACATGTTTGTGAGGGAGTGTGTGTTGCCTTCAATTCAAACCGATTACCTTCCCCGCTTGCCACATTATTCTCCTCGTTTTAATCGTAGCTCGGAATCTCTAAATCTCGATACAAAGTGCATCGAGCCAACGTCTTCTTCCTCTTTTTCATTCCGTTCACGTCGTCGTCACCATCTTCCTCTTCCAATTCTTTAATTTATGGTTCGCTGAGCACATCGCACCGCCCATTTCCAGACAAAAACACTCGAACTTTCCCGTGGTTCTCTTTCTCCCTTCTCGTTTCTTGCTTCATGCATTCCTGAAATTCAAGATCTTTTTTCAGAAATGTCGGCGAATTTCTCGCATCTCTGCTTGACCGAAGAACAGCAACGGATGTCGGGGACGGCGTTGGAGTACAATTTGCAGAGGTAAACAGACGGCTTGACCTATTCGAGATCATTTCAGATGTTCAGGTACTTCTATCCAGCACTAGCGATATTCGGTATTCTAGGCAATGTGCTCAATCTCACAGTGCTCCTAAACCGGAGCATGAGGAGTCGCGCCAACTCATTTTTGGCCGTTTTAGCATTTGCCGATATCATCTTTCTGTTTCTTCTCTTCCCAAACATACTCGCCAATTACTCTCTTTTCACATTCAACTGGTACTATCGGTGGTTCTACTTGCATGCCAAGGTGAGATCGGGCTACCAACTGAGAAAAGATCATCGTAACAAACCTCATTTCCTGTTGCAGGTACACCTAATCTCTCTCGCCAATTGGTGTTCTTCGGTGGCTCACTGGTGCGTGATCGCCGTCTGCGCCGACCGACTTTTGGGCATTCAGAACCCGCTGTACGCTCGCGCCACGTGGCACTGGTACCCTCTTTCTGATCTGTGACACCGTTCCAAGAGCATCTTCAGGTGGAAACTGCCGTTAGTCACCACGATCATCGTGTTCACGTGCGGCCTTCTGACGTGCTACCAGCATTTTGAGTACTTCTGTCTCGTTCGATCCTACTGTCGCGAGACGCAACTCTACTCGAGGTGTTTGCCAGTAAATGCAGAGTGAGTTCGGTCATTTGGAAATTTGGAATAATTATGAATGATGCCGATGACTGCGCACGGCTCGAATGACTCATAAATTTTGCATTTCTCGAGAAAACAGCGCGAAGAGAAAACAACATCTTTTTGGAAAAGAAATGTGCTGGCGTGGCAAGGAAAGGGTGTCAAAAACATGCAAAACGAGCCTTGACTGACTTTCAGATGACGCAAATGACTCATTTCAGAAAATGGTTTGGACACCGCCCGAATCCGTTCTCCGACCGCTACCAGAGCTTCATCGCCATGTGCAAGCTGGCTCACATCTTCCTCATGATCATCCTTCCCATCATTCTCCTGCTCTTCCTCAATCTGACACTTCTCTGGGCTCTCCGGAAACGGCAGAAACATTTGTCCATCGGGAAGGATTTCAATGCGGACCGGTAAGAACCTGAGTCAAATCCCCATCTAATCTCTGCTTCCTTCAGACGTCATAACGATGTACACATGCAGAAAACAGAACATCGCGTCACTTTGACCGTCACTTTCATCGTTACAATGTTCACTCTCACGAACGGGCCGTCGGCTCTCGTGCATTTGGTCATGTATGCAACTCATCAAGAGCTCTACGATTTGACCATGATATCTAGGTATCTCCAATCCATTATTTTCCGTTTCTATTATCTCTTAACTTGTTCCAGCACACTGGTGATCTGCGGGAAGGCGTCAAACTTCATTCTTTTCTGCCTCGGCTCCAAACACTTCAGGCTAAGGCTGCTCAAGTTGACGCGGAAGAAGATTAACAGAAAAATCGGTGAGTTCCACCGTTCAGTCAACGAATATCCGTCGCTCCTAACATCCTAGTGCTCCATAAGAATTCGTACCTCTACAAGACGAAAGGAACGTCGTTCTCGAGACTAGGATAACAGGGTGCACACGAGCATATCTGTAGGTTTCCGTGTGACCTTCTCACTCCCTCAGTTCGATCCGAACTAACTTCCCCAACCACACCGTTTCATTCCTTCGTTCCACTTTTCTTCTCTGCTCCTCTGTTTCCATGATTACGTGTTCAGGCCGAGTGGTCATCCTTCACGAGAGTATGTCCACACTCTTCACTGTTATCCGGCACTGGCGCAACACTGGATCCCAGAACGGTTCGCCCGCCCGTTTCTTTTTCGGCACTTTCTGAACCACTTGCACTCGGGCCACGAACAGCACGCTTTTGCACTTTCCCACTTGCTAACCCACTCTGTTTCCACTCATCACGTCTTCCGAGCTTCGAGATTCTTTTTCCACGTCTTCAAGATTCACAAGTCCCTGTTCATTCATCCACGTGGCTTGTCTCACTGATTCCCTTTCTGTCCCACCCAGATTCCTTCCCCAACTTACCAATTATTGCGTTTTCAGACTCCATAACCGGGTCGCTAGTGCATACCACCAAGATGAGCTCAGCCTCCTCCCGTCGTACTTCTGCTCCAGTTCAGGAGAAGAAAAGATCCTCCTCTTGTGCTCCATTGGTTGTCAAGAACAGAGCTCTGAGCACAGTGGAGACCATCTATCAGCCACTTTTAAACGGTGTCCAACGAAAAGACGATCTCTGAACGAGACGAGTGATAATCTGAAGCCGGTACAAGAATACACATCTCCTCTTCGAACACACAACGATCTCTGACTTTTATTCTCCGATCTGATTCAATAAATTGTTGCATTCATTCATTTATTCATTTGAAAACAAAACGAAATAGAAGGGAATACCAGTATGAGGGGAGTTCTCATTTACAGAAGATAAAGCGTAGTGGTTGTGGGGATTGGGAGAGGGGTGCAGAAGACCAAGTGAATCACATTTTGACATGTTTTGGAAGGATGAGTAAGTGTTTCGAATGGGTACCCTTGGGGAGAAGACGACACAAGTAATTGGATGCGGGGAAACTAGACGGAAAGAAGGGAAAATGGAAGAGGACTACAGGTTGGTACAGTCCACAAAGTGGTCCTTATCGAACGAACGGCAGAATCTCTCGAGCTTCGGACGCATTTTCTCGTCGATCATGCTCATTGCTGACATTCTGCAATTGTGTTTGGTTGTTTACACATATTCATGTAGCAGACATTTTGAATCAAAAACTCAGTAGCCAAAGTGAATGTAGCTCAGGCAAGAATCAAAAGTGATTGTGTTGTATTACCTGACAACAAAATTATTGCATCCGTCCTTGGTGACCTGCCACCGCCAATCCACGTCAATCTTGAGAGGGGCGAATGCTTCCACTTGTGTCTTCCTACTGTCGTAGCCAGTAAGACCGAGACGCAAGTACGGTGTCTTCTGAAATGCTTGAGAGTAAAGAATGATGATGAGCAAGTGGAGGATACCTTTGGTTGTCCGGGAACTTGGACATAAGTGAATGCGTTCCTCCAGACTGGCAGCTCTGTCCAATTCTGCGCCCTCGTCGCGTAGTCCACGTTCGTTCCTCCGTCGCACTTTCCGTCGTCGGAACACGTGGATAAGTGCCATCTGATGGCCACTTTATCCCAATGTTTGCATCTCAGCACTTGGTTTCCTTTCCACGAGTACGTCCGGCTTCCGATCAGTTCCCAGTCATTTATCTGTAATTCCTCGAGTACATCATGGTTCTCTCCCCCTCTCCGACTCTCTCATTTTTTGCCAACCCCTCCCGCATCCTGATTTTCTTCGCGCCGAGAGCTCTGCCATGATGTAATGGCATCTCGTGTCTGTGTCTCTTCAGGTCGTCCCACTATTCGCACTCGGAAGAGTTAGAAGATATTGTGTAATACAAGTGAAGAAACTCCTCTCCTTGCCTCTTGCACCGCACTCCTCTCCGGCAAAACGTTGTCGATTTGTTTTCCCATCCTGATTCCCTCGTTTCCTTGTTTCTAACACGTTGTTCATCGTTCTGAGTTCAGATGTCTGAATATCTCGGATGGCGTGACCGTAAGCCTGCGCACGGTAGCAGCCGTCACTCAGACTTCGACCGAGATATCATTCCGGGCGGAGCGCACACGAAGAGCTACGAGAGCTACGTGAAGAACATCTTTCATCCGACGAATAGGCTGAGGAATAAGGTTGGCTACAGTAGGAAACGTTCAAACTGAATCTGTTCAGGACAAAGATCAACTGATCCGCGACCACGGACTTTCCGCCACGAGCATGTTACGCGCCGAACGCGAGTTCGGAAGAAGTGCTCTGGACGACAAGTACGACAGAGATCACTTCTTCGAGAAGATGCCTCTTGAGAACCTCTATGGCGAGTTGGGACTCAAGAATCCGACGGTAAATTAGGTTAAATCAAAGACGAAACTTAAATACTCTTTCCAGACAACCTCGTACCGCAGTTTCCAAGTGTACGAGCCGAAATCGTCGTCGGAATACTTTGCGACCACTTACGAAGCGGAGAGAGAACGGAGAAAGAAGGATTTGGAGCGAGAGATTGGGAGTTATGACAAGGAAGAGTACGAGGAGTACACGGGGCAGCCGAAGAAGAACTTGTACTCGTCGCTTTCCAGTTACAGACCGGTTAGTTCAGATCAAACGTGCGAGAATTCAAGAGATCGTTTCAGCCTTTGAGCAGTTACAAGTCACGCGAAGATGAGGAGTACGAGAAGAACAACAGGAAGACTCTGATCGACTACAAAGACTTTGACAGGTAACTAACTCGAGAGAGATATCGTTTTTATTCCAATCCTATTCAGCTCGCCTCTCTCGCCGTATCTCTACCAATCTCACCCGTACGTCCGCAGCCAAGACTCCAGAATCATCGGCTCCAACTTTGTGCAACTCACCTCGCGCCCGAAGGACCAGTTCATCTCCAAGATCGAGGAGACTCTGGCGATGGTCCGTGATATGCCCAGATACTAAACCGCTCTTTCGCTCTTTCTTCTTCTTGTCTCCGATTCGCATGCTGTCCTTCCGGTGTCTTTTTATGTGAAGAGACATGAATCTATCGTTATTTCTGGTGCATTTTGACTGTCCGCGCTCTTGCGACCCAAATCCGTACTAGACTATTTCTTGCTCTTACTCTTTCTCATTGTAAATAAACGTACTCACCTCCAAATGGTTCTGCCACGTGGCAATCGGCAACACGAGTAGAAGCACAAAAAGAGCATTGTGCTGACGTGGCATCATCGCATAGCGAGACGAGTTTCTGAAAAAAGAGGATAAATCGTCTTGATGAAGTCCCGGCGGGCAGAGGCAGCCGGGGGCTAATGCGAATAAAGAGAAGATATTAAGAAAAAGGCACGCGAACTGACAGCGGGGGTAATAAGTCATTGCGGGCGGCACATGCATACTTTTTTTTTGACATGCATTCATTTTTCATGCCCCCACGTAGAAAGGGTGAGAGAAGTAACCCAGAGAGGGTGCCAACAGCGACACGCGTTTCAAGTGGTTCCTTTTTGATTTGAATCAAGGATGTTGCGAAATGGAAATGGACAACAACCTATTGGAATAGAAGGGAATGAATGTTAAGGAAGAAAAAGCAAGAAGAATCAATCGATTTGTTTGCACAGTGGGCACGCAAAACCGCCCCGACAGCCAGAGTTTTTGCGCTTTTAACAGTTTCGGCCGGCCGCCTCGTATCAACAGAAAGGATGGATGAGTTGTGTGAATACACAGAAAGTATGAATACAGACGGATGCGAACGGAAGACAATGTGCCGGGAAATATTCTTCTTTCGGCTCAATTTTCATTCGGTTATTCACATAAATACATAATCAAGCGGTCCTTTCCAAAGACGTGAGCTCTGGACACCTACACCAACGAATGTGCCAATCAGCGAAACTAAAGTTCGAGCGGCAACAGAGAAGGGTAGTGGGGAGAAGACAGCACTTGAAACGAATCGAATCGAAATCCACACCGAAATCTGTCAGAAAGAGTTACAAAGAAGAGAGTGGCATCGGCCTAATCAGATTAGAAAGGACGAAATGAGAAGAAGAAGGCTGGAGGTGAAATGGCACGGCTGTTATCAGAATGCGTGTTCGGAAGAAAGCGAAAGCCCGGAAGCGCATCCCTGAGTGGTCTAAACCCGGGGGATTATCTCGACCCAATTAACATTCGGATGCGCATAAAATGTTGTGATCGGGGTATCTATTTCTCTGCGCTAATTTATTGCCTGCATGTCAGATTTATTATGTGTGAGGAAATTCTTCTGATGAGGAGAATGAGAAGGTCTGACCCAGCAGCAGAAGAAGAAAAAGGAGAAGGAGAAGGAGACGACGATTGATTGATTAGCTGAAGGCTTTCACGCCAATCGTGTCGATGGGAAACTGATCTGACCCGAATGAAGAGGACGGCTAGAGATCGGAAGGCAGGGAACGGTGCGTAATTGAAAATGAGTGGGCGCGGGGAAGGGAGCGAGCGTGTTCGCACAACATTGTGAATAATTCAGTGAGGATTCGAAAGAAACAAATGAAGCGGCAGCCACGACAGGCTTCTTTTTTTTCTTCCTCTTGCGCGAAGCGAAGCAGAGGGGAATTTAATTGAGAGCCGGACCGGAGGAGCACGAAGGACGACCGCGCTGACCGAACAGTGATGAGCTGGAAGAAGCAGAGGGAGAAGAAGGAGAAGAAAGTCAGAAGGGCACTACAAACAGGAGCCGCGCTTGCTAATGACGTGGCAATTGTAGGCTTAGCGAGAAGCGAATGGGGGGAGGAATGCTACAATTCGAGCGGGGGAAATGGATGATTGAGGGGTGAGAGGAAGCACTCGCGTGTCCTGTGTATACTCATAATCGCACCCGTACTTTCGTAGGAACTGAGAACCCCATGTGACGTGGCATTTCCGAGGTGTACAAACACCGAAAAGGCATTCAACTGGAAGGATGTCTCCGACCGAGTGGAACGAACAAAGAAGACAAAAAGCAAAAAAAAAGAGAGGTAACGGGTGGCTCCACGCGTGGCTATACGGGTTTCTTCGCATTCTCATCAGATTTTGTTCCACTTCTGTTCCATTCATTCATTCATCCCGCTGAAAAAAAAGAAGGAGAAGCGAGAGTCCATAAATGGCGACAACCTAGTCCGTTTGCTTCTCCTCCTTCTCCTCCCTTCCCTTGTTTACCACCATCAACACCAGCTCTTCCACACTCGGACTTTCAACGACGGCGGCAAAATCCGAGCAAAGAAAGCTCGAGGCCCTCCTCCGCCGCTTTCGTCGTCATCTAATTAATTTGGCGCCGCACGCCCGCTTCTTTTCTTTTTGAAATCCCTCTCTCTCTCTCTCGCAACTAAGTGCTCTCTGCCTCAATAGTTAGTTTCGAACGAGATATCTCCCTTTTTTCTATTCTGGGAGATTGAGAAGACAATGACGGCGGGTCCTTACAAATGTGACAACTCGGAGCAAACGACGACAGCGGCCCGGAAGGATCGGATCGAACGAAAAGAGGAGTATGGGGAGCGGTTAGTGAGAGGTCGCAAGAAGAATGAAAGTGAACGAAAGCGAAGCGGTCGGACGAACGAAAACAAAGAAATTTTCAGAAGACCGCCACGGAAGAAGAAAAAAAGAGGAAAATGAGGATAGATGGATGGAAATGAGCGAGATGGGGAAGAAGAAGAGGCGGCAACAAGAGGAAACGAGTTCGTCACCGGAAACTGGTCACTTCTCGGAAGAAAAAGAAGAAAAAGAGGCGAAATGGAAACCGAATGGGTGGAGAGTTAAAAGAGGAGGTCACGGTTCGCAATCACGGGTGGTCTCGCGGCTGGACACAACGGCAACTTGCCATGAATTGAATGGGTCCGCGTCTTTGCAATTTCGGGGGCACGGTTTAAACAGCAAGATTCTGGCAATGGAGCTCTACCTTTTTTACATGGCTTTATCGAAAGACTGTCGTTACGGTAAATTTAGCCGCAGATTCGCAAATGAGAGTGGATTTTCAGAGTTAGCAATAAAAGTTCAGAGCGGATTTTCAGAGCGAGCAAGAAAGAAGAAGTGACCACAATCGCAATGCCATTGTTACGAAACAGACATTCTTGTGACTCAATCGAGGAATAAAAAGAGAGTGTAAGTGAGGCGAACAGTCTTCTCTTCCTCCCACTCTCTCTCTCTCTCTCTCTCTCTCTCTCTCTTTCTCTTCTTCGTCGTCGTAGATAATTGCTGGAAACATTACGATACCTCGAATGACTATCGAGAAACCGAACGAAATCGGCAGACGCCACAACGTATTAGGTGTCTCCTTATTGCGAACATTCTCGCATCGTCGACTGAATCGGCAGCGAGTTTCCGTCTTCAAAGTGGGCCCGAAAAGCTCTGGGGAGTTTCGTGTGTTTCTCGGCCGCAGAGAGTTTATAATACAAGTTCAATCTGACACGAATATTCACGAAACACACAACTCTTTTTGTGCATATCCGCCCGCGCCTTCCTGTTTGAGTCCTTTTGACGATCGCCTGAGTGTTCGTGACAGCTTGTCGGTTCGCATGAAAAAGAGTGGTTTCAGTCGACCGAAAGTATGATTCGACAATTGAAAAAAGTGACTAGACTGCTATAAAACCGTGAAAATGTAGTGACAATTCGATCTCAGAATCGCAGCCGCTGCCCTCTGGGGATCCATTAGTCTACGCCGTCATCACGAGAGTTTGAAGCAATCTTTGCAAGTACCACCAGCTTCATTCAAAAACCAAAGTTTAACAATCCAATTATTATTAGTTTCTTCAAATTCCCACTACAAGTCGGCTGGATCGGCGAGCAGCGCCTTCTTCTCACTGGTCGTCGCTGAATTTCTCATTTTTATGACTTCTTCTAAAATTGGATAGAAACTGAAGAGTTGTGCTCGGTGCTATGCTCCGTTCTGACCTCCCCCTGCCTCCTTCTCTTCGCTCGCCGCCGCCGTCGCCGCCTTCACCGATTTCACCGACTTCTCATCGTCGGAGGCCTCGAGCAGTCCCTTCACGAGCTCCTTGTCCACCTGCTTCCGTCCGGTCGTGATATACACGCCGTTCAAGTGCTGCTCCACACGACGGAGCTGACGCTTCTTGGCAAAGTGCTCACAGCCTGAAATGTATATTTCTCTTCTAATCGTCTTGGTTCCACTTACACATATAGATCAAAGCCAATGGAATGATAGTCAGAATTCCGATGGGTCCGATGCTTGAGGTGAAGTTGTTGTACCATCTATAGATGTCCTTCGTGTCCGTGATCTCGCAATACTTTCCCGAGTAGGGCTCGGTGCAAGTGCACTCGGTCAGGTCGTAGTTGGGCATTCCGTTGCCGTGACAGTCGATTATGTCGCAGTCGGCGCCCGCCCATCCCAACTGGCACTCGATGCAACTGCCGTTCTGAAGACGTTCGTAGCCGGCACACAACATCTTTCGGTGGCAAAGAGTGCCCGTCCAGCCATCCACACAGAAACATCGGTCCCCTGCAAGCATTTTGGATTGGGAACTGTTCAAAGCTGGGCACCAACCCCGACCTTTTGAGTCCCGAACTTTTGCCAAGGTGGGAGTTTCCATAAATTTCATACTTAGCAAGCTTCTTAAGCTGAGATGGTACTATCTTGGGTTCAAGTTTCAGAACGGTCGGATAATTTACTTTAGAGAGTGGCGCCCAGATTCAAAAAGCCTTGAATGCATCCTTTTTTTCTGGATAACGTTCTGTGAATTCAGTGTTGAAATTAGAGCGTGGTTTCCGGAAATTTCCGGTTACAATACAAGCATAGTCTTCTAATTGAAAACGAGAATTAGATTGAATACATTTCAGCACTGGTAAATATTTCCAATTGATCAGAACACAGTACATTTAAAATTCGCAAAGTTCACAACAGTTTTGGTCATAAAACAATCCGGTTTTCTCATTTGAAAACGGCAGAATCGTTGTAGTTTTCCAGCAAAAAAAGTGAACGAACCTTCTGGAGTTCCATTGATGCACGGCTTCTTTTTGCGCAGAACGGCGGCTACTAAAACTATTAGTATGGCGGAAAAGAGGATCCTCCGAAGCATGTTCTGACCAGCAATTACCTGGAAAACACAATGAAAGCACTCGGAAACCCGTGGCCTCCTGATTCTAATTCGATTTATTTTTCCTCCAAAGTCAAGTGGTTGGTTGGAAGGTTCGAAAGGAAGAGAATTCGGTGAAAAAATGCGGCGAGGGCAAGAATCGGAAGATTGTAAACAGCGAGCGACGACGGGTTAAAATGATAACTTGCGCAGGAGAGAGAAGACACAAATTGGAAGTCAGAAGACGGAGAATGAATGAAAGAAGAAGACGTGCGAGAAGAGAGGGAGAGATGCGGTCAATTGGCGGCGTCGGGCACGGACCGTCTAGTAATCAGTTGCAATGATTGGGAGAAGAAGACAGATACAAAGATAACCGCCGCCTGTAAACAATTGATTACCAGAAGGGACGATAATTGGGAATGTGCCGACGAGTCTGAAAACAGTTCCTGATTGCGATTCTATATTTCGAATGGCCCAAAAGAAGATGAAAGTAAGGACATTCATGTGCTCACAAGAAAAGAAAAGAAATAAGAAGATTAATAAAGTCTCTGGCAATCTATTTTACATCATTTTATGCTCCGAGCTGCTTGTAGAGGATGGGCACGTAGTCGTCGTACTCGGCCTGGTAGAGATTGCCGTAGACGGGAGTTCCGAGTCCGTGCTTCTCCACGAACTTTGCCGCCTTCCATCCGCCTCTCTTGTCGCCTGAGCGGTTCGTCAGGCGGCCATGTTCAGCGTCTTCAATGCGTCCCGTCTGCTTGTAGATGAGGTAAATGTACCGATGGAGGCCGGTTCCTGGTGGTGGGCCGGCGCCAATGTACTCGGACAGGGTGTCCCCCTTGGCAATGTCGTTTCCAGGAATGTTCACAACAAGCCAGTGGTGCCACTCGCGGTAGGTAGGCTCTTTGCGGGACGGCGCATCTGGATCAGTCTTGATAAGCGTGTAGAGCGCTCCCGGCTCGGCCTCCCACTTCACTTCCGGCACATCTTTCACCTGCTTCGGGGTCAACACATTTCCGAGCGAAGCCTAAAACGCGTTTCACATTTTACTTATTCTCTGGTGCAGCAGGTATACCTCAACGCCTGAGTTGAACTTGACGGAGACAACTTCGACGGCGGGTTGGCGGCCAAAATGTCCGGAACGACCTCGTGCTTGACGAATGCTTCAGATGCCATTGTGGCGAGACCTCTGTAAAAATTATTGAAAATAGGGTTATACACATCAGGTAAGAAACGAGAAAAGAGAATAAAAACCTCTGGAATCTAGGAGCAAAACTGGAGGCGACGAATGGAACTCTAGAAGCAACAAACAGGGCGGGGAGCAGGGATCTCGTTACCAAGACGACCATCCTTCAATTTTTTATTTGTTTGCACTATATTTACTTAGTGTTTGCTGTCACACACCAAGAAACACGCATTGCGGATCAGTTGAGTAATATTTTGCAGGAAGAATGTTCAGAAAGTAGGGCGGATGAGGAGATAAACATGTTTTCGATTCGATTTCGATTGTCAAACAAACGTGGCAAGAAAGGATCACAACTAGGTCAGTTTCCTGTCTCACTTTACGTTTCGAGCAAAACAAATTCAAAACAGTGCAGAAATGTTCGATGAGCAGCAAAAAGATCGACAGTTGTTTGTGAGGGATTGTCCTCGAGTAGTACACATGGTTTCGTTGCGAGACTATTTTACAAAGTTTAACATGCACCTTTAACCTATGGTATATTTTGGAAAGAACGCTTTGAAAATAACCAGAAAACTGACTGCTGACAGTTTATCAATCAATAGAAAGTCAGCCATAAACACAATTGTTTGCGGCAGGGAACATTCCCGCTCCTTTCGTTTTTGTTTGCGATAAAAAGAGAGAAGTGCGCTGGAGTGTCGTTGACCTTTCCTCTGCGAAAATTCCTTTTTCAATTTGAGAACGTGTTTTCAAAAACCGAAAAAATGACTGATTTCTGGCTAGAAACTGTACCAGAACCTTTCACTGATAAGTTCAAAGTATACACAAAACGATGAAATTATCAAGCCAGTGCACGTCGTTGACGTTATTCAAAAAAAAAGAAAAAACGTTTTATTCCACAATAAACGACCCATAATTCTATTTACGCAACATAATTTGGCTGAAAGTTTCGCTCAGATTTCAATGGGATGACTCTTGCGATTCGAGTGAAGCGGCGACCTCTCCTCCTGGTTCCGACGGCAGTGAAAAAAGCAGATGAGAAAGATGGCGATGATGATGAGAGCAATAATGATGAGCAGGAGGGCGACGACCATTCTGAAAGTGCAAGTTGCGCCATAGAACGTTCAAAATGAATATTACCGATAGATTCCATCGACAGACTGCTGTATCCTTCTCGTCGTGTCGTAGTTGTCATAAATGATTCCTAAACAAAACACATTGCCTTTCAGTTTCAGAAGGTGTTTCATCTCAATTCTCACGGAGACCAGTCGCATGCACACGCACGAGAGGCACGCTAACTGCTAAGACTAACCGTCAGCGAAAAGAATACCTAAAAGACCGTTGAGAATGGCTTTCTGCTCCTCGCGAATCGACGAGCTATAACTATCCATTCGAGACATGGCTGCTGACGAGGTGACGTCCGCTTTAAGGACTCATTGATCCACAAACTGCAAGAGATGCCCGTGAAAAGGGGGCGAAAAGGACGACGGAAATTGGATTAGAGAGTAATACTTCATGTGCTCCCAAAAAAACAAATGGGAGGGGAATGTCCTTTTCGAAAAAAGAGAGTGAAGACTTTTGAACCCATCGCAGTGTTAATTGAAATTTTGGAAATGGAAACGAGAAGGGCGGAAAAGTACGACCGAAATGAGGGATTTCAGAACAAAAAAGTGGTTCTCGAGAGCTCGGAGCAAGCGCAGAGAGGCTGAAATCGAGAGCCGGCGGTCCAGTGCACCTGCCGTTTTTCCCTCATCTAATTTCGCTTTCAGCAGGTGTCAAATTGGATCAGAGGCGCGAAACGCGAAAAAAAAGCTGAGATTTCATGTTTGTGGAAAGGAGAAAAAGTAAACTCTTTTCACTGGAAACTGGGGCGGATATCTCTTTTTGTTTGCTCAAACAAGACGTCTTGCGGGTCCAAATATCTGGTGGCTCGGCTCAGACGAAGGAAAAAACGACGGAGCACACAGTGTCGGCAGATGCACAACGCACTAATGAGCACCCAGGTATCATCAGAACGGCGACGTCACATCTGAATCGGGATCGCGCGAGCACACATTTCAAAACAACAACTGTTTCGAGAGTAAAAAAGGCGCGACACAAAAGCACAAAAGGTGAGAAGAATGGGTGTGCGGACGGCGACGACGGGAGGATGCGCGTGTGCTCTCGCCGTGCTCAATTATTAGCGAGCCGAGGAAGAGAAGAGCCGCCCGTATTCCGTTTCGAGTTTGTGTTGCAAAATTGCGGCCGCCGGAAAAGAAAGACATCAGTTTCTATAAACAATGGATTAGAAATGGAATGGCCAGAGAGAGATTAGCGACAGTTTGCACTTTGAGCACAGAAGGTCGGGGTCCGAAAGGAGAGAGAGAAACAAAAGAAATCCGATACGAAACTGGTTCGCGAAAGGAGAAGAGAAAGAAAAGGAAAAGGAAAGAAGCTAGGGGAATCGAGAATCAGCAGGTGAAAGAGACACGCGAGCACGCACAATCATTAGCAGGAAGATAATGGAGAGAATGAGGAGAAACGGAGGCGGGACTTGGATATATGTTTATGGCTCGGGCTCGCGTTGTTGTTCGAAATTGGGCAGCTGTGAGTGATAGCGGTGGTAAACAGTGAAAAGGGTGGAAATCTGCGAGACGAGACTGAAGCACGTGGTGATCAGAATATCAGGGCTCTCGCAGGCCTTCTAATTGCTATTTACTCTC
This sequence comes from Caenorhabditis sp. 36 PRJEB53466, assembly GCA_946814055.1. Taxonomy (NCBI): domain Eukaryota; kingdom Metazoa; phylum Nematoda; class Chromadorea; order Rhabditida; family Rhabditidae; genus Caenorhabditis; species Caenorhabditis sp. 36 PRJEB53466. Next base: position 3,456,129 of record CAMPFS010000005.1, on the reverse strand, counting down.
GGAGTTGTTGTTGTTGCTATAGTTGGCATAGAGTAATGCTCTAGAATAAAACAGCGAAGCTCACATCAAGATTCATGGAAACAAGAAAGGAATAAAAGAACATTGGTCACTTTTATGGGTTGGAATCTGAGAAGTTTGATGATGATGGACACATCAAAAACATCGTTTCTCGAGCTCGAAACCTCACCAAAAAGGAGGAGGAAGATGTGTGTTGAAACGAACAAAAAAGTGAGTGAGCTTCTGGAGAAAAGACTTCTTTTTCGCCGTCTTTTCGTCGCCGAGCACACACACACACTACCATAATTCGATTGCGCCACGCTTTGATTTTCGAATTTCGGCTCACGCGAATTCGTTTATTCGGCTTGCATCGAGTTCTAGAAGGAGCACATTGAAAAATGTGGCCATCTGAAATATCGAAGAAGAAGACGGAGGAGGAGGAGTGGGAAGGAGAGAAAGAGGGAAATGTTAAAATCACACATCCATTAGAAGATTATATGTAGAGGGAGGAAACTCGAGAGGAAGGGTGCATTTATGAGCACTCGAAACGGACGGACAGAGTTTCATTCGGATCGGACGGCAATGACATGTAATTCCTATCAACTAACAAGTCGACAGGTGTTGCAAAGTGACAAGGCTCCGACGAAAACTGATATCCGAGGGGAGGCGCCCAGGTACAACCAGTTGGTATTCAATTTCAATCGACCGACGTTTTGATGCACTCCAGACCCCGCCTATTTCGGAATATTCAGGAGAGGCAGTCCATTTCCGTTCATTCTAGAAAGTGCATCACAGTTTCCGAAGGAGCAATCGAAAGGCTGTCAACTAACAAATTGCTCATCAGAACATGGTGTACACTTTATCAGTCTACAAGAAACTGAGATTTAATGTTTTAAATTAACGGTATTGAGATCTTATCAGCGTCTTTCAGTACAAAACGGCTTGTGACTCTCTTAAAAAGGGCCCAATGAAGCGTTAGATGTGGAGAATACACAAATAAATTTTCGGAATCATCTGAAATAGCCATTTTCCAAGAATGCTGACAAGAACTGTACAATTGGTCGTTTGAAGGAGTGAAAGAAAGACGGGCGGCAGGGGAGAGTCGCGCGTATTTTCGAAATTAAAGATGTCGGAAGTTATTGAATTAGTGCACGCTCCAAGTGGCTTATTAGTTAGGAAGGGCGGCTCGGAGCACGAAGTGAGAGAGAGAGAGAGAGAAAAACAAAGAGATTGAGAGGGCCAAGATGGATTGACTTCATAATTCTCTCGAGGTTTGAATATGAATTCCGACGATGAATGAATGCACGCGCGGCGGCACATTCTCGAACTTTTTGAGACGACGACGAGACACGCCTCTTTTTAGCTCCCGTGTCCGTTGGGAATCGACTAATAAAATGTTTGTCCTCGGGAAGGAAAACCAGAAAAAATGGATGGGAGGGGAGTGTGTGCACGAACGGTAGTTCATCTTGTGTGCTTCTAGAAGACGTCTGGAATTCTCTCTTTTCAGATGCACCCCTCAAAATCTTCAGTTTCCTTCGTCGGTCTGCGTCTCTGATCGGCAGAATTCGTCAAAGACGAAAATCAATCGGCGCAACCTGTTTGGACGGTGTCTCCCGTGTACGCGTACACAAAACTCTTCTTCACTTCAATTTCAGTACTCAAATGGATCACACCGTCCACGATCCTCCCTCGAGTGTGCTCAATGACAACTGCTCGGCCTCCTACATGACTCCCTACGCGACCGTCATCGCCATGTCCGGCCTTTATCTGCTCGCCATATTTTACTTTTGCAAAAGTGAGAAACAAATTTGGTATTTTTAAGCTAGTTCATTTTCAGAATCGAAAAAGATGTGCCAACCCATGTCTGACAGCATGTATCCCTATCAAAAACGATTGAAACAGTTGGAAAGAGGCAAGTGTTGTTGTCTTTTTTGTTCATTTTGAGCAGCAAGCGTGTTTCAGAGCTCAAAAACTATTTGATTGACGAGGAGAGCATCGAAGTGGACGATTATCACATCGGACAAACCGCCGACGGCTTCATTTTCCGGGGCGGAGTCTTCCCGAAGACGCGCAACCGATTCAATGCGAAAGTGACGACTGCGGTGAAGGTTTGTGGCCGGAAACACGTGCAGCCCTCAATCCAATTCAATTCAGATCAGCTTTCCGATTGTGACCAAGTCGATCAGTCTGCTCGAGGACGCACTTCGCCTTTCGAAACTTGACCATCCTAATTTGATTCGTCTTCTCGGCGTTTCGCAGCTCTCTTTTACGGGTGAGAAAGAGTGAAAGTGTGAAAAAGAGAGCGATGTTTGACAACTCAATTTCTATTGTAGTCTTCCGTCCGATGATAGCATTGGAGTGGCTGCCCGGTGGCACTCTCTCCGACTTTTTCGTCTACAAAGTCAGGGTGAGCACGAGATTCTAGTGGGGGGACGGATATTGTAGCGTTGTCTGCAGGAACGAGAGGACCACGAACGGAGTCCGATCCAATTGAAAGACATGCTTTCGATTCTCTACCAAATTTCGCAAGCTCTCAAGTACATTCACTGCAAACTGGATGAGTTTGGACAGGAACTGACGCACGGCAGAATATGCGCTCGGAACGTTCTCATTTCGGAGCCAGATCTCAAGAAGTGTGAGGTCAAGTTGGGAGACTTTGGGGAGCCGCCGATCGGAGCACAGTTCGTGACGCCGATTGTGAACTACATGCCCCCGGAAATCCTTTGCTGCGCGGAAAGAATCCCTCCGCACCGCCCGGAAAACGATGTCTGGATGTTCGGAGTGCTCATTTGGGAGTGCTTGACTCTCGGTGCGAAGCCACATTTTAGAAAGTCTGTGGAGGAGATCAAAAAGTGAGTTGCATTCGATTCCGATCACAGAAAGAAATCCGTTTCCAGAAGCTTCCGTCTGCCGGATCGTGGCCTTTCGTGCCCTCCGACCTGCCCGCTTGACGTGTAAGTGACTCAAGAAGCAGGTGGAAACTGGCTGCACATGTCCCATTTTCAGATGGACCCTGGTGACGGACTGTCTCGCGGATCCGCACATGCGTCCGCGCTTCTCCTCTTCCACCAACGCCTCCATCCCAACTCGTCTCTCCGAACTGCACCACATCGTCTCGCCGGCGCTCTTCCTCTACCCGATACCCAATCAATCCGTTTGCACGTGTGCAGAGCATAATTGCCATAGCATTCCACAGTATTGATAGTCTTCTTCTGTAGAATACGTGTATTTCTGTTCGATCTCTGATCCGGTCCATTCTTTTGCGTGTTTTCGGGTATTCACGATGAGCCGGAGGGCGCACATGAAATGGAAGAAAACGAAGGAGGAAGAGGAACCGAAATAGTAGCTCCCATAATAAACATATCAAGAATTTTCGGGTTTGTGTTTTATTTTTATTGAGAGGATTTGCAAGCACATGAATTAGTATACTTCAGAGGAACATCTATGGAACATCTGTTTTCAGGCCGAATTTTTGCGTAGTAGTCATTAGTTTTGAATCCAATCGGTGCTATCGTATTCCAAAGGACCTTGCCAGAAGTCCCTTCAACAGAACTCTTCCAGCTCTTCCTCTCCGTACCTTCCCGTTCCGTAATCAAAAAGTAGTTAGCCTGGGTGGCTGCCGCTTCTTCTTCTTCTTCTCCTTTTCCCCCTTCCCCTCCTTCTTCATCCACTTTTTTCTTTCCTCATAACACACAACCCGGCCGCTTATTCTTCTTATCCGACCTAATCCGGCATGCACGTCGTCTCATTCTCACCCCCGATATAGTCTCTTCTTTCTTCGTCCCGGAATATTCCGAAAATCCGCGGTGCTTTGAGAGCGATGAGCCCCACCCGATAATTTCCGTAAATTCATCTTGCGCGCCCTCCTCATCGTCTCCCCTTTCCTCCCCTTTTTTCTTCGTGTTCACTCAACCAACCGGGAGCACGTCTTCTGCTCCTTCTTCTGCTTCTTCTTCTTCTTCTTCTTCTTGTCCTTCATTTCGACGTCGACACACACACACACACACACACGATTCATAAATTTTTGATATCGAAATAATTCGAGAAAGCGAAGCTCACACAACATCCAATTTGTATTATTCCTTGCCGTGTCATCTCATTTCCCTTCTTCATCATCATCTTCTTCTTCCAGACCTTCTTCATCTTCTTCTTCCTCTTCAGGTTTAGTGAGCTCTGGCTTCTCGATTTGCGCCATTTCTTGTTTTCCCCGCTGAAATTATAGGGTCTGTAATGAGTGCGGGAAATATGGTTCCGCTCCACTTCGGTTCACTTTGTTGTTCTCGTCTCGTTCAGTACTAGCTGAAGAGTCTCGAACACTTTGGTTCGTCAGCGATGACGTGATTCCTTTAGAAATGGGTCTAATAACTCTTAATCCGTATATAACTTGGAAGTAGTTTCTGCTCGTTTTGTTTTATCTCTGGAACTCCAAACTTCCTGGTCTCGGCCGGAGTCCAAAGTCTACTCGGTTTGTCCTCCAATCACCGTAATTTGTACTAATCCCTCCCCTCTGTCACCTGACTCACGAACCCCTCATTACCCGCCGAGCATCAGAAACCCCTCGCCTAATTGCCGCCGCTGTAGGCGTCGATTTACAGCACGGCGGATCCCCCTCAGCAAAAAAAAAGTAAGTGGGAGCAGATCGGAATCTTTTCGGAATCTCTCCGAGTTTGGCCGTGATGCTCTTCGCGCGCGGGCAGCTTCTTTGGCCACTTTGCTCGGCTCTCCAGGCACACGCACAAACATACATTGCCTAAAAATTTACTTGCGTTTAGGGCCAATTAGAGACGAGTCGTCGTCGTCGGGGGGCTCACGGAGCCGAAGAAGGAGAAGAAGCGGCGGCAGCGGAGAAGACACGACGATGAGAGGAGCACGTACTTACATGCACACACATACACACCAAGGCCGACGACGAAGACGTGTGTCCCGAGCACGCACATACACCTGCACATTGTTTTTGGAAGAGAACCGCCTGTGTCCGCTGTTTCTGAAATTGTTTTTTTTTCGTTATTTCCTGTGATCTACCGGCTGGAGTCACGTCTTCTGAGGGCCGTACTTCACGGGCATTCAAGTGGATTTCTTGAAAAGTCTACGAGTTTTCCATCTGCAACACTCCTCGTGTTAGCTTTACAAGAGCATTCTGAGTCATTCTGAACATCTCCGATTCGCTGTTTACCTTCTCTCTGAAACCCTTTTTCTTCTTCTTCTTCTTCTTCTTGACCAGAGTTCGCCATTTACCAGATTGTACTTGTTTACGTACTCGTCCATAAATAATGAACCATAATGTATCGCACTGTGACGCCCGCGCGCAAGTAAAGTTCTGATACAATCGGTTTCCAGGAAACGAGGGAGCACATTCACATAAGAATGAGTTGCTGAACGCCGAAGACACAATGATGGCAGCCAACTCGATCGTCGTTCAAAAGCCGCCGAGCACGTTCTTGTGCTCCTTTTCCCTCTACGCCTCCACAATTATCATGGCTTTCCTGCAGACTGTGCTCACGGCGCTACTCGCGTAAGTTCAGCCTCTGCCTGAGATGCCTATATTTTACACTTTTTCAGAATCCTGTACCGAGTGAAGATCGAGGGGGACAGTGTCATTCTGCGTATTCTCTTCTGGATCCACGTATTCTGCTCGATTATCGCTCTTCTCTTCTCTGTCTTCTGCCTGGTCAAACGGAAAATTGGCTCCACTTACGAAGTGGTCCTGCACGGATACCTGCTTAGTGTGGTCAGTCCCTTTCCCGCCCCTTCCAGTCCCTTCATCCGGTCCGTTTCAGCTGATCAACGGTCTGACCGCTCTGTTCGGGTGCTCTACGTGCCGCTGTTCTTCCTGCAGACGTCGCACTCTCTGATGGAGGGTCTCGACTACTTCATCTGCTTCACGCTCTCCGGCGTCGTGCTCTTCTTGCAATGGGCCGTCAAACAAGTCACCGAACAAATGCTACCGGTTATGGAACACGACTTCAAAGTCTGAATCTCACTTCCCCTTTCAATTATTTCACATTTCCTGATCTGGTTCTCTTTTTTTGGTCGAAAAAATAAACTATGAACTCGGTGAAGTTGGAGTGTCACTTCAAAAAGCGATCATATTATGCAAATTCGTCTTCGCCGAGTTGACCTCTCAAATATTTGGCCATATTTGCCACCTTTTGCCTCCATTGTGCTCAAATCCATGTCATGAGCACTTGTTTCTTTTCTCTCTCGGTGGGCGCCACTTGTCTGTTTGTTTTCAATTTGCATCGACTCCTCCCGAGGCTTCCTCCCTTGTTTCTGCCGGTAACTGCCCCGTGCTCCACGAGGTACTCGACTCGCTTCCGGCATATCTCGCATTTTTGATCATCCGTCAATCGTACCGAGCCGCCGACATGCATCTCCTTCTGACGCTCTCCCTCTTTCTCGCTGATTCTCTCCAGACGACGTCCGCGTTTCCCAGCTCGCACATCGATTGGTGCCTCTATTTTCAACGACTTCACATTTATAAACCAGAGTGCAAATTCTATGATGACGTCGATTTTCACGTGGAACGAGAGATACGGGGTGAGTATTCTACTAACATTATGAGACTACAGTAATCTAGCAAAGCAGCGAGAAGTCTACCGACTACTAAACTTATGAGAATCTAATTTTCTAGCAAAACCCATCTCAAAATCGGCGGAATTTTCGGTGCTCGCCCTGCAAATGGCGCAATGCTCTGCCCATTACATGTACTGCACCGAAAACTACCAGTGCGGTCCCAATCATTTGGTCAGTTTCTCCCTTCCATTTCTCATCGTTCCCTTCGTTTTCAGCGGTGTATCGACATGCTCCGCTACCGTGAGTGCTGTGCTCCGACTCGTCGCGAGTGCCCACCGGTCAGCCACCTCAACTTCCGCTGTCTTGTTCCAGAACCTGTAAACTGGTGTGACGCCGATTCGGATTGTCACACGACTCCGCAAAGGAGGTGTTGCCCGACCGGCTGTAATTATAACATTTGTATTTAATTCTCACAGAGATCTTATTATTATAAGCTTGAAACAAATTAATGAATGTTATTAAACAATTTAAATCAGATCGTCATAACGAATGTGGGACTTTGATCACGCCGCGAACAGTCTTTTTCTGCGGACGATGAGCTGCGACGACGCCTGAAAGGACAAACTTTATCAAGAACTTGCTTTCGGCAGATACCTCTCTTTCCGTCTCCTTTCCTCTTTTGATTCAGATCTCCGCGAACGTTTTCTGCCGCTTCGGGAGCGGGACCGACGCCTTCTGTGCCTCTCGACACTGCTCCTCCGGCTTCCGCTTTCTCTCGATCTTCTCATCGCAGCTCTTCTCTCTTTCCGATTCATCGGTGTCCGGGAACGAGATCTAGTCCGAGACCTACTGTCTCGTCGGTGTTTGCTGTGTCGCTTCCGATGTTTGTCTCTGCTTCTGCTCCGTGTGACTCTTCTCAACGAGCTCCCAGAACTTAGACATCGACGTCTTCTGCTCGCACTGCTCCGACTCCTGATATACGTGGAACTAGAAGATCGAGAAGAGCTTCGTTCCATTCTCCGCCGAACAATCGGCACTTGCTCAGTTCTCGTTAGTCTTCCGAACAGTCTGCTTCCCCGTCTATTCCGGAACGGTGGGGTCACAGAGCGAGTACGAGCGCCGAACGAAACCGAATTGATAGGGATTGATCCATAATCATCCCTGAAGTGAGTAAACTGCGCAGGCGACGGTTCGATGCGTTCTGTTCCGTCGAGTCGTGGCGGGAATGCCCATTCCGGGAGAAGACCTCGAACCTCTGAAGTCAAGTAATACTCGACGTCTCTCGGCTCTCTTCCTTTCAAGATTCTGTAAAACACCTGTTTTGAGTTCAAATAGCTGTATGGCCTGGTTTGCTCACTGAAATCGCATCTTGGCTCGCGCCTTGTACATCAGATCAACGTGCTTCATGGCCTGCAGAAGATAGTCTCCATCCTCCCGAATCCGTTTTTCCACGTATTCTTTTTCGTCCCTTCAAACTCATAATTTCTCGTTTTTCCCTTCCGAATCCGTCTCACCGAAACTCTGGATCTTGCCACAATTCCTCTCGAACTCTGTCCAAAATCGTTCCCAGCAGATTCTTTCCCGTGTTGATCGCGCCCGAAACAGCCGTCTCGATGTCTTTGCCTGTGTTCTCACCCATATTTCCGTCGTCCTTTTCTTTCCATTCCCAATAATCACTCATTTTTCAGATTTCTCTGCAAATTTAACCCGATCAAATGGTTAAAAAGGAAAGAAAAGGGCGACGAGGGAAAGTAAGCGAAAACATGAGTACCTATTCCCCAAACGGTGTCGAACGGACTGCACTCGACGAGTCGGCTGCCGGTCGAGAGGAAAAGCGCGAATCGGAGGTGCCGGAGGGCGCGGAACTTGGCCGTGCATCCCGTGTACATCACCGACTCTTTGTGTTCGTTCCATCTGAAAACCCGCACTTTGCGACGTCTTCTTTACCTCGAACGTACACAGAATCACTCCAGCCTTTGAGTGCTCCTTTTGAGCACATCGTCTTCATTTCTCTCGGACTGACCGAATCCAGAACAGACTTCATCAACTGGCGATCCATCAGAAGAGAAGCCTTATTAAACCTGTAATCTATGTGGGTCTCTCCACGAATTCGTTTCCGTTTCCCTCACATGTAATACTGTTCTGTGCACGAAAATCTTTTCATTTCCGTTGAATTTATCGCTCCGTCGCAATCGAAATCCGCCGGATGGTGGTTGGAAAACGGACTGACCTTCCGGAAGAACAGAGTGAATTCTCCGTCCTCCCTCCGAATCCGCAACGTTCCCATCTGAATTTCAACTGCTTCTCACGCTCCATTATTGCGCTCGGTATATTACTGCTTCAACAACTGAAACTCATTTCGCTCTTTTTACGTATTCATTATTTATTCGGATTGAGGGCGAGTATAATAAATTTGACATTTTACGAATAATAAATTTGATTTGGCGGAGTGAAAAAGCGAAGGAGTACTCCGGGAACTGTGGACAGAGAAAGGACAGAGGAATAGCTACAGGAGAGTGGAAAGATGCATTTTTTTGGAATTTGCGAAAGAAAGGGTGAAATGGATAGATGTTTTGAAAAAAAAGCGTCCCAAGAGAAACAGAAAAGCAAAAAAAAAGTATTAATTAGATGTCATCAATGTCCAAGTCGTCCTCCTCCTCATTGTTGGCCTGCACAGCAGTTCCGTTCGTCGCCTTCGACTCCGTCGCAGCTTCCTTGGCTGCCTTCTCACGTTGCTGGCGCAGGAATTGACTCTCCTTCTGGTCGTCTCCGAACTGAAACAAAGCAAGTGAGTTCGGATTAACGAGATTAAGTTTCTTACCGCAATATCGTCATCCGATTCCTCGTCGGACTCTTCTTCCGCATTTTTCAACCATTCGAGGAACACTTTCGCGTTCTCGATAACTTTTTTTGCAAATGACTTGGAAACGTACTTGCTTGACGGCTTCTCTCCCCAGGTCAGAATCGCTTCTTCTTCGCAGATATCGGCTTCGTACAAAGCCTTGATGATATGCGCAGATTTGGCAAGGAGAGTGCTTTCATGCTTGTTCACAACCTGTTCGATTCCTCCAAGCATGTAGCGCTGAGCCTTCTTGTCGTTCAGAGTGAAGCGGAGCAAGAGCTTGCGTTGTTTGGGGATCTGTTGCTCAGTGAGAATATTCTCATCGAACAGAACATTGGCGAGAAGAAGCGAAGCCTTCTGCTTCAGCTCCAGTCTCTCCGCTTCATCACGCAAAGCATTCAAGTCCTTGGTCTCGGTGATACGTCCTGAATTTTTTTTGAAATTTGAGTTGAAAGAAAGGGTGGTTTAATTACCTTCATCCTTGGCCTTCACAAAGAAGGTGTGAAGCATGTCGAGACGCTGCTCCTCGCTCTTCTCGAGGTCCTTGTCCAGAACGAGCTTGCCCATTCCCGCCGACAGCATGCCATTCGGCTCGATTGGTTCCGGTTCCCAGTCGTCGTCTTCGTCATCATTCGAACTACCCTTGTCGCCGTTTTGGATTAGCTCTGCCGCTACTGCGGCGGCTGCGTCAGCGCCCGATACCTTCTTTCCGTTTTTCTGTTCTGCTTTCGCTGAAAACAATGGATTTGCATGTTGATTATGTGTGGTCATGTGAGTATATTATATGCAAATCAGCCTTAAAATATTTCCCCTATTTCTGATAGTTCACTAACAAAAGTCGACATCGATTTTCGGCGGGTTCTTCATGATGTACGTCGCCAGCTTGTGCTTGTTGTCGATATCGAACGAGCCTCCGCAAGCTTTGCATTTGCTCTTGATGCCGGTTTTGCGAACAAACTGAAATCAGAAACGAGTTATTTAGCTGAAATAACGTCTTCTGTTCCTCACCAGTTGAGTTTCCGGATTCTCACAGGACTTGCACAGAACAAACTTCTTGATGAATCCGTCTAGAATATCCTGAAGCTTATTGGCATCGTGTTCTCCATTGACAATGTAGCGCTCGTTTTTGGCGTCAAAGTTTGTTTGAGCGCCGAGCTCACATCCAAAGTACTTGGTGGGGTCTGAAAAACAAAGCATTTCATTGCTTTCCATCGGGCCTACGATGAGGTGCCCTGTAAACATACACATTGGCGGGCGCTCGAGAGCCTTCGCAATCTCCGACATGTTTGAGATGACCGTCTTGATTCCGTTGCCCTTTCCTTCGACTTTGGCCGAAAGCTTTGGCATTTTGTAGCGGTAAAATGGGTCAGCGACCGAACGATTCACGTTGAGAGCCATGGCGAATGCTTTTGTTTAGACCGTCTTCTGAAAATCGCTACCATCCACTGTGAGCATTAGGACTTCCCGTAGGCCGACACTTACAAGAAGTAAATATCACGAGTCCGGTTGATATGTGGATTTGGAGAATTGCATACACTGTTGTAAACGATCTTGGCTTGGCTGGCGTCGAGAGATGACGACGCTATCGATTCGCAAATCTTCAGTTTCTTTCTCTTTCTGGACAACCTCCCTGAAAATATGATGGTGATTGATACTCTTGACAAACCGATTATGTGCCCCCACTATCTATCTCTCCCCTTCATAGGTGGGGTTTATGGGCAGCCAAAAAACCCGCGATGACAGGCGTAAGAACGAACATACAAATTATGAGAGCGCGAATGCAATGTTCGACGTGGAACTTTGATAATCGCATGAATTTTCACAGGTTCCGAGAGACTCGTTTAGTGAAATCCCTTTTTCCAAAAGTGATTTTTATAGTTGAACTGTGTTCATTTTTATTGCGCATGTTCAGTGCGGAAAAATGATCCTGTTGGACGCTTTATTCAATCGTTTATTGACACTTCGCGCGTTCTGCAGATTTACGAACTTTTTGCTTCGATTTGTCACCAACGCCACGTCGTGATCTAGTCAGCTGGCCATCGCACATGATAAGCGGAGAATAGATTCTGGTCATGTCCTTTTTCCGCACCGAAGCAGCGCTTAATCACCGGAACGACATTTCAATGTTGTGCTCGTTCTGACAATCGAACATCCCAATGTTGAAGGAGTGGAACAAATCGTTGGCGCAAACTAGTTTCGCCCAGTACGATTCACTTTGCAAAAACAACTATTTGTTTATAGCTGCAGGGTTCACTTTAGTATAACCACCAAGAGCGGATTGGAGAAGTTGACCCAAAACAGACCTCCAGGATTCGTCCGAACAGGCACACACGGAGATTTAACTAATGATCACTTTTTTCAAAAATTTCACCCACCCCGTTCTCCATAGCAACGTTGCAAAAGAGCACGAGGCTACGAGGATGCCACGTGTTGAGCTTACCTTCCTGAGGGTTGTCGATCATATAAGTGCAAATTGGCGCGAGTTTGTGTGGGCACAAGAACATGCACAACTGGATCTCCCAGTTATCTGATGTGGTAAACCAAGTGTAAGAAGTGGGCTTCTGCAATAATGAGTTTTATAGTCAGGTTTTGAGCTATGACGAGAAGTTACGAAATACTTGACGAAATGAAGGAAAATTGGGGCGGAATTGATGTGTGTCTATGCGTCGATGCCCGAAGGGGCTTGCTGGACTGGCTGTGAGCGGCCAGAGGCGCGGTTTCTCTAGTGTTCTCTAAACCATCTGCGTCTCGCTCGCCCGGCATTGTCAATCGCAATGTCGACTACCTCATCCCGCTACACGTTATCTCCTCCCGTTTTCACCGGTTTGCGCACTATTTCTTCGCTTGTCTTTGTCGTCTCTGCTGTGATGTCATGGAGAAGAGAGTCATAGACAGCAGCCACGTAACTTTCAATATTTTCGTTGTGTTGAACACTGCACAAAAACGGAGAGAAAGAGAAAGGGTGCTCGATAAGAATTATCATCTTTTATGTATACACTGTACTGGATGGAAATTGCAAGTCAGTACAAACAGAATGACAGATTAGAACTGAACAGCGAGAAAAGCAAAAACTGACAATTCCCCCCGACTAAACGGAAATGATTTTTGCTAGGTGGAAAATAAAAGGGGCGACGTGGAAATGAATCATACACACGAAATGAGGTCAAGAAACAGTGTCATTCAAACCAAAGAGCGTTTAATGCAAAATATCGATAACTTTTTGCTTGTTTCTTGAAAAATGCGGGTAGAAGGTATATGATTTTTGACTGATTTTGTTCGTCAATAGCGAAAAAGTCGGTACTAAAGCTAAATGATCAGAATTGGCCTAATTTTCATTTAAAAAAAACCTCGACAAACCTTTATAGACCACGAACAGTTGAGAATGAGCAAGAATTGCCTTTGAATAGTCCAAAAAACCGCGAAAACGCAAGATTGCTGAGTCGCGGACGCTCTCGTCTCGAGACCCGCTCGGCAAATAAATGCGTGCGCCTTTAAACAACTGATGTATGCTGCATTGATCCAATGCATTTACGACGACATACAAGGAAGGAAAACAAAACATATGTGCTGGGAACTTGGTGACGAATTTTTTTTTCATTTTATTGAAAGAAAAATGGTAAAGAATAGGCAAAAAGTGGAAAGAAAACGTCGAAAGGGATGGAATCGTTTCGAGACCTGATTTGAAATCGGTTTGTGTGCCTTTAAAGTACGATGAAATTTGGCCCGAAATGTTAATCGAAATTTTTCTTCACAAAATTTTGCAGATGCAACAGTACGCTGCGCTTTTTATACTTTTTGACACTAAAAAGGGGAGGGACGGCTTTTTGCAAAAATTATTGCTTGCTGCGATTTTTGTTAGCAACCGCGCTAAGTTATCAAAATTTCGTGTTCAGGAGCCATGCACCCTCGGTTCGGCGTTAACAACAATTATCCGATCAACATCATTCTTATGCAGCCGACAACAAGTCATGAGACGTTTCTACAAGGATCCGATTACGTAAAATTAGGCCCGAAAAATGGAAATCAACGCGTTTCCGTTTGCAGGTGGATTTCGAAGCGCCGAGCAAGTTACGAAACTGGCCGATCGCTGTCGATGACAAAGTATTTTTTGTCGATCAAGCGATATTCTCAAGAAATTCCGATTACTTCCGCACTATGATGGAGAACAAGTCTTTCCTCGAGGGCGCCATTGGTCTTTTGAGAATACACGACGAAACACCAGACGACATTCATACACTTATCACCGTCATTTCTCCCAATTGCCTCGGTCTTTACCCGGACGCCATTGATGGTTTGTATGGACTGTTCATGGAGATTATCATGTTTTTCAGAGGAGAATGTGTGCACGGTACTCAGGTTATGCGATAAGTTTTTGATGGCGAATTTGAAGCAGAACTGCATTGACTTTCTTCAAGATTACCGGTTATACTGAAAATCAACAAAGGCCAGATCATAATTTCCCTTTCAGGCCGCAATCGAAGTCTGTGTGCGATGTGTTCTCGCTCTTCTACAAACTTTGTTTCTCCCTGAATGCCGAATACGATCACGATGAGATTCTGGAGAGTTTGGCAGTTCAGGCTGTAATAATTGTCGGTTATTTCGTGATCATCTTCATTTTCCAGATGTTCGTATGTCTCGATGAGCTTGTTACTCCTTCGAAAATTCTCGAATTTTCCAATCTTCTCACACGTTTGCAAACGGAAAAGGGTCTCAAAGATCGAAAAAATGTGAAGAGAGTCGCTGACGCAGTTCATCCCGGGTATCGAAAACACGACGAGATTATCACGAACAAATATGTTTTTGCTTCCAGCGGCGCACTCTTCAGACACCGAATCTCGTTCAACGAAGAAGTACAGGGTCTCGGGTGCCACCAGTGCTCGATGCGGCCGCCCGCCCGACAGTCGCGCTCTAAAAACAGTAGGGCAACTGGCGGAAGTGCTCTGTGAGCTGTGATTTTTCAGGAAAGCCATTCATCCTCTCGCTATGCAGATCCTGCGGTCGGGAAGTGTGCGTGCAGTGCCGACGGAAACTGTGCCGACGACTCTTCGAGGAGTGGATCAACGAACTCCGGTCCTAAAGCCAAAACGTTTATGTAGTAGTTTATATATCTTCCCTATGTATTTACCATTTTGTACTATTTCCATGAGCTATATAATATTGACTAATAACTTACATTTCCCCGGTGATCTCTCCCTTTTCCCAACTTCTGCCTATCCACCCTATCGACCTCTTCTATTGTATCGAACAAACATGGATTGAGACCGACCGAACTGACGACCCTCCGGCCGCGAGCGAGCGAAACGAGAAGGAGAGAGTGAGCGTTTTGGTGAGCGAATGAGCGACTGGCCGGGCAGTCAGCTGAGTGCCCGCCTCGACGCTCACGTTCAATTTCTCGTGTACTCCTCGCCCGTGACCCGTCTCGTCCCGATGTCTTCAGTTCTCGGTGTATTACTCCAATCCAATCTTCTAATCTCAACCCGATTTCCTTATTCACATTTTTCAACCCTATTTCTAAGCATTAGCTAAAAGCAAAGATGAAAGTGCGGCAGTCACTCCTTAATAAACTACCCTATTTCTCTTTGTCGAAGCCCGATCCATTCCCCTTCACTATCATTGACTTCCGGGAACGAATCAAAGATCTGCTATTGCGTGTCCAAACATTCTCCCCCATTCTCCCTCTGCCGCAACAGCAGCGGCAGGCATGTGTGTGTGTGTGTGAGCGAGGCGAGGCGTCTTTCGATAGGCAAAAGTAGAAAAAGGGCCCGGATGACGTCTTCTGCGGTGGTGGTGCTCCTGATCTCCGTGGTCCGAAAGGGAAAAAGTGGATACGGGTCGAGTCTACCTGGCCGTCGTAAACAACTGAGAAAGGATGAAATAAATATTTGTTCTGTGAATTTTTTCGTACCCGGTATGAGCATCGCCGACGCGAAGAGCCAATTCTGACTTGAAAGACCTCTTTTATTGGCCATTCAGGTTCAGTTGGAAGTGGCTCAAAGTGCAAGAAAATGGGAGTGCGTGGGCAGTGCATTACAAATGCTTTTGATCCCTTTGTGCTGAAACAGTGGTCCGCGCATTCGTGCCCCATTTCACTCGACTCTCCTCTTTCTCCCGTTTTCGTTCTTTCGCCTCCCTCCCTATCCTCCTCTCTTTTCGCCTCCTTCCAATACTATTTGTTGGCCACGGGGGTAAAAATGAGCGTCTTCTTCTCCTTCTTCTTCTTCTTATTTTTTTCTCTTCTTCTTCGTCGACCGCGTTTGCATGCCATTCCCCTAAACGTCCGTTTGCAGGTAATTGGTGGATCGACGACTTCTCTCGACGCCGTCCGAAACGACGAAGACCAGCACAAGACCGGCGGTCCCCTTCAGTTCCATCCCACGTCGAGAAGAAGACCACGTCGAAGCAGCGATCAAAGTGACAGTGCCCCTCGCCGAATCTCTTCAAACCTTTCTTCTACGGGTACGTCAATCGATTCGATTCGATTCGCGATAGGATGCGATGCAACCGCGCTCTATTGTTGCTTAAAGACCCGTGACGTCACGTCACGTCACGTCAGTTCAGTAGAACGCGGAACGGAAACGTCGTAAAACATTGATGAATATGAGGAGAATGAAATTAGAGACAAAACAAGACATCGAATCGCTTTTATATTACACACCGACAGGAACAAACGTGCCTGTTGTTGCAGGTATTGCAAACCTCTCGTGCTCTATTCCTCAGGACATTCGGCCTTCCTTTCTCGAGATATCTCTCCTTTCTTTTGTAAGTCTTTCCGCTCTTCCGTCTCTCTCTCTCTCTTTCTCTCTCTCTCTCTCTCTCTCTCTCTACCTCTATCTCTGTCTCTGTCTCTCGGACGCAGTTGACTGTGACGTGGCAAGAAAGATCACCGTCCAATCAGCACTCGCGAATCATTACGATTGTTTTTCACTCTTGACCAGTGAGAAGAAGAAAAAGAAGAACTTGTTTGTCATCTGGCAGCCAACACTTTGCGCTCTCCAAGCGATAACATTTTCGAAGCAAGCTTTAGACACATGTCAATGGAATAATATTTAGGCGGATTGACTTGAGAATGTCGTCGAACGGATACGGAAGCAGCCACGGCGAGCACGTGAGATCCGCCTCGCACGCCGGTTCCTGGTACAATAGTAATCCGAGAGACCTCGACAGACAACTCACTAAGTGGCTCGACAATGCCGGAGACCGCATCGGAACCGCCAGAGCACTTATTTCTCCGTGAGCATCATCGCGGCCCGGTCTGTAGAGATTTAGCATGTTTTCAGACATGCTGGCTATTCGTATTGCGGAGAGACTGCCGCCTACGCATTCAAGCAAATCGTGCCGCATACTGTGTAAGTTACATCGACATTTGATCTCGAACTTATGTGTCATCTTTCAGTGAGCGCATCTTCATTCTCGGTCCGTCGCACGTCGTCGCATTGAATGGATGTGCCATCACTACGTGCAGCAAGTACCACACTCCACTTGGAGATCTCACTGTCGATCACAAAAGTGAGTCTCAATTTTCAGTCTGAACACATGTCATCTGATACTTTTCAGTTAACGAAGAGCTCCGTGCCACTCGTCACTTCGACCTCATGGATCGTCACGACGAAGAGGCGGAGCACAGCATCGAGATGCAGCTGCCGTTTCTCGTGAAAGTGATGGGAAACCGTCGCTACACTATCGTGCCGGTCCTTGTTGGTTCGTTGCCCGGATCCCGCCAACAAACATACGGAAACGTCTTCGCCCATTACATGGAGGATCCGAAGAATCTGTTCGTCATCTCATCCGACTTCTGCCATTGGGGCGATCGCTTCAGCTTCTCGCCGTACGATCGCCACAGCAATGTGCCGATTTATGAACAAATTACGAGCATGGATCGACAAGTGAGTGAACGAAAAGGTGAATGGCCGAGAAGATAATCTTTTCTTGCAGGGAATGAATGCTATAGAGACCCTCAATCCGACGATCTTCAATGATTACCTCAAGAAGACACAGAACACGATCTGTGGACGAAATCCGATCTCGATAATGCTGCAGGCAGCAGAGCACTTCCGTCTCACCAACAACCACACCCACGAGTTCCAGTTCCTCCATTACACCCAATCCAACAAGGTATCCTTTTCTGGTCCTCGGTCACTTCAACCTCTCTTTTCCAGGCCCGTTCTCCAGGCGACTCCTCCGTCTCCTACGCAGCCGGAGTTCTTTTCGTCCATCCGAATAACTGAAATCCCCCGACTCTCGGTCCGCTTATTATTATGTGTAAATTGAATTCGATTATAGGCGTTTTTGTATTCCAGCTCGATCCGCGAGAGCCTTCCCTAACATTTTCTAAACTGTAAATATTTCTCTTTCTTTCTGTCCTCTTTCAGACTAAGCCCATTCCCCCTCTTGCTGCTACTAAATCCTACCTTTAAACAATCAAAACGCTATCGTTTTCTATGATTTTCTTCTTTTCAATTGTGTGATCAATAAACAATTTTGAACACACGACGTTTATTTTTATAAAAAGTACTATCTCTTTATGGGTCCGTACACGATGTACGTCGGTTTCGTTCCGTTCACGCTCTCCAGCTCCTTGTCGGCGGCTCCCGAGAAGAACGAGCTCGCATCGACAATATTGACTTCCTGCTCGGCGAGCGGAGTCGCGTACGCCATTATGAACTTTCCGTCGATCTCGATTTTGCAGTTCAGGTCGCCCGCAAAGTTGATCTTCGCCACAAAATCGGCATGCGCAGCCACTGATTCGAACGTCGTTCCGAACTTTTCCTCGGCTTTCTGTAATGGCGAAAAGGTATGAATCGTTTGGATCTTAAGACTAACCGCTTGCACAGCTGTCGCCATTTTCTGCACATTACATGCCGAGAATCCTTCTGACTTTGCTTCAAGATACGCTTCTTCCATAGTCTTCTCGAGTGTCACGTTGCAGCAAAGGAATCCGGAAGGGTTCGTGAAGCATTTGGGACCGGGCGGAGGCGGCGGCGGAGGGGGAATGACGACTGGAACGGGAACGAAGAACCCGTTGTTGCCGGCACCTCCGAGACCGCCATTCAGGAAGAAGGAGAGCGGAGAGAAGCCGTTTTTCTGGAAGGGAAACCAACGAGGTTAAAATATTTTCGATATAATGTGTTACCCCTCCAAGCAAACTCTGATAGAACTGTCCTCCGCCGAGAGCCGTGTAAGTGTGTCCCCTCTGTGCTTGCTGCTGATCTGTGCTCAATCCTGTGAATCGGTTGTTCAGGTTTTGAGCAATTCCTCCGATACTAAAAAAGAAACATAATCAGTGATCAGGAGGTATCATCCGACTTCTCTTTCTTCAATCCCACCGTTGCGGCAGTAGTTGCAGGACCCGGGGATATTGTCGTCACTTCCTGAACTCCTGGAGATTCAACTATTGTAACCGGAGGGATTGTCGGAGCAGGAGTAGAAGGAGGAGGATTAGGAGGAGGGACAGACTGATAAGAGTCTGAAGCGGTTCCTTCCGAAGAAGGAGAAGGTTGAGGAACGACATAAGTTGAGACTGGCGGAGGAGGCTGTGGAGCACCTTGCGTCGCTTTCTTGTAGTCGATGTAGCTCATTCCATGGCTCTCCGAAGTGTGGGCATTTTCACCTGAAGGTCAGAAAAGATTGAGAATAAGAGAAGAGCAGTGTATACCTGAAATTGGAGGATGATGCTCTCCAGCTATGTATCGTGGTGGTGCTTGGAGAATCTTTTCAGATGGAGGAGAGAACTGAACAGAATACTTTCACTGGGAGATATTCGCGATACCTACCGTAGCGGGAACATACGAATCTCTCTGGAAGTTGCTGGCTGCGTCGGCCGGGAAAGTGTATCCACTGGGAAGACGAACGAACTTTTGTTTGCGCCGGCTTCTCTGAGCCGGATAGCTCGAGATGAGCATAAAAATTAAGATGACTCGGAGGAATAAAGAACTCATTGGAAAGGTGAAATCTGGAATGGCAACAGTCGAAATGACAATAATTAGGACCTGTGTTCACACTTGGATGCATTTCAAGTGGCGTGTTTTTCGTGTCAAAAGGGAAGATTTATGGGATAACTGGAACGAGAGTGAATAATAATAAACATGCAGGTAATGCGAACAGTCATTACGTAATTCGCCGAAAAGTGATCAGACAGATTTCGCAATTCCGAGGAATAAAAACTAGAATATGTGGAAATTGTGAGAAGATTTTCCAGTTACTGCACATTCGCTACAACTTCATTCGTTCTTCTTTGGTCCCAAATCGATTGGATTTGTTCGGAAGTCAATAACGGCTTCTTGCGTCAGGCGCCATTTGGACACGTGTGGAGAATTTTCGCGATAAAAGTCAACCACAAAGAGTAAATTTATTGCATAGCTTAACGTGACAGTGTTTTAGAAGACAGAAAACGGAAATAAGTTAATGGAAAAGAATGAGAGAGATCTCGCGATTCGGAGAAATTATGACTCGGAGTTTCGGGTTCAGAACTTGAGGTGTCCGGCGCAAGTGCGGCAGCAGAACGTGCCGTATCGCTTCTTTCCGCACAGTCCGTTCTTGACGACGAGGTCGCAGGTGCTGGCGGTTCCCGAATCGACACAGGTGGACGGGAGATGGGATCCGGACGGAGTGGCACGAGGAGTGTGCTTCGGAGTGGTTGCGATGGTAGTTGGAGCAGGAGTGGGCTTCGTGCCCATTGAGAAGTTGGGAGCAGGAGTGAGCAGTGGACGGGGCGTGGTTCTGGTGCCATTCAGTCTCTTGATCATCACCTCGACGCCTTCGCTCATACGGGATTCTTGCCCGGCCACACAGGAATAGACTCCAGAATCGATCGTGTGAGCGTCCTCGATCTCCAGCGTGTCGTCATTCTCTTCGGTGATTCTCGAGCCGAACTGAAGAAGTCCTCCGTTCTTGTACCACGTGATTGGTATTATTCCGTAACTGTTGCAGCGAATTCGGAACTGAAAAGGAAAGTTGAATGCGTTTGTGAAGTTGGGGCAACTTACAGTCATCCCAACAAAGATCGGCGCCTTGTCGACGATGTAAATGACCGGAGTGGTCGCAGACGAGAGCTGAGCCACCTGCGGCTCTCCCGCTTCCACTTTCACGCTCGAACACAGTCTGTAGCAGTCGAGCTCCGTGTCGAACTTGTTGCCGTTTCCCTCGCATCCTCCGTAGTAGAACACCTGACAAGACTGCGTCACCGGGTCGTAGAAGTACTTCTGAACGTCCAGTCTGCACGGCCCCGTTTCGAATGGCAGCGTGCACACTTCCGCTTTGCTTTGGACGATTCCTCCGGCTCTGCAGCTTTGCTGGCACTGTTCCTTGCTCACAAACCGGTTCTGATTGCCCCTGCAGCCTCCGTACGTGAACGGTTTGCAGTCGAGATCGTTCGAGTCAAAGTACCACATGGAGATAGAGTCGATGCACGGCCCGGTCGATCGTTCCCAAGTGCAGAAGTCCGTGGTGTTGGACCACGAGGTCTCGGCACGACACAGAGATTCACAGTCTTCTTTTGAGGAGAACGAGTTTCCGTTTCCACCACATCCGGTCCACATGAACATTTTGCATTGGGAGGAAGCTGTGTCGTAGTGCCATCTGGAATGATTGGAAACATTGAAACTTTGAAGGCAAAGGGTACAAGGACAAATATTTAGTGAGTGAGCGAGAGAGCGAGGGAAAACGAGGCGGGAATGGTTTGTGAACAAGAAGGCGAAACGAGGAGTTATCATCGAAATGTTCACATTCCAGCCTGCAGCGGTAGCTTTCAAAGTCTATGAAAACTGTACGTCTATGAGACTATGACTCAATGTTTTTCCCGCCTAATATATGCGCATTTCAACGCTCTCTTCCCACTCAAAACCTGGCTTTCAAACGCACCTCGGAATGGCGAGCTGGCAGTCTCCGTGCTCCACCGGCTTCTCGCACACCGCCACATTCCGCCACTTGCCGCATGCTCGTTCGCATGTTTCCTGCAAAAAGATCCGATTTCAACTTTACTCCCTCGCCTCGCCATGTTTGTCCCGCTCCCTTTTTGGTAATAAATTCTCTTTTTCCTGCCTTTTCGACGAGAGATTATCGTGAATGAGGAGTGTGGGAGAGCAATCGCAAAAGCTGAATAAACGGAGAGAAATGTGAGGGACACTCGCAATCGTTTTCCACTTTCCAATTGCCAATCACCAAACCAAAACCAACTTCGTTCCCACATAAATCAATTTTCGTGTTCAGTTTCTCCCGGGAGCTCTTTTTCCCCTATTTCCGTCTCTTTGACACTCACTAGACAAACACGCGCACTTTCCGTTTGTCTTCTCTTTTTCTTTTCTTAGTTACTTTTGCTCGGTGCCAATCCAACTAGTACATACAGACATATCGATTTGCCACTTATTTCAGAGCATGATTCATCGGCTTCTCCCCCTTTTGTCCCTTGTTTTCGTCGTCGCCTCGGCGGCTAACATGACATGGTCGGAGAAGCAAGATTACTGTAGATTGGGAACGAACGACTTGCGAACTTGCGAAACTTGCGTTGGCAAAGGATCGGTGAGCACAACTGATTTAGAGTCTCATCTGAAGATTACACGTTTCAGGACTGTTTCTGGTGCGGAGGCAAGAAGAAAGAGTGCCTGCCGTTCGACTGGTACTACCCGGACTGTAACATAAAACACGTCAAGTACAACGTGTGCTGGGTCAGTACCTCGGCCGCCGCCGTCGTCATCGCCATCGCCGCCGGCATAATCGCCGTCATTCTGATTGCCTGCTTTTGTTATTGTTGTTGCAAGTGTAAAGAGTACAACAGAATTCACAAGAAGGCGAAGGCGCAGAAAATGGAATGAGCAGAGGATGACCGCTGAACGAGAGATGGAAATGCGGCAGAGCGAACGATCCGATCAGAGGAAGGCCGAGCTGGACGCCTACCGAATGAAGTACAATATTCCCGCCAAGACTGACGGAAAAGTGTGAACGTTCGGAGAAAACGAAACTATATTGTGCGTCCGGGTATACTATTGTCTATCTAGCCTGTCTGTTTTCAGTAGCCAAATGAATCTTTCGAACCGTGTGATGTTTACTTTCAATGAAAAACGCGAGTTAGTCAGCGCAAGGTACACACCAAACTGAGGTGGATCTCCGCATATATAGCGGCAAGGAAGCTCTCATTTCCAGATGAGTCACTTCCGATTCCCTCTCTTTCTTCATCTTTCATCCGACGTCCGACAGTTGAAGAAACCTGTTCTTTGTTTAGCCAACTGCCTTCTCTCTCCTCTTCTCTCACCTCTTCACGAGGTCGTTTCCAAATAAAAGGAGTCCTGAGACAGACACATCTTTACTTTCAGACGATGACGTCCGTTTCCCTTCTCTCTTTTTCGGCTCTCTTTGTGCTCTTTGCCGGCTCCGAGGCGGTTTTCACGCAGTCCGCAG
Source organism: Caenorhabditis sp. 36 PRJEB53466 (assembly GCA_946814055.1). Lineage (NCBI taxonomy): Eukaryota > Metazoa > Nematoda > Chromadorea > Rhabditida > Rhabditidae > Caenorhabditis > Caenorhabditis sp. 36 PRJEB53466. Next base: position 3,433,388 of record CAMPFS010000005.1, on the reverse strand, counting down.
GAGTCAAAGGAGTCCTTATGTGTGGTGACAAGCCGCTGGCCAACACGAAAGTCAAGCTCTACGACGATGATACTGGTTGGTTCAACATTATCTTATTGGGACTAATTCAATGTTTCAGGACCGGATCTTGATGATCTTCTCGCCGAGGGAACAACCGACTCTCTTGGACAGTTCCTTCTTTCCGGACACACTTCCGAAGTGATGACGATCGACCCGAAGATCAACATCTACCACGACTGCGACGACGGAATCAGCCCTTGCCAACGAAAGGTCACTTTCAACATTCCAAAATCGTTTGTCTCTTCCGGCGAGAACCCGAAGACCTACTTCAACATCGGAACGATCAACATGCAAATCGTATTCGAGTCGGAATCCCGTGACTGTCTTCATAGAAAGTAAACGCTTTCTGATGCTCAATCTGATCTCTTCTAATCGGATACGTCATACCTTCCTCCATTACCTTTTCTCTTTCTCTTTCTCTCTCTTCTCACAATGAACAGTTTCTCTCTGTGTACGTCTTCTCCTTCTTCTACACTCTTGATCAATCGACCCGTCTTGTTGATTACTGATACGTATCGATGGCAGGGAGAATGTACTGCTTACGGCTGTTATCATCTCTACTACTACTACTTCTATTTTTATCAACTGCTGCAACCAATGATCTCGACGAGAGAATACTAGGCGACGTGCATCGCATTCTTCAGAAACGGAGTATTCTCGACAACGTTGCATTGGACGATCCGAAGGCGGAATGTAGGAATGGAGGAATCTTTGCGGGAGGAATATGCCATTGCATAAAAGGACAGACTGGACCGAACTGTGAGCATTTTGAGTGCGGTGAGTCAAGAGAAAAAAGGTTAGAAAACTTGACTTTCTGTTCAGTACACGGCCTCTCTGTCGGATTCCGATTCGATCCGGAGAGTCTTCTTTTCAATGAACCGTGCATTTGTGAGAAAGGATGGAAAGGAGAGCTCTGTGACTTCCAGCCGGCCGAAAAAGTTGGTTTTCCTCTTCTCAACAATGCAAAGAATGGATGATGTTCTAGTGTGGAAATAAAGGATCTTGGAAGAAGGACCATTGTGAATGCGTCGGTAATTACTTCGGAAGTGAGTGTCAGTACACGAGCAGGTGTGTCGAAGGATTCTCGAGGAACGGACGGTGCATTTGCAATGACGGGTTCGAAGGCGACTGCTGCGACAAGATCGTGTGCGTCTATGGAACACCAGGTGACTATAATCTATACAATTCCTCTCAAAATCACTAGATCTCAACTTCTAGACTTCAAAAACCGAACTCTATCGTGTCATTGTCCTGAAAAGTACACAGGCCGTCGTTGCGAAAAGTGCAAACGACAGGGTCCCCTTCTGGAACCGTTTCCCGATTGCGGATTGGATCCGAGCCGGAAGAGACACATTGAGAAGGCGACGATGCTCCGAGCGAAAGTGAAAGCAGAGGTATATCATAGACTCCGAATAACATATCGCTTTTCGTGCTTTCAAGATTCGGAACCGTTTGCGGATCATTGCCTTGTGCGTGGCGGCGCTCTCGCTGGTTGCCATTGTTGTGTGTTTGGGAAGAGTCATGCATAAGAAATCGAGAGATGCGGTGAGCATCGGTCAACGAATGGTGACTGATGGAACTAATTTCAGAGAGAGCTTCGATTTAAGGAGAACACGGCGGAACGACATCGCCTCCTCACCAACCAAGTGCGCCTACAGAAATTGTGAGAAATTGTTTCGCAATTGTACAAATGTCCTGTTTCAGCGAGGAAACAGTTGCTCAAGAGAGTTCTCAGCTTCAAGAGGCCGAAAGGCTAGAAGAGAGAGGAAGAAGGAAGAGTGAACCCGCCGTCCTCAAAGTGACAGTTAAGAAGCCGGAGAAGATCAAGTTGAAAACGAGAGGGCCCGTCCGGAGAAAGGATACAAAGTAGGAAAAACTAACCTGGCTGGTGAAGTGGTTCGCGTTGGCGTTGCAGCCAGAATACATGAATGAGACGCATTCCGACTTCTCCGAATTGTACCTGAACTTGTTAGTCTTTCATAAATAAAATGTTCCGATCCTACCTCCATCTGAGAATGTTGCCATAGCAAGTTCCTCTTTGTTCCGCGAGCATACACAGTTCTGGCAGAGCCTGGGTGTCTACCACGATGTAAGCGTTCTCCTCCTCGAGTGTTTCCACTTCAGGATCATGATAGCCATCATGAGAGTCCATTCGAGGATCCGTCAGTCTGACCTCTTCCAAAGATTTGGAAGCTTCTGACACACTCTCCACCTTCTCTTCAATCTTGGCGACGCACGAAGTTTCGCACTTCTCTCTGACCTCGAAACGATTCGTGTTTCCAGCACATCCTCCGTAGTAGAACTGACGGCAAGTGTTCGATTGAGCCGAATAGTGCCAGACAAGACGGTAGTCACTGAAATACACTCCCATGCTTCGGATGCTCTTTCAGATGGGCTCTTACGCGCAAGTGCCTGGATCCGGAACGGCGTAGCAGTCAACGCGTTCTTGTTCGGTCGGAGCACGGTGATGACGGGCAGAGACAGACCGAGGGAACGGAGCGTCGCGGCGCACGCTGTGTTCGAACGATTGCCTGTGAGAATGGTTTATTAGGATCATGCAATTGCTTTCGGGGGCTTAATATCTCTTCACAATCACACACTATTGAAGGAAGCCCCTTCTGCTCTTTATAGTCCACGTCACGAAATTTGATCTCTCACACGCAAGTTCTTTGTCTCACCTGAGATTGAAGGCGGCTTTCGGTTCAAGAGCATCTTCCAGAAGGGCCAGCTTCGGCAGTTCGGTTGTAGTCGTGGTGGGTTCTTCTATAATCACTCCACTCACAGTTATCAGAACATCATTCCGTGCGATTCATTCATGCAAAGGAACATTCACATGCATTGGGCATTCCATAGGATCTATCGAGTTTATTATCAACTTTATTTATTATCAAAAATGGAAAATCGGAAAGCGGAAAACAATTGTAGAGCAAAAGGAAAAAGAAAAGGACATTGGGGGAGGGGAAGAATTGGAAAATTTTATAAATACTAAAGGCAGTCAACGGCTCGGAAGCCACGCCCAATTCATTTCACAAAAGGGCTGAAGTGAGGAGAGGAGAATATGGGGAAAGAATCGGAAACAATAAAAGATGCGGGGAAGTAGATGCGGGTAAGCGGGCGGATGGTCTACTTACGTGGGCAACGCGACTGGCATTCTTCGATCGTCGCGAATCTGTTCGTGTTTCCGAGGCATCCTCCTGAAAAGAGCACAATTAAAAGTGAAAGGACGGAGCGAAACGGTTACCGTAGACGAAGGTCTCGCACTGCTGGTTGGCAGAGTTGAAGTAGTAGTAGGAGTGCTTTCCGGAGCATGGTCCCGTCACCTTCGGCAGCGAGCACGCGTCCTTGTGGTTGGAGCACGCGGCCTTGCACTGCTGCTCGTTCTCGAATCGGTTGTTGGTTCCCTGGCATCCTCCATAGTGGAAGCGGTTGCAAGTGCCGTCCGTCTGGTTGTAGTACCATTTGGTGGCGAAGTTCGTGCACGGTCCGGTGTCCTTGGCCTCATCGCAGACCGAGTTCGATCCAGATGGTCCGTCTGAATTATTAGGGGTGACTGGTGAAGTAACTATGCAACTGCAACAACTCTAATAATACAATCCAAAAAATAGAACTGATAATCTCTCCTAGCATTTCCGAACATTTCCAACTCATAACTATGTCCTACCGATAGCACTGGAGGCATCAGAAGCCGGGTTGACACAGAGCGATTCGCACTGATCCTTGCTGGCGAATCTGTTGGCATTTCCTCCGCATCCAGTGTACTTGAAGGTGACGCACGATCCGGTGGCGACCTCGTAGTACCACGAGTCGAAGGATCCCTTGCAGCGTCCCTGGTCGACGTTCAAATGACATGCCTCGCGCTGCTTGTTGTTCGCTGAAACAGACGGGGATGCAAAAGAATAACGTGCACATAAACTGAGAACTTATTACGATCCCAAGACCTGTAACTGAAAAGTTGACTTACATGGAATGACGACTTGGGAAGCTCCGGGTTGTGGTGGGGAGACGATGTTCTGGGCTGGGAGAGCTGGCTGAGCCGACTCGGCCCCGCGGGATGGAGATCCTCCGTGGACGAAGAAGCAGCGCTGCTCGCACTCCTCCTTTGAGCGGAAGCGGTTGAGGTTTCCTCCGCATCCTCCGTAAGTGAAGGACTCGCACTTTTGGCTGAAGGCGTTGTAGAAGAACTGCTCCGAGTAGGTCTCGCATGGTCCGGCGTCCTGACGGGAACGGCAAATGTCCTCCATCGACTGACGTGGCTGCTGTGGTGGAGAAGCGGCGGCTGGCTGTTGCTGTGGCTGTTGCTGTGGCTGTTGCTGTGGTTGTTGCTGTGGTTGTTGCTGTGGCTGTTCGGCAGAGACAATGTCGATCTGCTGAGATTCCGGAGTCGGAGCATACTGCTGGATGTTTCTTGGCGGCGGTGGTGGGGCGGCAGTGGTCGGCTCAGTGTACGGTCCGACGTCCTTACAGAAGAGGGAGCATTCCTCGAAAGAGTTGAAATTGTTGGCGTTTCCGAGGCATCCTCTCCACCAGAAGGCGACGCAGTGCTTCTGAGAGTGATCGTAGTAGTATCTGGCCTGGAGAGAGTCGCAACGAAGTGGTCCATCGACACGTGGCAGGTAGCATCTTCCTTTTCCTGGCGGCTCGACGCAGATGGTCTCGCACATGTCCTGGGTTGCGAACTTGTTCTCGTTTCCGCCGCATCCTCCGTACCAGAACTGAGAGCAACGTCCCTCGGTGGCGTCATAGTACCAGGTCAGTCTGTATCCGGCTCCGCAAACGTTTCCGGCGTCGCTCGACTGGTTGCAAGCGGCGATCTTGTGTGGGGCGACGGTTCCTCCCATGAGGAATGGTGGAGTGGTGGTCGGTGGGCATCCGGCTCCATCTGGTCCGAGGGCCTTCGTCTCTCCATCTGGGCAGCACCCGTGCTTGGCATAACGGCAGTTATCGCATCCATCGTTGCGTGGTCCGAGAGCAGTCGTCTCTCCGTCTGGGCAGCATCCGTATCTGGTGTACTGGCACGGGCATCCCTCCTTGTTCTCTCCGCGAGCACGAGTCTTTCCATCTGGGCAGCATCCGAACTGGCTCTGGGCGCAGCTCTCTGGGCATCCGTAGAATCCGGCTCCCTTGGCAACTGACTTTCCGTCAGGGCAGCATCCGTACTGAGCGAATTCGCATCCGCATCCCTCGTTATGAGATCCCTTGGCGGTAGTCTTTCCGTCTGGGCAGCATCCGAACTTGGTGGTTAAGCAGTTCTCTCCGCAACCGGTTCCGTTCTTTCCGAGGGCAGCAGTCTCACCGTCTGGGCAGCATCCGAAGTCGCTGAGTTCGCATGGGAACGAAGATCTCTCGCATCCAGAATAATGGGGTCCGAAGGCAATGGTCTTGCGATCTTTGCAGCATCCGTAGAGGGAGGCCGCGCAAGACGGCTCTCCGCATCCTTCGAGATTGGCTCCACGGGCAAGAGTGACGTCGTCGTGGCAACATCCGAATTGAGTCTCGTTACAGCCTCCGAGAGTGAAGGACGGGCATCCATCGTTACCCTTTCCAGAAGCGGCAGTGAACCAATCTGGGCAGCATCCGAATTCGGTCTTCGAGCAGTGGATGGTGGCGTTGGAGACATCAGTCTCGTTTCCGAGGAGTTCTCCCTCGAGGAGGGTGGCGATTGGAGCAATGGTGGCGCACTCGACGTCGGCGGCCTCTCCGTTCTCGTTAGTGACACTGCAAAGTCCGGCTTCTGGAATGTCGGCGTTCGGGGCGTCTCCAGAAGATTCTTCGGCGGCGGCGACGTCAGCTTCAAGGTTGAGTGGGGACTCGACGAACTCCTCGCATCCCTTCGAATTGGCTCCGGTGGCTATGGTCACATTGTCAGCGCAGCATCCGAACTCGGTCTCCGAGCAATTTGAGCATCCGAAGTTAAACTCTCCGGTGGCGAAGGTGGTGTTGTCTGGGCAGCATCCGAACTCGGAGTCGATGCAGGTTGGGCAGGCGTCGATGTTGCAGTCCTGTTTCTCAACTGGCTTCACGGATTCATCGCACCACTCTGGCACCGGCTTCTTGTCGTAGTTCAAGCAGACGGCCACACGGTCCTGTGATCCTCCTCCGCACTCGGCAGTGCATTCGGTCCACGAAGAAGCGTACCACGTTCCGGTGCACTTCTCCTCGTTCGTGCAGTTGGTCTTTCCTTCCGGCTTCTCAGCCTGGCAGTGTCCCTCGTCAACGACTTCAAGTCCTCCGTTCTGGTGGATGGCGCAGATGACACGACGGGTCTTGTGTCCGTGTCCACACTCCGTGGAGCACTTGCTCCATTCGCTGACGGTCCATTCGTAGTTGCATGGTGGCTGGGTGGCGCAAGATCTGGTGTCAGTTGGAAGTTCGGTCGAGTTGTCGGCGAGGCACTTCTCGAGCGGGTAGGCTCTTCCCTGGGTGTCTTTGCAAGTGACCTCACGAGTCTCCTCGGTTTCATTGCAACGAGTACACTGAAATCATTCAACGGTTTCCCTGTATGCTCTCTTTCAGTTCCCTACCAATTTCCAGTCTCCAGTCAAGAAAGTGAGTCCCTCGCACGGTCCCAGATTGCAAGTTCTCTCAGTTTCATACTTGGCCTTCTCGTCAGCCGGGCACGCATCGGCGGCCAGAAGTTTTCCCTCTTCTCCTTCTTTTTCGCTGCGGCAAGTGACCGATCGGTACTGGAAGGCGTCTCCACACTTCTCGGAGCAGGCCGACCACGGACCAGCTTGCCACTCCGGGCAGGCGAATCTGCAAACGATTTGTTTATACGGGCGCATTCTGCTCTACTGCCATCTGGCATTGGTATCGCACAGAGACCAGCGATCCCGGGGAATAAACAAATCACACAAAAGAGTTTTGTTTATGGCAATCTCTTGCCTACTCACCGATTGCAAGTCTGCTTAACTGGCGGCCTCTCGACGGTGCAGTTTCCGTCGTCGACAGTGACGCGACGTCCGTTGGCGTATACCTGGTGGCAGTAGACGACACGGTACTGTTGTCCCTGATCTCCGCAGGTGGACGAGCAGGACTCCCAGTCTCCGGTGAACCACTCGGCGGCACAGTCCACAGTCTCGCAGCTCTTCTCGAACTCTGGCTTTGTGGCGTTGTTCTCCTCGCAGAGTCCGTCCTCGACTCGTCCCTTCGACTTTCCGTCAATGCAATAGAGGTTACGGGTCTGCACTCCCTTTCCGCAGGACACGGAGCACGGAGTCCACGAATCGAACTTGTACATGTAGTCGACTTCCTCGTCCAACGGAATCGAGAACTCGTACTTGATGGCAGTGTCGCGAGAGCCCTTTCTGAACAGGAGAGAGACAGTCAGTTCCTCGCTGAGCGGTCCCTGTGCGGTCAAAGTCTCTGGCTCGGCGTCGTCGTAAACGAAGATGGTTCCTCCGACTTCGACCTCCTTCTCGACCTGGATCAATCCGTTTCCGTTGAGGTAGAAGTGATCGGAAGCGTTCTTGAGAGCCAAGTTGTTGGTGCTTTTTCTGGCTTCCTGGATCTTGATATTGGTGGCTCCCTCCGGAAGCTTGATGATATCATGATATCCTGGGGACAGATTGCGCTCGTCGAAACGTCCTTCGATGGTCTTGCAAGTGGATCCGTCACCGTCGCACTTTCCGCACTTGTCGAACTTGAGGGAAGAGCCGAGCTTTCCGTCGCATCCGACTGGCAGACATTCTCCGTCGACGCAGATATCGTTGCTCTTGGAGTCGCACTTGGTTCCGTCGACCACCTTGTCAGCCCACTTGTAGTAGAAGTTTCCAGACTCCGGCTTGCACACCAGCTCGCACCTAAACAGCCAGGGACGTGGAGAGTAGAGAAGTTTCCGAAACTAACTTGTTTTTTCCCTTGTACGGCGCCCACTTGTGGTAGTTTCCGTCGAGAGCCTCATCGTTGAACTTTGAGCACTGCTCGGCACGGAAGTCGCCGCCAGAGGTGCATGGCTCCAGGTTACAAGAGATGTAACGGACGGAAGCACCAGTGCACTGTCCGCTGCAAATAAACTGATGATAACAGACAAGCAGAATTTGAAGGAGATTTGATTGAATTCAAATGTCTAATTCAATTATCAAATTATGATTTGAGGAGACGTGTCAATGACGAGACAAGAAGAAGAATAATTGAGGAACGACCTTCTACTGAATCTACCGTAATCACTAACCTGCATTGTCTCTTCTCGAGCTTGACACCTCCTCCACAGTCGCGGGAGCACTGGTTCTCTGGAACCCACGGTCCCCAGTTGCCAGTTTCCTTTTGTCCAGACTTGTCCACAGTAACCGAAACGTCTCCGTCAACGTACACCTGATATGCCTGTCTCTTCATCCTTGAGCTCGCCGGATCACGCTCCGGCGGGGAGAGAGGATGGAGGTATGGCTTCTGGAAGACGGCAGAAATGAGCGTTGGCCACGCTCAGCGGGATCCTTACCTGCGGAGCATTGCTGCCGAAAAACGAAGACAGAGAGAAGGCCCACGTTGGGACGGAGCACAGAAGAAGGGTTGCTGAGATGAGCAGCAACCTCATTGTGTGGCGTCTGCAGTTAGATCACTAACTGGTTAATGGTGGATATGTGTTAGGAAGGAAACACACGCACACGAGCTGAAGAAGGATGAGTGAGAAATGGGGTGGTCGGAGCAAGTGGATTGAAAAACGACGGTTATATAGGCAAGTGTGAATTGGCTCGAATTTCGAAAATTGCCACAAATCTGACGGCGAATTGGCAGCGATCTGTGAGGCGAGAACGGAGCGATTCTGCGAATCCTTCTTTTTTGTGGCACGCTTGCAAGCCCCTCCTACATCGGTTGTGTAATGTGAAATGGAAAGACGAAGAAGAAGAAGAAGAAGATACACGCTGATGGGGTCGAATGTCGTGGGGCAAGCGGAGCGGCACACAAATGTTTGAGTTTGATAGCGCGCAATTCATACGGACCTCGAGACGCAGAGAACGGACTGGGTCAATTGTGATAAGAAAGGAAACGAGAGCCGGAAAGGAAATGACGGACTGGTGTGGCTGGTGTGAAGAGACGCGTCCGATCGGAATGGGCGGAGTTGTGCCAGATGGACGCGGGACTCGATCCGCACGCCCCGCCCCTTGAAAGACTGACTCATCGAGGATCGGAGAGCGGAGCGGGAGGAGGAGTACGGTGAGAAGAGGCTTCTTCTTCTTCTTCTTCTCTTCTTTTCTTCGTCTTCGAGATGCATAAGATTTATGCCTCCACGCCGTGAGGTCAACTGCGCCAGACGTGTGTCTCCTGCAGAGTTTCACTCGAGTTGCATTCTGTTGGACGAAACGGAAATGGTTTTGTGATGAAGGGAAAAGAAGAAGAGGGAGGCCGGAAAGTGATAAGAACTGGGCGATGATTGACGGGACCTTGTCTCTCGTCAGGTTGACCAGTGAGCCCGGAGGTCTCAAGTTTCAAGACGTTGCGTTTTTGATGATTGTGTACAGAGAGGCTGGGTTTGTGAAGTTAGAATAACATGGATTTGATCTTTAGCCAGAGAGTTTCTAATGTTGCCCGAAACGTAAAGTGAGATCAGCCACCAGACACACTCCCCTTTCGAACCAAATTGAACACATGCACCGCAGCTGCAGTACCGTTTTTTTCCGATCACCAAGTACTCGGTTCCATCTTCATCCACAGCTGCATCCCTCGCTCGTCCATTCCAATCTGAGTCTGAAAAACAATCCGCGCAGCTGTGGGCTCCATCCAGACACGGAACGATTCCCCAGATGTGCTCCACCTGCTCCTCCCTCTCTTCTCTTGAATTGGTACCAAAAGCAGATGCGAGTGAGAAATTGGTGAAAGTTGTATATACGATCAAGAAGAGTCTCTATCAGCTTGAGTGGCTCGCACTTTTGTGTGTAACATTTTTTCATCGAGTATTGGATCTATACGAGCGCCGGTGCCGACCAGCAAAAAACTGTGCTCCGTGCCGCCCCAATCCGTCTTTTCCACAGCACTTCATCATCTGAATTGTGTGGGCTCGCGGTTGGTGTAAAGTGCACACACGTCGCCGACTTCCATCATCCGGCATTGTTGTTGTTGTTGTGGCGACGGATGACTGCCCTGTTGGATGGCTCTCTTCGTTGATTTATTTTATTTCCAATCGAAAAGTATAAACACAAACGAAACGAAAGGAAGGGAGGGAGGGGTCAAAGGGCTCGCATTTCGCCTCAGTTTATGACGGTCGTCCGGGTGAGAGATGGAGCCGTTTTTGTGGCCGAATCCGACAAAATGCAGGCTCGCCGATGGGCCATAAAGCTTGTTTGGCACAGATGGCGGAGATCACGGCTTGGCGATAAAATGCGAGGTTGGAGGTCCGAATGTTGCCGAAAAGTTGAAAGAATGGGGGAGATTGTATGGAAAGTTCCGAAGAGCACGTTAACAAGCGCGCGTCGCATGCGTTGCAACGAGCACATTCTTCCCCCATTAAGCCTGGCTCAAGAACGTGTTCAACGTTTTCTCACGTGTTCTGTTCAGTTCAAGTTTGTTTTGAAAACACGAGTACAAGAATCGTCGCTCAATGATCGTGATGGGACCATCAATTGAGACTCCAGTGTTGCCGGATTTCTCAGAAACTTGACACCCGCCGGGAACACCCAGCTTCGACCAAAGATTCTCGAGTGACACGTGTTTTGAGACCGCAATCAATCAGCAATATCATAACTGTCACAACAGGAGCAGCGCTCATTGCTGCTCTCTTCATTGGCTCCTCCAATCAGTTACACGTGTGCTTTCTCGCAAATTCCTTGCGTCCGTCTGTTGGTTTGTGTCCTATCATCTTCCAATATCTATCCCAATCTCTTCAATTTCGGATCAACGGAGGGTGGCGATGAGTCAGCCCGAAGAAGACGGGTCCGAGCCGGGGAAGAGAGGAGAGCACAATTATTTATGGAGGTGACAGGCGCGGGCAGGCGGCAACCAACCTTTCGCAGATTAATGGCGGATGGAAAAGAGAGGGAGATGGAGAGGGAGAGAGAGAGAGAGAGTTGTAAGCCGCCAGAAAGCTGCCTCTTCTGTGCCACTTGGACTTTTTGCAACACCGGGGCCAATTGCTGTCTCCCAACGGAAAAGAGAACTGATCGAGAGGAATTCGAAGGGATCATTGACGCTTGAGATCATCCAATTCATAGAAGATTTCTTTCAGCTTCTCTGGTTACGGTCGTCTGAGCTTCCGCAGCTTCAGAAGATACAGTAATCCAACATCAGAGCATCACAGCACAGAAGGTTCATTGTCCTCCACTGCACACGGCGTCGTGACGAGAACACTGAAAATTAAAATTTGAATTTCCGCCAACGGTCGATTGCGTAGCGCCCCTATCATAAATCATTAGGACAAAGCGAAATTTTTGAAAATTTCATCAGAGCGCTTTCGCATTTTGGTACCCTCCACGACTTCGTGCTCCACCGCCACTTTTCCAGACTTCGAAGCTTTCAGTTTTCACAGTGTTTCCGAAGCTGTCACTTCTTTTCAATTCTCTTTGGTCCGAGTGTAAACGGAGTGTAACCGCAGTTGACCGGGTCACAAAAAGTGCGCGCATCCCATCGTCGTAAAGCCTGTCTCGGACGGCTGGCAAGATGCCAAATGCTTCTGCCACGACACGTTAAATGTAGAACAAAGTTTATTGTTTCTTGCGGTAAACATTCGGGATTCCCTCTCAATGATGTCACTCAAACACAGTCTGTAAGTTTTCTATTTGCAAATGGAAAGAAGACGAGGGGACGCACATGTGGAACGGTGGAAAATAACGATCCGACCGGTCAATCCATCTGAAAAGCCGACGTGTCTGAAAATTACATGGCAGCTGAAAAGGTCCGATTGATCAGGAATGAAATTTTTTACTTGTTCTGCGCTTTATCATCAATTTTTGGGAGGAAAATTAATCGAAAACAGCGAAATGGAAAGGCACGTAGAGATAAAACTTGTAATATGCACATGTAAACTGAATTATGCGAAAATCGGCAAGAAGATCACTTTTGCTCAACGCGCTTAAACCAACGGCGGCAGACGATTCCATTGTTCTCCATTTTCATCACAAGCTGGCTGTTATCGTCGATCGTGTAGAAGTAGGTCTCCGCGCTTGTTTCTGGTTCGTTGAGACGGATGTGATGCTCCGAAAGCACGTCGTCCTTGAAGTCGAACGTTATCTGAAGAAAGGACTTGCGTTTTTGTCCGTCTGGGACTGATATTCTCGAACCTGGTGCTGGTTTCCATCCAAGCCGGGAGCTTCGAACTGCTTTCCCAGTTCCCATCCTTGGTAGTTGGTGTTCTTCTTCGAAGTCAGATTCTCCATATTGTACCTGATGAATGTCGCTTTGTAAACTGGGAACCAAAGTAATCAACTCACTTTCCGGCCTCCGGATTCTGTCCGATGACTTTGGTGAGTCCGGCCAATTTTATCATTTGTCGGACGAACCAGTTGACGCCTTTCGAGGAGAGAAACTCGTCAAAGTTTTCACTTTTATCCAGCTGATAGCGACCAAAAAACTTTTCAGGGACTGACATTCTGAAATATTCACGTTGAGCGCCCGCTTTGCATCAGAAATCGCAAAAAATCGGAGCTACAACGCAATAGAACTCGCACGGAATAGAACTGTTACGATTTAGAACTGGCAGTTATATTTTAACGTTGCGAGTTCTAAATTGTAACAGTTCTATTTCGTTCGAGTTCTATTGCGTTGTAAGTAGCGCCAAAAAATCTGTGTAAAATTTGGGTCAACTGCTCTGGTTTCGAGTTCTCAGCAGAGCGCGTTTGCATACCCCTGGAGGCATCGTTCTGTGGTCTTTCTGTGCGTCCGTTTCAGGAGAAGATCTAGTTGTAAACAAGGAAAGAAAGATGAAGGCTCTTCTGCTAATTTCCCGACACCGTCCATTTCCTCGTGTTTTCCATAGAATCAGAAGCGCTCGAGAGCATAATCAAAGTTGACACGTCACGCCTCACTTGGCACGCCGCCAACGTTTGCAGCACGGACTCGCTCCTTCATTATTTAGGCTTCTGTGCTTCCAGAATAAAGAAGATGTTATGAGGAAGCAGCACGCGAAAGCTGCGAGCAGGACACTTTAATCAGATTGGCCAGACATTCTCGAAATGATCAAATGTGAAGGCAGGAGCCGGAGACGTTTCGGGACCGAGAGACCGCGCGAGGCGGAGAGACGCCGACAGGGCGGGGCATCCACAACTTTTCGTCTTCGTTTTCGTTTCGGCCGGCCTGCTCGTCTCTTCATTTCAGGAAGGACATCATGCTCAAACTCATATGTTCTGCTCTGCGTTTCCGTCTCTTTCGATCCATGAATTCCTCGTTTTTCTCCCCTTTCAAAAGCCCCTGTAGAACCTAGTTAGGCGGGAAGATATCAAATTTCCATCGGGACATAATAACACGTTTGAAGCAGAAAACGGAAAAGAAGACGTACCCGCGTGACGTCTTCTGCTCAGGTTGGTCTTCATATTCCATTCTGGTCCGCACCCACGTCTGCCTTCGGATTCTTGTTTCACTGCTTTTCTTGATTTGTGCCAGCTGATTCATTCGTGGCAAGTCCTGTCATTCCAAAAGTGGATTGCAACGAACGAAAAAAAGAACACAAAAGAGGAAAACTTCAGTTCTCTTCGATATTCTTCTTCTATTTTCTGCCGGACATAAACATTTCAAAAATTCGAGAGAGAGAGTGAAAAGAGAGCCATCACTCATCCGCCCATGAAATATTCACTTTCTGTTTTTCCCTCCACTTTGCTTCTCTCCTCGATTGTCGTTTTCGGACCGTAGAAAATATCACCTGTCGGTCATATACGAAAATATATACTTTCAACCATGTATTCAGAAAATAAATCTTTTCGGAATTGTGCTTGTCTGTGGGGATCCCTTTTCGTCCCCTCTGACTTGCATTTTTAGATTTTCCTGAAATCACATATTTTTGTGTTGTCCAATCTATTTTTCGGGTGTTGGAGAAATTTTGACATTCTCAAAAACTGCTAAAACGTCTTACCTTATTTTGTATGAGCCTTTGAACTGCTGTATTCGCTTCACAAAGGCTAGTAATGCCGCGATCCCGCGTGAAGTCACGGCCGCGAGTTCACGTTGAGAGCGGTAGAGCGCGATTGCTAAACTTCTACGGCAGCGATACACGCGGAGTTTTAGGCAGTCCGTTTTATAAGCTTTTCAAATTCTGACGACGCCTGTCATTTTCTCATAGTCTACTGTACCACTCTAGTTTTTCTTCAAAGGCTCTACCTAAAAGGAGTTGTTCAAACCCATAGATTGATGAGAACAATTTTCCTTGGATAGTAGGTCTTCTTGTTCTAGGCCACGTGTCAAGTTGGTGGTCCGATCGGATAGCTAACAGGCCCTATTGCAAAATGAGTCAGCACAGTTCACAAAGAGCTTTCTCTGCTGCTTCTCGTCCTTCTCCTTCCTTCTCCTTCCGCTCCGCCTTCTTCGTCTATCCGTCGGCGCGACATTAGGTCCGGTGCCTCCAATTGACCCGACTAATTCAATTTGACGGTCCGCATCCCTCTAAAAGGCCTCCTTCTTCTCCTTCTCTTCCCCTGCCCCATCCATTCATTCGTCCGTTGGCTTGTCTCCAATATCCTTCCGAAAGTTATCTCGGCGACGAATCGGAGGCAAAACGCGTCACAAGAGACATGTCTTGTGGTCCCTCTCCGCCCGTCGTTTCAACCCCTATAATTTTGTGAGCTTTGAGACACACTCTCTGAATCGGCGGTGGATCACTTGAGTGCAAAAAGAGAGTATTTACCAACGGATTGAATTCTCTCTTTCTCTCTCTCTCTTTCCGATTGTATTCTTCCATTTCTGGAATATCTGAAATTCGTATTCGGTCAGAACTCTCTCGGCTCAGACTTCTTCTCGCTCATTTCCCGCTCATTGGCCTCATTATTATTGGTTCGATTACTCGAGAGCACTATTTCCAGACTCATCCTCTTTTTGCGCCGCAAATTAATTGGGCTGATTAGGCCGCAAAAAGCATAAATGTGTTTGAGTCGAATTTCATTTCACAGCTCTTTGAGACCAGGGATGGGCAGAAACTTTTCGAGGCCGAGTTCCGATTGGACCCAAAATTTTCAAGCTTTTCAGATTTGAATTGAAATTGGATTGAGCCCAAGTTTCAGACCGATTGGATAGTGTGATCTGGAGAAAAGCCCGCAATTTTCGTAAGCACCAAAACCTTTTCGGGTGTATCTTCGATTCAGATAATCCAATCGGTCTGAAACTTGGAGCCAAGTCACTTCAACCCAAGAAAAGCCTGAAAAAGCCTGAAAAGCTTCAGTCCTATTGGAACTGGGTCAAAAGTACAGCCCTGTTTGGGCACTCTTTTCGAGTGTTCCCGTTTGTTTTTCATCTAAAACGTCTTCGTTTTCCCAACAGAAAAAGCAATTTCTCTCTCTCCCTCCCTCTCGAGTGCTTTTGCCCATCCAAAACACTTTCAGCAGCCGTCCTCCCCGTCTTCCACACATGTTCTGAATGCTGGACAAGCCGAAACCCAGCGCAGAGACCTCCAAGGTTCGTGGTCCCCTCCAGTGCACTCTCACATCTCGGTCATTTCCAGGATCCTCGCAGACCGCCGAAAGTCGTCATCACGCAGCCGTCGTCCAATGATCTGATGCCACGTGTCTCCATCGACACAATCGATTCGTATCACCGAGAAGTGTCCAAATCAAAGTGCTGTACCATTTTATGAAGGCACACACTAATCTTGTATAATTCAACTTTGCATGTGTTCATGGAAGGATTGTATATGTCGGAGGGGGTAAAATAAAAAAGTGTATGATAAAATAAAATGAACAACAAGAATGAAGCGGATGGGAGAAATGAGCGTGAGTGTAGGACTCGGCTCATGATGGTGGAGAATCCTAGTGGAAAACTGACAACTTGGGTCGGAGACAGGGAAGCGAATAGGGTGAATACAGCGAAAAAAATGGAGAGGGAGCGTTCAATCGATTGCGATAATTCAAAGTAGAGAATGCCGAGATCCGGACGATAGGCTACACAGTGGAAAGGGAACAAGAGATTATACCCAAGTGGGAACCGTCTCTTGGAGATTACAGGACAAAAGTTTGAGTGAATATAAATTAAACAATTAAACGAGAGACAGTTTACTCGGGATCGCGGATTTGGAAGGTGGGTGGAGGGAGGAAGCTTTTACAGATAAGAAACACTCACAAATCACCCACTTACAGCAGAAATCTTCTTACTTTCGGGTCTTGGACCAATTGGAGACTTATGAGCATTTTGGCGGGAAAACTAAGATAGGAAGGGGAGGCAATCGGGATAAAAACAGAATGAAGGGGGGACACAAGAAGATTTAGCGCATGTCCTCATCGTCGACGACTTCATCCGGCTTGAGGATTCCGGGCACGGCGCGCTTGCGTTGCTGAGCTTGCTGGATCTCGGCCTCGCGCTCCTCCAGGTACAGATCCGAAGTGTCCTCTCCGTTGTGCTCCTTGATCTGAATCAGGAAGTCGCGGAGATGGTTGCGCATGCTCGAGATTTCCGTGTTGAACGAGAAGAATCCTTTGATGATTATGCGGATTTGGTCCCTGAAGACAGATTTCAGTTATTGACATTAATTAGGAAGGTAAACTCACTGATTCATGTTATCAAAGTGCGCCTGGAAGTTTCCTCCGATATGATCGTAGATGAAATCCATGTTGGACTGCTCCGGCTTCTCATCGTTCAACGGAACCTTGATCGAGAACTCTGGAGCACGGAACAGAGCGCACAGCACTTCAGCGTAATAAGTCAGACCTGGAAAAGGTAGTGGTTAAGATCCTAGTCAGTGGTAGATCAGGCCATACCAGCGACGTGAACCTGAGAGCTATCACAGGCGACGGCGAGAACATGCTTGAGCAGAGCGATGTAGTATCTCTTGTAGAACGGCTGAGCGACCTCGTCCGGCTGCTCGGCAACACGACTCAGCAATTCCTTGAGAATGTCGAGGCCTGGAAACAGAAACGAGTTTATTCCGACCAAACAGTCAACTTCTAATTTGTTAAAACGATTAGGAATGGCAGACTTTCACTTTCAATTCTGTTTTCAAGTTCACTCTGTCCGCCCTCTCAACCAAAGCATCGAGGCGTCAACACGAAAAAATCCTCCTATTTAAAAGTACTTCAGTCGATCAAGATGACAATTTGAAAGAATCCGTCTGGGTCAGTCCAGAGGGACCATCATTCCATAACATACAACATACATTTTTTATTTGTCATCATTTTAGAAACGGTCTGCGCCTCCTTCTGTTACTTTTCGATTCCTTCTCTCACTTTTTCTCTTTTCGCAACAAAATAACAATCGTCGGAGACCCGCAAGGCCACAAAGAACAGTTGTGTTTCGTAGCGTATATTTACCCACCAGTCCCGAAACGATGACTTTCTCGCGCAGAGTCTCTTCTTTACATGCGCAGAGCTTTCCTCTATAAACACCGCCCGACGCTCTACTGTTCAAGTTGCACTTAGTTAGATACATTTCCTATTGTTTCAATAGAAAACTTTTTTCAGAAGCCTCTTCTTGCAATGCCCAATCAACGCCATACTACCGAGTGTGTGGATGTGAAAGTGCTCCAAGAGCACATTCATTTCCGCAACGGGCGTGTTGCTTTGAATCGTCTGATGAAGGCCCCAATGTCGGAAAAGATTTACAACTGGGAAGATCCGGATGAGACGAAACGTGGAGTGCCCAATGCGGGGCTCGTTAACTTGTACGAGAAGTGGGGATTTGGCGGTTTCGGAATCATCTTCACTGGAAACGTCGTCATCGATCCGAAGCATCCGTACGAGGCGGGACAGGGAATCGTCTCCAAGGAAAACGACACACCGGTCATGAGAGATTGGTTTGCTAAGATGGCGAGAGCTGCGAAAGCAAACCACGCGTTGGTCATTGTTCAAATCAACCACGTGAGTTCTGGTAAAAATTTTGCACACACCAAAAAGTTTCATATTTCAGCCAGGAGCGTGGGCTTTCACTTCGTATACCGACAATCGTGGCAGAAAGCACGTAATCAGCGATGGAGCTGACGACATTCTGAACGCGCCAAGAAGCGTTGTTCAAAAAGAGCTGATCGATCGTGTCGTTTACGCCGCCAAACTGCTTTCAAATTGTGGATTCGACGGTATTCAGATAAACTCTGCCTTCGGAAATCTGTTCTGCCAATTCTTCTCGAACAACAACAAAAGAACGGATGAGTATGGAGGCTCTCTGGAGAGTCGCGCTCGTCTCCACATCGACTTATACAACGCCATCCGCAGGGAAGTACCTGCTGCGAGTGGATTCCTCGTCGGACTGAAACTCAACTCTGCCGATTTCCAAAACAATTTCTCCAACGATGATCTTCGTCGTCTATGCGAGATCTTCGACGAAACTGGATACGACTTTGTCGAACTTACAGGAGGATCGATGGAGCAGGTGGTACAGGAAGCTCAGCAAAGAGCTAGTACCGTCGCACGTGAGAACTATTTCCTAGAGTTTGTCGAGAATGTGAACAAGGCTTTCCGTAAGACCAAAGTTTACATCACCGGAAACTGGCAAACTGCCGCCAGAATGGTCAACGCAGTCAACCTGGGAATCACTCACGGAATAGGATTGGGAAGAGCCAGTGCTGCTGAGCCAAGTGAGTACAACAATTATTCATAAACAATATAATTTAATGATTTCAGATTTCCCTCGTAAGCTTCTCAGTGGAGTTGCCCATGCCACACTCAATAACAAATTTGCTCCGGCTGATTTCCCGACTGCTAAGCACGCAGCTCATTTCCAAATCAAGACCCTGGCAGGATCGTCGATCAATAATGTCGTCAGGTAATACAGAAGCTACATTTGCGAAAGAAACCCACACTTTCAGCCCAACTGACGGACTGCCTGACTTCACAGATGATAAAGAAGCAGCCAACTTTGCCAAAAAGGCTGCAGACTACATCAAGTTTGTGAGTGCAGATGGAAAACCAGACACGTTCGCCGAAGTTATCCAGTACACTCCAATCCACTCTTAGATAATATATAGCTCAGCTCTGACTTGTTTCAATAAACGTTCTTTTGCAATTGTTATCCGAAATTCTTCGAAAAAAATTGACGTATTCCAAAAAACATCGGTTGCGTCTGACTAGAACATCCAAAAAAAGACCGCAATTGTGACTGTCAGCGTCTGCTTCAATTGACCTCCTGCACTATCTCTCAACGGTGTTAGACCGAGAGAAAGGGCCAGAATTCGGAGTTACAATTGTTCAGTTCAAGAGGAAGCTGACCACTTCAAAAAAGGATTCAATGAGTATGGAGCTCGACTCAAAGTCATTGGAGGACAGGATCGACACGCGGATGTGGATGTGATTAAATACTTGCGATTGAGTCATAAGAGCCAATAAAATATTCTGAATTTTGTCTGTCATTCCCACAAACTTACCAATCTCTGCCACATTGCGCATAGTGTGTTGGAACGCCCAGACGACAGCATCGATGACTGTTCCGAGATCCTCCGGGGGCATTTCCATGAAGACCGAGAAGCACTCCTGCACCAAAGAGAGAACAAGCTCAAAGAAGTTGGTACGATGCTCTGGGAATGCCTGAAATAGTGAATAGATGGAGGGAAAAAGTTTGTGAATGAACTACCTCCATATCTTTGTTGATCATGTCGATACTGCACTGGAAGACAGCACCGAGAATGTTCGGAACTTGTGGGGAGAGGAGCGGCTGAAAATGAAAAGAATAAAAAGTTTACCTTCTATAAAAGTTTGACTTACCCCAAGCTGGGTGACAAGAATGCTGAGCAGAGAGAGCACCTTTGGCTCTCTGGCCTGTGGAACATTTTTCTGATAGTCGAAGAGAACGGCATCGAAGAGCGGAGGAACGATACTGTCGAGAATGAGCTTCGCGTCGGCGTTCTTCGAGACGAACGTCGACAGAAGGATCAGAATCTCTCGTTTCACAGCTCGCATCGTCTTCACTAACGGATTTTTAAGAGCCTCTTCTCCGGCTGTCGTCACCGCACGGGACACCTTCTCCGACAGAATTTTGTAGAGCGACAGCAGGTCGTTGTAGATGTTTCCGAGCTGAACAACGAATGCCGATCCGATCGATTTGCAAGCGGCCACGTTTGTCTTCAGAATGTTGAGAACTGAGCGAACCATCTAAAAAAAACCGTATTGATTGAACCGCTAAAAATGCTCACCTCGTGCTCCTCGAGAACGCTGTCATTTGCACAGGCCGCGCCGATGATGTCGCTCCACGTGCGATTCGGAATTTCCATCAGTTGGGTGATCAGCGCCTCCTGAAGGTTTCCGTCTATCTGCGCCGAAATGATGTGTCCGACGGCCTCGTAAAAGACGTGCACCTGAGAGTGCGACAAATCGCATATGATTCCGGTTAGATTCTCGAGCATCTCCTCGACGAACGGCTTGTTCTCGGCCGGCTGAACTATCACAAAGTGTCTCTTGCACTTGATGGCGATCTTTATGAACGTGTCGCAAGCCATGTCTTGTACTCCTTCGTGAGTTTCGTGCATGAACTCGAACAGCTTGTTGATCACCTGAAAAAAAAACAAAATAGGAAAGAACTCATATGTAAACTGCTGCTAACCGTCTTGAGGAATTTCCAGTGAGCTCTGAGAAAGCGAGGGTACTGTCCGACGACGTACATGATGTTCGAGGCAATCACCGCCTTGTTGTCCTTTCCGCGTTTCTGTTCGCACAGACCAAGCAAGTCGCGTATGACAAGAACCAAGAACCGCTTCTCGTCTTCTTCCACCATCGTTCCGGAGATCGACCCGACAGCCCAGCAGAGACGATTCAAATTTTTCCAAGAGAACTCTCCTCCGTTCACTTGTGACGCCAACTTCTCCGTCATTTTCATTTCTGTGTCCTTGTTGTCCAAATGCGTCAAATAGACGAGAGTCTCGCGCATATTCCGGTAGAGAGCAATCGAGTCGGTGTCCTTGACCATCTCACGGACCACTTCTCCTTGGTCGTTCTCCTCAATCAGAACTTCTTCCGGCTTGGCCATTCGGGAGATCATCGTCGAGCGGAGAACAGAGAGATAATCGCGGTAGAGCTGGCGACGTGGATGCTCACGCATTTGATTCATCATTCCGTAGAGCGTGCTCGGTTGGATGAACGGTGAGATACGGTACAGCTCGGCAGTAAGCCAGCACCAGCAGTCGAGGCACACCTTGAACACTTCCATCTCTTCGATCAATGTGATCTTCAGAAGCAGTTGAATGGCGTAGTCGTGGGAGTCACGAATCATCGCCTTCGATTCAGTGAGTGGCTCGTCGGTCACTTCGATCAGATGCACATGCTCCTTGATGAAGCCAACGAGGAACTGAGCAAGACTGTTGATGAACTTCTGATCTTGATCGGAAGCATCCTTGTAGACGGCCGCAAGATCTATGTCAAGACTCAAGACGGTGCTGATGTGGCGCATAGTTGAGCAGAACATCTTGGTCAGCTTCTCGTTGTAACTTGGGTCGTTCGTTTCCACCTGAATCTGCGAGATCTCCGTTAGGCATTGAAGAGTGATCACGCGGTAGACTTCGAGCGAAAGGAAGTTGTCGGAGAGTAGTTCGGTGATGTTTGTCTCGAAGACGTATCCGACCGGAATCCACGTCAGAAAACGTTGCAACGTCTTGAGCGTGGCTTGCACCATTGAATTAGATGGGCACTTCTCCAGAATGTTGACGCAAAGAGTGAAAACTTCCTGGAATTGTCCGCAGAACTGTTGCTTCAGATGTTGCTCCTTGGCTTGGGTCAGGTTTTGCGATCCGGAGTCGAACACTTCCTCACTCAACAAGCTCAGAATGTTCATGTTGTTGATGCACACAGTCTCGTTAGTCTTCGACGATTCGACGATATCGGTGATGAACGATGGCCACTGCTTCGGCCAGTCTTGCTTCACAATCTGCACGAGCACGAGGTTCAGCTTGTGCAGCAGCAGCTGGTTTTGGTCCATGATCGATTGTTCGGAGGACAGCTCCAGCATCTTCGTGATGATGTACGACTTGATGCCGTCACGTTGCACTTGTGGCAGAGACTTCCACTTGTGCTGGATGACTGTCTCCAAGATTTGAAGAGCAAAGTACTTGGACTCATTCAGCTGAGAGAACTGGAGGATCGCGTCCACCTTTGTCCACGATTCACGATCTTCCTTGAGACTCATGAGGATCATATTGGCCTCCGCCTGCTCCTTTCCGCTCATTCGGTTCATAATTTCAACCACTTGGTCCAGAAGAGCCACATCGATTCGGTCGCCTTGAGCGAATTGTTGCTTTGCTTGGGAAAGCACATCCATTGCTGTCGCAGCCATTTCTTTTCTGAAATCATATTTTTCTCACACTTTGTCTTGAATTCCGCCAACCACTTACCAGTCTTGTTTCAAAAAGTCGGTTCAGTCTCTCACACTCACGCACACGCACAAAAAACGGCGACAATGGGTACGTTGAAAAGTTTGCAGTGAAACTTGAAAATTAAGCCAAAAATCTGTCGCACACACTCTCACAGTCACTCACACAACGATGATGATGATGGTACGTTCGATCAGCAGGCCCTAGTTCTGAAAAAAACAACATTGGAAGGGATAACGGCCGAATTCGGTGAGAATAGCACGAACGGAAGGGTTTAAAGTAGATCGGAGAACTGGTGACAGACGGGAATGGGTTCACCCCCAAAAAGTTTCAGTGGCGCAAGAACCGCCCAAAATAGAAGAAACCCAGGCAACTTCCGGCAATAATAAATCATTTTTCACTGAAAAGTGAGAGAAAGGGAAGGGATACGACGAACTGCCGACCGAATTCTTCTTGCTGTCACGATTTTGGTTTTATCAATCAACCAAAACTGTATTTCGAAATTACTCGGTAACATGATAAGGTGAACTGCGAATCACTGTTGTTTTGCAGGATTTCTATGTCCACCGCGGAAAAAGTTAGGCCACGGGGGGGGGTCGCAGCGGAATGGGGAGATACTGGCGCCGAAACAGAAAAGAGAAGACAGCGCGGAATTCGAAGGTAGACGGGGAAAGAGCGATGTTATTGTAAGCAGTGACGGTCAGAAATCGATCGAGACACCTCTATGAGTGCAGCCGTCCCGTCGTCATGTGATGTGCACGCCCAGCGAGCGGCCGTCGCGCTTTCTCATTCGGCAATGTGTTCGTCAGTAGCAGGGCAAAAACCAAGAGAAGAGAAACAAGCCGGGAAAGAATTGGACAAAGGCGCGAGAATTTGAATGAGGTTGGGAGCGGACAGTCATGTGCTGTTTACGCAGTACTGCGTAGACATGGCAACACAGAACAGAGGCGCAGACAGGCAATTCGTGGGAAGAATCTGAACACGACGTCGGATCATTGAGCGCATCGAGCTGTGAAGGTGGTGACCTTGACAACACGGCTCTGCAGCGGAATAATCCGCCCGCGCGTAAAATGAGCAGCAGCGATGATGAAAATAGACGGGCAGAAACCAGCACATCATGCGACACCTATTATTGAAGCGCAAAACACGATGGAGCAGATTGGATGCGCCGGCGAAGAGACGATGAGAGAACGAACGAAGGCGTCGGAGGATGAGGAAGAGGAGGAGGAGGACCAATTTTATCACGAGACACACCGCAAGAGCAGTCAACTCGCGGCCTTTTTCGTTCGAATTCGTCTGCGCGCTCGGCGTTGTTCGGTAGAGCGCGTTTGGAACAGCGATAGTGCGCAGTCGACAGAACACAGAACAATTGATTCTGCCCGTCTCCCACGATCGAAAATCGTGAGAACGTTTACAAAAAGCGCAAAAATGTCATTTTGTCAATTTTCAACAACAATTTTGATCAGTTTCAACACTTACTTGCTATAAATCGATTGTACTTGTTGTCAACACTTGTTCGAGAACAGTTTTAACGATCGAATAGTTTTGACGGAAAAAAAAAAGAAATTCTTGAGTTGTGGACGTGAGAGAGACACAGCTGAATGACTATATTCATACTCGGTGTCTTTGCGCGCGTTCGTGGAGATGTTTTTTGGGAAGACGGCAATATTGTTTCCAGATGAAGGAGGTCGCACAAAAAATAGGAATACGGAAGAGTTTGAACAGATTTATGCGAGAAGTGAGTTGAGAGAAAGTTGGACAGACGCAAATAATAATAATGAAACACAGTTAACTGACGATGGAAAACTGGACTTCGAATCGGTTTCGTTTCAAGTTCTGGAATTAGAAGCTGGCAAAAGAGATAACGAATGCGCTGATATCATTGAGGTTTTATTAGAAACTGCCAGCGTGAGATTTACACACATTCACAAGCACCCAATGATTAATCATTCATGGCTTCAGAGATCCGGTTGCCCTGATCGTCTTCTGATCCTCCAGCTTATCGATCGATTCTTCCTGCAGTTTGTTCATTTTCGAAATGAAATACTCAATGATCCAACAGTGAGCTTTTGAGTTGTTTTGATCACATTTCAACGGCATTTTTAAGGAATTCCTAGAGCTGATGGTCGAGCTGAATCCCATCCGAAACCCTCTTCCTGGCTCGAAAAAGAACGGAAAAGAGTTGAAAACAGAAGCAATTCGGGCGATTAGAGAATGGGAAAAACAGTTTGCGAAGGACGACGCGAGAATGAAATGCTTGGCGGTGACGCTGAAAAAGACAAAATTCGTGGAATACGAGCAGGTGATTGTGGATTTGGAAGCGGAAAGGGAGCGGAAGGCAAAGATTGCGGAGAGGAAAATGAGGATGATGCAGAGTGTGAGTGCTTCGGAACTTGGCCGAACTTCCAGTAGGTGGGCATTTCCAGGCTCTCGTTGCGTACGAACGGAAGTTCCAGAAGATCAAGGAAGACGCCGATCGACTGTCGATAGAAGTATTTAATACATGGCAAATGACCGTGACCTCGATCATATTAATTTAGATGGATACTGCTCTCCGAATCCTAGTTCCTTCCTTCACCGAAGATAACGTGGATCCAAACGTTCCGGGAACTTCCACTCTCGCCACGCCGTCATCTTCTTCAAAAACCCTCGACATATTCATTCCCGACCTCGCTCCAGAAGTCATTGTTTCTTCTGAAAATGACGCCGTTGTCGAGGCGTTTCTCGATGTAAAAACCCTTCTCATTCATAGAGTTCAAACCCTTCGAAAGTCAGTTTCAATTGGTTTTCCATAATTTCTCTTATTTCATTGCAGATTGGCAAAGCGGTTGTTGGTACTGAAACAGCACGGACAGCCATTGGCGGATAAGATTGTCACCTATCGGGACAGTCTGAAAAAGAGAGTTCTGAAAGCGGAAGAGCTGAAAATAAAAGGCGATCCTAGGGAGACGGAGACAAAAAAGAAGAAGAAGTTTGACGACGGTTTCATTGACGTCGAGATATCGATTGACGACATTCTGATGCTGCAGTACTCGAAGAAAACGGAAGAAGCAATGGAGAAGGAGAAGGTCCAGAAAAAGATGAAAGGGGAGACGAAGACAATCGAGAAACCGAGGGAAACGGTGAAAGCAGTGCCGTTCGGACTGGATCTGAAGTACTGGGGAGAAGATCGGGAAAAGGTGGAAGTACCGAAGAACAATGCGGACTGCCATCGCTTCTGGAGATCAGCCGATGAAGGGACTGTGGCTGGAACTGCTCATCACAGCATTTACACTCAGCGACAGTTCACTTTCGTAGGAAAAGCTGCTAAAAGTGACAAGGTGTGTCGCGCGACGCTTCCGAATGGAGCACTCTGTCCGAGAAGAGACTTCCTCAGCTGTCCGTTGCACGGAAAGATCGTCGACCGAGATGAAAAAGGCGAGCCGATTGCAGAAGAAGATCGGCGAACCGAACGGAAACGGGAAGAGCGGAAGAGGCAGAAAGAGTCCGAAGAGTTTTCTCGGAAGATCGAGAAAGAGTACGAGCAGAAAACGAAGAGGAAGAAGAAGCACGATGTGGAGACGACGCATTCAGAAGACGTTCGCAGTCGACTACAGAAAAAGTTGCTGGATCCGAAGACAGTGCAGAGAGTGTCGGCGGTGCTGGACGCGGCGCAGAAGAATCGGCTGCAGAAGAACTTCGGACATCAGTTTTCTCATATGTGATTGAATAAAAAAATTTGCCCCCGAGAATTGGAATTGCATAGTATTGTCCATCCGGAAAGAACACAAAGTGACGTGCGTTTCGAAATTTTTTCAATGCTCACTGAACACAATCAAGATCTGATTCAATTAATTTGCGATTTCGAGCAGTTTCTCGTGTGTGGGTGAATGAAATCATCGTATTCTGCGGAGAATCTATTTACAAACAGTCCCTTCTGGATTGTTTGTCAAGATATGTGAAAAGTGACATCCGAAATGACGATGATCGTAGTCAATTACCGACGTCACTCATTTGCAGCCGCAGAAGAAGAAGAAGCCGCCCTCCTCCCCCGCTTGCCCGCTTCTTCCACCCTCGTGATCCGATTCCCTTTCACCCACGACGCGCATGAATGTTTCATCAACCCAGCCCGACCCGAAAACTGCAAAGTCCACATACAAAAACGAGTAAAATGTCATCACAAATGAGCAATCACTTTATTGCAAATCTCTTCTCTTCGTTTCCGTCAACTGTGTCTCATTTGTGTGCGTCGTCAGAGTGTCATCCGAATCGGAGGGGTCGTGGCTTCTCGTGTCTGAAATGATTCGAATTGTAGTCGTCGAGTGACTCGTATTGTTCTGAATCCGTCATGCGGACGCCGGACGAACTTTGACGCATATCTCGGAGAAGATCAGATCATTGCGGGCTTCTCCCAGCTTTACGTATTCGTATATAATTGCTATACTACTAGATATACTCTGTCGGTATTTTATTTTCGTGTAGAGCACCGAAAAACTTGCGAATATTCAAACCCGTCTACACACGAAAACACGCGATTATACGTAGGAGCCATTCGTGGTAGGCAGGATAAATTAAACGACTATTCAAAGAGTGTGATTGAGAAGAAAGGAAGTGAGCACTTGCGAGTGAAATGGAATGCAGTCAACACTGTGAGAGTCTACGCTTTCCAGACAAATTTTTGGGTTCCGTCGCCCACTCGAAGTTTTGGTTATGAAAAAAAAACAAAAACAAAAAGTTCCTGAATTTGACAGAATGCAGCCACTTACACGACGTCGGGGCCCATGTTGAAAGATCTCGGAGGTCGTTGATAGGCGACGGAGAGCACGTCCGGGATGTCCGACCATTGGAGGATGACCTCGCGGAGGGGAATTGCTGAAAGTGGGTCGGATTGGGTGGAAGCCGTACAAAGCTTGTGTTCGGATTATCCCCTTAAAATTATATACTTTGGGGGGGGGGGGCTCAGCTCGCACAGAGAGATTCAAGTCAGTAGATTGGATGACCCCGAACTGGCTTCTCCAGTTACCGTAACCCCACTTACACATGGAATCAGCGACTGTTGCGAATACAATGATAATGAAAAGAGGGGCGAGCCACCACAAATGGGACTCGGATCGTCGTGTTGTGGCCATCGACCAGCAGAATGGCATGCAAATTGACAGAGGTGTCTTCGTCGAAAAGGGGCGGTGCGGCAGCGGCACACACACACACACACACGCACAATACGGCCCAGGCGCTGTCAACGTGATATTTCGGACACTTGGACGGCTGGAAAGGGGAGGAGCCGCGGCTTCCAGGTGACGACGGAGGAGGAAGCGGTCGAGTGGAATCGCAAGAGATGTCATTAATCGGGACAATGGAAGAATGACGGGAAGAAAGGGTGGTGTGCGAGCGAGCGGACATGATCCGGATGGGAAGCGAAGGGACCACGCTCCTTCCAGTAACAATGACGTGGCGGAGAGAACGGGAATCGAATAAGTGACGGCTGCAACGACTGAGAATAGGACTGATGTAATGATGTTTGATGCGTGGAACGGTAGAATACAAGACATGTCTTCTGATTGTGACCATTGCGGAAGTCCTTTTTCGCCAGGTTTGGGATGGACTCGAGTCAGGAGGCCAGCTATTCCACTATTCATTTTTCCTGCAGCCTTTGCAGGTAACTGAATACGTAGGCAACTACCAAAGGTCAAAGAAACACTCTTGCTGGTTCATGACGTTTGGACGTTTGGATTTCATAATGCTACTTGATTGACGGAGGAAGATTTCACGATTTTTGATCGGAGGAACTGAGTTTATAGAAATTAGAGCCTTTGTCATATTACTTCCGAGTTAGCAAGGAAACTGCAAACAAATTCGAACATTACCATTATACAAGGCTCTTAAAACTGGGGATCGGAGGCCGATCTAACAGTCGGAAGCTGCTCCGCCGAATATTCGATTGCCGAAGAAGTCCACTGTTCGCGTTCACGCTCAAGCGTTATTAGGCTTCTGCACTTTTCTGGTCCTTATGCGTGCGACTCACCGGATCTATGATAATAGGCCTGAATCAGAAATGATCACTGAAGCATTTGCGTAATGTTTTCTTCATCAGATCACTTGCTCTGAAAGGATAAAGTGACAAATCTTCCAATTGTACTATTCTGTTCCTTAAAAAATGAAGTATTGCGTGAGGTCATAGCTGACCTGCTTGCTTCATATTCTACTCAACTCACGCACCTTCAGCTACCGTACCTGCGCACGTACAACCCGGAATTCATCCGTTTTCCAGGAGGATGGAAGTGTGCTCTGCTCTCGACGAATCTCGACGTCAGAACGCATTCCCAATTGCATCGTGTCCATGTACTCCTCCAGACACAGTCCGCCAGATTCCCACAGCCTTGAGGAAAAACATACGCCTACACACACTCATTTGTAATTGAAAAGGTGATGCGACTATATATCCTTATTATTTTGATGGTTATTTGTTGACTCAAGCTCATTTCATTCAATTTCATTTCAATTCGAACGGGAACACCGAGCAGGCTGCACAATAATATAATAAGCGTCCGCGCAATTTCCACGGAAACACAATCTGAAAATAGAGCCGGCGCGTCTGAGGGGCTCCGGTCCCTAGAAGTTTCGAGAAGTAAACAGTCAAACTGAAAATGTTTTATTTTTATTCAACAGAAAAGAGGACAGGAAGAGAGAGAAACAGACAGACAGACAGACAGACGGAATGTCATCATTGTTAACAGTGTTTCTGCAGCGTTTTCAGATAATGGGACAGAAAAGGGACAGAGAGAGAGAGAGAGAGAGAGAGTGTGTGTGTTTGTGTTCTTCATCGGTATTGGGGGGACGAGATGGAATTTCGAGAGAGAGACACGGAGAAAAGGGAGAGAGGGAGAGGAGTAGGAGCCGGATTATCCGAAGCGAAGAGGGCGCGGACCGAGGCCTCGTTTCATCGATCTGAAAGAATCGTTCAACTCATCCTGAACCAGCTAGGATCCTGAAATTTCGACGCCCACTCACCCATGATCGTCGTTGAGAACGTAGTAGGCGTAGTTGTTGTCATCCGGTCCGAATTGTTGTAAGTAGGTGTTCACTGAAAAGTACGCACGATGATGCTAAATGCAGAAACAAGTGGGTCTTACAGATTCTGAACGCATCCTCTTGATCGACCAACGGCGCTGCGAGGACCCACGCGAGAAGACACGAGAGCAGAACGAAGAGCCGCATGTCTGGAATGTCAGAAGTTGAGGATTCTATACAAGAAGACATGGGGTGGTAGTCTATTTGCATTCGCTAATGAGATTCCGAGCATGATGAGATGGGAGGGAGCGGATAAAAAGATGAGTATGACGATGGGCTCGGGCGAGAAGAGGAAGTGCCCGCCACTACGGTAGGCAATCTGGGATCGAAAGTTTCGCGAGAGAGAATGCCACGTGCCAACAACAGAACGACGACTACAAATGCATGAATCGGTCGGTCGCACATAGTTTTGGGTTTCACTTGGAATGTGTAGCCGATTGAGCATAACATCGGGGTTTGGATACGAAGTGATGTTTATCTGGGAATGTGCGAGTGTGAGAGCAACTCGGATGACGTGGAGGCCGTGCAGGGGCATCCAGTGATTGTAGCCTAATGTTGGGTTTGGATGTGATCAAGATTGTTCATTGAGCTGGATGAAGGAAATTGGTCGGAAATTGTGACTTGATGAGAAATAAGAAAAAGAGGACGAAGTCATTCTTTCCACGAATATTGAGTTACGGAAAGATTAGGCGGAATCTGAAGTTTCGCAACATTCCGAGGACTTTTGCGAAAGCCACCACACATCTGGCTAGTTATAGCCTACAAGTTGGGCAGGGCTCGCTGGTCCGGAACACCCGACGGATCCGCCCCTGTACTCGTCTGCTGATGGATGGGTCATCCATCAAGCAGTTGAATGGAAGCGGCGACGTGTTTTGAGACAAGACGCACGAATTTTTAATCGTCTCGCCCGACACACGACTCGTTACGAAATGAAGAGTGGGTGGGGGAGATGGAGTACTACAGTAATCCTGTGTTTGAGGAAGAAACGAATTGTTGACGAGCAAAAAAGAGAACGCTCTTGCAGAGAAAGTGCATCGGCAAAAAGCAATTGGAGGGAACAATGACACGAAAATTGGATGAGAACTATGAAAATGGGGGGAGGGGACCAATTGAAGGAGAGTTTTACGAGTAAGAATGCGAAACGAGACGAAGAAGTCATTTTCGAGGAAAGATCGGAACTTGAATTATGCACATAAATGGGCGTCGCGTGACTGGCATATGAGACAGGTATTCGCCACCGAAATTGTGGGTGGAATTTCAACGTGGGAAGTGAGAGCAAACTGCTGTCGATGTGTTGCTCGTTGGGCTGAAGACGGGTCATTTGAGACGAAAGAAGAAAGAAGAAAGACAGAGAACTTTGAGCCGTCGGTAGGAAGAATAAAAGTAATGGGTGGTAGAGACAGGTGGTTAAGACGTCCGAACTTTTGAAAACGTTTATTACTATATAGAAGTGGCGCTCCTCAAGTTTATATGTTGTAGTCGGAGCAGCACGTCACTCTCCTTTTATAGAAAACGAAAAGGATTTGAAAGATTTGAAAGTATTTGAATATCCATTTTGAGTTTTGTGATGTTCAGACAAAAATAATGACGAGCACACTGACTCTCGTCTTCTCATTCTCAGTGATCAAACATAAACTACAATGAGAGAGAGAGAGTGACGGAGTTCCGAAACGAAAACATATTTTTGGGGCAGTGGCATGTCTTCTGAATTTACTTGTGATTCATAGGATGCGACAAGTTTGTCACGCAAACGGGCCACGTTTATGAGAAAGCGAAAGGAGCGGAAGACGTCGTCATTTTTATGGGAGCATGTAAACTCTTCTGAATTACAAATGAGCGATAGGTGCGGCGTGATGGGATCGTGTGACGTCATGAAACACGAAGATCGGGTATATCACGTACCGCCTATATAAGGACTTCTCAGGATTGATAAGGGTCGAGTCAAAGACGCGAGAAGCAGCTGAAAATGTGGGTGGTAATGTCATTTCGGAATAAAGACTCGGCAAAGCGTCAAAGATGAAGGGAGAAGAAAGAAAACCAAGTTCATTATATTTACAACAACCACTACTAATCGGACGAGTTGTCTAGTTCTTGAACTTTCGGAGACGACGAGCGCTCGGGGCGATTCCGGCGGCTTCGAACGCAGCGTTGGAGGCGGTGTTGGAGACGGCGGACTGAAGCGATCCGACGGAAGAGTCAATGAGTCCGGAGGAGGACTGCGATCCGAAGTCGGACGTCGGAATGGCACTGTTGCCGGCAGAACTGAGTTGCTGTGGCTGGTAGCCAGAAGAGATTTGGTCTGGCTGAAAGAGAGAAAAGAGGCGATCTTTGTTCTTTCTAATTTTATAATTATTCTCACACTTACCGAAACCTCGATTCCCTGCTCGACGGGCCCGCCAATCGGTTGTTGTGGTTGATAACTATATCCCTGAAAGAAGATGTGTAAAGAATGTTTGCCGAATGAGATTATCGGTGTAAGAATGACGTGCCTGAGGGGCGACGGGTTGCGAGACGTAGCCGGTCGGTGGCGGTTGAACGCTGAAACAAAGAGAGTGAGAGTTTGGGTGAGATCTTGAATAGCTGGGAGTGTAATGCGATAAGTTACATACACTCTACGGTGAGAGTACATTCGACGATTCCGAGCGTCGTCCGTCTCGATCACGCTGAAATAGTGAGTGAAACAAAGAAACTGTTAGGCGAGGGTGAGTACATGACATCTTCGTCGTTGTATTGATCGCCGGGAGGGGAAACGCGAGTTGAGTAAGTAGTAGAAACCGGTGGGATGTAAGAAGGTTCATAGGGTTGATAAGATTGAGGAGGTGGTGGCATTGGTGGTGCAGGCGGGTAGTAGTAACTGGGATTAGGGAAAGAAACATAGAAGAATAGAGTTGAGACACTTACGGTTGGGACTGAGGTTGGACACTTGGGGTTGGTCTTAAACGCGGACTGAAAGGGTTATTAGTCTGTTAACAAGTTAGAGTCACACAGTTAAATCACAAAGGTACCGAAACCCAAACACTGTACTTACTAAGATGGTGGCGGTGGTGGTGGTGGCATTGGAACCTTGGCGTACAGGGGGATCTGAAAGATTTCTTTCGCTTCATCTTGTTCCAACTGCTTCTCACCCTTTCGTATCCGATGATTTGGGGGGGAGCGTACGCCCAACTGGTGGCTCCTCCACAGCACGGAGAGCTGATTATCGGAGCACTGCAGCATCCGCCTCCGAAGAGGAACGCGCTCGCGTGTGGGACGGCGACGAGAAGGAGGTAGAGGGCGGCCAGAGAACGGTGCATGGCTGGAATCTATTGATGAGAATTGAGAAGAGGGAGTACAAAAAAGTTAAGCCAATTTTGTCGCAACAAGAGAAGACAATACGATTTGAATATGATCGACACCGTTTCTTGTGGGTTCCAGCCCCTCCTCTTCGTTTGCGTTGTAACCTTTTTAAGGTCTTGCAAGTACCTGCCTCAAAACGGGTTATCTGCCTGCGCACTCCCGCTCGTCCACTCTTTTCGCGCGCTTCTCACCCCTCTCAAAAAGGTGTCGGTTTCAGTTCGAGAAGGCACAACGGGCGGGTCGGTTATCAATCAAGTCAAGACAAAAACGAGGTTGTCCTCTGTCTTTATTTCATCGTCGTAGTTCAGTAAGAAAAGCATTTTTGGTGTGGATAAGAAAAAAGCGATGGGAACACGTCTATAACACAACAAAGTCTGTGCTTTCTCTCCGTTTTATCTTGATTCGGATGCCATCGAACGGTCTGAGAATCAATTCGGGCACGGGTCGCAGGTTCCGTTCCGTCTGCAGACTCTCCACTTGATACTTCCGGAAGAACCACGAGAGGACGGTCTTCTCCTCGAGGATCGCGAACTTTTGGCCGATGCAATTGCGCGGTCCAGCTGAAAAGGGAATGAAGGCGTAGGGATCTCTTCCGGCGATGGCGTCGATGTCGAAGTTGTCGGGGTTGTAGACGTCCGGATTCGGGTAGGCACGAGGATCACGGGCTGCCGCAATCGGGGAGACGCACGCCGCGAGGCCTTCTGGCAGCACTATTTTCTGGCCACTCGGGTGATCTGAAAGCATGTTTCTCTTAAATTAGACAGACAGAAAGTAGTGTGACATCACCCTCACCGCCCCATTATCTGACTCTCTCACCCGTTTACCCTCTTGAAAAACATCACAAAACCACCTGTTGCAACCTCTGAGACGTTTCTTTTTCTGTTCAGAAATATCTGATTTCATCTGACTACTCACACACAGGTGATATATTTCCGAAATGCCATCACTCACCGATAGTCACGTCTTCTGACAAGCGTCGCGCAATCAGAGGAACCGACGGAAACATTCGCAGTGATTCTTTTATGCACTTTTCTAAATACGTGCACTTTTTGATGTCCTCCATAGTCGGACTACGATCAGTGGCAAACCCTGAAGGTAGGAAAATGAATGTGATCTGGACTGTGCTCACCAAAAACTTCATCGAGTTCTTTGTGCAGCTTCTGTTGGCACTCTGGATAGAAGCCAAGCCAAAGGACTGTGAATCCGATGCCGCTGGCAGTTGTGTCGTGTCCTTCGAACATGAAAGTGTCCACTTCTTCCCGGATGTCTTCGTCGGACAGTGTCCCTGTCTCTTGCTGAATCGTGAGCAGCAGGTCCAGGAACGCCTTCCGTTTCCTTCCTCCGCTCTCGTGCGTCTCTTCATTCAGCAGCTCCTTTCTCTCCTGAATCACTCTCCGCGTGAAGTCGTTCGTCAACTTCACATTTCTGTCGAATTCGAACCCCAATCCAGACAGATACCAGATGGGCTTGAGCCAGAACCACGGGAACTTCATGTGATTCCAGATGACTTCCGAGATCCGCTTCACCGCGTGCACATAGTCGTTATTCTCGCCTAATTGAGCATTCACTTGGATTCCCATTGCAGTTTCTGAGATTCCCACGATAAAGGATTGGAGAGAAATGAAGACATACCACAAATAATATCGAGCGTACATCGTTTGAAGTAAGGGAACCCGTCAAAGTAATCGCCATCGACGTGCTTCTCAACTGAATCCACGAGCACCTGCAGAACGAATTCCATGGAAAACAATGGGATCTTACTTACCTCCGCGTGTCTCGCAAAAATTGGAAAATAATCCTGAATGATGCTGAAATGGAAAGTGGGCGTGAGCATCTTTCTCCGGTGGAACCACTTCTCGTGGGTGCTCGTCAGAAGTCCAGTTCCGATCCATTCACTCATTTTATCGTATTGACTCGGCTTCGAAATGTTCGTGTTACTTTCCAAGACTGGCTAAACATCAAAGAGTTTTCTGAGAAACAGGGCCTCGATGCTCACCCGAATGCACTCGGAAGTTCCTAAGAAAACAATCGGAACCGGTCCGATCCAGACGAGCATGATTCCGTCGATTTCCCCGTTCTCAGCAGCAATCTCTCCGTACTTTGCTCTTCCGAACAAATACTTTTGAGCCCATTGCTCCATTTGAAACGTGAAATCGTAGGGATGCCATTTGAATAAGTGGGCGGACCTATCAGCGGAAGGGCTGGAGGGCCACGGACCATCTGAAAAGGTGTTAATAGAAGACTGAGATCGCGTAGAACAATGAAACCTTCAGATTCGTGGCGCACTTTCTGTTGATCCGCCACAACTCGATAATCTGTTGAAAGTGGAGGAAGAGAAAGTAGATGATATAACCGATGATAATACTCAGAAGAACGATCATTGTACAACTGAAAAGGAATGGTGTGAATGAAAAGGAACGGAACGAGAAGAAGTGACAGTTGGAATGGAAATTAAAATTGAAATTTGAAACACAGTACGAAAACTGGTTCGGTCAGTGCGATGGGTGAGTCGATAAAATCCCATTACCTACAAGAAAACGAAATCGTCACGCGGCGGACAGAGACGTTTGATCAACAGTTGTGATAAGTTTGATAATAGGCGAAAGGAGACGGATTGTAGTCCTTCAGCGAATTTGTAACATTCGAGAAAAGACAGAAGGACAGAAGGCTACAAGAGGCGCAGTAATCTTTTCATTCCATGTTTGTGTTGTCACCTCTGTTACAGTCGTCTTTTATTCGAATCGTTCATTCGCTTCTCGCTCGTTTATACAACACATTTACAACCGTCTTCTGTTCTTCAAAATCATCTTGACGCCGTCGTACGGGCGAAGAATCAATTCGGGAACGGGCCGTCCTTCCGGCCAGTGCTCTACGCTGCTCACTTCGAATCGGCGGAAGATCCACGAGAGGACGGTCTTCTCCTCGAGGATCGCGAACTTTTGGCCGATGCAATTGCGGGGTCCCGCCGAGAACGGAACGTAGGCGTAAGGATCTCGTCGGGCGACTCGGTCCGAGTCGAAATGATCCGGAAAGAACTCTTCTGGACGTTCGAACTCTCTGAAACTGGAATCATGTTCTCAGGATCCCTCAATCTGTCACCTCGGATCTCTGGCTGCTCCCAGCGGTGCAGCCAATACTGTCAATCCTTTCGGCAGACGCATAGTCTTATAAATCGGATGCGGAACCAGCAAGTCCTCGGTCAGCTTTCTAGCAATCAACGGTACCGACGGGAAAAGTCTCAAGGCTTCCTGCAATGTTCCTTTCCAATAATTTCACTTCCATTACACTTACCTTGATGCACTTCTCCAGATAAACCAACTTCTTGATGTCCTCATTCGTCGGCAACCTTTTCGTATCCTCGCCGAACACCTCGTCAATCTCCTCGTGCACCTTCCTCTGATACTCCGGATACTGGCCTAACCACCAGATGGTAAATGCCATTCCGCTGGCGGTTGTGTCGTGTCCTTCGAACATGAAAGTGTCCACTTCTTCCCGGATGTCTTCGTCCGACAGCTTCCCTTCGCTTTGCATTTTCAACAGGAAATCAAGGAAGGCCAATCGTTTCCCTTTCGGGTTCTCGGGGTCGTTGGTCGTTTCGAAAACGCTTTCGTCAAAGTCCGTTTTTCGGGAGGTGATCACCTTCAAAAATATTTCATCGATGTTTGGATCTTCTCAAACACCCGTCTAACTGGTCACAAACATTTGAACCGACTACTGTGTAAGGGTACACGGATCTTAATTCTGTTGCAGATCTTTCAGTTTACGGCAGTGAGAACATCAACACCAGCAAAAGAAAACCCGATTATCATAATGTTAAAGGAACACATTCAGATCAGATGAAAATTGGACTCATCCTATTCGAGTTTGCAACTGGACCAGCTATTTGCCCAACCCTGGTCCAAACTTCGAAAAGCCTGCACCCCACCTTTCTCGTGAAATCATTCGTCATTTTGACGAGCCGATCGAATTCGAATCCGAGCCCTGTCAGGTACCAGACCGGCTTGGCCCAGAGCCACGGAAAGCGCTCGTAGTTCCAAATGATCTCGGAAATTCTGCCGACCGCGTCCACGTAATCGTTGTTCGATCCGACCTGAGCATTCACTTTCGCCCCCATTGCGGTTTCTGAAACAAGTCGTGAACAAATGAGTACAATTCGGTCGAAATCACCACAAATGATATCCAGTGCACATCGTTTGATGTACGGGAAAATGTTGACGACGTCCTGGTTGTTGGCCCTCCGATTGAGCAGGTCGACGAGCACGAGTCCCTGCTGCGCGAACACCTCCTGATACCGCTGGAGCACGTTGAAGTGAAACGTCGGCGTCAGCATCTTCCGCCGTTGTCGCCATTTCTCGTTCGTGCTGAAATTCGTGTAATGAATCTTCAATGCTCCAAGTATTCACTTGCCTGGTCAGCAAACCCGTTCCAATCCATTCCATTATTTTCCCGTACTGCACTGGCTTCGTTATATTCTCTGTGCTCTCCAATAAAGGCTGAAATGCTTAGTACTCCGAAATTCTCTCCGTTTTTTCCCGAACCCTCATGGCCTCGTGCGCCAGAATGACTGCAATAGGAATGGGTCCGATCCAGACGGAAATGACGCCCGAACTGTTCGGACTCATTCCGAATTCCCGCGCCCATTCTTCCAGCTGATAAGTGAATTCTAAAGAAAACAGTGAACAATTCTGAATATTCTTATTCTGGCGGACTCCGATTATTTAGTTTGAATTGATAGGCGGATCCGATGATTGGAAGAGCATGAGGACCTGATATTTTCTGAAATTCGCATTTACCCCTAAAAGCTGACCTATTTGTCAAACCTTAAATTCTAGATTGCAAATACGATTAAGTCGGTAAACCTCCCAAAAAGTGCTCCAATGGGAGAGAATAACATAGACAGAAACCGCGGCGATAACTAGAATCCACAACATTTGCGCCGCGCTCAGATTTTGAAATATTCAGACGGTAATTATATAGTGGCTGGGGAAAAACATAGATTGGCTGATAACTGTTAGCTGTGAGCCACGAGGTCTAGCGAGCAGATGAATCACCGTCAAAACATGGCAGGGGAGCACTTTTAAGTGTAGGCGTGAGTAGCGCACTAATAATACCGTGATAAACAAGGTTTAATAGAAGGAAAGAAACAAAAATGTGGTGGAAACAGTAGAAATCAACAAGGAAATAAAACAAGAGACGTCTAGAGGAACGAATGGTCTGACAGTGAGTTGACCCGCTTGGCGACATGAGCGACTTGGGCGAAATCGGCGTCGCTGAACACACTCTTGCTCTTTTGCTTCTTCTTGTTTGATCGTTTTGGCTCCTTCACACCTGCAAACCTCTGGTTGTTCTTTGTACGCCCGGTACACTTGTCCTCTTTTTCGACAATTATGGCATGTACTTAGAGTCCGTATCCAAGTATTTTGTGTCAATGAGTGTCAAACCGGAACAAGCCATAATTGTTGTTCGAAACACAACGGGACGCAGACGCGCATAATTTTTTGGGACGACAAATGTATTAATGATGCACGTGCAATCATACCGATAATTTCCTTTTTCTCTTTTCGCAGATTCTTCAGATCAGTCTTCGTTTTCATGTGCGCTGCCACCAGAACTCGCCCCTTTTTCTTGTCCAATCGGCGACTTTCTTGGTATTTCATGTATCTGGAAAAAGAATCTTCTGATAAATCATCCCGATTTTCCGCTCACTTCAAGTTCCTCTTTTTCAAATCCTTCGGTTTGAACGAACGTGCCTGATCGATCAATGAGAATCCCTGAAACTAAAAGTACTTCACTGCACTCTTTCATTTTTTAACCTGTGATGCTAACCGATCGTCGATATAATCGGTTCCTTTCGAAGTGCTCGGTTTTTGGACTATGTAGTTTTCTTCTGCAGACAACTGCACTTGGCCTTTTGCTGCTGCTTGCAGTATCGTCTTGACATTCTCTCTGGCTACTGCGCTCTTGTTCTTTTTCTTCTTCTTCCCTACTTCAGTGATGCCGTCTTCCTGCTCGATCGACGTCAGGAATTTTTTCAAGATTTCCTCAGACATCTATAAAAGCTCTCTTACTTGCTCTATTCCGATCTGTTCGTTTAAATACCGCCAACAGCTCGCGACTATACGCTCATATTTTATCCCACTACATGGAAGACGAACTTTGAAAATTTAACAATTTATTTGGAAAGAGAAGCAACAACGCGGCGGTGTTTAGGAGTTCGAGTTTGGTCCGCGCTTCTTTCCTGGTCCGGAGGCAACGTTGACGAAGCGACGGGTGTACTGAATGCGACGGAATGAACGTCCGCGCTTCTTCTTCTTCTTGTCCTGCTTGTCAACCTTTGGGGTCTGGGCACGGACCTTTCCGGCACGAGCGAGGGATCCGTGGACCTTTCCTGAACAATTTAATTTGTACCGGTAACTAAATCAACAATTATTACCTCCGAGAAGTCTTCCGTTGACGGAGAGGGTCGAGAGGTTCTCGATTTGGCATTCTCCGAGAGTGAGCTCCTCGCTGAGGATCTTGGATCCGTACGAGATGGAGAAGTCTTCTCCGGCTCCGATCACTCCCTGAAGATATGTTGTGAGTAATTTCGCACCATTCAAAAATCAAGAGCTCACCTTAATAGCAGAGAGGGTAGTGGAAGCATCCACGTCGAGCGTGTGCGTGGTGTTGTCAAGGCCAAGAAGGAAGATCTGCATCCTGAAAACGAGCGAATTGGATTTAAAAATCGATAATTCAAGAATTTCTCGGCTGAAAACAACGGAAACAAGTCAAAATGAATGTGCAAATCAGTCAAAATTAAATATAAATCAAAACGCTTTTCCATTTCACCGAGAAATGGCTGAAAATTCACAAAAAAAGCAAAGAAAAATCGAAATACGCGATGAAATTTGCCTGGTTGCGCAGACACACGCTTTAGCGTTGAACACTCAGCCAAGTACGCAGCCAAAGCGCGGGTCTCGCCACGATGAGCCGTTTTCCCCCTCTTTTTTGCGCCGTTGTGTGGTGTTGTTTTCCAGGCCTAAAATATTTTCGTAGTTTTTCCTCTTTTTTGCTGTTAATTTCTCGAAATATTTCGCTGAAAATTTCTGAAATGTTCACTTTTCCCTGCGAATTAGAAATTTATGCACGGTATTGCCTTTCATCTTTCTATTTCCGTTTATTTTCCATTTAATAGTTTTTCCGTTCAGTTTTTACATTCGCAATCTCGGAATTTTGACGTATTTTTTACAGGTAATGTCCGCTTTGAAGAAATCCTTCATCAAGCGCAAGCTTGCCAAGAAGCAGAAGCAAAATCGCCCAATGCCGCAATGGGTCCGCATGAAGACCGGGAATACCGTGAGTTCCTTTGGCGCTACCTTCGCCACTGTTTCAAAAAACCGTGTTTGTTTACAGATGAAGTATAACGCCAAGAGACGCCACTGGAGACGCACCAAGCTGAAGCTGTAGGCTGCTCATCGGTCAGCTCCTCATCCGGACGTTTGTCACCCAATCTGTTGTTCAATTTTCAATAAAGCTTTTTATTGAAAAGGTATTCGTCGAGTTAATTAGATAAGAAGTTATTAAAATGTACAGGATTGTCTACAATTTTTATCGCCTTCTTCGCACTTTGTCCGATTGTCGGAATGCTATGCAAGTTGTAAGCCCTTGCGTCGCTTCGCAATAGAGATTAGAGGTGAAAATGTAGGAAAAGTGGCCTCTTGAGCAAATAACGTCTACACTTCCTCCGAACGTTGCTTCTGCGGCTAGATTAATGCTTCTCTTTGATTCTGCAGAGCTGTCGCTCATGTTCTGAAAAACAAAATGGTGGGCAAAAGTGAATTCTAGAAGGTTACCTCAAGCATTAGTTTTCTCAAAACTTGACTGCTGCATTTGTTCTCATCAAGCTTCTCATCTCCTGTGTCAACTTTGACAATCTCCGACGATACAGTTGTTGTCTCCAATGGCTCGTCTCTGTGAACGTGGATCGTTGGCTCTGATGGTGCTCTCCGGATCTCTTTTCCGCGGTACAACCCTCCGCTGCCAGTCATGTCGGACACCGTCAGATCCTCGTCGTTCTCTTTCGGGAAGTAATCGGTATTCGTGCTTCCGTCAGCGACGACCAACTGCTGTGCAGGGCTATCGCCACTTTCACCCAAATTATGCAAAATGTCGAAGATCGAGTACTGTGGCTGTGGCTGAAGCGGCACTCCAAACGCGGCAGCTCTCTAGAAGGAGGGAACAAGTTCAATTAGCTACCCGAAACCAGCAGATTGCATAATAAAGTGGACAATCTGATTGATCCACTGCTGATAACAAAAGGACTACAGATTGTCTCAACTAGTTTTCGGAGAATGGAATGGAAATTGTAACGTACCAAATCAAGCTCATCCGGTACTGAATATACACGTGGACCAGAGGAGGGGCCTTCTGGGATCGGCTGGTCGTAGGCCTGAAATGTTCCAAAGACTGAAAAAATATGTACTTAAGTGAACTGACCAAAGTCTTTGCTCCTCGGGCTCTCGCTGGAGCACCAGCACATCCGGAAGGCGGCGGTGGAGGACAGGCAGGCGCCGGAGCACATCCACAGGCGGAACCACCACCGCCGAAGAAGAAGGCGTTGGTGAAAAGAGGAGAAAGAAGACAAGAAACCGCGAAGAGCGTCGGCGAATGTCTCATTTTTTAGGTGAAATGTGTCGTGCGGCCCGCAAATCGTCTTGTCTCTCGTCGTCGAAGAAAGGGGTGACACAATAAGCAGGACTGTCTCGGAGGAAATGGACGGATGCGAGGATGGAGGGGACGGAGGATCACGTAAGACCGCCCGCCCTTTCGCTCGGAACCCGCTCCTTCTTCCTGTGTTTCCACACGATGCCATCGGGCCTCTCGGGTATCAATCATGTCTTCGTTTGCCTCCCTCGACCGACGGCTTCTCCTTGTTTCAATCCGACCGAGAATCGGGAAATAGTGCGGGCGGAGGTGGAGACGCAGCGATCGGTGTATCTGATCGATGGACCAACACGCTTTTTTTGGCGTGGACTCTCGGCGCGGATTTTCGACAGGTCTCGCTCTCTCGTCGCAGGATTTTCGATCCGAAGATTAGAAAGAATCCGTCGAAAATCTCGCATCTTTCACACTTTAAACACACTTGAAATATTTCAACATTCATTCCAATTTCGAACAAAAAGAAACCGTTACATGAACGAGGAGAGGGTTGTTTCGAGATCGGGCGCAGAAATGTTCGATACAAGATGATATGCACATGGAACGGAACCGTAGTCTGATAGAGAAAAAAGGGAAGTGCGATGAAGCGCACTTTACAGAAACAAGAAAACGAACGAAAAACAGAGAGGTGCCTAGATGTCACATGGTTTCGCATAACTGCTGGGCTTGTATAGTAGGGTGTGCGTGCTGTTCATGCGCGGCGTCGAAGGGCCTTTGATCGAGATGATCGATTCTGAAACTGAAGGAATTCAACTTTGGAAAGTCGGCGACTGCACAACGCCACCTTTGTATCGTGTCGTCATTGTCCGACTGGGAGTCACTTCTGTGTCGTACACGTTGAACTTGGAGAAACTGGCAACCATCGTATTCCAGGAAGCGTCCGCGCTTGATTACGGAATCTGGAATGACGTGGCAATGTCTTGGAAAGTCATTGGTACGGACGGGTACCTTGTTGAGTATGTATAATAGAAGACAAATGCGGATGACGAGTTGACAACCACCAGCACGTTGTTGATGTCATTGAGCAGAAAGCCAAAAGCCGTCGAGAATAGCGTGTCATTGTAAATTTCAGCGATGTTGAGCACAAATGAGAATGTGTAGCACACGAGAAACACTGAATTTCAGAGATAATTAAAAGTGTCACGACATGTTTCATTTACCGATGACTACCATAATCATCATCTTGGCCGTCGAGTGCTCCCGCTTCACACTAGCCACCAATTCCCTCCGTTGCTCCGATGCTTCGATGATTGTACGAGCGACCTAAAGAATATTAGATGAGATTAAATAGTTGATGGCTGAATGACCTGAAGGTTGAGCACGCAGAGAACGATGAGCGGGAGCAGGAACTGTGAGAAGAGGGTGGCCACGTTCTGGTACCAGAGCATGAAGTGCGGATTCGAACGGAGCAGCGGCTGTACTCGCTCCTCTACCGACTTGTTCGTCGCCTCGAAATCGATCGTCCACTCCCAGAAACGGACGGCGTTGTATGCGATGCTGAAGAAGACGACGACTGCCACAGTGACGAGGGCTCTGTTTTTGGAGCAGTAGGTGGTGACCATGAAAGGATGGCACACCGCCAGATACCGGTCGATTGTGATGGAGACGAGCAGCCAGACGGACATCGACTGGAACATGATCGTCACCGGATACAGGTAGACCATCGTCATTGCGGTCACCGAAACGGGAATCCACTCTTGCAGTTGGGTGCTGGCAAAAACCGGGATCGCGAGAAGACACACGGTAAGATCGGTGGCGGAAAGAGCGGAGAGCAGCACGTTTATGCTCTTCTTACGGAACGTGCGACGCGTGTAGATAACCAGCGAAAGGAAGTTGGTGACTATGCCCACGAAGCACATAATTGTCATGAGGGCGACGAGCACCCGGGAGAGCAGAGCCAGCATGACGGATGATAAGAAGAGAGTGCTCAGCAGTGCATTGGTGGGTGCTCTGAAAACGGATCGGGTCATCATACGGGGAAACGGAAAAGGAAGAGAGGGGAAGAGAGATGAACTTGAATTACAGGAGATATAATAGACATTCGTCCACATGCATCACTTTTTAAAAACGGGGCTTTCGTTTTCGAACAATTTTCAAATAAAAAAGGCTTCCCGAAAAGAACGCGCCTTATTATTCTTTCAGATCCGTAAAAGTGCGCTGTTTTGATCGCCGCCGCGTTCTGCCCGCTTTTCACATTTATTCAATTGGCCTCGTTCAATTTCGAAACCCGCATCAAAAGAGCAAATCTAAAATGTGCTCGGGAGGCAAAGAAACAGCAGCACAGCACAAAAGGAGGTATTGTGAACGAACGAATTCCGACAAGAAGAGAAAAAAGGTGAAGAAATGAGATGCTGCTCGGCGCGCGCCGCCGTGATTAATCGTGTCCGGTACGCGGATGAAAGGGAGGAGCGAGGGGAGCAAGAAGAGCAAGAAGTCGAGGAGGATTTGGACGAAAAAAGAAGGAGAAGGAACACGTTATGAGGGCAATTATGGGCTCTGAGATGGGGTCGGCGAGAACAAGATATGGGTGGAGTACTCGAATGTTTCGGAGGAGACGATCGGTGGCAAAAAGTGGGCGGAGTCGAGAGGTAGTTGGATTCAACCCGAAACGGTAATGATAAGCAGTTCAGATGGGACATGAAATGAAGAACTGAAACTGAAACTTGCTCCGAAGCTACCGTATACCTCCACTGATAACAAGCAGATGATTGCGAATGGACCAGGGTTGGGAAAAGGCTTTTTGGGATCTGGACATTTGGGGCTCTGCGATTGGATTACTTGATCAGGAGATATTAGAGACGGAAAGTCCGGCGGTCCTGCCCTTTGCTTGAGAATTGTTTTTCCAGTTCCTTTATTTTGTGGTCCACACTTCAAAGATCTTCGTGCTCAAAAGATCCAAGGATCTGCTGTATCTAATGAGTCCTCTTTTGTTCTAGCCTCTATCCAATCTACTCCAATATCCGTCAGTTCAAAGTTCATAATCTATAAACCATCAGTGTGATCTAATGTCAACGAATCTGAGTCGAAAAGTAGTAGTAGAGGTTTCCGAAAGGGAAATAACTAACAAGTGTCGGATGTCCTGACGCATTGAGCCAAAACACTCGGTGAGTAGGACATCTTCCTCTCTCCAAACATACTACATAAGCAGAAGCGGGCGGGGACATCGAAACACACACATCACGAAATATTTTGAGGTTAATTTAATTCCATCATCTGCTGTCGCTTCCTCATCCCAA
Source organism: Caenorhabditis sp. 36 PRJEB53466 (assembly GCA_946814055.1). Taxonomy (NCBI): domain Eukaryota; kingdom Metazoa; phylum Nematoda; class Chromadorea; order Rhabditida; family Rhabditidae; genus Caenorhabditis; species Caenorhabditis sp. 36 PRJEB53466. The sequence goes on along the minus strand of CAMPFS010000005.1, from coordinate 3,388,670 downwards.
TTCATCTATCAAGTCAGTCTTGTCTGCTTTTTGCCCTCCCTCATTTCTCACTTTCACTTTCAGTTTCACAATTTTAATTGGCATATTATATCTACTGTCGGATTCAACTCGAAAATGAAGAAGCAGAATGGGACGTCGTGTCTGGGGGGTGGTCGGCGGGAAAAACAGAAGGAGAAGGATAATGAAAACGACGACAAAGAAGGAGAAGGAGGAGAAGAAGGAGCCGCCCGTTTTCCGGGAAGTTTTAGTCATCCGGCAGGAGTGAGTTGAATGCGAATCCAAAGTGACCTTTGAGGCGAGAGAGTGTGCGAGGCGGAGAGACGCAGGCGCACACGGTTTTAATAAAGTCTCACAAAGGGTAAGCAATCAGAAAGAGAGTGGGGTGGACAAATTAAAATTGCTCCGATTGGGTTCTTCGAGCAGAGCGTTTCTTGTGAAAGGAAAAGGGTGTAACAGGGAAAAATAATGAGGAACAGGCGTGAAGAGCATTCGAGTGCTCACTAGGTCCCTATCGGCTCTCGGACAGACTAAAATTTGGGCTCTTCAAGCCAAAGTGAGTCAGTAGACGAGGACTGCGTCACGTCACTCAAGTTTGGCATGAATAGTGTTACTCATGACTTTTGCCGTTCTTCCCTTTTCCTGCCTGCACAGCCGTATAACGTGAGAACGTCATCTGCAAAACGCGAAAAACGGGAAACGAGAGCGGCGAACTCAAAGGTTTCAGAGAAACTTCTCGAAGATGATAGACAACCTTCTCATTTCCTCTAGCTTTATTGGTTCTTATGACAGCCCCCCAACCACCTCGTTAAACCCTTCAAGAATCCGCAGTAATAACATGCCTCACGCAAACTTTCATGCCCCCGCTTCAGGTGGGGAATTAGAAAAAACCAAGGGACAACGGGAATTGGAAAGGGGGCGAAAACAAGGAGAAGAAGTGGGCCGAGAGCTGATTGCATTTCGATTGACGTGGAATGAATGTTTCCGGGAAAGGTGTGATTCTGAATGAAAGGCGGTGACAGATTGGATTTGGGGCGAAAACCAGCAGCCAAACGGGAAAAGAAAGGGGAAGGTGCTCCTCAACAGTGCATTCTCGGAAAGAAGAAGGAGACAGGTCCTTTGATTGACTTTTGGGAGCAGTCAGAGGCGAGCTTTGGCAAATACCAGATCTCCGGATTTTCAGGCTTGCAGGGGCTGTTTTTGAATCAGAGCACACCCGGTCCTAGAGACCTTTTAGGACCCATACATCTGACTAAAGAATACAGTTTAATGTTTGGTTTGGAGTGTACACATTGAATGTTTCAAGCCTTGATCAGCTGAGTTTATCCTTTTGATCCAGTCGAACCCATACTTGACATGATTGTTAGTATTGGAATAGAATGTGATGAGTGAAAAGTCCGTGCTTCCCACTGTAACCGAGACTTTTAGCCTCTCAATTTGCAAAATAGTACAAAAAGGAGTTGTGAGTTGATCCAAAGCCCCCCAGTAAGCGCGTACTTGAAAGGACCAGAGTATATCCAGGAGCCATAGATCCGATCTTGAGTGGGCGTGTCGGAATAACAATCGCAGAAAGGCGACACTTCCGAAAATAACACTTTTTTGCACGGACCCCTGGAGGCACTGATGCACTTCCAGTTGCATACTCACTCGTCGTAAACGAAGCGAAACGTGGGGCGCAAGATATGAAAAGGATTCTGAAGGACTTCCTGGTTCTGACGTCTTCTCCTCCTTCTCTCTCTCACTCGCTATGATTGTTTCCGGTGTTCTTTAATTCTCTCTCCCCCGATTTTTGGCAGAAAAAAGGAGCCAGGAGCACCAAATTAGAGAACAAAAACGGGCGGAATTCAATGAATGTTTTGTTCGAACGGATCGAGAAGGGGAAAGTACTCCATAGACGAAATGACATTTCGACCAAAGACTGCAGACAGATTCTGAATGCAAATCGAGAACATCAGGAGGCAATGCGAGGAATGATTGTGTTTTGGAAGCTATGAATCGAGTACAGACATAAACGAGAAGTTGGGGAGCGGGGATCTGTGTGAAATGAGAAATCTGTGAGTGTAGCGAAGAACGAGACATCCGAAAACGAGGAAATGCGGTTAGAGTCTGCGAGTTTCCGAGATGATGTTCGTTTTTTACTGCAAAAGTTGTAGTAGTTTGAAGCTTGGTCAGTCTTGGTTTAAAGAAGATGTTGTACTAGCTATTGTGCTCTTCAGAAACTGTGCAATGAAAATGTTGGCCCAAAGAACCCCGGACCCTAACTTTCAAAGATTATCAGTCTTGGGTTTGAGTATTGTTTTCTGGAGAAGCCAGTAGAAAGCGGGCTTAATTTGATCCCGTAATAATAAAAGTAATGTTCATATTGTGAGAGTCTTGAGACCGAGATCAATCACCAGATCAGCTGATAGTTTCTGTCTGAGGCGTATACATAAACATGGCAAACTTTCTAAATCTCTTTTACTTTGAGCCTTTAAGAGTTTTATATGGTTTTCCCGGAAACGCGTTGCTTTTCAACTGGAACGATCAGCCTCGGGGCGAGTTAATACTGGCGGGGATGATCCGCCGAAAATGGAAAATTCGGCAGAAGGAGTAGAAGATTTGGAGAGTAAATAGACCAAAATATGGCCCCGGAGCTCACATTTTCATCATTTCAATGAAAAACCCCACCAAAAACAAGTCTGCCGAGAGTGTTTCGGACGAATCCCTGCCGAAAGACCTGCTTAGATGGTTGGGGACCGAGCACGGACTCATTTCTCATCCCGGCCGCCCGATTCACTTTTGTTTTGATGTAAACACGAACGGAAATTTATTGAAGAGCAGGAAAACGTATGAGGAGGAGGAGTAGGAGGCTAACATCAGAATTTCCGAGTGGACCGTCGGTTTGCCAGATATATAGACACGGAAAACACGGAAAGATTGTCAACATAAACATGCAGTTAACGGATAGGAAAAGTGGGAGGGCTGATGAAGTGGTTTGACCTACCGGACGGCTCGGAGACCATCCGGAGGGGGTGGGAAGAAGGAAGGAAAGGAAACGAAAAGAAAACACTTGAAGTGGGCCTTCTTGAGCCAAATGGGAACTAACTGAGAAACTGGGACTCTAATTGACTCAGAGATATCAGAATCAGAATCAGATTGTGTGGAGTTGAAGCACGAGCACATCCACAGTAATCCATTGGCAGTCGAGGACGAAGAAGAAGAAGAAGAAGAAGAAGAAGAGACATCTTCTTCAGAATGAATGACTAATCAATTTAATAATACAAAAAGAAACATTGCGTAAATGACACGACGAGAGAACGCGCGCGAGGTGGGGACGCAGAGTGATCGCTTGAATAGGCTCGAAGCCGGCGAAGCTCCCGAAGGCAGATAGGAGGAATGAATTGAATTTCAATTATTTAGTGGTCGCTTCATCCTCACAAACGACTGGTTTATCCGATGGAAATGAAGAGGAAAAGAAGGGGGAGCAGAGAGCAGGTCGACGAGGAGTCTGATTCCAGGAAAACGGTAGGGATGATGTCATTCGGAGAAGGGCACCGCCGGCCGGGAACCTCTTGTTATTCACCATCCTCCATCTCTCCTTCATCCAAACGTTTCATAGGGATTTGCGAGCATTCAAACACTGAACCGAGAATAAGGTGGTGATTCTGAGGAATTCCGAGGATTGGCCACCAAATTGGATCAAGCTGAGGGGGCGGGCCGGCCGATTGTTACGGGTCTAGACTCTGCAACCACCTGGTGACGTGCAAGAATGATTCGTTCTGTGAAAGCGTCCGGAAATAATCGAATGTTGACGGCGTTGTCCTTGAAGGCGAGGGAGCAGAAAGAAGAAGTTATTGGGTGTCAACAATCGGACGGGACGGTTTGGAAGCGGAGCCACTTTTGTGCAACACGTGAGCTCATTCACTTCTGCAAGATGGTCCGTGTTTTCGTCACGTTTTGAACTGGAATATTAATGTGCTCCACGATGCCTGCTTAAAATGCACGAAAAGTGAGCTTTCTGGACCCTCTGAAGACTTTTTCCTAAAACTTCTGTCCAAGACTTGTGATGCTTGCGAATTTACGGCCCGGATGATGTTATAAGTTGGACAACGGCCCTTTGATGTCATTTTTGAAAACTTGAATCTATGCCCGGTCCGTGATATGGTCCAAGAGGATTTGAAGGGACACTGTCCGTAATATTATTCAGTAAAAAATCAGAAAAACTTGTCTTCACGTCAATAATATTTTGTGTGGTACCAACTTCTCAATTCAATCTATCTTTGTCCCGTGTCAACAACCAGTTGACCTCCAGGTTACCATGTGACAACAATCGAAAAAGAGAAACGTATTATTGTTATGCAGAAGCGAGAGTGAAAAGGCGGAAAGCGATGAATAAACGTGTACATGTGCAAAACGGAACGGACGGGGACCCGGTGCAAAAAGAACAAGATTGGAGGGGGTTATTAGGCGATTGCGTGGGCGGGAATGCCGTCGTGGCAGTCGTCTTTTGCCGGATTTCCCTCCAGAGGATCCGGCACTCCGGCTGCCTCCTTCAGCTGATCCACCAGTTCACGCGTCGATTTGAACACTTTACCCGGTCGGAATGTGATCTTCCGGGATATCAAACCCATCTGGAAACGTTTCTTATTCAAACTTCAAGTGGACTGTACACTCACATCACTGATAGGGTAGATGACGTGCATGTGGAGGTGGTGGACGGAGAGCAGCGGAGTGAAATGGAATCCGATGCGAAGCATGTCCTCCACAGTGTCCGCCTCACCTTCCTTCTTCAGCTTCTCGCGGAGCAACTCGCGTCCTGTTCGCTCCATCTCTTCCACTGCAAAATGCGTCGTTTTTATTGAACTTTTACTATTCATCGGACAGGATTTGACCCCAGAACTTCCGCTACCCTTCCCTTTCTGAATGAACCGTGACTTACGCAGAGGAATATCAGCAGCGGTGAGATCGGTCGGTTTGGCAATGTGCTGCTTGCTGAGCACGAGGAAATGGTGCTTGCTTTCGGTTTGATGTCGTTTATGACGAGGCACTGAAGAGAACGTGACTATTGCTCCAGCCGACCCGCTTTCCCACTCAAACCTTCTCCTTCTCCTTCAAATGCAGCTCCCTCTTGTTCTTGGCGATATCGCAGAACTTGCAGCCGGAAACTGTCGTAAGCATTGAAGTCATCCTGAAAAGAAATTGAATACTGAAATGACGTCGACGGGGAATGTGACCAGTAACGGAGCCAGAAGACGGCGAAAACAGAGAATAGGAGGAGAAGAATGTAGGCGACCACAATGATGATCATGACAATAATTGGAGAGAAAATGAGAGGGAAAGGGGCGAAAAAGATAAGGAAACGGTGCTATTGGGGCAACGAATCGGTTGGAACGCATTGAGTTGGATGGAAATGTGAAGAGAATGCGCGGGAAAGGGAGAGACGGCACAAATGTGCGCACTTCTCCGATGGGCTCCATTTCAAAATAGGGACCAAATATGTGCTCATCCTAGCGACCGAGCCTCTCAAAGCGCCAAAGACTTTTGAATAAAACATTGTTACGCATGTCGAACACGGGAATTTCGGGCGGGAGTTCGGTCGAAACAGAAGGAAGAGTGGGGGCGAAACGGACAGAGATTATAAATGGAGAGAAGAGTGGAAACAGAGAGAGAGAGAGAGCGGTAAACAAGAGAAAGAGACGCAGATGGGAGAGGGCGACGGGAGCGAGGAGAGGACAAAACAATTTGTATGTGTTGTGATGATGAGAAGCGACACGAGAGGAACGAGAGAGAGAGAGAGAGAGAGAGAGAGAGAGAGAGAGAGAGAGAGAGAGAGAGAGATGGAACATGTGACAACTGAAATATGACATGATCCCTCTTGTGATACTCGTACTCAGTGATGACTCAAAGATTTCGAGTGTCGTATTCAAAACCATTTGACGTCGTGCGAAAACAGAAATGATGAGATCAGAAGATGTTCGAAGATTACCACTTTGAAAACGTCCGAGAAAGTCCTGCCTACAGCTTTTTTTGTTAAACGGAGGGAAAGAAACAACAAGAAATCAGGAAAATGGTAGAAAATATTGACGACAACTTCTGTCTTGGTCGCCGCAGGAGGGACCGGGGCCCCTCTTTCAGCCACGTTGCCAACCACCAGTCTCAGTTCAAAGATAATATTCATTGTCGAAATAGTTTCCCTTTTTTGCAATTCAATGTTCTTGTTTATATTCTTTTGCATATTCTGTTCCCTCTCATTAAGCGATGAAACAACAGTGGAGGACAGTTGTTTCCTGGTTCTTGTATTGTTCGTACTACACTACACTTTGTCCAATGGGTCCAATCCGTTAGTGTCTCTTCCAAAGAGCGTCCTTTTTGAAAAGTCAATCATATTCAATTGACGGACAGGATAGGTTCGAATGGTATCGCAACTTTTATTCAAAGCAGACGAACGGGACTGCGGTAACTGTGGCAACATTCATGTCCCCCAATAAATTCTATTCAGTTGAAAAAAGCGTCCGGAATCAGTTTATTGTACGCGTATGAATTCGAGCATGAGATCACGATCACTTTGACGTCTTGGAAATTGACAGGGTACGGGAAAAGAGTAAAAAGTTATAAAATGTATGAATAACTAGGTATCTCGTATATTGTCGATACCTGAATGATGACGGGAAAGAAATTGGAGAGGCTTTTGAAAGTTTAACATTTCCAAATTATATTGTAAATTGCCAAAAAAGGAACGGAACAAAGAGGATAGGAGTGAGCGTAGAGGAGCACGGCGACTTCGAGTCTCTTCCGATCATAGACAGAATGATGGAGAGTACGTCAAAAACTATTCATAGACTACATATTCATAGCTTTTCCGCAGAGCCCAAGTACGAATTGTCAATGTGTGTGACTACGCTCTATGGCGCCGAGCCCAAGTGGTTACAGATCATTGAAATGATTGAGCATTACAGGTTACAGGTACATGCCATCCATCTAACTTTTCCGGAATGGACCGAAGTCTTGCAAGTCTGCTTTTCATTTCTGTTTGTGTTTTCAGGGTGTTGAACACTTCTATCTACATATTCACAATGCAACTACTTATGATCTAAAGATAGTAAATGAGTACGTCCGAACTGGAGAACTGGAAGTGCATTACCTCTACGAGAGAGACCAGAGAACTGACGATCACTGGCAAATGGTTAGCATTGCGGACTGTCTGATGTGGTCGAGAAAAGAGTCAAAGTGGACGATATTCGCAGATTTGGATGAAAGGATTCTGATGACCGAGTACAACGGGACCATTCTCGACTACCTTCGAGAAATCAAAGACGAAAAGATCGCGTCAGTGAAGTTCAGACAGCAGTGGATGTTGAAAACGGAACTGTTGCCCGAGAAGTATAAGGATGAGAAACAGGTAGGCTCTTCCCTTTTAGCTAAATTCAACAGCTTATACTTTTAGATAGAAGAATGGATGCCTACTCACCGATGGCACAATTCCACTGGTATTGGTCCGACAGGGCATACCACAAAATGCATCATAGACAGCTCGAAAGTGTTCATTCATTATGTGGGTGCACAATGTAGAAGAGTTCTTTCCTGGACACGAATACTACGAGTACAATCTAATGCCTGAGGAAGGCCTCGTCAGGTAACTTCAGTTCTCGTTTCGATGTGAGTATTCGTTGCAGACATTATCGAGATCAATCACTCGGCGATTGGGGTCGGAAATGGTTGAAAGAGACCCTTCAGTTCGGCCGTTTGCAATTGACAGACTATCCGCAAAAGTACCTGGAAGAATTAACAAAAAATGTTAAACAACGGGCTCAATATGTTTACGGGAATAAGTATGATTGACTGGTTCATTGACAGTGTGTAATAAAAATTATTCGAAGATTGACAGAACAGAAAACATGACTGACTTCACAATTTCTCCGTGAATGCGCTTTGAAGCACGAAAAAGAGCAATAGTGTGCTCTTTCCCATTTCCTCTGTAGTATGCTCTCGGATCACATCCTTCGGTAGCCGTGCTGCGCTTCACATCGCATGTTGTGTAGAGTGTCATTGACTGATAATCGAGTACAAAAGTACGCCGCTTCTCCGTTATCACAGTTGCCGAGACTTCCTCTCCTCGTCGCAAACATTCACACACCACCCTCGTCCGCCCGACTGATCAGTATCAGAACATTCCGAAAATTCTTCCTCCCTTTAGAAATGCATAAATTCTATCGTCTTCTGCTCATTTGCCTTCTCGTCTTTCTTCTCGTTTTCGAGGCATTCTACAGTGGCCACTTTTTCTCGTCTCCTACTTTCAAACGTTCTTCCGGATATGTCAAGTTTTATTCGATCAGTGAAAATGTTGCTTCAACTGGTCACATGTCTTCCACAACTGAAAAAGTGAATGCGACTGATGCATCGTTGTACTTAATTGACGGAATTGATCGATTCGCTTGGTACCTCAAAAGAGCAACCAAAGATACTGTTAGTTTCCATACTGAATGATATCCTATTAAACCTTTGTTTCAGTTGAAAAAGGCGTCGAATATTAGCACGCTATATGGCTACGAGTTTGAGCATGAGATAACAGTGACTGTGACATCCTGGCAGAGGACTGGGCACGTTATTCTACATTCATTTTCATATGAACGGTTTCATTTTCAGCTTCCGAGTGTACTGTAGATACCTGAATAAATCAAACAAAGAGATTGGAGAGGGTGAGGAGAGTATCACGTATCCAGATTACATGGTGAACTGTCCGAAAAGAACCGGTACCTGGAAGATTGGAATAAGTGTGGAGAAGACGGGAGAGTTTGAAGCACTTCCACTTGTGAACCGGATGATGAGAGGTAAAGGAAAGATGAAGCATAAGATAAATTGAAATTTGCAGAGCCCAAGTACGAATTGTCAATGTGCGTGGCTCCGCTCTATGGCGCCGAGCCCAAGTGGTTACAAATCATTGAAATGATTGAGCATTTCAAGTTACAGGTACACGCCTTCCATCTAACTTTTCAATTTTCTTTTGTGGTTTTATGGAGTTGAACACTTCTATCTTCATATTCACAATGCAACAAATTACGATCTGAAAATAGTGAATGAGTACGTCCGAACTGGAGAACTGGAAGTGCATTACCTCTACGAGAGAGACCAGAGAACTGACAACCACTGGCATATGGTTAACATTGCGGACTGTCTGATATGGTCGAGAAAAGAGTCAAAGTGGACGATATTCGCAGATTTGGATGAAAGGATTCTGATGACCGAGTACAACGGGACCATTCTCGACTATCTTCGAGAAATCAAAGACGAAAAGATCGCAGGAATACAGTTCAGACAGCAGTGGGTGTTGAAAACGGAACTGTTGCCCGAGAAGTATGAAGGCGAGAATCAGGTAAGCTCTTCGATGTGTGCTCTCATGAATTGTTTACATTTTGAGATTGAGAAATGGATGCCCGCTCATAGATGGCACAACTCTTCAGCCATCGGTCCGAGCGGCCACACCGCTAAATGCATCATCGACAGCTCGAAAGTGTTCCGAATGTGGGTGCACAACGTGGAAGAATACTTTCCAGGACACGGTTACTTTATGAAGAAGTTGACGCCGGAGGAAGGACTCGTCAGGTAACAGATCTAAATCGTTTTCACATTTCAATTCGCTCCTTCAGACACTATCGCGACCAAACCCTCGGCAGTTGGGGCGAGAAGTGGTTGAACTCGACACTCCGATTTGGACCGCTTCGTCTCACAGACTATCCGACAAAGTTCCTCGGAAAACTGACGACGTTGGTGAAGAAGAGAGCCCGTTACGTGTACGGCAACGAACACGAATGATTCGCTCAGTATTTATAAATGCAAATGAATCCGACGATCTCAGTGCACATAAGGTAGATAAAAGCTCCACTTTTACATGTGTCTTCTCTCTTGTTACGGTGGTGTCAAGTTTCTCGTTCATAAAACTTTTATGAGGACTCTGGAGTTTAACAACTGTGAACAATTGATTGAGCAATCAAGGACGACTATAAGAAACGTGTTGGAGACTACGAAGCAGAAATCATCAAGCCGAGAGCATCGCAGTTCTTCTGAAGACAGCTTACGAAGAGTATGTCGCTCTTCACAGCAGCAAAACAAAGGAATCTACTGCCTACCCACAAGTGATCCACGTCTCCCCACACCACGCCATCAACTCCAATGATGTCCATGCAACTTCCAGCGTCCTCTCCAGCGACGACACAGAAATCCAATGCATTCAATGCAACCACAACATCACGTTCCAGTTCAAGCAGCACAACAAATCCAACAAATCCATACAACTCCAGACTCCAATTCATGTGCAATGAGTGCAGTCACAGCTTTCGACCAATGAGCCATCAATACCAACCAAGTATGATGACATCAATCCCAATCCAACTGCCCACCATCAATCTACCTGTGTTCCATGGGGATCACATGGAGTAGCACTCTTTCATCGAGCTGTTCTCGTCACTCATCGATATCCAACCAATGGCAGATATCATGAAGATGCACTATCTTCAATCTTCCCTCAATGGCGATGAGAAGAAACTCATTCAACACTTGCCACTGTCCTGATCCAATTACGCGATCGGCAGGAAGGTACCATACGATCACTATGGCGACGTACGACGTACCCGATTCAATCTCATGGATCTTATTCATCTGATCGAGTCCAATAAGTATTCCTGGTTTCGCGGTGGATCGAGGAAGGATGGCATGGTGGTCACTCATGAGATGTTTGATGGTGGTTTCGTCGAGGTTGCAAGTCGTGATGGAACTCGTGATGGTGGGAACTTCGGTCAATGGAATGGGGATCTTCTTGTCTTTGACGTTGAAGGTGACAATGAATCGTTTGGAGTTGAAGATCTTCGTTGCGTCCTCAGCAAAAGAGTAAACGTTGAACCGTTTCTGGTCCAGGGTTCCAGTTCCAACTGGTGGGCAATTGTGCGGTGATGTAGCTGCGGTCACTGCCATGATCGAAGAAGACGACTGTCGGAACGGGGTGTCCATTGTTGTTATCCACAGGAATTGATGTTGCCATCTTTGCGATCGGGAGATGTGACTCGGCGTAGTCCGAAGCATCTTGGACGTACGAGACATGTGGAGCTGCAGCTGGGGTTGATGTTGTTGTCAGTGAGATGGTCATTCCAGTCTCGTTCGATTCTTGGGGTTCCTCGAGTTGGCTGGTCACTACGGAAGTGGTGGAAGTGTTGTTGAACCGTACTCTGCGAGAGTCCGTCTGCGACTGATGGTAGTTTCCAGGGGAGAAGGAGCGGTTGCGAGATTGTGAGTCCCCGTGTTTGTTGTGACGAGGAGGTGACGTTAGACGCTGTCTCCGAACAGAGCAAAGCGCTGAATGATGGTTTCCTTTGCAGTGATAACACGGGCGGGCTTTTCTGCATTCAGTGCTGCGGTGCCCGGTCTTCAGGCATTTGAAGCAGAGATTCCTTTCTCTTGCACGTTTCTTGCGTTCGTCGTAACGGGCTCTCTTCTTCACCAACGTCGTCAGTTTTCCGAGGAACATTCTCGGATAGTCTGTGAGACGAAGCGGTCCAAATCGGAGTGTCGAGTTCAACCACTTCTCGCCCCAACTGCCGAGGGTTTGGTCGCGATAGCCAGGATGTCACAGTCACTGTTATCTCATGCTCAAACTCGTAGGCATATAGCGTGCTAATATTCGACGCCTTTTTCAACTGAAACAAATGCTTAATAGGATATCATTCAGTATGGAAACTAACAGTATCTTTGGTTGCTCTTTTGAGGTACCAAGCGAATCGATCAATTCCGTCAATTAAGTACAACGATGCATCAGTCGCATCCACTTTTTCAGTTGTGGAAGACATGTGACCAGTTGAAGCAACATTTTCACTGATCGAATAAAACTTGACATATCCGGAAGAACGTTTGAGAGTAGGAGACGAGAAAAAGTGGCCACTGTAGAATGCCTCGAAAACGAGAAGAAAGAAGAAAAGGCAGATGAGCAGAAGACGATAGAATTTGTGCATTTCTAAAGGGAGGAAACCAAAACCAAACTTCGGCGCCACTTTTTCGTTAATCGCACTCAACCGAACTTCTCGCAGATATGATTGACCTTATGTTCATATAACTTTCTACCCTACCCTCTTCTAGCATAATCGCAATTCCCCTTTTTTTTGACACCTCTATCTCCACGTACTGTATAAAATCGTGATAAATAATAATAATAATGCCCTAGCACACACACTCTCTCTCACACCCCCACGGCCGGCTGTCTCCTCTGCGTCACTGCCAGGCCGCGCTGGGTAGATAGGGGAGAACTCCTCTAAGGGAAGGGGGGCCTCCGTTGTTCAGTTGGTTGTGATCGCACCCGCAATGCGGTAGGATGAGGGTTCAACTTCGGGGTGCCCATCAACTTTTTTGCCATTTTCGTTTTACTTATTACAATTTTTTACAATCGCACTAAGACAACAAAGTGCTCACTGGCATCACTGGCAAATGGTTAGCATTGCAGAGTCAAAGTGGACGATATTCGCAGATTTGGATGAAAGGATTCTGATGACCGAGTACAACGGGACCATTCTCGACTATCTTCGAGAAATCAAAGACGAAAAGATCGCAGGAATACAGTTCAGACAGCAGTGGGTGTTGAAAACGGAACTGTTGCCCGAGAAGTATGAAGGCGAGAATCAGGTAAGCTCTTCGATGTGTGCTCTCATGAATTGTTTACATTTTGAGATTGAGAAATGGATGCCCGCTCATAGATGGCACAACTCTTCAGCCATCGGTCCGAGCGGCCACACCGCTAAGTGCATCATCGACAGCTCGAAAGTGTTCCGAATGTGGGTGCACAACGTGGAAGAATACTTTCCAGGGCACGGTTACTTTATGAAGAAGTTGACGCCGGAGGAAGGACTCGTCAGGTAACAGATCTAAATCGTTTTCATAATTTCAATTCGCTCCTTCAGACACTATCGCGACCAAACCCTCGGCAGTTGGGGCGAGAAGTGGTTGAACTCGACACTTCGATTTGGACCGCTTCGTCTCACAGACTATCCGACAAAGTTCCTCGGAAAACTGACGACGTTAGTGAAGAAGAGAGCCAGTTACGTGTACGGCAACGAACACGAATGATTCGCTCAGTATTTACAAATGCAAATGAATCCGACGATCTCAGTGCACATAAGGTAGATAAAAGCTCCACTTTTACATGTGTCTTCTCTCTCGTTACGATGGTGTCAAGTTTCTCGTTCATAAAACTTTTATGAGGACTCTGGAGTTTAACAACAATGATACGCAAGTACCCGTGCCACAGAAATGGAAAGTGTCAAAGGGCTGGAAAGTGAAAAGGGAGGGGGGAATGTGAAAACTAAGAAATCTAGACATTAGCGGCCGAATGCGGACCGGTCGGGAATGGAGCGGGAATGCAGAACTGGAGTGCGCAGTTCTGCCGTTTTAGATGGATCCGACGGGAGCGCAGATCGTCGGAGATGTTCACTTGCCATCCGGGAGAGAGCACGAACGAGAGGAGCACTGATTCGGCGTTGGTCGGATCGAACAGAAGGCCAAAGTCCCAATCGATCGGAACGGAAGATGGGTCCAAGAGGGCACTCTGCAAACGAAGACAATATTTTCACGTGAACTTCTTCTATTCCTAACAATGCATGCATTAATTTCTGCCTGAAATATTGTGACGTGGCAATGTTTGCAAAAAAAAGCTCACGCACCGTCATCAAAACGCGAATTCCTTCGACCGAAATGCGGCATCCGATTCCACTGCGCAGAAGGATCTTTTTCGGTACTTTTCCGTTGGTCGCCCAGTGAATGAGCGTCTCATCGGTCAGTTCGTTCAAGAAACAAGGGTAGCGGGGCTGGATTTGGAGGATTTCCAGATGAGGAAGAGACATCAACACCTGCAAGTCGATCGCTGAGTTTCAAAACCTTGACGTTCACGATACCTTGTCAGAAATGAGCGACGCGTTGAATGTGCAGAAGTCGAGGTAGAGACGCTTGACGGTCATCCGAGCCAGCAACTCGGCGAACTGCGTCCACGAGAGTCGGATGTGACACAGCGAGAGGGCGACGGTTGTGACTTGTCTGCAGAAAGGGTTCGCGTGTTGACACGTGTCAAAAAGTCAAAAAAGATGTGATATATTTCAGTCAGTCAGTTTCTTCTCTCATCGGCACACTCTTGTTTGACATTTTCGACATTTTGATGTGTGTGTGTCTGTGTGTCTGGGGTGTCCGATGAGAGAGAGGCGAAAAGGGGGCGAAGGGAATGACAGTTTCGCTGCCATACGGCTGTTTACAGTAATACTCGGCCAACGCGTGGAATTACTTCAGGATTGCGAAATGTTCAAGAAAACCTACTTCAAAGAGTTCGGCTTGGCAATGAGCATATTGTAAAAGTCCTCGTCCAAAGTGACACCATCAAATGAAAGCTTCTCCCCAAGCACCACTTTCTTCAGGTTCTCCTGCACAAACGAGGTGGTAGAATCGGAGGAGCAGGAGGACTCCTCGACTCGTTCCACTCTCTTTATCCCCTTCTCTCTTCGCATCGTCACCACCGTTCTTCGCTTTGGAGCCGACGTGACTGCTCCGAGACGGAGACGGCCCACTTTTGAAGGAGACACTTGAGATACACGGGACTCGATGCTGGAAATGACACAATTCAAGAGACGTCAAAAGCAGAAAGAGCGGACTCACCAGAACTCCTTCACGCACGGCTTTCCTAGATTGTACTGTTCCACAATTTGATGAAACCGTTTGTTGAGGCGTTTCGCACGTGCCACATCTCGCGGAGACGAAGTGTTCATGAGCCGAATGAGCACGTCGTCGGGCATATCGCCGAGATTCATCCTGGAAAAAAACGATAAAAATGAATGGAAATGGAACGGGTTTGGCACACATCCGAGCCGGAAGGTCACAGTCTGGAGCAGTCAAATAAGGGAAAAGAAAAAAATTACGAAATGAATGGCATGTACGGGAAGAGATTCGAGAAGCAGGAACAAATGGTGCAAATGAAGAGTGTGATCCAGATCCACACAAGTTTTTCTAAGCCCCGCCCCTTTGGTGCGCTCGATCACTCTGCGTCTTTCGGCCACGATCCGTCCTGACACCTCCGAATCACCGGAAGTGGGAAAGATGCTAGATGATTATGATGAACTCACGGTAATCGGACGGTCATCACGCCAATTAGTATGTCAAGTGAAAGTGAGAAGATTAGCAGAGACAAGAAAAGATGGGGCGAGACAGAGACAGACGTCACCACCTCGGCTCCACACACTTATATAGGAGCTGAAATTGGCAGGCGGCCAAGAGTGAGAATCCGAAGAAAACAGCTGGTTTGAGTGGCGTCGTGCTTGTTTGTGGCCGATCAGAATCGTGCACACGACAATCCGCTTATCAGGCAGGGACTGCAAAATCTGGGCGAGGTGCCAATTGGTCTGGTCATGCCGAGAAGGCATCCCGGAAGGCGGCAGCGGGTGTCAATAAGGAAGAGGACAAGATGATGATGGAAAGAAACAGCAAATGTCACGGCGATGGACATAAATTGAATGAGAGTGGGAAAGGGGTTACTGTTTACTAGCGATGGGGAACCGAGGGGAAGGGAAAGCGTTCTGATGACATAGTAAGATTTGTGAACCGGAAAAAAAAGAAGTGGATGCGTGTGGATCTAGACGATCTAGATGGTTAGTATCAGTTAAGGAAAGTATTCCTACGAAACGCGTCTCAAAAACGAATCAAAAGCCTTCAGCTCTTCAGATTGTCAATCTGTCCTCCCAAAGAAGTGATGGGAGCGGCGAGCAAAACAAAGCGGCGCGTAATATGAAAGAGATTTACATTTCAATCATTTGTACGAGACAGGTCAGCCGAAAAAAGTGACAATCTGCCGAAAATCTGGTGCTACGGCAGGCGGGGCGGGTCCGGCACGGGGGCTCTCGTCAAAATGAGCGATGTCTGCCGTCTCGCATTTCAGAGTGAACATGCCGGAGAGGGAAGGAAAAGAAGGGAAGAAGGAGGAGAAGGAGCCAAGCGGTAAGTACTTGGAAGTTTTGAATGACACACACAAAACGCAGATAAATTTGAATGATGCCGGGGGCAGTTATCCGAGACAAGCTGTCAAAAGATCAGAAGCGGAGAGGAGCGACTGGAACAACAGGAAGAGGAGATACGATCGGAAGGTGTCACATGGAGATCAATCCGCCGAGAGGAGTGATGGTAGGTTGAGTTGACAGTCGCACTGAGAAACTGACTCGAAGAATGGGGTCTTCTGGAATGAGAAGTCATGAAGACCCTCATGGAGGACGGAAGACGAAGCAAGCGATGAGAAGCTCATTAGAAAAACGAATGGCGCCACTCATCGCGAGTCCGCTGGGAAATCATCGTGCCCTCCCATCGTCGTCGTCGCCATCAACATAATCATCATCATCAAGCCGTCGTCGACGTCGACGTCGTCGGCATGTGTCAGAATGAATGTGCTGCACACTGGCTTGGCTGCCTGAGGTGTGGTTCAGGAGGCTGCGACGGCGCGACGACGGACTGTCAATCTCCGTCAGCACTTCATCCATCTCGACGCTAATATAACTGTCGCCGCCAATCGACGTCTCTTCCCTCATCGCGACGCTCTCCTCGTCGGCCGCCCTCCTCGGATCCCACGCTGAACACGTCGGCGTCGCTCGTCGCCGCGCATTCTCTCGCCATGGCTTTCGGCTGTCGCCGCCTCTCTCCGAGGCTTGTCACTCATAATTCGGGCCCACCCGTCCGTCCGTCCGTCCGTCCGTCCAGTCAAGTGTGCGTGTGTGTGTGTGCGTCTGCAAAGGGTGCGCACACACATTCTGACACTGCCGAGAGGCTCCGAAGATTCATCACTGATTGAACGGAAGACGAAAGGAAGGAAAAAGAAAGAAGAAAGAGAACGAGACGGGCGGTCTTCCAACCTTGTAATTGTACGCCTGATTAGGCACTCGGAATAAGAGAATACGGTAGTCAAGGAAGCGGAAACAATGCGACGAGTCAGACCAGATAACAAATGTTCGGTCACCTTGGCGGAAAGGAGGCAGGCCAAAAAAGAAGACGTCTGGCAAGGGATTGGGATGTTCGTGGCCTACGAGAATTTGTCAATGGCACACAGAGGTCCAAGGGGATAATCAATCGGTGGGACCACAATGCATTTTAGAAAAGTTTGTCGAGTCTTCGGGCCGCCTATCACTTGTCACTTGTCACCAATGTAACGTTGATTAACGGGGGTGGTCCGATGGAAGAATACATAGAATGGATTTGGATTTGAAGCTCTACAGAGCGAAAGAAGCGACCTGACCGTCCGATCTCACACCGACTTGTAGAGCATCAGTGATAAGGGTTGCAGAAAAGAGGAAACGGCGAGTATCATCACTCACCAGACCACCTTTATATGCCGATTTTGCGGGAAAGTACATCCAGAATAATTGGCAGGTGGTCGACACTGGCAGTTCCCGTGCCGGCCCGTACCTGCCGCCGCCTCAAACTCGACGCTTATCAGCCGATAACAATGACGACGAGCACAGGAATGGAAGAAGAAAGTGACAGAGAGCGAAGCAGGAAGAAGAAGAAGAAGAAGAAGAAAAAGGCGGAGGCGGTTTCAGATCGAAAGGGCCCCCATAAAGCAATCACATAAAAGCGGCGGTACTGTAGCTATCTCTGACCACGATCTGACCGAGGTACGATACTTAAAACCGACTGATGACACTGTCTTTGTTGCGCAGAACAAGGAGGCGAGCAGATGGCGGTGACAGGACAAAAAGTTGGTGGCGCAATCGAGTAGGAGACAAATTAATTTGTCCCGGGGCAAACGGGATAATGGGAGATTGCGTGGTGCAGCTGTCCCACAGCCTTTTCATGTATGCTCAATGGGCAGGTGAGAGGGCACTTCTGATGGGTACTTGTACTAATCAACGGCAAACAGTGCGGAAAAAGAGAGGGGGGGGGGATTTGAACGGCTCTCAATGGCGGCTGACAATCAATTTTGAGGAGAGAACGGAGGTGAGAGAGAGAGAGAGAGTGAAGCTGTGACAGGTTGTCTCTCGATTCGAAAATGTTTTGAGTAGTTGGACAGACAGCCTTGTGTGTTGACAGAAAGACAAAAGTAGTGAAAGTTTCGATTTGAATTTGAAAAGGAAAAGAAAAAGAAAGAGCGAGTAAGAGAATGAAGAGAGGTCTGGTGGTAGCCTAGGGCTTACCTAAGATTCTCTAACATCATCCTATGAGGAGGCGGGTCTTACGTGCTCCGTTTGCACTCAAAGGAGGATGTAATTACAGACATTCAGGCGGATTAGTGCACATTGACAGTTCTCACCACGCAAAACTGCAATACGAACATCAAAAAATGGAACCCAAGAACAGTGATGGGCTGACAACAGATGACTCAAGTAATTGTTGCATCAGATAGCAAACGACACGACATCTGCTCACTTTCACGCAATCCATTAGAACATCCTCCAAAATGGCCAAGTGCGAATAGGTGAGACCTGCACATTCTCTCGCTCGGTTTCCCTTTTATTCCCGGCCTTATCGGGGGCTCTTTTCCTGGTATTCACCGCCCATTTTATGGCTTTTATGACTTCAAAACTCGCTTTCTCTACAGTTTTTATGCGTGTGACAGGAGGCAAAAAAAGTGCAATTCGAGATAGTGAGGGTCTTGTGATGAAGAGACGACGAAACCGTATAAGTAAAGAGAGAGCGGTGATAAAAAAGTGCTCCAAAACTGCTGACCTTGTATGTACGGTAGATCAAAGGACCATCTGCCCATCCGGGATGTAAATCACACGTGAGGTGCTAAAACGGAACCCATCAGATAAATGTGTCCGGCTCGTGGAGAGACCGTATGACTAGGTGATGCGTAATCGTTGTAATTGGAGACAAAGGGGCGACTAATGAAAATGAAACCAGTTCTGAATGGGTTCGGATTACGGTAACTTTAGTACACGATGCCACCGCACCCATCAAGCATCCAAGAGGCCGAGTGATAATAAAAAGGGACCGGTGAGTCGTCAGGTGACCATGACCGACCGGCCTAATCCCGAATGAACGGACGGACTGAATAAGTAAAACTAAATACTTTGGGGGGCATGCCAAAGCCCATAAAAATTTTGAAATATGGTCGATGGTTGGGTTGGAAGCGAAGGTTTTCAACGTTTTGCGGGCTGTGGACACCCATCCAATAAATCAGTTATAAGATGATTGGCACGTCGCCAAAAAAAGGGGAAAGAACCGAAGCGACGATGACGACGACGACGTCTTCAAGGTTGGCGCCAGGAGCCAAGGGTGTCTGAAGATGATCTGCCAGATGGATCAGAGGGCCAGGAGCGATCGGAAGCGGTTTTTGAGAAGATGGGGGGCTCAGGAGAGAGACGAGCCCATATGTTCTTTAGTATCGTATTTCGCGCATTTCATCGGCTCCTCTGGCTCTTTTTATTCGCCACCCGATGTTCAGTGTCTGCGTCGCGTCGGATCACACACTCTGTTCGACGTATTCTCGGGGCGACGGCGGTTGTAACTCGAATGCGACACATAAAAACGGGACGGCTTTTGAGTTCGCCGCCATCCGGTGGTACCCTCGAGGGCGCGGCGAAAGCAGGAAAGAGAGAGAGGAAGAAGTAGAAGTACCATTTTATGAGGGGGTTATAAAAACATACGGGGGGTAAGAACATGGGATAATGGTCGTGGAAGAAGCTGAAGAAACTGGCGGGGTGGGTGGAAGTGAGAGTTGAAATGACTAAAGGGGAACATCAATGATGGTGTTAAATCTACGTTGAGAGTGAGGTGCGGATGTTCCCATTCCCAATCTAAAGTTTAGCATTGAAACCCAATTAGTGTTCTCTTGAGAGAGACCTTCAATTCGAGACGAGGTGCCAGACACGCCGCAATCACGCTCGAGAAGGTCAGACGGTAATTGGAAAACAAATTGAAATCATAACACTCCTCCTCCTTCCTCTTCTCCTCTTTGCCGCCGCTTCTCCGTTCGATTTACGGTCTCGGGATGATGGTGATGAGAGTGGCGTAATACGATTAGGTAAGTGGCACTTTTTGAGTATTTATGTGCCCTCAAGGAGGCAGAAAAAGAGGCCGCTGATGGAGAGCGGCCAGAAGATTATTGACCTGGGAATGGGAGAGACAAAAGGGAGGAATAGAGAGGGAGGTGTTCGCAGTTTTTGATGTGACCAGAAGCTTCCGAGGGATTCCGTTCAATTCAGATGCGGTTGGTTGAGTTGTTCGAGTGCAGGACTCAGAATTATAATGAATATTTACATTGTGAAAAACAACAATATATTCGTAGTCTAATACCCACTGGAAGAATTGAAATGAGAAAATACTCATGAATATTTCCAATTATGCAAATTCGACTCGAATGAGCGAAATGAAGAGGAAGACACGAAATGTCAAAAAGAATGACATGACACGAGACAAAACGCAACAACAATTTGTGGATTAATTTCAATAATCGGATGGGTATCAGGCTCAGGGAGAGCTGCTTTTCTGTGGGATTAAAAGTGTTTTTTTTTCAAGGATGGGCAAATTTCGAAGACTTCTTGAGGCCTCGACTGTTGACCCAGCTTCAAATTTTCTGTAGGACACAAACTTTGAAGTCTTCTAGAATCTCGGGCATGGGCCCAAGTTTCAGGCCGAAAAAGACTGCGAAAAACATGGACTATTCGGGCTTCCGCTCATATATCTCGGGACCAGATATTCCGATCGATCTGAAATTCTGACCAAAGATACTTCAAACGAAGCCTAAGAAGCCTGCAAAATTTGGGGCCAATCGGAAAATTGCAAATGATCATTAATAAGTCAAAAGTCCCTGTCTCGTGATCAGGACCGGTCAGCCCTGATTGCTTCTCAATCGTTCAGATTTTAAGTAAACTTTTAGCTTCCAATAATTAACATTCCTCAAACAGGTTTATTTTAGAAATGACTCATTCCGAATGAATCACTGACAAAAGTCCACGTTCACTCCAATTCGATCACCGATTTCGTAATAGCAGACTATTCAAACGTCTAAAAACCTTTCATGACTTTAATTTTTCTACTTTTGTTTACTTATTATTTCCTTTTATTGCATCAAATACAATTCGAAATTCCAAAACGAATTCGTACGAAGCATGCGTTTGAGTTTGAACTGCCGCCAAGGGAGTGGCGCGTCGCGTGTTGCGTCGCGGCTCCAGCTGTCCCCTCTTTTCGTCGCGTTCTCTCTCGCCCGGACACCACGCTGTCCTCGGATTTTCCAGTTTGACCGCTTGTTTGATTTGTCATCTTTCCTCTCAAATAGCTTCTCTTCTTCTGGAATGTTCCCTCTCCCGCCATTTTATCGATTTTCGTGACGAAACACCGAATCTTATCAATATTGCCTTTTAGGGGTAGAAAAACTGCGAAATATGTCGGACCCGGTGGCTGATTTCTTGGCTCGCGAGCAGAATTTGTTCGCTGACTTCGACGGAGCTCCACCAGCTGCTGCCGCCGCTGAGCCAGGTAATAATTGAGCGACAATGTGATGAGTCATTACTTTTTTGCAGTTGCCGAGGCTCCAGCAGACCCAGCCATCGAAGACGATTTCGGAGATCTTCAGGTATCGCATTACCCAGCTTTCTCCTCAAATTCCTTTTGTTTCAGATCGCCGCCGATGCTCCTCCACCAGCTGTACATCCTACCGACTCTGGCGTCGATTTGGACGCATTCGTCGAGGACAACGTTCCGGCGATCATCGTTCCCACCGAGCCAGTGCCAGTGCTGAACGGAAACCACGGTACTCCGTCTGGCGCCAGCTCGAATGGACCATCTCCAATTCTGTCGACGTTGCCAAGAATTGAGGCTGAAAAAATTCGGCTGTGGAAGGCTCAGCAAGAGGAATTGCTCGCCAAGAAAGGTACTTTCTACCCGCTATTTGAAATAAAATTTCCGGTTCAGACGCTGCTGAAGAGAAGAAAAAGGCCGAGCTAAAGGCCAACGCAAAGAAAGAGCTTGAGGAATGGTACAAGCAGCGCGAGAAGACCCTGCAGTTGTCGCATGACGAGAATCTGTAGGATTTCCTTAGTTTCATCAGGCTGTTGACGAATTTGTTCGTTTTTAGGAAGAACGAGAAAGCGAATCAAGAGTTGTTCGCCAAGCAGCAGGATGGAGAAGCTCAATGGGAGACGGTAAACAAACTCGTGGAGCAGCATAAATCGAAGAGTGGGAAGGACTTGAGCCGTCTGAAGACATTGCTCTCCGGACTGAAGCACGCCGGAAAGTAAACGTATCGGGCCAATTTCTCTATTTTCCTGTGCTACAATTTGTCTTCTTTTCTCACCGTTACTTCCCTTTTTATCTCCGCATATTCGCTTCCTGTTTCTCCTCTGGGAACTCGATCGCAATCTAATTAGAAAACTTTGAAATCTAATACGAACTCGTTTGAAATAGAATTTGCTTCGATTAGATTGCAAAATCTTCTTATTAGATTACAATCACTGCAATTTTTCTAATTAGATTGCAATGTGTTCTAATAAGATTGCAATTTTTTCTTATTAGATTGCAATTCAGGAAAAATATATTGTAATCTAATACGATTTTACTGGAACTTCAATTAAATCTAATTAGATTGCGAAATAGAGCGTTTTCTTATTAGATTGCAAACTCTTCTAATTAGATTGCAATCGAGTTTCCAGAGTCCGCTAAATTATTAATGTATTTATGAGTAAAAGTAGTCAAGTTCCTCCGAATCGGTTGTCATTCACTTCCCCTCCAGCCACCACCATCCTCTTCTTTTTTACTGCATCCCCCAACCCGAGACAATTTTAATCAGTGTTTCCGAGCTCGACCTTTTCCGATAATCCTTTCTTGTGATACAGAAAATGAACCGTTTTATTGACTAGTTCAACTTTGCCCGCAGCTTTTGTTGTAGCGTATCTCCCCGCTGGCCCCGATTCTTGCTGGGTGTTGTGTTGTGGCATGATTTATTTATTTTTATTTTGAAAGCGCCACGGCACATCGCCTAGCCTTTTCAGATGAGCTTCGGAGATCAGAATCCGACGTTTGACGAGCTGATGGAAGTTGTGGAGAAACAGCAGGAAGTAATCGAGATATGCGAGCAGCAAATGGAGGCGAGCCGGATGGAATCCCGGAAATTGGCCGAAGAGGGAGAGAAGAAAAGCGAGATTATCCGGATTCTGGAGGAAGCCGGCGATCTGTTGAGAGCAGAGATCGACGCATTAAAAGTGAGGACAGAAAGTGTTTATAGTTTAGAGAGTGTGACGTATTGTTTTGGTTCTGAGCAGAAATAAATAAACAAACAACAATAGGATGATTACAGAGCGAGAACAAACAGTTGGAGCAACGGAAAAAGGAGGAAAAGGACGGGAAGGGAACGGAGAGCGAACTGGGAACTGTCGGAGAAATGCGAATGAGATGCAAAGAGGTAACTCAAGTTTTTCAGATTATATTGTTGCAATTGTGGAATTTCTTGAAAATATTAAGCAAATTTTGGTTTTTGTGACCGAATTGGAAAATTTCTCTCAGACCGAAACTCTGCAGACTGCGGGTCAAGAATCTTGCGAGTTTCAAACCAGTTTGCCCAGTCCCTTGCAAATCTAGAGTTTCTGGTTATCTGAAGCTGAGAAATTATTGGTCGAACCCTCTTTTTGAAGCAGCAACTTTTACAGTTGAACTACGAACTGGAGCGGCTGAAAACGCGTCAGTCGTCGCTTGAAGTGGAACTGGAGACCGAAAAGAAGAACCACGGATTTGCGCGATCCGAACTGGAAGAGGAGAAACGGCTGAGATCGGAGGAAAAGAAGCAGGCGAACGAGGCGATCGAATCGATGAGAACGGAAATGCGAGAGAATTGGCATAAGCAGCAGGAGACGTTGTCGACGAATCAGATGGAAATTGCGAGAATGAGGACCGAGTTGGAGATAAAAGAGCAACGGGAGAAGCAGTTGGAAAGGCACTACGAGGATATAATGGACGAAATCACGGAGACGCGGAAGGAGAAAGCTTCGGCGATGGCCAGGAACACGGCGATGTCGGCCGAGAATGCAGAGTTACGGGCCAAAATTCAGCAGTTGAGAGTGAAATTGCCACGTAGTGAGCATGATCTAGAGGATATGAGCAAGTTGCTCGCAGATCAGAGCCATCTGATTTCCGCGTTGAGAGAGGAAGTGAAGTTGTTGGCGAGGAAGTTGGAGTCCGACGCAAGGGACCACAGGTTAGAAGGGAGGGAGCGGTTACGGTACTCATCTTTCCATTTCCAGACAAAGTATCAAAGTACTGAGACACGAGAAGCGGGAGCTAGAGGCCAGAATCGAAAACTTTTTACATGTTGAATAATATTCGTGAACTCACATTTTTTGTCAAATTAATTTTTATCGTCATCATCATCACATGAATAGAGTTATTCTAAATTTTTGATTGGACAAAAATTCCATTTCACTTTTTTATCGTTTAGAAGAAATATCAGATATGTACATGTAAGTGCCTTCTCCTCCTCCGCCCACGCGTTCTCAATTTCAGCTCTTCCAGATTGCTCGGAACTCTCTCTATCATCCAAATCCTGCTACTGTCCTACACGTACTGGGCCTCCGAACAGAGCCACGACGCGAGTGTCAGGTGAGGTAAAGGGAAACGGCGAATGGGGGCAACGCCTTGCCGGGTGTCTCTCGTCCCCTCCCGCTGTCCCTCGTATCACGGGCAGCTGAGTCGGTCAGAATCGAGGCCCGTATAGCTCAGTGGCAGAGCGTCTGTCTCGTAAACAGAAGGTCGGCGGTTCAATCCCGCCTGGGGGCAGCCGTTTTGGGATTTTTTTCATCGATTGCCTTCAGAGACACGGTCAGTTTCGTGCTACTCGTCCACTTGGGAGCGTCGATGGCATTGGCATTGATGTCGATGCGAAAAAGGGCGTTGGTGACGCCAAACATGATCGGACTGTCGCTGTACACTCTGGCAGGTGTGTCCGACGATCAGAGACAGATAACGAATTGAAATATTGTTTTGCAGGTTCCCTATCGCTCGGGCTTATCAGCCAGACGCACGAGGACCCCGACGCCGAGCATCTGGCAAAGTGCTCGGTCGGACTGCTTGTCTGCGGTATCCTTTCGTTTGGGACCTGCTGGTGGACGGTCTACAAGAGCGATTCTAGAAATGTTTCGATGTAAATAATGAAGAAATTCCTTGTGCATATTTTATTTTCAATTTTCAAGCGCGCGAAAGAATTTGGAGAAACGGGGAGTGAGGGGACATCGAAAACGGGGACAGAAGGAAAATTTTGAGAGGGAGGGGGACAGACAAAGAATTCTAGAAGGCAGTGGGAGTGCTGGTGATTCGGAGGTCTCCCACTACGGGTGGTAACCTATGAAAATGGGTCCCGCCGCGAAAATGCCGACGCTACCGTACTTGAGCACATCGTGACGGGGCGCGGGGGAAACATGAGGACATGGAGAGATAGGGACAATTCAGAAGGATTCCGGCATCGGAGCAGAACCATTCGCTCCTCCGGACGATACAATTCCACGTGTCAGGAGATTAATTTCGTCGAGTTGGGGAATAGATGAGGTGGGGGATAAATGATTGAGTAAGTGGGCGGTGACAGTGGGATGGAGTCGTCGGTGACAAAACCCGTGTGCACGGAGAGCGAACGGTTTACAATTCCGAATTGGGGGAAAGAAAGAATGGACAATCTATCATGAGGCTCATGTGGTCGAGAAAAGAACGGAAACGGAGGAGGCGCTGAAAAGGGAAGAGATGGTGGGGTTCATGATGGGAAAGACGACGTAGTAGTGGGTCCTATGGACACGTGGCTCCGTGAGCGCCGGCCACGTGGCAGAGCAACGTGGCCAGGCAAACTCGGTGCTGTCGTTTGACCAGTCAGATTGCAAGTAGGGGCATGAGACTCTTTGTGTTTGGTTGTCTACATGTTTCGTGGAACCCAAAATTGTGTGTGAGAGAGGGGGAGAGAGTGATGAGAAGGGAAAGAGTGAAGGTACAGGCCTAGACGGGTGGGGACAGAAAGATAGAGGGGGGCAAATAAAATATGTGAAGAGGAAAAAATCGCTAGCTGATGGTGAACTACGATGAGGTTGAGATGATTGCAGATGGAGAGCATCTCGGACGGTCTTTGATTCTGAGCAAGAAGGGGTTCAGATGGAAGAGAGCTGAAAAAATGGGGGCTTGAGGGGAACGAATGACAGCTATCACTCACCTTGATGATCCTTTGATGGAGAAAAGATTAACGTCCGGTCGTCGATAGAGTGCTGGTGGACAGACAAAAACTCGTTGGCAAGGAAGTCATCCCCTTCTTGCTTGTCGTCAGGTCGATCATAGAGGTGTTGTTCGGAGGGATCAGCCCGTTGACAAGTCAGACATCAACCGAGGGTTTTACCTATCGGCCCGAGACAACAAAGCACGGCGTTTTCACGGCATGTAGTCGTCTGAAAGAATCAGAAAGTCTTCTGCTGTTGCTGATGAAACGAAAGTTGAAACGGGAGGAAGAGAGAGAGGGAAAGGTGAAATGGACGGACGCGCGGGAGACTGACGGTGGTCGATCGGAGGGAGGTGCGGAAAGAGAAGGCGACGGACGGAGGGCGCTAGACGAGGACCGGTTCCGTTGCAGTCTGTGTGGCGCAGCGCCGATTCGCGTATACTACGCTAGGCGTTAGGCTAGGCCTAGCCATCATGAGATAGTCGACACACGACGACTTCAGACAGGGAAAGGAGGCTTGAGAGGCAGGGGGGCAGCCTGACTGGCCACTACTATGTGCTACTGCTACTGCTGCTTCTGCTTCTGTTGAAGTTGGCAGTTTGCCAGGCGAAGCGAATGCGCGTTTCGAGCGGAAAGAGGGGCGGAGGCACCCTGCGTGAGCTCATCGATCCGCGGCGCCAGTCGGCTGGCAGCGAGCCAAGTCGGCCGAGGTAGCGTGTGACGACACAAGAAACTCAGACAAAAGGGGTGGGGCCCGTTTCTTCGGTTGGGGCGCGTCGTCTTCTCCGTCTTTGCTTCTCGCTATACGAATATTCGAAATTGTGCGTGTCTGCGTCTACACTGCCTGCCCACACTCTCTCCCTCGCGGAGCTGGAGCTCGAGAGGCTGTGTAAAGGGGTGAAGAAGGGGCGAAACGAGAGTGGGAGAGTGAAGAAACGGATTTCAATTTCATGTAATTGCTTTTTGGAGCAAAAGTGACGCGAGAAGGCGCGAAAACGCTGGATACGTCGGTTGGAAAGGTTGGCGCGATGCCAGGGAGAATGGAAAGAACGTGCAGGAGTGCGGGCGAAGGTATGTGTGTCATTCATCGAAAGTGCAGGAGAGAAAGAGAAAGTGAATTCGGAAAGCGCGAGCGGGAGGAGACACAGAGAGACGGTATTTGATCACGAAGAGCAAATAATGTTGCGGAGTGCCGCTGCGGTTGAAACAGTTTGGAGACAGTGACCGAAGAGATCAGATGATTTACTCGAGGTCCCTTATCAGCGGGGACCTTGAACTACGAAGTTTTACGTGAATCATCGTACTCGCCTGCAAAATACTAGTCCCGTCAGACACGCCGTGCTAATCCGTTCTCTCATCCATTAGTCATGTTGCTCGATTACGTTAATCTCAAAAAATATCCCTCCCCGTTTCTCTCCGCTTTTTCTCTGTGCTTTTGATGTCATACAAAGAGTTCATGCTCCAACGATCAAAGCTCACTCACTCCCAGCTGCCGATCTTCACGATTGAGGTGCACTTTTTCTCATTCTCTTTCTAACACACACTTTTATTTTTTGTTTTCATATACCTCCCGGGGGAGACAACAACAAAAACAAACAAAAAACGCGACGCTTTCTCTTCCGGCACACTCTTTCGCAAAGTGGTCGGGAAGGCGACCACTCTCCAATTATTTTTTGACGAGGAAAAAAAGAAGACTGCTACTACACGCACGCATGAGCAGAAGGGGCAAATAGAAATAAGAAGAAGGAGAAGCCGAGAAAAGGGCATTCTGGGGGGATTCACAGATGACGTCAGTGTGAGTCAGAGTCAGAAAAAGAGGGGGATGGAATGGAAATGGGCAAACAAAAGAGATCATTATGGATGAACGGAATTGGATGGGAAACGGAGAAGTCTACGGGCGAATGGATGACGATGGCTTCGGTCCGGATGACGTGGGGGAGAAGGAGGGGGAAGTGAGCATTCTTGTAAGTATGCAAATGGAAAACAGTGAGTCAACGGAGTGGTGTGTGGCCCTTTTCGTGTTTCTGAAACGAATAGCAAGACGCACTTTCGAGTACATCCCGAGTATCCCGGCTGAAAAATCTTTTCGAGAATCAATTCAAT
The DNA here is from genome assembly GCA_946814055.1 of Caenorhabditis sp. 36 PRJEB53466. Lineage (NCBI taxonomy): Eukaryota > Metazoa > Nematoda > Chromadorea > Rhabditida > Rhabditidae > Caenorhabditis > Caenorhabditis sp. 36 PRJEB53466. Next base: position 3,360,421 of record CAMPFS010000005.1, on the reverse strand, counting down.
CGCGTCTACAAATATCAGATTTCAGTGTCCTTTATACACATTCTTTTTGAGTGGGTGTGTTTGGAATGACTCATTCTTCTATTTCTACATTCTCAGGCCTTGCATAAACCTTCTTCATTCAGTTTTCAAACATCTGCAGTGAAATTTTTTGAACATGTACTTATAATAAAAGCCTATGAAGTGAGGAATGAGGAAAACAAGACTTTTGAAACCGGGGCCCACTTTTAAGATTTTCAGGTGCGTGCCGCCGGAGAAATACTGATTCATCTTTCTCGTTCTTTTCGTGAATGTGTTTTTTGTTATCAAAATTTTGCTAGAGCAACAAAAATTACTAGGGATCACTGCCAAAACAGCTTTTTCTTGAAATATGGCTGCTCGTGCGTTCTTTTTTGTGCCTTTTTGGGCCCCGGTTCCAAAAGACTTGTAAACAAACAAACAAACAGACGGACATACCCGCGAAGACTTTTATAAATAAGAATGATAACTCGTAATTCATAAAAACGAATTGAGAAAAACAACAAGAAAAAAGCGTAGAACCCGACGGAAGTGCGATACTTTCTCTCTCCGCGCACACGACCCGATCTCCGAAAGTACACAGTAACTGGTACCGCGCGGTACCCGACCGCCTCCTGCGTCTCCGCTTTCCGCGTTCCTTCCCGCATCGTATCCGCGTCCCTTCTTCTCACAAGACCGTCTTCATCGTTCTGCGAGCAGCGACCACTGTGGTGCCTGGCGAGAAGAGCGGTCTGCAATTTGAGGATATTAGGAGAGAATACAATGAGAACGGACTTGTCCTGGCAGAAGAGAATCCTTCGGAACGCTGGAAAAGTGAACATCATGACGAAAGTGGTAACGATGGAGTGAGTGGAAAAGAGGCAGATGAGGAGGTTGCAGAATGATTCCATTCCCTCCACTGCCAGAATCACAACGGCGAGCAGAAGACCGATTGGGACGGCTATCCAGATTATGAGCACGATTAACTGTAACGGGGTTATTTCAGCAAAGACAAATTAGGTTGGACTTTTGACCCTTTTGCTATTTATATTTATATTCACAATTATGAGCTCAAACCCAAACTTACTAGTTAGATTTGAATTGAAGTACTATGGGTCCAAGTTTCAGAGTCTGCAAAGTTTGGGTCTCATCGAAATAGTGCAACTGAGTCAAAAGTTCAAGAAGCCAAAGACTAAACTCATTAATTACCGACCTGAGCAACCAGACAGACGACTGCGGCAATCTGTTTTGCATACGTCCTTGCAGCCATGAATTGACGATGACCATGAAGCATGTGAAGAATTTGAAAGTAGACGAACAGAAATAGAGAACAGTAAACGGCGAATGTGAAGATCATCGTGATGAGAGTGAGCATGACGGCGACGGAGGAAGTGGAGTAGAGTTCCGCATTGGGAAGGGACAGAAGCGGAAGTAGCCGAGGGAACAGCCTGGTCGCCAACGCCGTTTCTTGATTCTTGTCGAGATTGGAGCAGCCGAAGAAGATGGCGACGAGGAGAGGCGGGAGATGCAGAAGGACTTTGATGAGGTACTTCTGGTTGGGAGCGAGAATGTTCTTGTTGCCAATCGCTGCGACGCTCTGATGTTTGCGGATGAAACTACACAAAAGGGCGCAGATTTCGAGGACGATCAGCGTGAAAAGAGCGTTCTGGAAGGGAGATTCGTATTGAGAATGGTTCGAATGGAATCTTATAATCACTATCTGATAATGGGTTTTAATCGAGAACCAATTGGAGAAGATGCCATGGGAAATGCCGAGGAGGGCCGGGAAGAAGACCGTCGGAGCGACGAGCAGGGTGAGATGGAGGTCGACGAGGAAGCACACTATCTGAGCAGCAGAGGTTCTGATTCTAAACGCGATCTCTGAAAATTACCTGGAAATAGAGCAAGTAGTTGCGATAAGAGCCAATGTTTCCAGATTTGAAGCAGATGAGGTAAATGGCCAGACTATTCATCAGAATGCACAGAACACCGGAGGCGAAAAGGAAGCGAACCTCGAGAGAATAATCGTCAGTAACCATAAGTATAATGATTCTAGAAAAGCTGCTAAAGGCTGAGAAAAGACGAAAATTCAATCAGTTCTAAGCTGTGCGAATGTGCAAATTCAATTTAACGTAACTGGCGGACAGGTGGAAAGTTTCAACTGGAAACAATTTGATCTTTTGGTTGGTTGGAGAAGTTACAATTTTTGGTGGCTTCTGATCTATGACTTTGCCAAAATTTCTGGAATTAGGCTTGAGTACGCAAACATCGAGGGGGCAGGAGTGATAAATTGAGTATAAGAAGCAGAAGACGTTATTTCAAACAATAAAATGATTCAGAGCTTTTCGTTCTAATGATGGACCCATAAAGTAGAGAAAATTAACAATTAGGAAGATGTTTCTGGCTGGACAAAGATGCTTTCTCTGTATCTCTTCAACTCGGCAATCGACTCTATGATGTCGTCGAACGCCCGATGTGTGCACTGCTTCTGCGCGTGCTTGTACTTCGGATACCATCTCTGAACGAGGCCCTTGATGGTGGAGACATCGATGCAACGGTAGTGAGCGAAAGTGTCGAGCTTCGGCATGTACTTCTTGATGAACAGACGGTCCATGTAGATGGAGTTGCCGGCAATCGGACTCTTTCCTGGAAGCACGTGCAGCTTGAGGAACTCGATCACTTCATCCTCTGCCCGCGTCATTGAATACTGGCTGCCGATGATTTTTTCCATGAGTCCATTTTCGAGAAAAGTTTTACGTGGCCACTCTTCCATGTTGTCGAGCACCTCCTTTGGCTGATGAATAACGATATCTGGGCCGGTGGCGATTGTGTTCAATTCTGAGTCCGTCACGATTACAGCAATCTCACACAGCGTCTGAATGTGAAAAACTTAGTAAGGAGTTAATAAAAAGTGATTACCAAACCTGCTTCTCAACATCCAATCCAGTCATCTCGCAGTCGATCCAAATAATCCGCTGCTCGATTTTGTCACAAACATGGTAGAGCGTCGAAGTCATTGTTCGCCTGATAATAGGATTATTGATCGACTTTAGAGCAGCGGAGAGCATTTTCAGACCTACAATACAACGAACATTTGAGAATTTAAAGATCTGGCGCCAAATTTATTTGTTAGAAAAGTAGGAAAGTTGAGAATGGGTGAGTGCAGAAACGAGCAAGGAGTTGATTGACGAGTTAAACTTTTCAATTAAAATATATTCAGGAAACATATTTCCTATCTTTCGTTCACTTTTTTATGACAAAGCATATGAGAATCACTTCGAGAATTGTGCAAAAAATTCAAAAAGCTGGCGAATACTGCAAGTGCGCTCTACCGCACAGTGCGAAGCGTATTGAACCGCGACGCCTTCAACGAAACAAAATTTCAAACTTTCGAACTTCCGTTTTGCCTCGCCTATTCCCTTCTGCTGAAAGACCGGTTTTTGCTAGTGTGCCAGGCTGTAATCTGCTAGTTTCACATTGTAGAATTGCCCTTTTCCGCCGAAAATCAAGATTTGCAACGTTTTCCGTTTTTGCAAGACCCGGTTTCCAGACATTTGGCAGCGATTTCTTCTAGATTGAGTAAAAATGACGAGCAGACAAGCTTGAAATGCGGAATGTCGCGATTAACCTCAAAGTTAAGGTTTGTATAGGTGTAAAATTTCGCAATGTTTCTGTGGAGAAAGTGATGAATCAGCGCCGGTCACAGCACTTTTCTTTTGCAGATTGGTTTCACATAATGCTGTCTCAAAACGTGCTCGGACCGTCGACTTCGTTAAGCGGCACTAATAATTCAGCACTTCAATCGTCCGTTCTTTCCGACGGTGAGCTTTTTCTTTCATAGAAAATAGCTGGAAGGGTTTCTCGTAGATCTTTAGTAACCTTTGCTCTCGATAAAAATCTTGCAAAAAAAGTTTGAACGATTCGCTGTATTTTTGGACGTCACAATTCGCGTCTACCCGAGATTATCTACACGAGATTGACATTTTTCGCTTTGATCCACAATGAGATTAGGACACAAAAATAGAAATGAAAAACTCGGTTGCCTTTTTTCAGGTGCTCTCCTGTCCCATTCTCAGCCCACACGAGAAGAGCTCAAAAAGAGTTTCGAGACGCGAGAAGGCGTTTACCGGAATCTGCAGTTGGCCGAGTTCTCGCGTCCTCGGCCTCTTCCTCAGTACCAAATGTCGACCGGAATGGCTAATGCCGCTGCAAATCAAATCGTCGCCTCTGGCTCCACAGTTCGTGTCAGTTTTCTGAATCTGTCTGCCAAGAATCCGGATGCGAACGAGGCGACGACGTCATCCGCCTATGACACGCACAAAAAAGAGCCGAATGGGCCGTTTTCGCGACAAGAACAGGTGTGTTATGAGATTGGTGAGAAGGAGAGAAAGATGGCGGGAAGATAAAGAAAGAATAAGCAAAAAGAATGGAGTCTGAAGGGGACGGAACATGCGCAAAAAAATTCGTATTTATAGGATGCAGATGACGTATGGGCCGACAAGATCTGCTTCAATGTTGGAAAGGAACTATATGTCTACTCATACAGGTGAATTTTAAGAAATTATTAATATGCCTCTATATAAAACCAATTTCAGAGGAACGTGCACTCAAACAGATCTCTCTCGGCCAATCGACAAGCGGGTTTACAAGGGAACGTCGCCCACTTTCCACGCATTCAATCAAGAAACAGCCGATCCCCGGTCTTGCCAGTGAGTTCTCTAATCGTTTGGTTTTTTTTTTCATTTATTACTGCATTCAGGCTGATTATCGGCTTTTCCCTCGGCCAACTGCAAATCATCGATCCGCTGGAGAAAACGACGGCATCGCCCGTTAGCAGGCTGTACAACGAGGATCGTTTCATCGACAAGACCTCCGTCACTTGCATCCGCTGGCTTCCCGGTTCGTGTCCCCGTAGCCTTTTCCTTAAATTTTCATCTGCTTACAGGCGAACCCAATATATTTTTGGCTTCATACGTGTCTGGTAACATTTACGTGTACGACGATCGAATTCCGCCCGTCAACAGCAATAACAGTAGCAGTAGCAGTACGGGTCCGCCATGGATTCCTCTGAAAGATGTAAACAAAAGACTGGCAACGGAAATTTGATGATTGTTCATTTTCAGGGAGAAAAATGGGCAGTTTATACCTGGAAAGCGAAGAACAAACGGAATCCCGTTCATAGGTGGCAAATCGGGGAAGGAGCCATCCATCAGTTCAACTTTTCCGGACCGGATGCGAAAATGATGGCGACCGTCGGGCATGACGGATTTCTGCGAGTCTTCAATTACCGGAACATGGAATTGTTAGCGATGATGAAGTCGTATTTCGGTTAGCATTCTAAACATTTGTTGCCAAAGAAACTAGAACGTTCAGGTGGATTGCTGACACTCTCGTGGAGCCCGGATGCAAAACTCATTGCAACTGGCGGCGAAGACGACCTTTTGACGGTGTACAGCGTAACGGATAAGCGAGTTGTCTGTAGAGGGCAAGGTCATAAGAGCTGGATCAGCCAGGTTCAGTTCGATCCGTTCCTGTGCACTACCGAAGAGGATGGAGAGCCTAACGGTGGCGGAATGCCCGCTGCAACCACCCTGGACGACGTCTCGAAAGAAGTAACGATGCGGGCTGGTCATCTTCCGTCGACGAGTGCGGATCTGGCCGGAGTTATGCACGCGACGTCGACTTTCTCCAGATGTTCACTCGCCTCTTTCAACACACTTGGACCCAGTGGAAACAGTGTCTGTTATCGAATCGGTAGCGTCGGACATGACACATTCCTGTGCCTCTGGGACATCACCGAGGACATGCTCGTGCCGGCCAACGTGCGGAGACATCGAAATTCAACGATCATTGCTCCGGTGACGACTCTGGAGATTCAGACGAGTCCGACACGTCTCGAGGATCTGGAGGAGGTGTCACCGGGAGGAGCGGGAGCTTCGACGTCATCAGCAGAACCGACTTCGCAGCCACAGCCTCAACCAGTGCAGAAACCAGAAAAGCCCAAAAAGAAGCGGTTGTATAAGAAGGCTCTCACTCTGTCGAGATTCACATCCAGTAACAATTCGAATCAAACTTCCAATTCAACTGGAACTCACAAAACCGGCACACTGACCAATGGATCTGTTCTTTCCGACGGGTTAGCTTTACCTATGAGACATTGAATAACTTATATTTCCAGGTCCAGGAGGATTCCAGGACTTACTTCCCAAATCAGTTGTTGCCAGGAAACACGTCTTCTGGGATCAAAGTATTGTCCAGGAATCCGAGACGTGCCAATGATTGGTGCGAAGTTCTTTTTTCCCGTGCTTTTTTCAACAGTTCATTTTAGAGCCGTTAATGTGCAAGAAGGTTTCGCACGACCGTCTGACCGTGCTGGAATTCCGCGAAGATTGTGTGGTCACCGCTTGTCAGGAAGGCTTTATTTGCACGTGGGGACGGCCGGGCAAATGGCAGCCTCCGAAGCGTGACGCCGTGAACTCTCCGGGAACAGTCAGTCCGGAGCCCGGCCCGAAGCCTTCAACCTCAACCGCCCAACATTCTTACGGATATGCTTCCGAGATGTCGAATGGAGTGCCACCGTCTCGCTCGTCGAGTTCCTACAGTAACAGTGAGTGAAAATTGCTCGGGTAACGGTGAATAACCTGTTTCGAAGAAGTTTAGACGAGCAGCAGCTCCGCTCGCCTAACGCCTCGTCCCCGTCGTATCGGGTGGCCGCCGCGAGCACTTCTGTCTATCACCGACCGACTTACGCGTGGCAGAATGTCAACTAACCGCTCCCTGTTCATCTTTCCATTCGGGTTATGTTTGTCTCAATTAGGTCCTATTGTCGTGTGTCGATGAATATTTATATATTTGTAATTTAAAACTTTTTTTTAAATATCTAGGTTGTATACATGTGAATCATCCCGGCCCAAAACCGTTTCTCATTTTAACAAACTCCCTCACTTGCTCATCCGCCTGACCCCTTCTGATCGACGAGTTATACACTCTTTTCCGCCAGTTCTTGTACCTTTCCTCTCCTGTATCATTCTGTTCTTCTTTATTAGTCTCTTCCTGTGCTCTTAGGAATCATGTGCCTAGTCGCCCTCGTCAACCAATCATTCTTGTCTCTGTTCTGGTCGAATAAAGTTTATGAGTACATCTCCTTTCATTCGCTCTTCGTCACTTTTTTTCCGAGTTTATCGGTTTTAATTCCCGATTTCATATCTGTTCTTTCCTTCTTTTGCAATTACATTTATCTGCCTAATCAACTGTTTTAGAATGGCTGATAACGCTACACAACTCGAAAATCGGACCGTGAGCACAGATGAGCTCGCCGTGTACGATCGGCAGATTCGACTTTGGGGAATGGAGGCGCAGAACAAGTGAGCTTTCATGGATCTTTCAGATTTTATCAATATTCACTTTTTCAGACTCAGAAACGCGAAAGTTTTGCTGATCGGAGGCACGCAGCTCGGAGCAGAAGTCGCTAAAACTATGTCTTTGGCGGGAGTGGACGAGATGCATCTGGTGGACCACCGGCTCGTCGATCCTTCCGATATCGGGTGCAACTTCCTATACAACGCACTCATCGACAACTCGAAGAAGACAAAATGGGCGGCCGGCTACGAGTTCCTCTACAATCTGAATCGCAACGTGAAACTCGTTATCAATGAAGAAGATCTTCTAGCGAAGCCGGCCGAGGACATCGAAGGATACGTTCAGAAGTTCACCATTGTAATCGTGCTCGACGAGAGCTACGAGCGGACGGTCAAGTTAAACGAGATCTGCCACAAACATCACATTCGCTTCGTCGCTGGCTCGATTTTCGGATGGATCGGATACGCGTTCTTTGACTTTGACGGTCACACATTCTTGACGTGCGTTTCTGATCGTTGTTCCTTTCTATTATGTGTCTATCTTCAGGAAAATCGTCGATGAAGAAAGCATAGCCGCCACAGCCGTTACTCTCGACGACGCGGTCGAAAATAAAACAGTTGTGGACGTAGAGAAGGAGGACCTATTCGAGCAGAGACCCTACTCGTACCCAACATTTGTCGCCGCATTCAATTCGAACTTTTCGGCAAAGAAAGTCTTGAGAAAATGCAAACGTCTCGTTCCGCCGTCCTATTTCCTGGTCAAAAGCCTGCTCCGCGCATCGAAAGAAAATGTGTTTACTGGAGAATTGTCAAAGGATATCGAAGCACTGACGAGTATCTGGAAGGAGGAAGTGGCGATTGGAAACCACACGGTCGAAATGCAAACGGTGCAGCCAGAGAAGTTCGATCAGTGAGTCCTTCTGTTTGCTTTCTTTTCTATAACATTACTTTTCAGTTTGTTCTCTCCGGATTTCGCCCCAACGGCCGCCTGCATCGGTGGAATGATCGGCCAAGAAGCGATCAAGACTATCTCGGAGGCAAAACTGCCGATCCGCAACATCTTCCTCTACTCGGCCCTCGACTCGACCGGTATCGCGTGCGACTTCCCTCTCGCCTAAGAATCGGTGCATAATCCCCTTGCGTTCTCTCTGTCGAATCTCATAACGTATTTATTTATGTCATTTTTCAATCACTTTCACCAGCCACACTTTGTCGATTTTTATCCCGTTTTCACGATTGTTCTGTTGCAATAAGATAATTCATTCGTTTAGAACTGAGGTATGTACAAACTCAATGCTTCCATCCGAAAGGCGGCGGCGGCGGCGGAGGACCCGGTGGAGGCGGTCCCGGCGGAGGTCCCCATGGCGGAGGAGGTCCCCATGGATGATGGTGATGGTGTCTCATCCAAGGCGGTCGCCGCCATCGTTCCCGTTCCCAGTCGTCAAAATCTCCGGGCGGCGGGGGCGGTGGCGGAGGTCCTCCCTGCTGCCAATTCTGCGTCCACTCGTTCTGCTGTGGTTGCTGTTGTTGTTGTCGCCACGGCGTCGTCTGCTGAATCGGAGGCGCCCACGTCGTCTGGACGACTGCCGGCTGCCGACGAACGGGCGCTACAGTCACTGGATTCGAAGGGGGCGGCGGCGGATCGGTGGGCGCCGCCGGGATTCCGGGAGGTCCTCTGAATGAGAAAAGCTCTTTTCTATCAACCGCTCGGATCCGAAAAACAGATTGTATCTCAGCTGTCTGTAGAGATATCGAAAAATTGTCAACAGATAAAATGTACACAATGTTTTAATGAGCATGTTTTCAGTTGATTACATTTTGATATCACCATCGGCAGCTGAGATATATGGTCTTAAATGAACGGCGTTGGGGTGCCCTTCTGTTACAGTAAATCTGCAGATCATGTAATCCAATTCAACTAAATTTTGCACTGAACATTTTCCATAAAATAACCAAACAACTTAAGGGTCAAAAATGGAAAGTGACCGAAAATCACATGCTTTTCCCAATGAATTTCGAATGAAATTGTCACTTTCGATCAGAAACTCACCTTTGCTCGGAATAGCTGAACGACAATATCAAAAGGAGGAAAAGAAGAAGTCCGTCGGTCATTTTCTGTTGTCCATTCAACACAGTTCGTGCGAATCGAAACGAAAATGAAGAAGAAGAAGAGGAAGGAGAAGAAGAAGACAGAGAAGCGGTCGTTTTTTCTCATCAATTCGTGTCCCTCGTGCCCTGCCCCCAAGTTCGACAATCAGTGTAAACGCGAGAGAGTTCGGAGACGGCGGAGACGCAGAAGCAAACGCTTTCTTGATGTGATTATTTTAGTAAGGGACACAAAGAAACTGAACTGTAGGTCAAAGATGAAATTTCGTTCGAATAGTCCAATCGTTGGTTGTTCAATTCCTGAAGGGATTACTGTAACCGCATGCGTGTGTAAACCCAAACAATCCAATTATTGTCCTCTTTTTTGATGAAAAAGGTCCTGAGCCAACAAACATGGGCGTCCTTCTTTGCCTTCTTTTTCCCCTTTTCGTACTCGCCCTTAAAATAACACATTGCGTGACGAATAAATTCGTGCGAGAATATATTGAAACGGATAATAATAATAATTGTTTCTAGAATTTTAGAATTCATCTTTGTGTCCCATGACTTCTCGAGCAATCGCCTCTTTCCTTGAACCTACAACGTTTGAGCTTTTTGAAAGTGTGCGTTAAACTCTAAACTCACTCGTCGAGAATTTTCGTTTGTCATCCGCGTACTTTGGACAATCGTACATTGTATCCGCGACGATCTCCGGCTCGAAGTCGTCGTGCACTTTGTCCGGTCCTTCCAAAGCGAAAACGCCAATGTCCTTGAGATATTCCACGCGATAACCATTCCCTTTTGCCTGAACAAAGACCGCGATTTCATTTATTTTCCTGAAATCTTACGGAGGAGAAGAATGCGATCCAAGTGTGTTTCTCCCAGAATCCCGTCCGAATGTGTTTGGCTATAATCTCAAGCACGGCACCTGCTCTCCGATGAACGGTCCCTTTCTCTTGACAGAGAACAAAAAAGGAAGGATATGAAGTTTCGAACTGAAAAGAAACAAGTAAAGTTGACTCAGAAAGTCGGAGAACCTTGAAATCCAGTCGACGTTCCCACGCGCCGTTCAGGAACTCGGAGAGTGAGTTTGGAACTCCTGGAAATTTCATTGTTTTTTTCTTTTCCCACTCATTTCTTCCTCACCACGAACTGTGACCAACTCGAGTAAAAGTTGACGATCGGAAGAATCTTGAATTGGTTCAGAAACTGAATGGGACCGTTTTCCTCCTCAACCGGAACTTCCCGGATCTCTTCCGGGATTGCCTAATGATGCCAAAATGTGTGTACAACAATAAAAGTATCGATTCACCTTTGAAATGTGTATAACTTGGGCAGAAGCTATGAGCAAAAAGATTGACTGCCACATGTCACTTTGGAATGATTGAGGATTCGGAAAGTTCACGTTCCCCACGACTACTGTAGCCGTCACTTGACGTGTTCTGCACAGGAATACATTCTCAAATGCGCATTTGTTCCGGCTGAAAAATCGTGTTGTGCCACGTCAGTTTGAAATGTAAAGTGTATGTCATCTATGCAGTCGTTCCTCCATAAATCCTCCGCCTACCCAATTTACATTTAGATTGATTCCTCGCATCCCTCCGTTGCTCTTTTTCCCCATTCCCATCCTCCTAAATGTCTGAAAGCTCAGCTCAAATGGCAATGTCACGGAACGGCTCGTTTTCCGCGAAAGACTGGAATTTCCTTCACCGGGAAGCATTCAAATTGTGAGTTGTTTCTGATTTCAATCAAATGTCAAAGTCGACTGCGAATCAAATCCGTTTCACTTTATTCTAATATACATTTTTTGTACTCAGGAATGGCGCGACGATGCCACTGCGGTACTACAGCGAGCACTCGTTCTATTCGAACAACACGTTGCTCTCGGTGAGCTATGCGCGTTCCGATGTGGGCTCATCTGCCTTTTCAGACTGATTTCATGGAGGGCATCTTTTGGCTGACAGTGTTTACCCACGTCTTCAGCTATACATTCAACTTTGTCCTTCTTTACGTGGTTACCAGCAACAAAGGTTAGCTTCTAGTGCTTTCTCAACGACACCTTTATGGTTCAGCAATAAAGACAAAGTCCTACATCACTCACTTGATCTGGGTCGAGCTTCTGCTCAATGTCTGCCAGCATTTCTCCGTGGAGAAGGTGCTTCAGATGGAGGATCAGACCCATGTGAGTCTCGTCAAAAACGTGTGCATCTTCTTCATGAGCCTCCAAATGTGGACGGTCAACACAATCCGCTATATAATGACGTTTGTGATGGCCTCGAACCGCTTCGTCTGCAGTGTCTATCCGGGTTTCAACAAGTATTTCGACTCGGAAATGATAACTTTCTTCGGTGTTGGCATCTGGGTACTCATCCCCTTCACCTTCCTGCCTTCTGAATTCCATTCCCTTCAGCTCATCGCTTTCATCGCCTCCTGGTACCTCCTTCTGCTTGGATGCTTCCCCCGTTTCAACACCGAAACGTTCGTTATGGACACTAGTTGCTACTTCCTAAAATGGGTAGGTTGGGTGGAACAGAACAAGTAGAGACGGATAATAATACAAATGCAGCCAGACTTCATCTACAAATCCCATTATCTTCTGATTCTCACTTTGGCTCTCAACATTATGATGGTCGTTTATGCGAAGCTCCGAAGAAGCGGATGTTTCAATGTTGGTGAGTTCGGTTTGTAGCCTGGCTTCAGAACCTACCGTAACCCTTTCAGCCGTGGCTCGCGTCTCCGTCGTCGCCGCGCAACGCCGTTCTCGCACCGAAACAGTCTTCGTCCTTCAGTCCTGCATCGTTTTCCTCTTCATGGCCTACGACGCAGTCTACACTTATCTCCGTAAAGCCTACGAAACTGTCAGTCCTCACGACGATTCACCTCTTCCTTTATAATCAACTTCCAGGAGTTCCACCAACTCCCGCAGAACGCTCAAATAATGCTCGGCTGGCTCAACATCTACTCGGCCAACTACATGAATTTCCTGCTCTACTTCCTCTTCCACAAAGTCAACCGAGTATTCGTGGTTCGCACGATTCTCTGTGTCAAATCGCGTAAAATCAGTCCCTCGTGAATATCTTCCTGTTGCTCTCTCGCTCTTTCTCTTCTCCAATTATCTCACCCCTTCATTAATCCCCGTTGCTTTCTGTCACGATTTTTCTTCACACGCCCCGCTTTTCTCTCTTCTTTTCTGCTTCGAAGGAATGATCTGGCAAGGTCCGGCGTTCGCGATATTCATGCACATTTTTGTGTACATTTTCAATATTACCGTAATTGTAATGTTGAAGCGTAAGAAAGGTATGTCATGATTAGTGATTCCGCGCCGAGTTCAACGCATTATTTTAGTAGTGTCCTCACGAATCTACATGATCCATATGATTATTTCCGAGCTGATAATGAACATTTCTCAGAATATTATCATCGAGTTTCCCTACTTCTTCCCACAAGATCCGGGTTTCTCAACGAACTCGCAGTTCTATGAAATTACGAATTTTCAGCGTTCTACACGTTCCCCCTAGTCAAGTTCTTCGAGATGTTCAACGTTCTCGGCTACCAATTCAAGTTCTACATTGCCATTGTGATGGCCATCAATCGGTTGTGGGTAGTTGTGAAGCCTCTCGGCAGCGAGGTTTTCAGTCCGAGATGGCTGAATGTGTACTTGACCGCCGGATGGCTCGTCCTCATGTGCCCCGCTTTGATCGTTCTCATACCGGATGACTGCTACATTCGCACCGACCTAGTGGAGTTTCAAATCATGACTACTTGCCTGGATCCGGAGAGTCACAAAACAAGAATGGTCGTTGTGAGTGTCTAGGCTACAAGTTGGTCATGAAACTCAGATCTGCAGATTACTGTAATCAACTCTCTAATTCACATCGTCTTCCCGTGGCTCGCCGCCTCCATCAATCTCGTTGTTTATGTTTGTGTACGAAGAAGGAAAGCGAATAGCCAAATCACGACAAAGTCAGGAGAAATGTCGCTGGTCATCAATTCTCTAGTGGTTTCACTCGTGCTCGTTACAAACTACATATACAATTACGTGTTATTCTTTTGTAAAGACGTGAGAGCCTTCCGATTACCGCTTGCAACAACCTCTGTTTCAGGAGATATCCAGTCAGTCTGCTGCCGTCCAGTCCGTGTTCAGTTTCTTCAATCTCTACGGATGCTCCTTCTTCAACTTCATCGTCTACTTCATTCTCAGCCCGACAACACGGAATATCATGCTGAGTATGATCTCCGCAAAACAAGTGACTCGTGTCTCAACTCTCGTCGCCGCCAATGGTTAATGAAACCTTCATTTCATTTCTGTTTACATAAATGCGTGTGCTAATAAGGAAGCGGAGTGAATGTGCAATCGGGGGTGACGTCTGATTCCTGTCTGTTCACCTGGTACATCTTCTGTCTCTTGAGCACTTTCACTCCATAGAATACTCTTTCGGCGGCGAACAAGAGGATTGAGATGCCACAACCGATCAAATAGATGTAGAACAGTTGCTCCAGGTGCTTCTTCAGACTGAGCCTTGTCTTTTTCACTTGCACCGTGATGTCTTCTGCCTGCTTTTTCGTCCCGTAGCCCGGTCCCAATGTGATGCTCGCTATTCCGGGCAGAATTTTGAGAAGCGCTTTGTTGAACCTGCGTTTAACTCTAGATTACTTTTGTCATCGTCGTACACGTACATTTGACAGAGTTTTCGGTTGCTGATACTGAATCCGAATGCCACGTAACTCAGAATTCCAGTGGTGTCCCGGATGACCGTCAGTCCTTGTCTTTTGTCCCAAACACTCACTGCTTGGGGAAGAAATTCAATGTCATACTGCGAGTAGAATACACCTCCTTTTCTGGAAAAATTGAACAATTTAACAGACGAAATATCGCCCATACTTACTGTATTTCCTTGATTAAATCAACTTCTTTTGCCCTCACAACAATCGGATTTATGGCCATTGCCCTTTCGATGTTCCTCTCGTTCTTTTCCGTGGATCCTTCCAGAGTTAAATTGAAGTAATAGGTTAGATAGGTTTCTTTGTTCAGTAGCAACTCGATCAGTTGATTCTGGTGGAGAAATGGAATGCGTGAGGAGGGAGGAGCAGTCAAACGGGAGTTCATGGAAGTCTGGTAGTACTGGGCAATGCTCATCATCGCAACAATCAAGAATCCCTCCAAAAACATTGTGGAAACCACCGTCGGGTCCTGCACTCTCTGCTTCAGCATCAATCCGAACGTTTCCAAAACGCTGCTTGTATAAATGTTAAACTTGGATCCAACTCGACTGTCCCAGTACAAAGCACATGCGAATCTCACTGTCGAGACGCCCATAATAGTTGCCAGGAGGAGGAGCCACATGTCGGTTGTGAATGGGGCGAACACAAAGTTACGGAAGTCATTTTCCGGCGGTCGTTTGATTATGTAAACCTGTTGAAAGTACCGGATTGGGAACGTGAAATGGGCAAAGTTCATGCGATCCGGAGTGATTCGCATCGAGAGACCGCTCATGTCTATCTGGTCCTTTGCCAGGAGACCCATTATTCCGGAAAAGTTGCCGTCCGGTTGAAGGTTGCCAAAATCATTGATGACGTCGAATTCTCGTTCTGTGTCTATCTGAAATGTTCCGCCATTACTGATATTCCGTTCGGAACTCACGACTTCCCACTGCCAATCGAGAAGCGTCATAACCATCGAAATGATTTCCATCTCGGCTCCGGGCTTGGCGCACGTCTTCTTCGGCATTCGACGGAAACAGTTGAACGCATCGGGGTCGTGCTCGAAAAGGCCGACACGAATCGGACGGCCCAAAGGGGACCACGACATTTTGAGTTGTTTGATTCGGGATCCTAGACTTTCTTTTCTTTTCTTTTTTCAGGGTATCCAGTTACTCTCCATCTCCACCTCTTCGGCTCAAGTGCGCACTTAAAAAAGCTCATTTGCAATCGTTTATTGTTGAAATCGGATAATAAATACAGAGTAATACGAAAGTGAGGAATGTGCACGGAAAATGATATCAGTGGGTGAATCAGTAGTTGAGGCACGGCGACGAGGAGTTATCCATGGAGTACATGGACGGGTTCGCGTAGACACTTGCGATGCACTTCAAACGATTGTACTCGTTCTGATCGGCGAACTTGGCCGGATAATAGTCGGGGTCGTAGTAGTAGATGAGTCCTCCGTAGCTGGCGGGAGCACATGTGCAAGGAACCTCTTTCCAGGTGGAGGTCCAATCCGGTTGGTAGCTGAGATTGTAGAAGATTTGATCGAGCGGTACCGGCATGTCTAGAAATGGATATTGGGAGTTATCTGAAGTGTGAACTCCTACTTTTGCAAGAGAGGGTCTCATCGGCGCCGACTGGAGCATCGAAGTATCCGCAGAACCACTTGAAAGCCTTGATTCTTCTTGATTCTCCTGGTCCTCCAGGATTCGTTGCGTCTTCTCCGGAGCACTCGTTGTTGATGATCAAAGATGTGGGTCCGAAGATCGGTCCCGTGTATCCGGCGGCTTCGTTTTTGGATCCACTGTTCCAGTTGCCCATGATAATGTCGTGCATAGCTGGCTTCGGAGGCTGTGGGGTCATGTAGAACCAGAGGGAAGCCATGATAGCGAGCGGCGGGTCCATCTTGGTCATCACAAGATTCGGCTCATTCAGAAGATCGACAGTGATGTTGACCGACTTCAGCCAATCCTGGAACTGTCCGTAATTGTAGTTGTAGGAGATTTGAATGGCTCCTCGTCCGAAGTAGCATCCTCTGTACGGAGCAGCCGTGTTATCGACTGTTGCGTTGGAGCATGGGTAGAAGTAAGTGATTTGAGAGGAGGCGGAACAATACTGGCCGGCAGAGGCACAAGAGTTTCCATCGGATGGGGTGTATCCAGGGGTCTTGGGGTCGAGGAAACTGCTGGTCGGGCCTCCTTCGAACCAATTGTAGAATCCGCCGCGGTAGAAGCAGTTGGATGCATCCTGATCGGCAAGAGTGCTGAAAACAGAAAACCCGTCGAAGAATAGCGAATCATGAAACGAACTCATAGAGGGCAATGTTATTCTCCCCCGTTTCTTGAATGGCGTGCGCGAAGAAAGTGGCCAAGTCCCTCTTCTTGTTCTCTTCTGCAGTGTACACCGTATTCGTCACATTGATGGCAGTGCCGAACTCTGGGAAGTATCTCGCCGCAATCACGAAGCTTCATAAGAGTACGGCCAGCAGCTTGACGGTCCCCATCCCAGATTCGCAAATGGGAACAGATCTTCGAACATTGCCTTCGTAAACCACGATTCCAGTTCGGAAGCCGCCAAGTTGTTCGGGTCCGTCGGTTGGGTGCACGACTCTGGGGGACCTGTTCCGTACTTGGATGCTTTCGGACAAGACGAGGCATTTCCGTAGTCAGTTGCGGACACGACCGAGTTGTCTGAAAAGAGAGAGAGGAAGTCGAGATCGATGGGGGACGGGGGAAATCTTACGTGCCAGAAGGATAACGACTGCCAGAACGAGGCTTCTTATGTGAGTCATGACAGGAAACCTTATGGAAGCCCTTGCCCCCTCCCCATCCTTTTATACCCCTTCTCTTATCTCAAGATATCTTCCACCGGGTGTCCTTGCCTAATAACAGATCATAAAAATTTGCCTCCCCACAAGATACGGAACTTTCACTTTCGCCCACTTTTACGTATTTCATTTTTGTGTTTTCGTTGAAAAATTGCTTGAAAGCTTTTTGAAAGACACGGTTTACATGATATTTTGAACTAGCTTCACAGATCTTTTAAGGTCTCCTCAGACGGGATGTCCTCGTGTAACGGGTTCGTTCTCAAAGATCAGCGACACTCGACATCCGCATTATCTATTCGTATTTTGAATATATTCCGGTATATTTCCGTGTCTCGCCGCCCCCGCTCACCTTCTGTTCCGTGGTTGTATCGATGAACTCTGGAGTCGTTTGAAAGCGTCGTGTTGATCGGAAGCGCGTCGTCCAGGAGACTGTTCTGCAGGACAATAGAGTTATTTCGTTTTGAATGAAGCTTATTAAGGTGCCGTTGAATTAGAGGATTCTTTTTCACGTTAGTTTCGACGGAGACGCCTGTTACTTCGAAGCATTCAAAAGTTCTACAAAACAACTGTACGAGATGCACACATACACATTCCCACGACGCCGTTTCATCACAGAACCGTCTACGCTGCTCACCTGCTCAAAACTGTCCATTTTCTCGACATTGTACACAATCGCATTGAGTACCGATAGCAGGTTGTTCCATAGCAACATTGGCAAGAATGGGGGGAATCAAAAACTGGGCGGTTGCCGCCGTCGTGCTCTCACCCCAATCAACTGAGCACACGGGGCGGTCTATTCAAAAGTGTGTGTAATGTATCGGTCTCTGCCCGTCCGCGCGGAAGCCGCGAAACCCGTACAAATAATCGGGAGAAAGAGCCGCAATCTCTGAGGGAGGGGTTGAAAAACAAATAAGAGCAGGAGCGAGAGAGGAGAAGCTCCCCTACCACTTTTGACACTAAGTCGTGTCGCCGTAAAAAGAGATGACAAGTGGATTAGTATGGAAACGGACGGAACACAAAACAATCGTTCATTTGAGCATAAACAACACACACACACACAGATAATACAAGACCCAAAACCCGATGATGTTCAAAACAATGCATTATTATGCAAAATTAAATTATTGTTCCCTAGGATGATAGTTCTCGTACACGTACTTCGTTCTCGCCTTCACCGCCTCCGTCAGATTCTTCTGGAACCTCGCCGGATAGTCCGTCATGCTCATCGGACCCATCGCCACAATCTCCTTCAGCCACGTCTTTCCCCAGTTCCACATCTGAAGATCTCGGTAATGACGGACGATTCCCTCGTCCGTAGTCAGTTCGTGCACGTGGAATCCCGGAAAGAGCATGGAAGGTCGGTGCGTCCACATGGCGAGCACTTTCTCAGGCATGATGATGCACTTGACGGTGTGTCCAGGAGGGCCGTACACGGAAGAGTTGTGCCAGCGGAGGGTCGGGGTCCACTCGTCGATCTGAAAATGCCATTTGAAGATGTAACTTCGTTAGTTCTCTGACCTGCTTGTCTCCTTCATACTTTTCGGGCATGAATTCAGTCTTCATGATCCATTGCTGTCTGAACTGAACTCCTCCGATCTTCGCATCCTTCACATCTTTCAGATAATCAATCAACAATCCCGGATACTTGGTCATCAGAAGCCGCTCATCAATGTCGGAGAACAGACTCCATTTCGACTCCCCGCGACTTCTCAGTGTGCAATCCTGAAGGTACATACTCTACAAAAGTTCATCTGAATCGGTGCTCACTCTGAAAGCGACCATCTGCCAGTGCAACAGCTCTCTGTCGTTTCTCTCCAACAAATAGGTCAACTCGACTTCTCCGGTTCGCACGTAGTCCTCCAGAAGGGCGTTGCTGTATTCGTCGATATGAAAGATGTAGAAGTAGAAGTGTGTCATGCCCTGTGAAAACATAGAGTTGGAATGAAAATAAAAAGATCAACTCAAGACAAAACCTGTAATTTATAGTGTTCTATCAATTCTGCGAGAAGCAGCCACTTGGCTTCTTTTCCGTAGATTGGCGACATACAGAAAGAGAACTCGTGTTTGTAATCTGAAAATGGAAACGTTTCTCTTTGTTTTTATAGGGAAAGAATCAAATTACGAACCTTTCTTCATTCGATCGACGAGAGCGATCGGATAAGTGTACGTGTTATTGGCTCCAGTACTGATCGAAAGTCGCTTGGTTCCTTTCCGTTTCGGACAGTTCACAACAAATTCTGGGAAATTGTGTGATTGGAAGGCTGGCAAAAGCTCGTTTCCGGCTTCGTTGAAGTATCGACAGTACAAAATCGCTCTGTAGAATTATTGAGTTTAGAATTGCAGGACCATCGAAAATCATTGTGCTTTAGCGATCCACAGCAGTCTGTGAATGGTCCAAAACGAATATTCTACGGAAAAGAATTCGCTCGGTTTTTCTGGATGTCCGTCGTTGTTTTTTCAAGTTAGGACCGGATTGAAAACTCACTTGTACTTGTTGGGCGTTGTAATAGAAACGGAATATTCGACGTCGTATTCGTAGGCTCTGAGCAACGAAACTCCATCAATCTCCGGCGGTTTCTCGTTCTTCAACTCTTCCTTCCACTTCTTTGCATACCACTCAAATCTGTCCATTCCATCTATTTTGTACCAGGGAAGATCTGAAAGTTACCCTATGTCTGAATAATTAGAGGAATGTACCTTTTGGATCCACTTCCACATTGCCTGATATTTGTGGTATTCGATTGGGCCGAAGTGTGACTGGAGTGGAATTGAAGCTGTAGACGATGATGAGAGTGAAAAGAAAGACGGCGATGAGCGAGAATTTGAAACTCCGTGGATCCATCTGAAGAAAAAGGGTAAAGCAGTAAAGCTGCAACTTGTGAGATTACGGAAAAACTGAAGAAGAGAACAAGCGGGGCCACCGGCATTGTACAGAGAGAATTGTAGATTCACACTAACAAAACAAACACGTTGCAGTGACACATAAAGTCAGAAAAGTTTCCACAATATTCTAGCTTTTTCTCTCAATTTTTGTCAAAAAGCGACAAAAGATGGAAACCAAGGATGCTCACGAGAAGAATACGAAATGGAAATTTGACTTTGCCAGACAACGGGCCCTTGGAGACCCGTGCGAACGTTTCGAAAAACGAGGAGAAATGCAAAAGAACGAGAACATTTTCGGACGCTAACCGGTAGAACCCATAAAACCAAAGCGGGTATGGATGCGAGGAGCCGTGCAATAAACACTTTCTCCTTGTTTCATTGCGTTTTGGAAATTGGCGGATGACGAGCGAAGGCAAACAGAATGGAAAAGGACGGGAAACCTCTGCGTACTATTTCTTATCAGTTCAATTTCAGTTCACTCTGGACTCGCCAGCTGGAACTGAATTACTTAGTCTAGAGGACCGTGGTCTTACGGAAAGTGTCTGCATTCGGAGTTTCACCAAAATAGGTTTACCATGACAGATTTCGTCAACGAATTGATGACAAAACAAAAAGCTTGAACAATTGATCGAAGAATTACTCCATTTTCGTGTCACATTGGGTTTCTTTCAGAGGTCGCGGTCCGACTGAATCCATATACTCATTCAAGAATGACGGACACACCTGGAATGACAAACAAAAATATTGTCCGTTTATGGGTACTGTTTGCAGCATACGTATCGAATTTTAGAGTTTAGTTTTGTTCACAGCAAAAAGTGTGAAAAAAACGTATTTATTAACTGTGACTGTTATCATTTTTGAAAGACTTTCTAGCACTGGGCCCGGTGCGCGGTTTCGCCGTTTGCTTGTTTCTCATAACCGTTTGAAAGTAGGCTGGCAGAATAGCGAAACGCCTGACGCCTTTGAAAGTCGGGTACAGGCGGCCGTCCGCCTCCGATGAACAGGCGAAGGTGGCCGAAGGACGAGGAATTCAAGTTGAAATTGGCGAAATAGCACGACGAAAAAGTGCGCAAGATGAAGGCACATTTTCAGTTTTTCCTTCCATTTTCGTTGACCACGATGCCTGAAAGAAGGTTTTTCCGGGGAAGCACGTTGAGTTTGATTACAACTGACCCCGATGGTCTAATTTATTGAATTTTACGCTTGCGGTATGTTTTCCATGTTCGGACTCATCACTTCCTTCGTTCTCGCGCATTGCTCCGTCTTCACTTCTTCAAAACATTGCTCTTTCCCACTCTTCGGAAATACCTGAAACAACGTTTTTTCGGGGAAGCATTTGGAGTTCACTCTGAAAGATGTTGAAAAAGTTTAAACTATTCGATCAAAACTTATTGCGAACTTTGGAAAATAATTCAGCATGCAATGCGGAGCACCTGTGTGCATGGCTTCGATGGGTCGCATAGGCGCATTCGGAAAACTCGCATCGTTTCAATGTTCTTCGTGCAAGCGATTCATTCATGGAGTGTGCTCCTTGTAAATAACAGCAGACGATGAGCAGAGACTTCTCGATCGAGCTGTCTCTGTTGCAAACAAGGGTCGCAGACGTCATCAGAAGACTTGAAGATGCTCATCGATGAAGCGATGGAAGCAACGAATGAGAGCATGGAGAATGACGTCGCAGTTCTCGAAGACGCCGTTGCGGAGCAGGAAGAACTCGAGACCATGTTGAAGAAGTCATCGGGACCCACACGAAAGCCTCTTGAAGCCGTTTTCCGAGCAATCGACTGCGACAGCCGCATCTGGTTTCAGGAATTAGACGGAAATCAGGTTCGAAAACTTCATCGATCGCCGAGCATCGTCCAGGTACTCGACGTATTCCCACACAGCTTCGAGGTCGACGTGATGAGCCAAGTCATGCTCAGTTTGGATTTTATGGTGTCGAACGCCGCCAACAAAGTGAAGGCCGACGAGGAGATTGACGAGATCGAGAAAGTCGTTGAAGAGCTCGTTCGAAATCTTCGCATCATTCAGCCTGATGCTACGCCGACACCGAAACTCCACATGCTGGTATCATTTACACTACACCATGAGGGCACACGCGCACCATTGTCTAATGATCACTCATCAATGATGAGGTATAATAGTAGCTGAAACAACAAATAACATCAAAAATAAACTCACATGTAAGGAAGGAAGAGGAGAACACAACACATTCTCCACACACACACACACTCTCTCTCTCACACACACCTCTCACTGCTGGCTGTCTCCTCTGCGTGTCTGCAAGGCCGCGCTGGGTAGATAGGGGAGAACTCTTCCAAATTTTCACAAAAGCACATAGCCAAGAAACTGAAAATAAAAGAGTTGTTAACATTTTACACGAGTTTTGAAGTTTTGTTTATTATTAAATGACTACTTTTAGTCTCCGAAAAGACCTGAAGCCATTAACAAATTTAGATCTCCTAGAATTAGTAGACACATTAGGAATCAAGAATTTCCGAGGAATCTTTATGAGAGACACTTTGCCAACACAAGGAATTAAAGAAAAAGAAGTAGGCATAGTAAATTTAGATTCTTTAGATGGTCAAGGTACTCATTGGGTATGTTACTCCAAGAATAATAAGAAGATTTATTACTCTGGTAAATGGATTGCGATTTAATTAGAACTCATTCACATCTAATAATGGCACAGTAAGACACAGTACAGTTCTATTCCGAGCGGTTATATTTCGTTCGAGTTCTATTCCGTTGTAGCGCCGGATAGCACCTAAGCACTCGTATTCTCGTCCTTTTTCTGCTTCTGCATGCGATGACGGGCGTGACTGCTGGAAAAGTAGATTGGAACGTTGTTTTTCGCATCGACTCACAAGCAGTAATCCAAGTGATGCTGGAAGAGCAGCGCCACAGTGATCGCCACCTTTTCTCTGTCGCATCCGTGAATTTCGATCGCTCCACTGAGTACGGCTGCAAAAACATTTCATAGCATACTATCTCAGATATAATTTATACCGATTGGAGGGTTAATGAATCGACTCGGAAGGGAAACTTGTGGTTTTTGTGGTTTCGTGCTGACAGAGAAGTTGTAGCGTATGTTGTCCGGAATCATCTGAAAGAAATACCGTTTTGGTGTATTCGTCGTATATTCTTACCTCGGTTAGCCATTTGTTGGCGACGATCTGAACAATATGCTTCAATGAGCCTGTTTGAGCTGGAATTTCGGAAAAAAAAACAATATTTATTGCTTTGTAAAGTCTTACTTGGATCTTCTCACTTGTACAATCCAAGTTTCCAACCAGAGTTTCCGGCTCCTCTAGAAACTTAGATGATTCCAGTGTTGCCTTCATCGAAGAAGTTTCCTTTTCCGGTTTCGTCTGGCTGTTCGACACTTTTTCGGACAGTTGCTCTGTGTTCGGACAGTTGGACAGTGCTCAGTTGATCTTATGTACCTCTGAACAATCCCAGACACATTTCGTCATCATCTCTATGAACAATCTTGAACGAATCGTCCTTACTCCGTTCTTCAAAGTCGGAAAAATCTGTTTCTTCCGATTCCTCAAGGTCCGGTTCCGTCGATAGCGAATCATCCACAGATGGCCTAGCGTCGTCAATAATCGACTGAATCGTAACGCGTATCCTTTTCATTCTGCAAAAATTGAAAGAGAATTGTTCTAAAAATTAAGGCCAGCAAACGAGTGAGCATGAAAAACGAGTGAGCGATGATGCAATAAACAACAGAAGACGAGGAGAACATTTCAAAAATTGAGAAAAAAAAGTTGTTCCGCGGTGCGCAGAGATTGCATCATTTCTAATTAGATTGCATCATTTCTAATTAGATCCCAAAAACTCCTAATTAGATGTGAAAAGTCCAACTTCTAATTAGATTCGAATTTCTGTTTTCACATCTAATTAGATTTAAATTAAACCTGAAAAACTTCCAACTAGATCTGAAAATCATGCTTTCTTGAATTAGATGTGAATGAGTTCTAATTAAATCGCAATCCATTTACCAGAGTATTTTGATTCCTTCGGTTTAGATCCACCTCTAGAACTTCAAAAATATTTAAAAGGTGAAGATAAAAAATCATCAGTTGAATTCTCAACTTTTCAAATTCAGGAATTCGATACATATCATTGTGGTTATTACTGTTTACTACTTCTAAAGTTACTGGAACATTCCACATTTACACATTCAATTCTTTCTCTTCTTCACTAACGTGAATGCTTGCCCATTCCTTAGGATCTCCTATGTAAGGGGATTAAATCCATATGCATTTGTATCATATGAATTAGGAATGATAATTCGTTTGAAATATAGTAATTTTGATGCAGTATATTCATTGTCAAACACAACTTTCTCCTGTTCTTGAGTATATAGCTGTTGTTTGATACTTCGAATACAATATTGTTTCTTTCTAACAATAGTTTTATTAAATAGACTTTTTCTAAAATCTTCAACATTCAATGATTTTACAACATTTTTCTTTATTCCTTTACTTTTTTTAGATTCTTCTCCAGGTTTGGGTACCTTTGAAAGTTTAGGATTTTTTTGTTCTTCCTGAATTCTTTTTTTGTAATAATCTTTTAGGCTTTCACGTGTTTCTTCAGCAATTTTATATGCATATTGTTTGGGTTTCAAGGCTACAAGTTCTTCCATCATTAAACCATTTAATTCATCTTTGAATTTGCCAACAACTTTTTTTTATTTTCAACATTATACAAAGGATGGCAGGGTGGATATTCACTAAAATCGAAATTTCCATTACCAAAGTCTCTTAACTCTGGACAAAGCGGAAATTCATTATGCTTATGATGCAACTCATTTGGATATTCTAGGTCAACTTCTAGGATACATCCCTTTTCCTGTCTATTAACTGACAGCTTTCGACTGAAAACCACAATAAATCAAAAATGTGCCAAAAAGAGTGAATAGTACATGATCACTTTTCCACCAGATCTCTCGAGCGTTTCACGTAAATCGGCTGCTATTTCTTTGCTTGACAAATTCCTTGGCGAATTGTGAATTACTTGGCGACGTCTATCTCTGCAAAAGTAAATATAGAGCATTTCATACGATAATTTGTCACATACAGTAGATTAGCGACTGTTTCCTTTGTCATTCGAATCACTTTCGCTTCCAATTCTTCACACCATGGCTGATTGAAGCCACGGAGTAGGAAGTCTGAAAACAATTTGGACGCAAGATTGAGAAAGGGATAATAATCTGTTTCTTTATCCGTTCTTGTCAGTTTTTTGAAGTTTTCCTGAAAAATACGATTTCGTTTAGAAATGGTGGGGAGAAGAACATACATCGCAGATTTCGCGAGAAAACGGAGTTCCTGTCTCTTTGTTGTACAAATTAGCCATGCCAAATCCAATGGGATGCCAACGTCCATTTGAACTGCTCTCCGGCGGTCCATTTCGGTCACACTCTACTCCAGTTCTCAATTGCTCCCGGAGAGCTGTTATTGGTGCGAAATTGTGATGAAGAACTTCTGAGAGTTGGGAAGAGACGCCTACGCGAACGTATTTGACTAGAGGACCGCAACTGGAAATTATGTGAAATCAGCTTGCCAATAACATGTAACGAAACGGAAACAAACCAATTTTCTTGCCGCTCACACGATTTTCCGCACCGGTTACAAAAGTAATGCGTGGAATGAACAGTTCTTTAATGATTCCAAATTTGGTTTACATCCAAAACAAACTTGTCGCTGTGCACGGTCAAGAATCTCTCAAATTCTGAAAGAAATGACCGTAGATATTTGTTTAAAACTCTAGTGCACCTCTCTGTGATAACCTAGACATACACGCCGATAGCAGAAATTGAATAACGTTGTCGGGTGCTCTTCGAACGGCTTCTCGCAAATCTGCAGCATACAATCATAGAATGGCTCTACCCGAGCGTTTGCAATATTTTACCTTCATATGTGTCGGTCACTTCGTACTGTTCCTCGTGTCTGTGTAGCTCCTCTGCTTCGTATTGTCCGCGAAATAGGCCCATTTCGTCCTGTCGCCCATTCGTATTGTCCAGTCCATCTTCTGATTCGTATTGTTCATGCGCGATCGCCGATTCTTGTAAGACGGCTGAAGAGCCGTCACTCCGGTTACTGCAGTTGGCGTAGTTGCCGATGGTGCTCTCATTGCGCGTTTCTGAAAGTTAAAAAAAAATTGAACATTTTCAAGAATTATAACACTAACTTGTCAGAATGAGGCGTGCTCCTCGTCCAAAGTGCTTGTGAATGCATTTCGGCATGAATATAAATAAAGAAGTCAATGAAAAATTCCTGAAAATGAACGAAAATAGGAGAAAACACAAAAAAAATGAACGAAAATTAATGGGAAGAGCAAAATGCGTTCTCGGCCCCCGATTCTCGGCCCCCGCATATTGCATCCACGCGCGACCCACGCGCGACGCTCGAGAAACCGTCGCTCGGCGGCGAGCAACTGCTTCCCTCTCTTCTCATCCTTCACCCTGTTTTCCTTCTCTATCTTCTGAGAACAACTTAATTTTTACTAGGGCAGGGCTATTGGCCAGTCCGGGAACCACTTTGAACCACTATTCCGGGCTTTTCGGAAAAAATCGGCTAATGATCTACATATGTCGGGACCAGATGATCCGATCGGGCTGAAACTTGGTTCCAGTATACTTCAATCCATGTCCAAGAAGCCTGAAAAGTTTGGGTCCGATCGGAATATTGCAAGTGGTTCAAAGGTGAAGGGCCGACCAACGAAAAGCCGGTGCCGGCCAATTGCCTAGCCTTAATTTTTACCAAATCAGTCTGACAGATGCAGTTAATACTCATAATGATGTTCATCTGGACCTTCCGTAAAACCTACATTAGAACAGGTCCCATTACCGTACATTCAAGACCTTTTATCTCAGCTGCCCATGGAGATATGAAAAAATCGTAACAGAAAAAAATGCTCATTAAAACATTTCGTAAATTTCATCAGTTGACCACTTTTTGATATCTGTACAGCAAGTTGAGATATGCTCGGAACTCTGTGAATCCGTCTTGCTTGCAATAGCAGCAAATCAGCCGTTTCCGTTGGCGATGTTGGCATTATGCTTCCATAATGCATCCACGGCCAACGGCGAACACAGCCGCTCGAACTGATAAGGCATATTCCTTCCACGCGCGATCCGTGCGTTCTAGAGGACAGTAACGCATATTTTATGCACGCGCGAAGCAAATTCCCGTTTCTGTGCGCTGTGGATCCATAATGGATGCTATATGCATGCACCTCCACGGTTTCTCCACGGTGCTCGCATAATGCATGCCTCGCGTTTTACCTGTGCCTGCTGATACTGCTAGTAGGGGCTCGCACGACAAAATGCGCGCGTTCTCGCCAAGGAGAGCGACAGGCTAGAACAGAAAGGTCTAGAGATAGAGTACAAGTACATGTTCAATGTATAGCAGAAGACACTCCGGTCAGATTGAACGAGTCAACTGTTTTTGTAGCCTAGACAAATCCACGGAGCATTTTGTATGAAACTTTTATGAATGGGATACTATTGAAACTGGGATATACTCTACCCAGGGCCAGGACTAATGCGTTTTCTCCAGAGAACAAGCGTTCACTGTCTATCGCTACGAAACATCACTGAGAGAGTTTTTTGACAAGAGAAACCATCTAAGCAATATATTTTGTAAATCATGATCTGATTCGTGATGAATACACTGCATCGGCTATACTTCTGCTCGCAGATCTTCAGAATTGTCGCCTTCCACGCTCGGGCGTCGCCAGCAGAGGCATATCTGACACACGCGCGAAGCATATTACGCGCGAACACAACGACCGTTTCGCAGCTGTCCGAGACGTTCGACTTCTAGCAGTTCTCATTCTACAGCAGCTCGGAAATCTCAATTTGATATTCGATACTGGAATGGATTGACAGTCATCTTGAGGTATCATTTACAAGCTCTGATAAAAAATAAGTGTATTGCGATTCGACTCGGCCGGCCGGCGAATGTCCGGCTTGCACCTGGGAAATCAGGCGAGTTAAAGTGGCATTTGTTGGATTTTGACAGCGATTTCAATAAAGATCAAGAGAATTGATGTGAAAAAGCCAGAAAGCATAAAAATAAATGAAAGAAATACAAGATTACTTTTTCAGAATCCCTATAAAATGTATTCAGCTTCATCACACAACGAGCCGATTGGGCTGCCCTCTGGCATAGTAAGCACATTCGGACCCTTTCGAGTCCGAAGCGGAATCAAGCGGAAAGGCGATATTCATAAAAACTTTATTTCTTGAACTTAAAAACAAGCATAAAATTAGTATTGGGGTGCTAAAGTAATTACAAGGCATTTGAATCATTTGATGGAGAGATCGGGAGGGTGATGAGATGAATCAGGGTCATAATGAGATTGGAAGGATTTCATTGAGGTTTGATGATTTTTTAAGAAAATTACGAAATCCCTAGAAAACAAAGATAGATGATAGTTGACAAACAAAAACACAAAAAAACAAGGTAGAGAGAAGAAAGACTATGCCGCATTCTAGTTGGTACAGGGATTTACAGCACTTATTCAACATCACCTGTTGTTTTGTTTGGAAGCTGCAATAGCCATCTCAACGCTTTCCTCTCCGTTTGGATCGTTCTTTATCCCGTCCGTCTCTTTCGCTATTTCGTTGAGATCATTCAGAAAAGGAACCAGAAGAGGCACCTCTTCGGCAAAGACGGCTGGAAGATTCTCAGAAGTGTTCGAGTTGTTCCCTGTCGCCTCTCCCTTCTCATTCGAACCATTCGCGATCTCGTTGGCGGTCTCGTTCACATGCGCCATTGGCAAATCCTTGGACGATTTGTGATGTTTGTTTGCCACAAGTGCCTGTAATGAGAACGAACTGTAAGATTGCAATGATATAGAAATACTCACAAAAACCAAAGTGACGGCAACAATAGATGTCATCACCACGACCACAAAGAGAGCTACGAATGGGTTTGCCGAGAATGAGCCGCTCAAGATGTTCGTGGGAGTCGCTTGCACATGATGCACAGTCGGCCAGATGGTTTCGGTGACGTTGCCGATGGCGTACTGACACGAGTCACTCATGTCTTCAATGTCCCCGAGACAGATCGCCAGTTGGATGGAACAGTCGCTCTTCACGTACTCCACGCAGTACTCGTACTTGAATCCGCACGAAGAGACAACAGCTGCAAATCCTGTACATGTGCTTAGTAAAAGATCAAACGGTAAGACTCACTTCTCACTTTTCCGCACTCTTTTGAGACGTAGTCGAAGTAGTCGCGCATTCGGAGAGAGGATTTCTCGGAAGCCTCCAGCACAAAGATGGCATTTTTAGTATCTGAGATTGTGAATGGTTGGAGAGATTTGGAAGATGAAATTTACCTCGCTTTGTCATGGATCCATTCAAAAATCCTTGAAAACCACGATTGAACTTGCCTCCGACACTTGCCGAAGAGCTTTCTCCATCTGAAAGTGCTAACATTCATGCTCAATTTCTATATAATAGAAACGATGCTCACGGAATTCGGCAGCTTCTTTGAAGAATTGTTCCGCTCGGATGGGAAGTACAGATTCGATCGCGTTTACGAACATCTTGCAGCTCACTTTCTTCGAGTCCATCGTCGACAACGTCCTCTGAATTCATGATTCGAACAGTTACCCCATATACATTCAAATACCCGCATGCTTTCAAAGTAATCAGTATCGCATTGATCCCGTGGCAGTTGCTGGTCGTAGCAGTTCAGATGAACGGCACTCAGGTGATTGAAGTCCACTGAAATCATTCTTTCTGCGGCTTGCAATGATTTGCTCAACTTACAGGCCGCTTTTTCGCAAGCCTCGTTTGCGACAACTCGAAAGATGACTTTTCCCACTGCGCCAAACTCTGTGCCAGGGTACCAAAACTCATATGGGATGTGCATGTTTGAAGTTGTTTTTGCGTCCACTGAAACAAAAAGTGAGATGAAATGATGAGAGGAGGAATCGTACCAGCTTCCATGGCCTTCTCAAACGCCACCTTTGCCGTTTGACATCCTTTGGAACGAAGCATTGAAGACTCGACTGCTTGGATGGTCAAATAAGGCTACAATTCAACGGATCAGGCTACAAATGATGCTGCCGGAACTGACCAAGATCGAATCGAACACTTCGTCCGTCAGGTTCAGCTTTTTCTTCAACTTGCTAACCTCCAGTCTAACCTTCGTCTCGACCAAGCACTGCTTCTGCATTACCATGAATGGCTCGGACAGTGGGTCTAAATTCTTCCTGATTCTTGCTCTCACAGGAGCTGTCTGCTTCTCAACGACTTCCTTGCGGTAGGCTCCTCCAAATTTCCAAGCAGCGAAACACAAGTTGTCCATATGCTGATCACACATTCCCCTCGATTCGCCAGTCTTCGGACCAGCATCCTGAAATATTGTTGTGTTAGATGATGCCGTCACACACGTTTTTGGCACACTGATCGTACCTGAAGACATTGACAAAATTGTTTATTGCACTCCTCGAGAGGTCTTATTTGTCCGTGGCAGTCCTCACTCTTCGATTGACAATAGTCCAATGCTTTTGTGTGCATCGGACAAGTACGGTACAGTTCCTTCAGGGAAATGTCCGTTGGCATCAGGAGACCAAGACTGAAAACGTTTGTGTAAAAAGGTTGATCGAAGGAACGGTCTGAAAAAAGAAAAACAAACCTGTGGATATGAAGATGGCCACGAGCAAAACCAATGACAGTGCCATCGCTGAAAAATGAATCGATTATAAGTAATCAAAGTGCTTGTTTTTTGATTACACAACGAAAGCAATAAGAAAACTTTCTGCAAAACATTGACCTGCACATCAAACTGCCCGATAGTGTCACAAATTGAAAAGTCATACACCATTGGCGCCAACTGATTTCTGAGCGCGATTTCATGAACCGATGAGGGACGGAGAGAAAGAGAGAAACGCAGAGAACCGATGACTCATTGTTTCCAAAGGGTTGGAGGGTACACTATAAAAACAGAAATGGTGTTGACTGATAGGATCTCGGTTTGACTTCGAGTGTTCAAAGAGTTGAAAGTGTGAACATGTTATGCACAAACGGCCATTTTGGAATTGATTGTGAAAATGAATGTGCTCAAAAAATTGTATGCTGTCTTTTGGTTTTTTTTTATAAGAGCTTGATTACATGCAGTTCCGAAACAATAATCATTGATTCCTTAAACCACTTTTTGAATTCTGGCTCCTCTGACTTTCATGACCTTTCAAACGTTTTTCTGCAAACAGAAAGAGAGCAGAGAAACAAATACATGCAAATACTTCGATTGAGGAGGGCAATCACGAGTTATAAACACAAAGAGAGAGAGAGAGAATGAGAAAAAGAGTGAAAGAAAGGGATGGGACACCCTCCGGTTCGCAACGTTTCCGTCGTGCCCATTAATCAATTGACCCCAACATCAATATGATGATATCAACCGAAGTGACGTTGTTTTGCAGAGTTGAGAGCGCAAACTGAGCGTCTGATAAATTGTTTTTAGAAATTGATGGGCGCGAAAAGAGTGGAAAAAGGAACAATTGACGCGATAGCAAGGTGAGACGTTCGTCCTTGAAATGTTTGTTAGTCACGGGTCCTTGGCACGCTGCCAACTCTCAGGCTTACAATATTTCACCATGGATCACTTTTATTATATTATCAAGATCATCAGCAAAAAGGACGACGTTCAAGGAATGGCAGTAACTATAAATAAATGCAAGTACAACTACAATAGTTCTCCTGCGGGGATCTTTTCCTCGTAAGTATAGTACGCTCTTTCAGTTCTTCTCCGATACCAAATGAAAATGAAAACAGAGACAAGGAGAAGGAGTGTGATTGAGCCGACGAGGAGCAAAAGTTGAACTGCTCCGTTCGCCCACAAGGAAGATTCCGAAAAGGACAGACATGGGCTGTCATCAGGAGAATAGAAGTAGACACTGCGCAGAGATTTAAAATTTTCTATCCATGACATGAATGGAAGACATTCATTGTTCAGAGATTCGGAACTGTTTGTGATCAACACCTGGAATGTCCAATGAGCATTGAAGAGAGTACAAACGAAGAGGGGGTACTCACATTGTTACACGCATCCCAAAAACTGCTACATCTTTCCGTGTTCCGATATTTTTGATAACATTCTCTGTGATGCTTGCAGCAAGTATTATATCCTTCTGAAATGCTAGTTCAAAAATGATTTAGGGTGAGATAGACGAAAAACCTTTAAGCCAAAGGCATCCCATTCCAACGACGATTTGAGTTGTGTACGTGTCGAATTGGTTCATTCCGCACTTCCAGGAGCCTCTTCCCTCCACTTTCCTGATTCGATTCGCGTAGGGCGGCTGCGTTTCTGAAACATTCCGAGTATTTATTTGCGTAAGCTCCTTATTATTAGTTCTCTTTACTTTTCTCGAAACTACTCAAAAGGACGCCGATGCTCTGTTTGCATTCCAAGCCGTCCAAATTCATTTCCATACACATTCGCAGCTCAAAAACGCTCAGGATCGTATTCGTTCTTTTTTGGAAATAATTGTGGAGACATGAAGAGAAAGTTCGTCTCTTGTCTGGACACTTGTTGTAGACTTGACGGACCAACGGAGAGTCATTGCCGCTCAGAGAAATTTCAGGGAGAATGAAGTTGGCGGGCAAAGGAGAATTGTAGTCAATGTGATCTTTCATTTCAGACGGGAAGCGCCGACATTGCTGGAAGTCAGCCGGACTGGCAGAAGACAGAACGTTCTGAAAAAAAAAGATGGAAAAAGCATAGAAGCTATAAGTTATAACACAGTTAAAACACACATTATATGTTGCTTCCGCTAATAGTTTTGAGAAACGTCCTGCCCTAAGGACCCCTATTTCATGACGAAAGACTATTTATTTCTATCTGCGTCTCCGGTTATTGGACCAACACAACTAACCTGGTTACATCCGTAATATTGCTTGTTACAGTACGTCTCTCCCTTCTTCTCTTCAATACAATCATTCCAAACTGCACAGCAAACATTCAGATCTTTCATGAGACTTGGACATTTTTCCGGAGGATTTCTTTCGAAAACGCGGAAGACAACGAGTGACACTGCCACTCGGATCCATTAAATTCGGGAATAACGGTTGAATCGTGAAGGCTAAAGTCGTCTGGAAGTTTTAGAACTTGTAGCAATGCGAGTGTGGCGAGGTACATAATAGCGGAATATCGGGGACGGTGACGAGCAACCTCCCGGACTTGCTATCACGCAGAGAATGGGCGGGCACAGGAAGTAACGGACTGGCCACTGATAAAGAGGAGCAAACATCCTTTCCTCTTCGAAGGGAAGTAATTTGGCTGATAAACGCAAGAGACGAAAACAAACGAGCACGCTGGAAGAAAAAGTGACGTCTGATTGAATCTGGACAATTGCACTACTACCAGTTTTGATTATCCACCTTGAAAGTTTCAGACCGATTGATTGGATTACCAGATCTGAAAATACACTGCCTGAAATGGAAAAAGAAACGTTTACTCATTTCGGGAACATATTAGTAGTGCCTATTGTGAATAAGAAAGATTGAAGAGGTGCTCATAAAAATGCAGAATGAAAAGAGCAGGCACATTTCCCATTCAGCATGCTCATCAGAAGTCACCCCTCCCTCTCTCTCTCTCTCTCTCTCTCTCTCTCTGCTCTTCTCATTGATGATAGGAATTCGTGTGTGTTGGTTGGCTGATGTTCATTGAGCAATTCGATAGTGTTCGCATTTCGTGTCCCCAAAAACCGCACAACTTCTTTATTCCTGCTCGATTCTGGAGCATTCAGGTTCAGTTTCGGTGGCACTTTGGCTCTTTTATTGCATTTCAGATCTCTCTCCTCTTCTTCTTCATCTTCTTCTGTTTTTCAAACGCCCCAACTTCCTGGTATTTACTCCTTTCCCCGCTTTTCCATCCAAACTTTATGCGCGGTGCGTCGTGCCGAAATCCACGGTCGTTTCTCTCGTCTCTCAATTTACGAGCTTCGTCAAAACGGAGCCCCGTCTCTCCAATTTGGGAGATGGACGGCACGATAAAGTCGACGGCTTCAGGGGGCGACGTCTTCAATCATTTCAAGTGGCGGCGTTCCGTCGTGATCCTGTTTCCCTTCTTTCTATTATCTCTTTGCGACAACCTGCCATCCTTTTGTTATCTTTGTGTCATCGTCTCATTTGAAAGTGATTCTTTTGAATTCCTTACCTCTTTTTTATGATTCAAAGAAATAATGTCAAGTATTGTCAAAGTTCCAGATATTAAACTATTTGTGACTATAAAAAGAGAAATTTGCAGATGGCAGAAGACGTCCTTTCTCCCAAAACATTCCCCTCCCGAACATTTAGTATCATTCTCTTTCTTCCCGGGAAAGAAAGTTTTTGCCCACTTCCAAAGGTGTTTCCCTTGGTCGACGGCTCTGTTTTATTATGCATTAGCCATGAGGAGCGGGTACTTTGGACACGCGAGGCACCCCCGCCGCCTTCTCCCGGCTCCCGACCCTCTTGGCTCCAAACTCTGAGCCTCTCCCGATGCCATACCGGCTATTCTGGTTCAGACGAATCAAACGGGCTCCGTAATTAGTGACCATCCAGCGTCCGTTAAGCCCCTTTTCAAACAGATTTTGCCTCGTTCCTCCGGCGGTCATTCCACTCCGTTTTCGTTTATTTTGGTTTTCGGAGCCTCTGAGAACCAGAGACAATAGGCCGGCTTCAGATGCCATTTGCACACCTTATTCCTTTATGAATTCGCAGTTTTCCTGTTTTCATACATGTCCGTCCGTCATCAGATTCATTTCATTTTCTCAAAAGGGTCTAGAAACAATAGAACCGGACCCGTATTACTGTAATGAATACATGTATTATCATTGCGTGCGCGGGACTTTTGTTTCAATTCTTTTATTTGTTCGCTTCACAGTATCATAGTTTCCATTTTTCGTCCCACTCTCGTTCCATTTCAGAGTTAGCATGAAATACCGTCTACTTACTAACGTATTACTAGTACTAACCACTTGGAACCTTGCCAGTTCTTTTCCAATGTGAGTACGGTAGCAAATGAAGTTCAACATCAAGAAGTTGATTAGAACGTGTTTGCTCTGAGACTCGAAATGATGATAGTTGTCATCGGTCCCTTTCAGAAGTGATTCGGCGGAACTTGCAAACCAATCCTACCGTCTTCCCACCAGCATTTCCCCTATTCACTATGACCTCGAGATCAAAACGTTTCTGCCGGGATACGGATGGAATTCAGACGCCGAGAAGAATCTGACATTCTCCGGAACCGTCGTGATCACCGCAGATGTCAATGATATAACCGATCGGATTGTTCTGAACTCGGATTCCCTCAATATCAGTTCGGCTCAAGTTGTTTCCGTATGCATCAAAATCAAGAGGAACAAATTCCAATGCATTCATTTGTAGGAGAACTCAAATGTGAAAGTGTCATCGGTGGAAGTGATCAAGGAATCTCAGTTTGTCATCTTGCATTTGTCTGATAGTATCGAACCACAAGAGGGAATCGCTATTCGTCTGGACTTTGAAGGAAAGTTGCGAAATGACAATAAAGGATATTATATTACAAGATCCACAAAAACGGATGGAGATGCGATGTAAGCAAAGTGTTTTTCATACCGGATATTTCATTAGTGCTTGTACAGATTTAACGTAGTAACCCAGTTCGAGACAACTGACGCCCGCTACATGATTCCATGTTTCGACGAGCCAGAGTTCAAAGCCACGTGGCAAGTGACTCTCATCTATCCGAGTAACTCTACTGCTCTGACTAATACGATCGAACAAGAGACGACGCAACTGTCGGACGAGTGGGTCATGACGGAATACAAAAAGACGGTCAAGATGTCATCGTACCTACTGGCCGTGTTTATTGGTGACGTTGCGTACAAAGAGGCCATAACTGACAAAGGACTTCGGGTTAGAACAGATATGGTGCATCGGCTATGAAAAACACGAGAACGTTTCTAGATTCGAGTATACACGAGTCCGAACAAAGTGAATCAGATCGATCACGCATTGGAAGTGAGCAAAATCACTGTGGAGGGATTTGAAAAACAGTTTGGGATCGACTTTCCGATGGAGAAAATCGACTTTGTCTCGGCACAACAGTTCGCAGCAGGAGCCATGGAAAACTGGGGATTGATCGTACACAAGTCAGTTTTACCTGAATTGAACACCTTGGGACAATACGTGTTTTCAGAAATCCTTATCTGGTTGGAAATAATTCTCAAATCACAACGACGGTGATCCACGAGCTCGCTCATCAGTGGTTCGGTAACTTGGTGACAATGGAGTTCTGGGATCAGGTGTGGCTGAACGAAGCATTTGCGACGTACATGACTGCCTGGGGTTTCACCTACTTGTTCCCTGGCTTTGATCGAAATTTCGTGAGTGTAACGGTTTGAAACCAAGCAGATAATTCAAATGTTTCAGTGGATAACTAATTCTCAACAGAAACGTGCATTTTACGTGGACAACACCGTCGCACTGACCGATTTGAGCCGTGCTTCCAATGGAGTCATCGAGATTTTATCAATCAACTACACCAAGGGAAGCTCTTTCGTTCGGATGATCGAAGAGCTCATAGGTGTCGACGCATTCAACAAGGCAATCCGCTATTATTTGAGAAAGAACAAGTACGACAATGCCGACGCATCCGACCTTTTCGCCGCTTTCCAAACATTCATGCCGTTCAATCTAACTGGTCCCGACGGAAAACCGCTGCAGTTGGAAGAGTTTGCAGAGTGCTGGACTCTTCAAAACGGACATCCGACCATTTACGTGGAGCAAATCGACGACGGAAAAGTTGTATTGACTCAAAAGATGAATGTGGAAATTGCGAGAGGATTCGAGGACCGCAACACGTGCGGATATAAATGGGACGTTCCAATTTGGTATCAAGAAGGTGGAAGTGATGAAGTGAAGCTGACCTGGTTGGCAAGGAACGAGCACAGCATTGAACTGGACGCTGCTTTTCCTGTGATCATAAATGCAGACTCAAATGGTTTCTATCAAGTCGTTTATGACAAAACGTTGTACGGACAGATTGCCGATCAGTTGACAGCGTGCAATAAGGTACTTTCTAGTTATCGTGTTCAAAGGCAATCTTTTTCACAATTCCGACAGAACTACTCGGACAGCACCAAATTCCGTCTCCTCCATGATTCGGGACACTTTGCCGGACAAAGAAAAGTTGAATTTGGTAGCTACATCGATATTGCGAGAGCATTGATCAACGACACGAACCCGATCATTCGTCAAGAGGCAATTGTCAGCCTCTGGAACTTCTATGATTGGTTATCCAGTCAAGTTGAAGTGGATAAGAAAGGTGTTGATCTGGCAAAGGTTTGAATTCGTCTCAAAACGCCGAATTACTGAATGCAGAATTTCTAGGACGCCATTCCGGAGCAAGATGAAACTAGAGGATTTTTCGATGATTGTGGCCCCAATGATGATTTCTTCAAGTGCTTCGAAATCAAAGGAATCGAAAACAACATAATGTATACTTGCAACGTCCTGAAAACGGACAAGCATCTTCCGGAAGTTCGTATCCTCGAGTGGCTGAAACAAGAAAAAGACACAGACATCAGATTGCCCTTAATCCAATTTTTAGGATGTGCGAACGTGGAAACTCTGAAAAGGTACATTTAGTTACTGTCATTGAAAATCATAAAGTATTCAGCATTCGTGGCGATCAAACATACAATTGGACCGATGAAGACACAAAAACCTATGAGCAGTTCACGAATCCAGAAAGCCAAGCAACAATGAACGGAAATCTGCGGTCTCAAGAAAAGGATTCCGTCATTCGTTTTTCTCGACTAACATTGTTTAACTCTTTCCTCATTTCTTCATCTAATCCTTCCGGTGCTCAAATCTGAGGGTTCCATTCATTATCGGTTATTGTAGTCATTTCACTAAAAATGAATTACTTCTATAACATATCTCAATCCTCCTTACTAATAATAACTCTTCCAAAAATGCATTCTCCTAGTCGGAGAGGCAAAGATCGCTCTCCTCTTTTTCGTATGAATGTGAAATTCTCGTGTGCCTCAGCCGGGGGCCATTCCATAAAAAAATGATTGTGGGGTGGTGTCGAAAAGCGCTTTCCCTCCCTGAAATTCGTGTTTTCCGCCGACCAGAAACAGCCCCTAATCCTCTTATTTTTTCGTTGACCGTACGGCACCACTTCATGCCGAGTTTCCACTGTTTTTTGCTAAACTCCTTCACGTCGTTTTCTTTTTCTTTGCGTCTCTTCCTCTATCGTCACGTTCTCTCCCTTATCATTTCTATTATTACTTGTTCGGACGTGTCCTCCATGCTTCCTCTCGTTCCGACTACGGCTCATTCTCACAGGTCTCTGATCATTCGTACTCTTGTACTTTTTATGATCTCCGCAACACGTTTACTCCTTTAGATGGGACATCCCCCGCCAAAAGACGAGAAGAAACGGTGTGAGGTGAGAGCAATCGCCCTGCCGACGTTCTGCACTTTGCTCGGAATCGTTATCACTGCGTTCATCACATGGCACATTGCCAGGTCCATTTATGCCCCCAAAAACAAGTGAGTTACGCCTAGTGATAAAGAAAAAGGGAAGAAAGATTCAGATATGATGCTCCAGAAGCGAAGCACGTCGAAACGGGACCATCGGCCGCCGATCTTCGGTTGCCCACTTCAGTTGAACCCATCAGTTACGAGTTGGCCATCAAAACCTATCTGCCAGGGTTCGAATACAAAGCGGCCGACAATAAAAGTTTGACATTCGAAGGACAAGTGAGTTAGAACAACATCTACAGTAATCCTGTGGTGTTTGCCAACGCTTACGGCCGCCAATCCTTTGTTTTGCAGGTGACCATCGAACTGAACATTACACAATCCATCAGGAAAATAACGCTAAACTCTGTCGATTTAACATACAATGACACGATCTGCACGCTTAACGTTGATGGCAAAGAGATTCCGATCCGAGTGGAGCCGCATCCGGACTTTGAGAAGGTCTTCTTCCACCTGAATTCCGCCGTGGGACCAACCTCAAATGCCACGTTGAAGGTGACGAGTTTTCACCCTTCATATCCTTCTAGCTCCTCGTTTTCAGATCGGTTACAGTGGACGTCTTCGTACTGACATGACTGGTCTCTATCAGACAACCTATACGAACAGCAAGGGAGAGAAGAAGATGGCGGCAGTGACCCAGATGGAGCCGATCTACGCCCGACGCATGGTCCCTTGCTTCGATGAGCCCGCTTTCAAAGCCACGTGGAAAGTGACTGTGATCCATCCGAAAGGAACGAAGGCAGTGGCCAACGGAATCGAGGAGGAGCCCACGCAGATTCAGGACGACTTCATCAGCTCGAGTTTCAAGACGACGCCGAGAATGTCGTCGTACCTGCTGGCCATCTTCATTTCCGAGTTTGAGTATAACGAAGCAATGACCAAATCGGGAGTCAGAGTGAGTGATAGACACGAAAAACGAACATTTCCCTCGTTTTTTTTCAGTTCCGTGTTTGGTCGAGGCCTGAAGAGAAGAACTCGACGTTGTACGCAGTGACCGCTGGAGTGAAATGTCTCGAATTCTACGAAAAGTACTACAACGTCTCGTTCCCGCTTGAGAAGCAGGACATGGTCGCATTGCCAGACTTCTCGGCAGGAGCCATGGAGAACTGGGGTCTCATCACTTATCGGTGAGCTCTCTTTGAGGTGATTAAACTATCCGATATCGCTTCAGTGAGAACTCTCTGCTCTACGATCCGCGAATCTATCCGGGAGGTCAGAAACGTCGTGTCGCCGTCGTCATTGCGCACGAATTGGCTCATCAATGGTTCGGAAACCTGGTCACCTTGAAGTGGTGGAATGATTTGTGGCTGAACGAGGGATTTGCTACACTCGTAGAGTACCTCGGAACGGACGAGATCAGCGACAAGAACTTCAAAATGGAGGAGTGGTTCAGAATGGATGCCCTCTGGATCGCCCTTGACGCCGACTCAGTTGCCTCCTCTCATCCGATGACGTTCCAAATTGACAAGGCCATCGAAGTAATGGACTCGTTCGACAGTGTCACTTACGACAAGGGAGGATCCGTGCTCGCAATGATTCGGAAGACCATCGGAGAGCAAGTGTTCAACGAGGGAATCAATCACTACCTTCGTCTTCATCAGTACGAAAACGCGCAAGCTTCTGACTTGTTCTCGGCTCTCGCGGAAAAGATGCCGGACAGTGTGCTCGGACCGGACGGAAAGAAGCTGAATGTCACTGCGTTCGCGGATCCGTGGACGAAGCAGATGGGGTATCCACTTCTGAAGGCAACTCGACTGAATGACACTGCAATTCAAGTGGAACAGGAGAGATTCAAGGTGCTGAAATCGGCGAAGGAAGAGGAAAAGTACAGTCACCCGAAGTGGGGGTGAGTGAATTCATTTCAATGCGAATTGAGACCGGGTTACTTTCAGATTCAAATGGGACGTTCCCGTTTGGTACCAAGTCGTAGGATCGAAGAACATCACAATGAAATGGATGCAGATGAACGAGCCGCTGATAATCCATTCGGACAAGCCGATCATTTTGAACGCGGAGTCGCACGGATTTTACAGAGCCGGCTACACGGATGACATGTGGAATGAGATCATCGAC
Source organism: Caenorhabditis sp. 36 PRJEB53466 (assembly GCA_946814055.1). Classification (NCBI taxonomy): domain Eukaryota; kingdom Metazoa; phylum Nematoda; class Chromadorea; order Rhabditida; family Rhabditidae; genus Caenorhabditis; species Caenorhabditis sp. 36 PRJEB53466. The sequence continues at coordinate 3,319,956 of CAMPFS010000005.1, read as the reverse complement.
CTAGTCCTGGAAGACCACACCCAGTTCTCGCCGCTCACTCGAATTCGTCTCATCGACGACGCGTTCGCCGAGGCTATCGCCGGAGTGCTCAACTACAGTATCCCATTAAGACTGATAACTTACTTGACGAAGGAGAGCGATTATATTCCGTGGGCGGCCACTCGGACCAAGTTCGGCGTGCTGGTGGATATGTACGGAACGGACCCGGAAAAGGATATTGTGCAAGACTTCCTTATGTCTCTGGGAGCAAAAACACCGGCGAAGAGGAGCATTGAATTTGTCTCGAAGAACTATTTGGACGACACTAAATTCTTTGAAGTGTAAGTGAAACGAATACTGTTGAAGGGCGATCGAAGCTGTGTTTTCAGCCTCGGAGCTCAAGGAATCATCGCGAATGACTGTGAGATGGGAGACAGTCAGTGCAGTACCAACATGGCGAAAATGTTCAACGAAGAAGTAATTGGAAAGTGCGATAAGGATAGAATACTCTCAGAGTGCTCCCAGTTAGTGTTTCAAGATTTTCAAGAGTTCCCATCGTTCTTCTTTTCAGAATCTCAGCTCCGTTCCGCGCCGACGCCTATTGTCAAGCTGTGAGAAATGGAGATGAGCAGATATTCGATAAGGTGTTCCACTGGTACAAAAACGAGCGAAACCAGGTCGAGAAGGGGAATCTGATGGGTGCGTTGGCGTGCTCCAAAGACATATTGACGCTGAAAAAGTGAGAAAAGGGATAAGTGTGATCTGCATTGAATACTGGATGCTTTAAGATTGTTGCTAGATGCGATGAACCCGAATAACTCGTCGTTCCGTCTTCAAGATTGCGGTTCTCTGTTCCAGAAAGTCTGTGGAAATGACGCCGCCGCTGATTCGATGCTCAGTTTCATGATTGACAGATGGGCCGATCTCAAGGAAAGGTGAGCTTCGTCCCGCCACACTTTTCCTCCTATTCCAACCCGTTCTTGCAGACTCGGCAAGGATCGCAGCGGGTTCCATCGCATCCTGATGTCCATCGTCGGCACAATCAAGAACCAGCAGGGACTGGACCAACTGAGAGAGTTCCAGCAATCGGATGGGTACTTGAACACGAAGAAGGCGGACGAGGACTACGGTTTCCGAAAGATGGAGGAGTCCGCGGAGGTGACCATCGCTTGGCGGCAGATCAATCTGAAGTTCGTCACCCAGAAGGCCGCGGAGCTCGCAAAGAAAATCTGAATTCACGGGACATTCCTTCCTCTATTTATTCGCTTTTCACATATTCTGCCTCGTTCACCACTTATCACTCGCCCAGACTTCTATTCACCGCTTCCAGACTTTTCCTTTCCGTGTACATTCTCGAGCCGGACGTGCTGACGAACCATCTCGGTGTCGCCACGTTCGCACACTTTGCTTTCCGTTTCTGCCATTCTCCATTATTTTCTACGAAAATTCCCTATTTTCAATTATTCTTTATTCGTGTTTCTTTTGTACATTGAGAGATCATTATAAAAAGATAATTCTGTGCATGAATAGAATAAGGATTGGTATAAGAATTGTGAGTTGGCACACGGAGCATCTCGCGTCCATTTCGGTCAGACACGCGGCATCCAGGAAGTCCAGACGACGTTCTATGTTCGCCGCAGCGCCTGTTTCGAAATAATTCACTGCCGGAGCTTCTCATTTTCAGTTCTTACCGCAGGCGGCCGCTCCGCCGCTCAGTCCGCAAGCCTGAATCATCTGTTGTCGCACACAGTCGGTCACGTCGAGAGCCGACCTGCAACGGTATTCTCATCGCCCTCTGAACGCCGTTCGATTCCAGCATGGGGCACCGAAACTTTCGGACAAACTCACGGGCAAACGTTCTGATCTATTGTGAGACTAGACTGGCCGCACTGCTGCATTCTGTTTGTCAGCGGAACTTGTTCGAAGGATCTTTGAAGACAATCAATGTTCCGCATGAACAGCTCGTTTCCAGTTCCACACGCGAACTCGAAGAATGCGTGATTCTGCAGATACGCGAGCGCTTCGGCTTGTGTGTTTCTTCTAAACATGAACTTGAATTTTTTAGATTTGGCAAGGGACGAACGCATTCACGTAAGAGTAGAACGTCTCAAAGTTGACACAATAGGTGGAAGCAGAGCCCAGACAGCTGGTGAGCTCTTGAAAATCTCTGAAATGATAGATTTCGGGTGGAAGAGCAGATGAGGACAATACTTGCAAATAACGGGTAATCCGTGGGTCATCATCTGGTTCTTCAGGAATTCGAAACGTGGCAAATAACCGTCGTCAGGAACTACTCCATACTTACCCAAATACGAAATGTAACACGTGTACAGGGTCTGAAAACAATCATGAGCCTTTCTTAATCTTGCTTGAAAAGTTTCAGCTTTTTTTACCTGCGGAGTGGTGCATTGTCCATGAGCCAATTCAAATGATGAGAACAGAATAACCACAACGAGTAACATTTCAAGAGTGACTCAAAATGGTAAACTGACAAATATTTCGAGTGCAAAATCGACCCGAACCGGTTCACTTTTCTGTTTTTTTACTCGGTAAGTTCAGCCCCAATTGAATGGAAATGTGAGTCAGAAAGAGGGACGAAACCAACAACGAATCAAGTGGTAACCAAGAGGAATTCCTTTTGACGAGTGACCATCCGTGGTCAAACACGGATGAGTCAGGGGGTGTAAACAGTGTGGGGAATGGTGTACGCTTGGATCAAAGTAGTAAGAATCCATACGGAATGGCAACGAAGTAGAACAGTTTATTGATGATAGACAAACATACGTTATCAATTATTATTATTAAGATTACTTTGAGACTGTCAGATGTGAAGCCTGACGTTATCCCTGTAGAATTGTGCTCTTATTTGATTGTCCTCCTCTTCGAGTTCACTCTTTCTCGATAAAATCATGCGGAGATTTCCACGCCGAGCAGCCAACACTCTCGCATTTCTCTCCGCACCTGCTACCCTAATGCGTCTGCGACACTCAGTTTCCGCCGCGGAAACTTTTCTCATAGTCAACAATACGTCCATGTGTCTGTAGCTCATTTGGACGACTCTCATCATGAGCGGGTTTGCTTCCATCATTTCTTTTGAAGAGTACGCTTGGAAATGGAATATGTTGTTCTTCAGTCGGACGGACGCGTAAGTGTACTTCTTGTGCTCCGATCTCCGTCTCGACTGCCTGAAAATCGAAACATCACTAATCACACTTTTAAATTCATTCGCGGAAGAGCGGCAATGCCAGAATTCCGAATAGACTTACAGAAAGTAAAACTTCCTTTTCCACACACAAACGACCACGCCCAGTAGTCGACTGACATCCGTTGTCTCTTTCATCACAATCGAAATGTTCCGCACGACGTCGTACTTACTGTTCGACCAGTACGAAATGAACGTTTTGATCGACGCGTTATCGAGAACAGTGTCGCCCAGGATGATATTCTCCGAATCTCTGATAGTCAGAAGGTCTTTTTCTTCGACCCATCGAGCATTCAAATACGCCACGTTTTGAATTTGAAGGGCTGAAATCAGAAAACTGTTGTGAAAACAGTCATTGACAAGAACAAGCTGACATGTCTGCTGCTGAAGAGAAAGTCCACTTTGGCAGTGACACGGAAATGTTTCACAGAAAGATTATCGATCAGATGGTTCAAAACGTCCGACGGAATGGGCTTCGAACCACCAATGTCCACGTAATCGCTGTGTGTGAACAGAGGATCCGACAGCAGTCGTTCGAGATTTCCCGGTTTCAGTTTGTCCCAGTGTACGCCCCACGCGATGGACTTGGTTGGAAATACGTCAAGCAGAAAGTTAAGAGGCGAAATGGGCTGCAATTAAAGTTGAAGCGAATGGAAGGAGGGATAACAGGGAAAAAACCGGCCCTGGCAAAAGCTCGTAGACTTTTCGAGGCCTGAACTTTGTGAGACCGCAAGAACGCATAAACGGGCTGAGAAGCCGGCAAGTTTGGGTCCGATCGGATTATTGCAGCCGAGTCAAAAGTTCACGCCTCAGAAAACCGGGGCCGGCCTTTCTCCGAGCCATGGGGTATCAAGAAAACGCGAACCTCATATTTTTTCTCGGGCGGTCCTTGAGATATACGCTAGTCTCTTCGCGACGATTCAAGTCCATTATCAATTGAATTGATGGTTGCGCGTTCTCCACACGAAAAATGTACCTCTCCACCTTCAGCTTCAATGCTTTTATCCGTTTAGCGACCTGAGTGGAAGTCAGCGCCAAGTGCACTCTGAAAAGGATAATAATCAAAAACTGAAAGTGTTTGTGATCACTCACTTTTCCCGATTCTCCATTTCCTCGAAGATCTTTTTGAATGGAAGATACGGGAGAGACATGAGCATAAAAGACGACATTTCCGAGTTCGACTCGAAGAGCGCTGGCTGAGCGCAACTGAGAAGACGGGGCGAATGGGCAATGATCGCTTTGACCCTATGGGGCGCGCGAAAATCGAGGGTGCAGATGGTACGAGGAACAAAATAATGGGGAGAGATCAAAAATAACATTTGAGAGAATCGATTGGTTCTTTTTATTTGAAAAAATTTATCAAAGTAATACAAAGTTAGCAATAGTTGACCGGATATCAATGAAACATAGATCTTTATGGGAGCGAAGTCCACGGATTGGCGGTTAGTTTCGCTGCCAACTCATCATTCTTGATGTTAGTCTTGAGAACGATCGGACTCCACCGACTGGAATCGAGGTCGAGGAAGAACTGATCCGTGTCGATCATCACTCGTTTGTTGGAGATTTGTGGACGGTATTTCGTTGCTGAAAATAACATTTTGTTCGAACGATTCTTCAGAGTGAACCAACTTAGCAAATCGAGTCCGATGATTGGATCGAGTTCCGGATCATCGGGAAAGGGTCCCCACGGATGGTCCGTTCCGTAAATATTCTTGTCGACGGCCACTATCACCGGATTGCCGAACGCATCGAACATCTGCGTCTGCTGGGGGACTGCCGTGCCATTTCGATACTGAAAACATGTCAATTTCTTTCGAACTAACCCTTTGATTGCTCACCAGACTCGATTTCTCTTCGCGACGCCTCTCTCCCCTAGGTTTGTATCCACCGCCCTCGCCCCGGTCCAGTCTCTCTCCTCGTGGACCAGCCAATTTGATGATGATCCGCCCACTTCCGACTCTTGTTCGATGCATTTCGACCAGTGCCATTTGCTGATCAGTCTGATTCCCGAAGCGAATATAGCCGGTTCCTTTCGAGGATCCATCGACGAATCGGAACATTTTGGCTCCTCGGCACGAGTAGTATTTGTCGAAGACGCGGTACAACTCGGCATCGGACATGTCGTGCGGCACATTCGAAACGTGGAGGTTGAATTCAGAATTGCTGAAATAATTAATGAGATACCGGTGATTTTTTTCTTTATAGAACTTACGGATTGTAACTGTCGTTGGCAAAGCACAAATTGAAGCGGATCTCTTGAATCCGGGCACTTTCACTCCGTTCAAATCGTACAGAGTTTGACGAGCCTCTTCGAAACTTAGAAATTCGATGAAACAGTAGCCTTTTAGCTGAAAACGGTGCAGTTTTGAGCTTACAGATCCGACCAATTACACTCACCTCGTCTTTGACGTAAACTCGTTTCACTTTATACGGAGCATGATTGCTTTCCTGAAATTTTCAACACTTTTTGAAAATGCAATCATATTATCCTTACCGTGAATACCTGATTCAGCGTTTCTTCTGTCCATTCGGACGGAACATCTCCAATCCACAGAGTTCTTTGCGCATTGTTTCCGGACAGCGAAATGGCCGGCATTTGTGGTGCGTGCACTGGAATTGTGATGATTGTTGATTCTTCTTGCGTTGGCGTCGACTGAGTCGATGATTGCTGATCTTCTTGCTCCATTTTTGCCTGAAAAAAAACAACATTTGTTTGGAAACGACGCGGAAACACGCAGAAATCCAGAATGAAAAATAATTTGGATGGCATTCAGTTTGTCCACGAGGAGTCCGAGGCAAGCGCGACCTAAGAAAAACAGGCGGTAGTTAGGCCGTTTTCAATGCGCGGATGTTTGAATTAAGTTTGCCATGAACAAAATAGACGAGAAGCAGTTCAAAATGAACAAAAATAAAAGCAAGAACAAAAAAAAATTGAAATGCAGTTGATATTAACAAATTGTTCGTCTCAAAATGTTAGTTTTTATCGTTAAATGAGTCACAATTGTTGCCCGGAAAAGGGAGAGGCGATGGACATTTCATTCCCATTTTCAGTTTGAAATTGACTAATGTGAGATGAAAAAAGGCAGGGAAGGTGGTAAATGATGAAATGAAGCAAAGTGTCCATCAGAATTTTCTCCAATAACTCCCCTCCGATGAGTTCTCTTCCGTTCCGTTCGCGCACTTCCCTCTGATTGCGTTCCGATTCTTCTGGATGTCGGCTCTGTTTGACTGTGACCCTTCTCCCCGTTTTACCCTCTTTTTTCGTGTCGAACGTAGTGTTTCCTGTAGTCAAACAGCAATCCTCTGCCCTCTTTCTCGGCAGATTCGGTGCCAACCTTACTTTTGCGATTATGTTTGCTTTTGTACTCGTTCCGTCGCAAAACGGACCTCAAACCAATCGTTTTTCTGTCTCTTTTTCAGCCGTTTCTCTGTGAGGAAATGGACGGGAGTGGTTGGCAAACCGAACGAGTTGTGACTTTCTATGGTTTGTCGAAACGAATAGTGCCGCCTGTTTGTGTTATGAGTTACTCGCCCCTTCCTTCCGTTGACGAACTTTTGAGCGTTTGGTTTTGATTGTTTCCGTTAAAATCTCTCATGCCATTCGATACTTTCAATTTGCAGCAAGCTCGGGAAAAACGAAAGAGTTTTCGGCAATTTTCAAAAATTGCGTCTTACAAAGCGAAATGCGTAATTTACTGTAGGAACAATGTAAAATTATAAGGCGCGGCACTGTACAACCATCGAGGGTTGAGAGTTGAAGCGCAAAGTGAACGTACTTGTGAACGTACTTATTTAGAAAAACCGATGTATCTTCTCCCCTCCTGTGCTCCCAAGATAACCTGATGTTTGACATTTGATAAGCGATCAAAGCGAGCCCCCTCAAAGCGTTCCCTCATTGATAATACCTCACTTCTTCTATTGTGCTCTTCTCGGCCGTAACTGATGTGTGAGATCGACCTATTATCATCGTCGAATGGAACGACGGACGGCAAACAAACTTCTCGGTAAACTCGCTCTCTTTCTGATCCTTTAAAAAGTGGCAGTTTGAAAAGAGGTCATACATCTCCACCACTTTGAATTCGTCACGAAATGGATAAGGAAGTAGAGATGCAACATTCTAAGCTATCACTTTTTTTTGCATCACTTACAAAGTTTGACCTTCGAGCCACTATTTGCATGCTCTCCGGAGCAACCAGTTGCCGCGCACACATTCTCTTATTCCATGCGCGACAAACAGTTTGCTCAACTCTCTGCTCTTATCAACCTATTTTTACCAGCCCGATTACTTTCGTTCGAGTGGTTCATGACCCCGGCGCAGTGTTTGCATGACCCACAGAAGTACTCTGACAACACTGATAAATACGAAGAACATCAAACGATTATTTCCGTTTTGTCCCGCATGGATTCGACCTTTTTGTTTGCGCAACCCTCCCGGCTTTTCGAAAGAAAGTTTGCTCGGCTCTATCTTTTTTGTGATTTCTTTTTTTTCATCCCTGCAATACACATTTGATCTTCGAGTAGGCGAGATTGAGTATTCGCATTCGGAATTTTCGATGAAATTTTGATGAGGCGGTCGGCTTCGCGGAAATCTTGCAGAGAAGAATTTTAAAAGGTAGGAAGTATACTCCGAAGCCGTGTGTATTGCCGAACAATTGTTACTCACAGAAGTCAGTCAAAGTATCGGTTCTGAGCAACTTTACCTTTGTGTTATCCCTCAGCGGACTGAAAATAAGTCAAGTTCGATCCGAACTTGTTTGTCTCTGAACCGATAGCATTTCTATTTCAATTTCACAACAGTAGAGACATATTATCTGCTGCTAATGCGCTCGTAATCGGGCCGAGTTATGACACTCCTCGCCGTGCTGCTTTATAGCGGTTTTTGATACGGAGCAAGTATTTACAGACTATAAACTCTTCAGGTAGTTGCTTCTTATTTGCCAATCCAACCGTACTACACACAATACTTATTTCCGTCGTCGTCTCTTTAGCGGCTCGGTCCGAAATCTTACCAGTAGGTGGTGCTCCGCCTTGTACCCAACGTGGGCTCCACCCTTGTGCTCCCAGTGCTCCGCAGTCTCAGAGTCAAAGTCAAAGGCAAAGGAGGCCATCCTCAAAAGACAAACAAACCAAGTGTTGCTCCCTCCCTCTCTCTCTCTCTCTATCTTTTCCCTCTTGCGCTTCCCGCAAAGATGCTCCACCTGTGCGTATGTGACTGTTGATTGATTTCCAAGATCTTCTTCATCTCCATCTTCTTCTTTAAAAGTCATCTGGCTCCGCGGCGGGCACGTCTACTATATTCGCTCTTTCTTCTTTTTTCATTGCTCTGTGCTCGCTTTTGTGTCCGCTCTCCCGTAGCAACTCGCCACCGCTCCAACGGCACGAAGAAGAGCCCTTCTTGAATTATTTGTGACTGGATTTGTGCTCTAAATGACAAATTTTTTCTGTGATTTCAAACTTGCTGTACACTTTTTCTGCCATTTCTCACTTGTCCCGTACAAACTGTGGCTCCGGGTGTTTTCATCCGGAATACCTCCCGCCTTAATCTCCTCTCCTCTGATCTCTTGACGTCAAAACCACTTTTCGCCGCCGTTGATCTATGCAAATTCATTCCCCCTTTTCGGTCTCACTTTCCCCTTACAATACCAATTTGTGTACCCCCTCTTAATCTCTTTCTCCATCTTTCTTGTTCACTGTAAATCGGTCAAGCCTCCCTTCCCTTTGCTTCCCTTTGTCGCCTAATAATCCGTCCTTCCTGACCTACAGCCACTTTCTTTCTCTCTCTCTCTCTCTCTCTCTTCCTTTTTTGAGTGAGAAGTGTCCTGTGGATGGACAATAATCGTCCTTGGCGGCAGAACGGCCGGAAACTGTCTGGGCTCTGCTCTCTTTTCTCACTCTCCAATATCGGGTTTCGCGGAAGAAATCTTCATCCGAGAAAATCATTCGAGACGCTTTCTTTTATGGTTTTTGAACTTATTCGAGTGTTTCGATTCTCGATTCTGCATCTTCATTCATAAATCCCTAGTGCTTCGTGCCTTCTGACACCTTTTCTGCTGGTCTTGGCCGTCGCTGTTCAATCACGCGAACAAAATATTTTAGAACTGATATCCTGAAAATGTGTCTAGACAACCACTTTTTCCCATTTCCGAGAATTCCATCTTACATTTGTCACGCATTTGTCCATCCCATTCCATTCAAAACTTCTGCACGAGCGCCCCGAAATCCGTCTCGTCATTCTTTGGCCGCATGTTGTTTCACGTCTCGTCTCCGTCCATAAATCCTTCTCACTTTCGCCCTCATTCCCACCCGGCTATCAATCCCGATTCAAAAACGATTGGGCCGTAAGCCATCGGCCATTCATCGTCTCCGATCGCACAAATATCATCATGGCCTCTCTCTCTTTCTCTCTCGTCTAGAGGGGCGTCTTCCGACGAATCCAGTTCGCTTTTCGTCAGATCTCATCTCCTTTTGGCTTTTCCATCCCATCCCCACTTCCCACCAAAACAGGCGACCGTCTGAAACATGGACCTCCATTCGATTACCTCCTCCCTCTCTTCCTCTTCCTCATCTTCCGATTACGCAATTCCAATTGGCAGCCATCAGTCGGTCGTCCGACTTCTTCTTCCGTATCTCACTTACTCCAATTATACACTTTCGCCCTAATCCGTACAGTTCTCCTCCGTCCATTCGTTGGGTTTCCATTCAAAACCGTCGGAAGTGGGAACATTTCGCTCACCAGATAACTCACCAGATAATTGTCGACTAGAAAATGCTATGTTTGTCATGCCAAAGCCAGTTGTGCTTGTTTCTGAATCTTGGCCACTTTGTATGAAATTTCTTTGAAACCTCAAATGACACAGAAAGCACGTTTTGATTACTCCGGAGCGGAAAACGAATGAGGAATGGGAGCAGGCACAGAAAACGTAGCCACACTTTTGGAGAGCATTTTGTGTGTTCCCACCTGCTCTGCCGCTCCTTATCGCTTTGTGACTTCACGACGATGTCGACAGAAATTCCACTCTCTTTCTCAACTATTTTCTATTTTACTACGTACGCTGCCACGTGGCAAATTGAAGTGACGTGAGGCTCACTGAAAATGGTCAGGCGAAAGGGAAAGTTCAGTGTCAAACAGCGGATTGTCCGCGTTGGACTCATTGCTGACTCACCCGTCGGCACTGTTTGTTGTGTCCGAGTGTACTAGTACAAATGTTGTACTTCCACTTTTGGCACACAATACTTTTATTCGAAAAATAATGAGTTTTGCATCATCAATTTGTTTCGAAATCCGCAATGGTTTGTGCCGTCCTCTGATGGTTGTGATCACGAAATGATTCGATTGTGACTCGTAAAAGTGAGTGATAAATTCTCTGTTGCTCCGTCTCTTTCTCCTTCTCTCCCTTTTTCATTACTCCCATCCACCTTCTTCTCCTTCTCCCATTCCTCCAATGACTACCGTGACCTTTCTAATCATATTATCAGTGTGTTTCTTTTAGTTTGCCCCCTCTTCTGATAGCTTATCAAGTACTGCTGATGCCCTCGGTTCTCTGTGTTCCTTTACACTTTTGTACTGCAATGCAATGCAAATCTTTCAATATTACACCGGAAACTATGCAAGGAACAGTCTCGAAGTACGCCTACACTTCCTCTGACACCTACACCTTTTGACCTTTGAAACATCCCAAGTTCAGGGCCAACGTGATTCACCAGGAAGCGCCTTATCAGTGCTTAACGCTTTTGCCTATCGCTTATCGCTCTGTAACTTTGGAGCCCAGGCGGCAAAAGGAAGAAAACAATTAAAAGTTTCTCTCATTCACGAGACGACGAAGTGTGTCGCCGTAGCTTGCGTATTTGTGGTTTAGAGTGGAAAGTTCAAAAAGAAAGCATTAACTGATAAGAAACCACAACCTATCGCACATTTGCCGGACAACTGAACCGTGGTTTCTTACTTGTACGGATGCAGAAACTCCAGCTCTGATCTTCCCATCCAATCTTTTCTAGGTCTTGTACATTCCTCAAGCCTCATTTGCCAAAATATTCTGACCGAAAATGTAGCCAATGCTCCAAACCCCTTCTTTTCCACAAATGAGTCAAACTGTACAGATGCCAATTATGTAGCCGTTGGCTTCGGTTCGTCTCTTGCCACACACACACACACAACATATTCCTGTTTCGGCACAAGCCGCTCTGCGTCTCCCTTTATCCCACTCTCTTTCTCCTCGGCGCCCTCTTACACATCGCTCGTTTTTCAGAAACAATTCTTCGATCGGCTGCGTCAGATGCCCTCCAACTTATCCTCTTGATCTGATCATACATACACTCCTACCTCCTCCATTCCCATTCTTTTCTCAGTCTACGCCCTCTCTTCGCACCACAAAAACGCGTGGGAGAAGAGTCGACGGACGGCGCCCTCCCTACGAACGTCCCTCCTCAGATGACACGACTCTTCATACTGCCCGCCATATTCGGCATCTCCTCCCTCTCACTATGGTACATGATATGCTCCGCTCCCGGCTGGCCCGAATCAGGTAAGAGTACTGTAGAATGGGACGAAGCCGAACAGTAGCCCTTTTGCAGAAGGCGGCGTGTTCGAAATCCCGAAACAGTTCGACAATTTCACAGTGCTAGCTGAGAAGTTTCGAGCGTACAAGGAAGACCATTTCGGCTACATCACCACGCTTTTCATCTGTGCCTACCTCTACAAACAGACGTTCGCCATCCCCGGATCGTTTTTGCTGGTGAGTCTTTCTATCAGCATACATATTGCGCAAGTGCGTGACGTATTCTATTTCCGTCGGCTGTAATCACGGTTTCTTGTTGCGTTGCTGCTGCTGCTGCTTCTGTTATCCGCTGCGCTGTTGTGATGATGATGGCACTGTGCGGCGGCAGTGGCGGATAAACTTGATTCCGAGCGGGTATTCTCTTATCACGTCACGAAGGGCCCACGCGACGCCACGCAGATAAACGCGTACACAAAAAGATGTGGGATGAATAGAGATGCGGCATAATTCGATGTGAAAAAAGAGAGAAAGGCGAAGAAACGTTGTGTGAAAGGAAACAAAAGCGAAACCGGACACTTTCTATTCCAGAACGTGATTGCGGGAGTCGTGTACGATCTGTGGTCGGGATTCATCCTTTGTTGCTGCCTTACAACGCGTGAGTTTCTTTTTCCATTTCTTTCGGAATGGATTTGACTGCGAATGTATGTAGTTGAATTCGATGACTAGTCACAAGAATTCGGGTTATTTTGAGCAAGATAGTATGATCAGAAGAAACACTGAATATATGGGAGGAATAAGGGATTCAGATAGATGATAGTCGTATTTAAGGATTCTAAAAAGGCTTTCCCTTAGTCTGCAGCTACCAAGTTTTCTGGTGTTTGACCCGTTACACATGTGAAAGTGACAAAAAATGATACGGTTAATTAGTGATCCGCTAATCTCATCAGTCGATTTTCCAGTTGGAAGTACGCTATGCTACTTGTTCTCGGAGCTGTTCGGCAGGGAGTACGTCTTTTACTACTTTGGCACGAAACTGACGTACCTGCAGCAGAAGGTAGGAGCTCTTGGATCCATCGGTGCTCTGTTTTACCGCTTTCTTCAGATCGATGACAATTCGAATCGGTTACTTCCTTTCCTGCTGTTCGCTCGAATGTTCCCGATTTCGCCGTCATGGCTTCTGAACATCGTCGCGCCGTTCCTCAACATCCCTCTGCCCATTTTCGTTGTTTCCGCTCTTTTCGGTACGCCCGTTTTTCTTCCCTTTCCGTCCCATTTGACACTCCATTCAGGTCTGGCGCCCTACAATTTCATTTGCGTTCAAGCCGGATACATTCTGAGGGATTTAAGATCTTGGGACGACGTGTTCAGGTTCGTCGCTTCACGGCGATCCTTTTCATTCTTCTTCTGTTTTCAGCACAACAACGATGCTGAAACTGTTCTCGTTCGCGTTGATACCACTGGCCTACGCGATCTACATTCGTCCCCGCGCAAAGAAACATCAGGTGAGGAGAGGGCGAAGGAAACCATTTGCTCACGTTGTATATTGGAAAAGTAAACAGGACGACTGTTGACATGGCACGGGCGGCAGAGACTACTTGACTTTTGACAGTTGGCAGTAAACGAACGAGTCTAATCTTAAAGGATAACAAAATTTATGGGGGAAAAATCAGAGGGATCCATGACAAAAGCCAATCGTTTTCAGCTGGTCTCCAGTTCCGACGAAGACGAAAAAGTGAAAAGGATGGAGATTGTGTGACCTTTGCCTTCCGATCCATCCAACGACAACATATCATCTTGCCAATCCACGTCATTCTCACCCAATTCCTTCTCGATCGACTTCATAATAATTAGGCCCTCTTCTCTTCGATTATGAACAGATTTCGATGAAACCAACCACTTGACGTCCTTGAATAGCCCTCACTCCTTCCATAGATATTCACAGTCTTGCAGTTTCACTTCGATTCTTCGCTTACTTGTACACACCGGTGCCTTCTCTTTTTTTTTTGTATATTTATTGTTACCTGTTCTTTCTCAGGCTCTCATCCCTCATTTCACTTATCCGTTTTCTTCACTCCAACACCCGAATTGCCTTCCTCTCCCAAAATGTGCTCAACAAGTTCAAAATGTGTATCGTGTTTCTTACCAACATCATCATCATCTTCAACTAGGATTTTCTCGTTCGTTTTGTTTGTTTCGTTTATTAGACGCAGAAAAATGTTCAAAAAAGAGATGAAAATCGAAAATATGTTGTGTGTGTGTGTGTGTGTAAGTTGGGACATAACACAGAAAAAGAACGGAGAGATATTGGGAGAAGACGCAAAGATATGCGGGAAAGCGGAGAATGAATTAATCGGAGGATCGAACGCAAAATGAGATTGAAAAAAAATGAAGAGGCAAGCTGTATTCAGAATTCAGAAGTGAACAATTCAATCACTTTCAGTTACTCGAGTTTTTCTTGGCGCAAGGCACTTTGGATGGGTCGTAAGTCAGGTCGTAGCTCGAACTGGCACGTGTCATAGAGTGACCCTGAACGAGAAATTTCAAAAGTGTCCTCGGATCTGTTGTCTACCTGTTTCAGATTATCCATGATATAGGCAATGATGGCGAGCCAGGCTCTGCGCAGTTCTTTGTGCTTCCTGACCGCCTCGCACCGTCTCCTCGCACAGTCCATGATCGCGTCGCCCAGATCGTCCCACACGGCGCTCGAAAGTCCCTCGGCCTTCAGATGACGGTGCTGTCTGCCCACTTCTGTCAAATAGTTCGTGATCCGAGTGTGCTCGTTGTCGAGGTTCTTGATGACCGTGTCCAGAATCTCTACAGTAACCCGACAGTGCATCACCGTGCAGTCCATATCGTTGTTCGAGAACACCGCCACCCCATTGGCCTTTGCCAGAAGCTGTCTGGCTTTGGCGTTCCGGTTACTCAGAGTGGCGTACAGACTGGTGGCAAACGGGCCGCTCGCGCCAGTCGTGAAAATGTTGGGCCAACTTTGAACGAGAAGCTTCTGTTGGTACGCGGACAGTCCTGAATGACCAGCGGGTTTTTGTGGACAATGTCCTTCACTTACCAATGACTTCGTTCAAATTGCGACGGGTTGGCGACGGCGGACACGAAAGATCTCCAGTGGATCGTTTGGCCTGAGAGAATCAATAAGAAAGCATTCGGAGATGGCAATCTGAACGGATACCGTTAGCGGAAGACGGAGACTTTCCGACTCGGTGCCTTCAGTTCTTGATCGGCCCATTTGACCGAGATGAGGGCAGGTTGTGTGGGCCAGAGGGCTCAGTGAGTTCTTCTCCTGAAATGGAACTAGATATTGTAGATGATTACAGATTGCTCACCTTCCCAACGCACTCTCCGTTCTCCATGATTCGCTGTCTTCTCAATTCTTTGCGTCCATTCTTCTCCAACGAATCGAGCGAGTCTTCCGAAAACGTGCGAGTGAATCTAGAAACGAAAACGGGCAATTCTCAATCATTTTCCGTGCTCCGCTTCTGATTTACGGCGCTGCCGCCCCCGAAGCTGATTGGTTTCGGTCGCGGTTTTCGACATGTCAATCATTGCCAAAACGGGAGCGGAAAACAGAAGAAAAAAGGACGAAAAATGGAAAAAGACGAAAGACTAGACTTCAGTGCTTTCGCTCCCATTATGACTTTGAGGATCTCGTAAAACGGGCGGCTTCGGAGGCTAAAGTGACATACGGCCGCGTCGTCTCGTTTCGTGTTCAAATTTTGATGAATGTGCACGAAACGAGCGCGCACGAAGCCGGAAAAGTTTGAATTTCAGAAGAAGGTGGAGGAGGAGAAGGCAGGCAGACAGGTGCAACGGCTTACCTGAGGGGAGAGCTCACGGAGCAGCGGCGGGTGCGCGTGATCGAAATGACAGGCATCATCGAGTGCTCCATGTTCTGAAAATGGGAAAGAGAGATGGGTGAGAGCAGAGGGAGGAAGGGATTTGATATTCAATATAGTCCCACGGCATTAGAGGGGCTCTCTGAGCTTTTAATGGGAAACAAATACCAACGGGAACGAAATGAATGAAATAAGCAAAGAGAAATATGTTACCAAAGTACTCTAGCATTCACTTTTTTGTTTCTTCGTTTTTCGGGTCGTTTTGAGTTTCCGTCGCCCTAATGGTATTGGGGGAGTTTCCAACGGAATTAGCTCGTAAAAGTGTACCCGTACATGTGGTCCGTGCCCCCTTTCCTTACCAGTTTTGCGAGCGGATGATAGAGGGGCGCCACGTCATACGGCAGTGCCAGCGGTCGCTCCATTTGTCTGAAAATGAGAAAGAGAAACATTTGGGAAGGAGAAGACGTCAGCTGCAGGTGGAAACGAGTCGGCAGGCAGTCTGTTTGGGGGTGAAAAGTAATATAAATCTTGAGCACAAATTGGAATATGAATTGGAAAGAGAGCTAATGGCAATTCGAAGCGACAAGGCAGTGAGGGCGAGACACGAGATTGATTTTTCATGGGCCCACGCATAAAAACATCGAGGACAGTGTCCATAGATATCAAAGATCCCGCAGCAGACGGCTCTCAAAAGCACAAAAAGAGGAACATGGTCCCTGCGAGCAGTCGGTTGATTGGTGCCAACTTTGTTAGGCGGACCGAGTCCCTTGACGGAGGCTCTTGTGAAATGGATGATTACCCCCACTTCTTCTTCTTCTTCTCTTTTCAGATCTGTGTCCTTTCGGGTAAGAAAGCGAGCTAAAAGAACGTGGAACGAAGAACAAATAAAAAAAAAGAACGCGCGGAACCGGAGGGGATTATATCTTTTTCCAGAAACGAAGGTGCAAAACAATCGAGTAGTGGTCAATTTGGATTGGAAGGAAAGAGAATTAAAGCCGGTTACCGTAATCCTCAATCTAGTCTATTTAAGTTATATTTGTGATTTTACGGACCAGATCCTGCCAGAATAACGTGTTATTGTTATTAGTTACAAAATGACCGATCGGTGTCATCTTTTGATATAAAAATGCCAGCAAACGCCTCACGTATTATAGGGGCACCGGACAGAAAGGGCGCGCTGTTCGCAATCGGGCCGAATTTCTAGGCCGCGAAGTAATTTTCCACTGAAAATGCGGCCTAACTTTTCAAACTCGGCCCCGAGGTCGCTCAATTTGCACTGCAAACGGAGTTTCTCAACAGAGCGCCATTTCTGTGCGGTGCCCCTATAATAGGTAATGCAGACGAAAGAAATGAAACGAAACAACTTTGACGTCGTCCACTTTCCAGAATTAGAAGCGGTTCCACTAACAATGGCGGCATTCGAAGTTGAGTCAAAAGTGATGAGCACACGCACAGAGCAAGAGACAAACACACTCACTCGGAGCAAGGCGGAGCACAAGACGGCGACTCGTCAGAGGCAGGATAATTAAAGAAGTCCACTCCACACACTCACCCGATGACATCCGGCTGCTGCCCCATCCCCATCCCCATTGCCTGTCCCTTCTCGTTCCAGAACGACCGTCGAAGATGATGAGGACGAGGAGCAAGAGTTGGCCAGGCAGAGTGGAGCGAGCACAAATGAAAGAACAGGCTTCTCCTAATTAGATGCGCCTCCGCTCTTTGCTGCTCCAGAAGACGCGACGACGACGGTGGTGGAAGAGAAGAAAGCGACGGCGAAGACGACAATTGTTTTCATTTTGCAAAACAAATTTCCGTTTTACTCTCTCGCTCCGCAACTGCGTGGGTCTTCTGCAGAATCTCGTGCACGTTACTGTGTGTTTTGATTGGGGATTTGGAAATGAGGGTGAAATCCAAAATGAATAGAATGATCATTGAAAAGGAAAGGGTATGTGTGTGTTTGTTTTATGTGTTTTTCTATAGACGGCGTCACTATACCAAACGGAACAAAGTAAAAAGAGGGAATCCGTAGTGAGCACGTCATCCTAGCAACCGGGTGAACTGCTAAAGGAGCATGAGATCGGTTGGGCGCAATTTGGAAGTAACTGATTACTTGCCAGGCTCAAAGAATGGACGATATCAGTATTAATATAGAACAAGATTAAAAGGAAAGCAAAGAAAAGCTCGATGGGGTTTCTGAAAGTTCACGTGTTCCGACGACTTGCCTAGACTTTTCATGCATCAGGAAATAGGTGCGGCGAGAAGGAGACTGGAAGACATATCCAACTGCGATGAATCGAGTGCAAATAGAGACACTTTGTCCACGAATAAGAAGAAAAAGAAGAAGAAGAAGAAGGGCACAATTAAAATATCGGGTGTCTCCTCCTCACACGTCTCCCACTTTTTCGCTATCGCCTATTATACATTATATATGAAACAATATTTTTTACTTCGTACACTCGTGATGAATAATAGAGATGCTCTCTCACAATTGAGCACGCTTCAGGCCTGACAAGACAAGCGAAATAATCTTGTGTCGTCTGGAAGAGCAGCGGATTATTTGGAGCGCGGAAGGGGACCGAGGCCAAGATTAATTATGTTATCAAACGCTTGTGGGCTAAGAAGTTTCCCACAAGAGTGACGCATTCTCTTTCTTTAGAGCGTTTCCCGGAAAGATGTTTGAAATCCTATTGCCCTTGGAAACACACGATTTTCAAATGAATTCCTTGAAGAGAAACGTGAAAGAGAGCTTTCCATTCTCTCAAGTACCTTCCTCCACTGAAGACGAGTCAAGAGGCGCACTATTTTTGGAAAACGTTTTGACTTCGATCGATGGATTGCGACAGAATGATAACTTCATGATTATTGGGCAGAAGTGGAACAGTGGGTGTTCGTGTAGGATGTCACGTCATCCGGCGGGACTCTGCTGACACGGAACTAATGAGAATTGTCTCAGGAACTGTTTTCGTGCCAATTGTCGGCGGAGTGAGGGGATCTTTGTCTTGCCTGGTTGGAGACAAGAGATATTACGAATCCATGATAGCCGTTCAATGAATGTGAATAATTCTTTTGAGCTTTCATATAGAATCATACTACAGTGTACTCAAGCCGTGGACACGAGGACTGTTCGCTCTGTCACAGTGTTTAGGAATGATAGGAGGATAAGTTCAGATTGAGAAAAAGAGATTCGTCGTCAATTTGTTGAAAAAATCGGTGTTAGTTAATTTTTCTCGGGGTCTGAGGGCTATAACTTAAAAACACATTCGTCCTTTTCTCTGCAAAAACTAGTCCAAAAAAGCCAATTTTTGTGTGAAATCGCACGAGAATGTACTGAAGCAGCACTCAACTGAATAAAAGAGAACTACTCTTGTCATATTCAGCTGCCAACGTGTCGTCGGTGACTCTTCAACAGATCTTTTACACCCTTTTTTGCTTCGAGCTTTTGTTCGAGTTACTTTGCATTCGTTGCAGCTCTCAAAGACGTATAAGAAAAGAAATGCTGGAAGAGGTCGGTGACCTTTCGTTCTTGACGCTAGGGCGAACAGAAAAGGTTCCCTAGAAACGATAATAGTCAGAAAAGTGTTCCGAATGAATCATTCGATATTTGCTGCTTATGGACTGGAAAACTTTCGAAGCGGCGACAAAAACGAGAGTATGGTGTGGGGGGTGCGACGGGGAGTCTCTTCTGAATAATACATCCAGTTTTGCATTTTCCGCGAGCGAGCCCCGGCAAATTATAAACACCTTGGGAATGGCGGCGGCGGTCTCTTCTCCGTTTGCATCGTCGTCTTTTTTGAGCGAATGAAAACGTTTTATTCGATGAAATGAGCAAATGCTGAGACTGAAAATAAGTACACAAATGAAACGTTTGGCTGCTGGCGTCTTATTGCGAGTTACCGTAACCGAATGGCACAGAAAGAAGAAGTCAAAGAAGGGGGAAGATACCGTCGACCAGACAATAATCGGTTTGAAGAGGAAATAGGCAAAGAAAGTTGAGGGTGGGGACTAGAAAATGTCATAACAGTGGACAAGAAAGGTAGAAAAGGGGAAAGAAGAGACCTGGTTATGGTTATGATTTCGAAGAAGTGCGCGGAAAGTTCAGAAACTGATAACGCTTTCGTTTGTAAAAGAGCAACGGCTTGTTGTTCTCCTCCAAAGGAATCCGGAACTCCTCGTCGATTCCGTTGTCACGCAATTTGACGGGAGGAGAGCTCGCTGGCGCGTGCACCACTGACGCCTTGTTGACGACGACGGGCGAACGGACCGACGGCGGAGGGGTCTCCAATTCCACCTGCAAAACAGTGATTTGCAATTCGGAATGTGCTCCGGAATGCCCTATTCGACACCAATGCTCACCCGTCCGTTGCTCTCCACACTCCTCCTCCGCATCCTCCGTTCCCGCCGTCGTTCGCGTTCTTCCGGCGACTCGTACGCATTGAACGTGGCACTGATCCTCTGAGTGTTCTGACTGTTGTGCACGCCCATCGACGTCGAATGTCGCATTCCGTAGCTGTTATCCTCGGTTCGCTGGTTCACTTGACGCTGACTCATCGGCTGAGGTGCAGAGATCTGGCGATTCGCTGATTCGTCGATTGACGTCGTTCGAGATAGACGACTTCCGACGCCGAGATTGTTAAAGGACTGGAAGGACGTGAATGTGTGACGAAATCAGAAATCAATCACGGGACGAAACTCACATTGATGAGCCCTTTGAAGTGACTGATAATGCTATTTGATTGAGGCGCTCCGCAGCTTGCCGTTCGGTGCATTCCGTTTCGCTCTTTTTCTGATCGGGACAATCGACGCTCTGAATTGAAAGAGAAGAATAGAATACATTCTTAGAGTGTTAAAAACTCACGCTGAATGGGCGAAGCACGTGGATTCAGAGGAGACGACGGAGAATTCCCGCCTGGAGAGGTATTCGAATCCATCGATCGAGGGGTGGAAAGTAACGAAGCTTTAGGCACTGCTGAAAGAGCATTTTGCCGTTTACGTTTTGCGATAAGTCAACTCACGAAAAGCGGGATTCAGTCTCCCGAGCACCTTCTCTTCGTCTGCTCCGCCGTCCATCATCTCCTCGCAGCTCGCATCGAAAGATCCCTGCCATTTGCTCATTATCGTCTGAGCAGTCCGTACATTATTTGCTGAATTGTCGTCCATCTGAGCATTCGTGTTGTCGAAAGAGGAGATCTTGTTGGTCTTGGCTCCGGGCTTGTAGCGATTATTGATAGATAACTGAAAAAAGTTAGATTTCGCTGAGACAATGTTCTCGAGGTGACTTACCGTAATCGACTTGTTGCTTCTCGTCTTGTCCATAGGCAGTCCGCCGGCTCTTTTGATCGAAAGGGAGCTCTCGGCCATCTGAGGTGTCTGTTGTGTCTTCAGAATCGAGGACGGCAACTGGAAGTTCGCTTCCACGTCAGCTGATCCTCCTCGGAAGTTCTCTTCGTCACACGCTGCAAATCGAGCATTCACAGCGTCGATCACATCCAAATTGACAGTTCCGTACTTGGGTCTGAAAACCTAATTTGATGATTCGTTTTTTAAGATTTCGGGATTACTTCAAGAACTCGTGTCTCTTGTACTTTGGCTTCTCAGCGGCCTTTTCGTGTGTGCTTTCGAACCCCGCCCCCAGATTCGCCATTTGTCCGTTCGTCTGCTCGTCGTCGTCTTCGCCCATTGTGATCGGGGCCTGAGTGTCCAGTGCTCTGTTCTCATTCCTCTGATCTCTGATAACTGCGGTCGTGTGGGACTTCAGACGAGCCGATAAATTCCCATTTGCCTGTTGTTTTTGTCTCGTCGCCAGATTGTCGTATCCCAATTCCCAATCGTACGGATCGTCCCACTTGATGTCATTTCTGAAAAATATTATTATTGCTATTGTGCAGCTGCAAAATAGAAAGCTCACTTGGAAACAATTTGATTGAGGAGGGACTCCAAGTAGTTGTAGTCCGGAGCGTCCGCGTATCCCAAAGTCTTCAGATGCGCAGCGATCAGGTGCAGTTCATGAGGACAATCGTCGAGAAGAATGTTCAGATCCGCCTCCTCCTTCATCTTGCCCACTTCATCCTTGTCCTTGATCTTTCGCCATGGCAACTGTCCTTGCAGAAACTCGGTGAGCATGTAGAAGAGAGACCACAGGTCGTCCTGCCGTCCCATTTCCTTGTTCTTGTGTGCGGTCACTGCTGCGTACCGAACGGTCCCTCGGAATCCGGCGGCACTTCGCGGGCTTCTGATCTCTCCCTTCGCATTCAGATATTGACGGGCCAAGCCGAAGTCGAGCATGTACACGTTGCGCATCGTCTGGGAAGTGCGCCCCATTGCAAAGTTTGACTGAAACAGATAGGATTTCGTGTCGTTTTTTTTCCCAGTCCAACTAACTGGTTTGACATCTCTGTGCAAGAATCCGATCGAGTGAATCTCTCGTATTCCGTTCAGAATCTGCAGTCCGATCCGGACGGCTGTGTTCAGACTGAAACACTGTTTGGGCGCCTCTCGCCTCAAATCGGCCAGATTTTTGCCCTGCAGACTCATCACCAAGTAGTTGAACTTGTCGTTTCGTCCGCACCCGTAGAATTTACACGCGTGTTTTTTTCCTGGAAAAAATAACCATCTCATCACAACTTTCGTCTTTCAGATTTCTCCGCCGCCCCGAGGCCGTTTTGTTACTTCCAGAGACGCCACGTAATTAGATTTTTGATGACGACTCGAGCAAAAAAAAACGGAGCAAAAAAGCAGAGAAAAGCGATGATGCGTCATAAACAGAAGAAATCAGAAGAAGACAAACCTTGAAGTCGTCTGAGAACTGCGACCTCCATTTTGAGCACTTGCTTCGTCGCTTTGCTAGACTCGACCTTGATTGCTACCCGCTCATGGTGATTCTGAACATCTGTGGCCTCGTAGATCTCTCCGAATCCACCGCCACCGATTTTGGCCTTCTGAAACCGATTCGGACATTAGAAGATCCCTCAATCGGACGGAAACTCACTATTTTCCATCGCTCTCTGATGACCTGTCCGACTTGAAGAATCTCTCCTTCAGATGATGATGTCATTATTTCATCTCTGAAATGAATAGTTGAATGAGTGAAAGGGAGAGAGAGGAAAAGAAGAAATGTTGGGCGGAAATCACAAGAAAAACGAATGTGGAAGTGGTTGATGAGAATGGCATATTTTGCGAAAGGGAGGGGGGGGGGAGCCGAATGGAAAACAGATGGGCGCCCGAAGAAGCGGACGAGGCGGCCGAGGGGGGAAAGAGTGACAAATGCACCAAATATATGCTCCAAATGGTGGGTGCAGCAGGCTCAGCCACACCACAGAATGCTCTCGAAATGACCAGCCGAAAAAGTATCAAGCGCGCCAATCTTGGAAAGAGTCCTCCCTCCTACTTGTCTACTTGGGGGAAAAGAATGGCGGGATGGAGAAGAAGGAGAAGAAGAAGAAGAAGAAGTTGGAGAGCAGTCCGATGGGGCTCATAAATCTCGTCGCGCATCGCCGACGTGTCACCTACTACTTCCCATTTAAAAACGCATTCATTCTTGGAGAATTCGGGTATGGGTTAAGAGCGGGCCACCATCTGATATATCCCATATGCTCAATTTGCCAACCGAGCAAAGGTTCTAAGCAAAACACGATCGTTGCGAAACTTCAGAAGGGAAGGAAAGGAAAGGAGAGACATAATTGGGGCTGAAATCGGACACCCACGGTCTGCTTACAACGTGGCAATGTTCTCAACGTGTTGTTGCTCTTTTCTCACGGCTCTCTGTCGTCGGAGATGAACAACGAAATAAATATAAAAACGAAATCGATAGCCGTCGGGCGAATCTCAAGAAGAGCAGCTCCGGGCCGGGTCCCCGGGAACAGCTGACACGCATTCCCCCGCGTCGGTTGTTGAGCCAGAGAAGCGCCGGTGAGCCAACTTGCTCTGGAGATTGACGTGGCAATCGACGGAAGCGAGTGTTTGAGTGCAAACGTGCTAAAACCGGAAGGGGGCGAATGCTAAAAATATCGGCGAGGAGGAGATGGTGGTCAATGATGACGACGACAGTGAATGGATGAATGGTGGCGAGATGAGGAGAGTAGTAGTACGGGCCGAGACCGCCCGTTTTGTTTGGATGACCATGAATAAATAACAGTGGTAAAGTAAATGGTGGACGGAGAGAGCGCGGAGAGGAGGAGGAGGAGGAAAAGGACCAGAATGAGTGGAATAGGGTCCGTTTTGTTTGAATATGAACCAAAAGAAGGGAAAAGCGAAGAGATAGTGGGAGAGACACAGGGGTGTAAAGTGCATTAGAGACCCGGCGGATGGACCATCGGTCGAGAGGAAACGCGCGGATAATTGGGAGAACGGAATAATCAGGGCGATAAAGGACAGGAGAATGCGGAAAAGAGAGAAAAAAGAGAGAGAAAAAAGAGAGAGAAAGAGAGAGAGAAGTGTTGCGAAACGAAAGGAAACGAAGGGATTAGAGATGGACTGGGATTAGGTGAGGAAGAAATTTTCAGTTTTGACGAAAAGCAATGAGGAACAAGCGCATCGATCACTAGTAACAGCCTTGTTATCTGGGCGTACACTACGAAAAATCAAAGAGAGCAGGAGAAATGAAGAAATAAGGAAATAAAATGAGTTTTTTACTCGGTGTGTTGTTTCTACATCCAACGAAACGACTGAAATGCCGGGGCGACATGCCACCGGGAACAAACAACTTCTCAAGCTTTTCATTATTTCAGAAAAGTGTGACTAAATTGAACCTTCCGGTTCTCCGAAAAGGGCATTGAATGGGTTCTAATGAAAAACGAAACACACACGCAATTCAATGGAATCTCGATTTTTCTCTGCTCCCCCATCACCAAAAACAGAGGAATGCGTCACAGTGAAACGGGGATGAAATGCATGAAAAGTGCAGACAGTCGTCGTCCGTCCGACTCGTCAAACGGACGACTCGTCATCCTTCCACTTTTCCGGAAAGTGGAGGATTACAAGGCGGATTAGGAAGAAGCAAAAAGGCGGGAGGAGGAAGAGAAGGCGATGACACGTCAGGACACATATATGTATGCGGGAAAAGGCGGGAGAGCAATTAAAGTGACAGCCGGACCGAGTCGCCGGAACATATTGGGTTTCGCGCTCTCTCCGACGGACGCCTTCTTGAATTTCCATTCCTAATTCAGAGCGTGATGGTACAGGGCGAAAGGGCAAGTGAAATTGAAAACGAAAGAAAGGTGGACCGGGGGGTTCAGTTCAATCAGTTGGGATGGGAAAAGCAGGAGGAGAAGGAGGCAAAGAGAACGAGTTGGCTGACTGCTGCTGCTGCTGCTGCAGTCGGGGGCCGATACAATCGGATAACGTGATATCGAGAGGGAAGCTGAGTGCACAGGTGAGACAGAGGTCGCCAAAGAGCTCCCGGGGCTGGTTGGCACGCGAGCGCGGCAAAGCGTGTTTCCGGAAGCATGCCGCGCGGAAAAATGAATGCGCGCGAAAAATTATGGCGCCCCCGGGAGGTTACGAGCATTGAGTGGGCTGTGCTGCTCGCTGCAAAACATTTTCACCTGCTACGATAGAGAAGAAGATCGTGAAGTATGAAATCTCAAAGCTCAGAAACTGAGCAGTCTCAGATTCCATTCGAAAAAAGAAAGAAGCAGCTATGCAAAAGTTTCGAGCTGAACTCGCGGAGGGAACACATTCTCCCCAGAGAGAATACACAATGATTTCGTCTTTCTTTCGAGGCGCGAGGAGGTCCAAATCCAATAGACCTTCCGAGATTCTCCATCTTTTGTTTTCTCTACTCGAGTTGAAAAAAACGACACATCGAAAGTATGTATTCTAAAAGTGAAAAGTGAAGAAATTCTTGTGAAGACGACTAATCGGATTGGCTAGCTTTCTGGAAATCCTTTGTGCAACAGAAGGGATACTTGACTGTGAACACGACGGAATTGTAAACGAAAACGAAAACGAAAACGAACCAACTGACTGCCGTTCGGTCTCATCTCTTTTGTTTTTCTTTTTTCTGCAATTTGCGGCGTGAAAGTGAGATGGGAGAAAGCATAAACGAATGGAATGAAACAACGATACGATTCATTCTTCTTCCTCTTCTTCTCGCCGTTTTCTCCGTTGTCACCGCCCGGGAAATGTATGAATCTGGTTTTGAAAATGGGGGAAATGAGGAGAAGAAGAAGTAGGTTTTTGAACGGATAAAGAGCGAGAAGAAAGCGAAGAAGAAGACCGCCACGCATTCATTCACTTTCCATCTCTCTCTCTCTCTCTCACACGCACACAATCAGAAGACCCATTGAAACTGACTGTCCGGAAATTGTGTTAGGCTTCTGGAGAATGGACGTTTAGTGACGACGACAAAGGAGGGAAAAGAGTCTGCAGAAAACGATTCAAAAAAAATGATTGAAAGGGAAGGAGATCAATTAGACGGATAAGGGCAGGTGCTGAGGCGAATCCTTTCCTAATTAATCGCTAATCCCAATGACAAGATGCCTATCTTTTTTTAGTTACGCAAGACGAAACATCATAAAGAGGTTATGAGGCAGGAAAAGGTCGTGAACGGTAAGGTTTTACATTGGGAAATATTTCGGCTGTAAGTTGAGCACAATATAGGGGCTCCGAGGGGAAGTAGCGAGAGCAATTTCGATATTTGTTGGTTCCAGGAAACAATTGAAACACAAGCCGCTTGGGTATCAATTCCGGAGATCAAAAAGCAAAGAATCCAGGCGATTCGAGTAAAAATAAAGAATGAAACGGACAAAAAGTCATTTTGCTCTTCTCTTTCGCCGCCGTCGCCGCACTCATCCCACACACATAAAACCACCAGAACAGCAGTTTCCGAAAAGAGCCTTTCTCTTTTTGGAACGAGGAGCAAGGAAAAAGAAGCGAGAAGACCAATCTCATGGAAACATTCATCATCGGACTCAACTATACAAGAAAGAGAGCAAGAGCACCCGTCCCCCTCCCCGCTCTCGACCCAACAATACGCGAGGAACGAGCCGAGGGGGACAATGAGCCCCCGAGAGCCAGCGAGAATGCGCAGAGTTCGACTTCCTCGCCCGAAGTGGAGAAGCAGTTCCTATGCCGACCAACACGTCTGCGTCTCTTCATCCATCCGCACTCTCTCGCCTCTTCCATCGCCACCGACGATTAACACGGGAAGGCGGGAAAAGAAGAGGAAGCGGGGAGACATTTGCATAGACAAGTGTCTGCCCATTATGAGATGTCCGGAACAAGAAGCGAAAAAGCAATCAAGTTTACACTGACGACCTCTTCCGAACGAATTATTCAGAAGGGCAGGTGAGGGGAAGTATACAAGTAGTACTAGTAAACGGGAAAAGGGTTCACAGAGGAAGGCGTCCGGCCCGCTTTCGACAACTGAACCCCATGGGAAAATGTCTCTTCTTCTTCTTCTTCTTCTTCTTCTTCTTATTCTTCTGTTGAGCCGCCGCCGCCCCTGGATTTTTGACACATTTTTGTTTTCCTTTCACTTTTCGACTTGCGAGGGTTTAAACTATAAGGTTCAGATCGACACTTTCATTTATATACAGTTCACCGATGATGAAAATGCGAAGATTCTAGTTGATACAGTCGGTGGTCTGTCCCGTGTACTGATTCGCCAGGTTCAGAGTTCCAATGTCGTACGTCTTGCTCGGCGTCTTTCCGGAAGAGACGTAGTTGTCCGGGATCGTGATTCCGATCTTCTTGTAGCACAATCCGTTGTAGTTGCACTTGTGGTAGATGTTCAGTTTCGGGTCGATCGTCGAGATTTCCGTCTTGGATCCGGACAGACGGAACTGACCATTCGAATCAGAAGTAGTTTCTTGCAGCAGAACATCAAAGGCTGAAAATGAAGAGGTCCGGAGAGATGGTTTGAAGCTTGAACTTACTGGATTCCTTCTCGTACAACTTCAGTTTGACTCCAGAAGCGGGCTGTCCATTGCAGATGAGCCTTCCGGAGACGGCCACCGATTGCGTCCTTCCGACACCCAGAAGGGCGTAGGTGGAGGAGAAAAGAGCAAGGAGCAGGAGGAGAGAGGACGGAGAGCACATTCTTAACTTTGAATAACTCTCACCGACACCACCTGATATTTATAGGGGGCGCTGCCGAGGGGGAGCACTGTTTACTGAGAGCAGGAAAAGACTAAAACAAAGTTAGTGTTTGCGCATTTACTATTGGCACAAGTACGAAAAACCATTTCATTTAACATGTTATACACATACAAATTCAATAAACTCTCTTGGTTTTGTCGCCGATCTTTATTTTTGTTCCGTGTATCGACGCCTCAATTGATACAGTCTGTAGTCTGCCCCGAGTACTGGTTTGCCAGGTTCAAAGTGCCAATGTCGAAAGTGCGATAGGCGTCGCGCCCGGAAGTAACGTATTGATCCGGGATGTGGATGGTGAACTTTTTGTCGCACAACTGAAAAGATCAGTGACGAATTACGGCAAGCCGAAGGGAAAACAGTTCGGTTACCCCGTTGTAATTGCATTTGTGATAAACATTCAACTTCGGATCGATTGTGGTGATCTCCCGTTTTGAGCCGGCCAATCGGAACTGTCCGTTCGCATCGGTTCGGCCCTCTTCTATGAGTCGGTCGAACACTGAAATATTTCAGTTCAGTTGAAGTTCCGTTTCAGAAGTGACCCAACTCACAGATCTCATTCTCGTACAACTTGACCTTCACGTTGGCCGCCGGTCTTCCGTTGCAGATGAATCTTCCCGAGACAGCCACAGCCTGCCGACTTCCAATTCCGAAAATGTTCTTGGAAATGACTCCCTGGCCGAATGCAGTTAGGAAGAGAGCAAAAAGTGTGAGTAGTGTCGACTGCATTCTGTATCCAATCCAAACTACGATTTTCGCTCTTCTCTAACTTATATACCGTTTGGTCTCTTGTGAGAGTTGTCAATATTAGTTATTTCTGTACATTTTCTTTCTGTTTATTCGACACAGGCAATTGGGAAATCAATTAACGCGTTTTCATACTTTTGGTCTCCATTTCATACACAGATGAGCGATCTGGACAAACAGTATCTGACTCAGCACGTGGCACAAAGATCGCTGAGTCATTTGGAGAACGGGGGTGGGACACATATGGTGACAAACAGACATCTTGAACTTTCTGTAAGAAGGAAGCACACCGAGGGATTGGAATGCCGACAGATGAATCGGAAAAGAAACAATTACGGCACCAATTTGTTTTTCGGATTTAAACTGTTGTTGCCAACTCTCTTATCGGCAAAGTCAATTAGAATCAGGTTAAGAAGCTCACATTTATTTTGACACGAGTTTTAATCACGATGCAGATCAATTTCAGTGATCAATTGAGACAATCAGTACTTTGTCCCGCATACTGATTCGCCAAGTTCAACGTGCCAATGTCGAAAGTACGAGCAGGATCTTTGCCCGTAGTCACGTACTCGCTGGGAATGTGAATAGTAAACTTCTTGTAGCACAACTGAAAACAGGAAAGAAACAAATGAGTACAGAATCTAAATAGTTACCCCGTTGTAATTGCACTTGTGATAGACGTTCAACTTCGGATCGATTGTGCTGATCTCCGATTTAGAGCCGGAAATGCTGAATGCGCCGTTCGAATCGGACGTTCCTTCTTCCATCAGACGATCGAACACTGAATGGATGCAAACAAATGAAATTTCAGCTCAATTCAATTTACTCATTTCGTTCTCGTACAATTTCACTTTCACATTCGCGGCCGGTCTTCCGTTGCAGATGACTCTTCCCGAGACGGCGACTGCCTGCTCACTTCCCAGACCGAGCAGGCTCTTCGATATCAACTCTTGTCCGGAGACGAGAGAAAAAAAAGAAAGGAATAAAAGTTGCATCTTGATTGGAATTACACAATTTCATCTTTTGTGCTCTAACCTTTATACCCGTCCGAGCCGAGGTGGCTGTGTAAATATTGAATTCTTTTGCGCATTTTTTAAAGTCAAGTCAAGTCTTTATTGGGATAGAGTACCGTGGTTTGGTATTGTACGGAATACAACTGAAGAACAATTAAAACGTGTGAGCACGGACTGACTAATGAAATAGTTCTGCTATTCCAATCTTGTTTCTAGTGAGGTGGTGACATCTCACTGTAAGAATCTTATATGACGTTAAGATAACATCATTTCAACTCCCAAGTGTGGCTTGTGGCAAAGTAAACTGTCTTCTAGTTGAACTGAACTTTGAGTACAAACGACGAGCATTGTGAGGTTGAGATTTCTGAACATCCGAGCGCGCGTGGTGGAGGTTATGATATCAAGCAAATATTCAACAAAAGTCATTAGGGATCAGTATTTGTCGATGTTTCCAAGAACCGTAATCTACCCATCGTCCCAACCTCTCTCCGGCGTTGTGCCCACCACACGACGCGTCTTCTGCCAACTCTGGTAAACTTTATTCTGATTGCACCGCCGCATCGCCCCGTCAATCATATCCGCATTCTCGTGTCACTTGTCCAAAGAAAAGCCGCGCGGGCGAGAAGAAATGTGACCCGGAGAGCTGTCAGTGCCCTTCGCATCATTACACTGTTCCCTCGTTCCGACGATCCGCCTCTTCTTCTACAAAATAAGACTGGAGGAAGAAAGAGAGAAAGAAGAAAAGAGCACTTTATGATTCACTTTGAAATGGATGCTTCGCTTTTTTGATGAATTGTTGATAACCGAGAGCAAGTGCACACTTCCTTTTCGAATTGACAGATGTCTTTGGCGGAAAGACGAATTGCAGCTGTGATCGGTCAAAGGACACGGCCACCTGTTTTGAATCTGGCCGGTCATTTGGGTTCGTCGTTTCATCGTTCCTTGTTTGATCGAATTCAACGATTACACGCATTTCATTTCGAATTATTTGGATTGGACGGGGAAGGTTATACTGTACCGTGCCTCCCGTTCCACACCAACCTGCCACCATTCCGAAGTGCTCCCTTTCCGAACCCTGCTCATGCTCCCCCATGTTCCATCACTTCTCTCCCCGTCGCCATCGCCTTCCAAACTATCCGGTATCAGTGCTGGGCCGTCCGTCCAGACGGTGTCAATCGCCAGACACCCCGCCGTGCGTCGTCCAAACGACACCTGCACCACAGCCGTTCTCCGCCTTCTACCCCACCAGCATTCTCACATTTCTCGACGCGAAAAAAAGTTGGGAGGCGGGAGGAGGTGGTGACCTCTCTGTGGGGCTCGGAGCGTTCCAATTTCCCGGGGCACACATCTGTGCACTTCTTCTCGCATTTCACCACCGACAGCGGCTTCTGCCACTCGTTTTAGTATCGTTCTCCCATCTGAATCGTAAACCGCCGCTCGGTTCGTTTGTTCCCAGTCGTGTCTCTTTTGTGCAACATTGAATCATCATCATCATCATCATAATCGACCGACGGCCGTCGATGACCAGTCAGTTGCCCTTCGTGTAGTAACAGAGTGTCTCAAGGATGGCACTGACCTCCTTTTTCATCTTCCATCCCTTCAAATATTTATACATCAAACTTATGTGGACTGACCGAAAACCTTGAACGGAACAGTCCGTTGCCGCCGCCGCCGCTCGTCAAAGTTCTCGTGTATTCCAGAGAGTTTGCTCTCAAAATCTGTCACTAACCCGGTCTTATCACCGGTATCATCCCCACCTTCGTTATCAGTGCCCAATTCTTCTTCGAGAACTCTTTGCATCTCTGAACTCTCTTCTGATTTCCCACTCTTTTGCCACGTCAAGTTTACCCTCTTCGCCTAGTAACGGGGCCTGCTCGTGTCGGTTTCACATCTTTTTACTCCCACAAACAAATCACACCCACTGAATGTTTGTTGTTTGTCTCGTCGTTTTTGCCACCTCCACAACCTTGTAAGGACTCATTCGAGTGGAAGTTCCCCGTGTCTATCCGTCCCGTCATTCATTCAATTACCTCTCCTCGTCCGTGTTTTTGTCAATTATTATTATTGTTTGTTCGGGTGGTCACAGTTCAAATGAATCACTTCAGCGATGAAACACAAAAAATCAACGCTGCTGTTACTCTTGCTTTCACTATGGACACGGGCAGCCAGTGCTAATCCCAATCAGGCATTCTATCCGTACGGAGAGCCGGCTGGAGACAGGGTAGCTTTCCGAAAAAACCGTCGTCCCTGCTAAACTTGATCTTTCAGAGACTTCCCTATGCTACAGACCAGAGCGCCATTGCCCTCGAGGTTCCGCTCATTTTCATGGAAAAGAACATCGATGAACTTTTCCTCTCGCACAATGGAATCGTCGGTCTCGGCCATGCTGTGCCGAGCACAATCCAGCCTCTCGCTGCCATTCCGGACCCGGTGATCGCCGTCTTCTACGCGCCAGTGTCCGACGGAATCATTGACTACCGAGTCACCAATTCCGACCAAGGACTGCTCACCAAACTGACCCAGGACGTGCAGAAAGTGTTTGCCGATGCAGCGGAATTCCATGGTCTTCAAGCAGTCGTTATCACATGGACAAACGTTCAGAATGCTGAGAAGGACGGCGAAGCGAGCTTCCAGCTGGCAATCGTTTCGGACGGCATCTCGACCTACTCGATCAACCACTACGGTTGCTCCCGTGGTCATCTTCCATGGGTTACTACGCGCAAACTGGATTCGTTCACTCTCTCAACAAGATTCAAACCAACGTGAACTCGGGAGGACCGGACGTCAAAGAGCTTGTGAAGTGAGAACAAACCGTCTGAAGCACGTGGCATTCGAGTAGATCCTGTATATTTTCAGTCTTTCCAACAATCAGTTCGGCAACTCGTTCATCTTCCGTGTTTCCGGATCTGCTATTGAAGATCCGAGGGACGAAGGAGGCGATGATTACGATTACAACAATTACGATCAGGAATACGAAAACGAGCATCGTGAGTCCAAAAAGCAACGAGACTTCAAACAAGATGTTTTTTTTTCAGCGGCTGACTGTCCGAAAGACAAGTTTCTGGAAAACTGCCCGTCGGAGTGCAGGACTATTAAGGACGAGCGGGGATGTCCAAGATGTATCTGTGCGGAGAGACCTTTGGTCCCTCAAGAACCAAGACCAGAACTCGAGAACAGAGTGGACGAGGACGACGAGGAAGAAGAGGAGGAAGTAGCCGGAACACGTTACGAGGAGCCAAGAAACGAGCAAGGATCAGCTGTGCCAAGTGAGAACTCTAGAACAATCAATGACAAAATGACAATTTCCAGAGATGTCCTGCTCGCAAAGAGACGAGAAGAGTTGCCACGCCAACTCGGTTTGCCAAGATTTCGAAGGCGGCTACTGCTGCAACTGCGACTCTGGATTCTACGGAAACGGAAAAGAATGTCTTCCGAAAGGAGAGCCGCAGAGAATATCTGGAAGTTTCGAGGGAGTCATCAACAGAATTCAAATCGACAAAACTGAACTTCACACTTTTGCCACGTCAACCGATGGAAATGTGCACACGGCTGTGTCTAAAGTGAGTTAACTTCAAAATGCTCTCAACTTGGCCATAAATGCAATACTCCTTCAGATACCTTCGGATCTCGGTCATCCTCTTCTCCTTCTTTATCCGATCGGAGGAGTCATGGGATGGCTTTTCGCTGACGTTCAGTCTCCGAACGTCTACAACGGATTCCAACTGACGGGCGGTCTCTTCAACAGAACCGTCACTCTTCACATCGGACAGAAGTACTACGTGACGATCAAGCAAGAGTTCTCCGGACGAAGCATCCACGACTACTTCAAGTCTCACTTGTTCGTCTCCGGAACCCTTCCGGACGTTGCTCCCGGATCAGAGGTGATCTTCCCAGATTACGAAGAAGAATACGTCAGGGAAAGAAGAGGTGAGCGATGAGAAATCGAGCAAAGAGTAGAGGAAGGAGAGAGTTACAGAGAAAAAAAGACGAGTAGAAGGAAGAGGTGACATTTGAGTTGAACGCTTAGCTTTTGTTGTTCTGTTAAGCTCTATTCTTTTGCTTTCACAATGTTTTGTTGTTATTTGGTTCACGCTGTGTCCACCCTTCTTCTTCAAATCGGATTCCTTCAGGTTATTTGACTACTCGCGCTGCTTTTGACGTCATCATCAGAAACGGCGGACAGTCGGAGACCTACAGAATGAGCGTTGAGCAGCAAATCAGTTTTGAAGAATGTCCATTCAAAGAGGTAAAATACAACTTACCTTCAACTTTTGATGAATAACTTTTCAGTTTGACCGTGATCACTCAGTGAAGCTTCACGTGAAGAGAATCAATGTTGTCTACAACGCCAACGAAGGAGTCGTTCGGTACGGAGCGAGGAACTTTGCCACGAGATCCAGTGGTCAGGCCCCAGCTTCTGCACCATCTGGAGGTCACTTTGACCGTCGTCAGCACGGACAGTCCCAATTGGCTTCTGAGAAACCGATTCTGATTCCAAGCCAGCAGGAAGAAATTCGTATCCCCAGCGACTCTGTCTGTGCGCCTGGAAGACATCAGTGCACTTTGCCGAACATGAATGCCGCATTGTGGAGCCATCCTACCGTTGCGAATGTGAACCGGGATATCAAGCCGCCCACGACGCCTCTTCCCCACTCGGATGGATTTGCGAAGACTTGGATGAGTGCCAGAGAGGAGATCACAACTGTGATCCGCATGCCAAGTGCACCAACCGACCGGGAGCTTTCACTTGCCAATGTCTGCCGGGATACCAAGGAGACGGAAGAAGTTGCGTTCGTGAGCAGTCTTCTCAGCACGAGCAACAACAACCTCAGCAGAACGTGAATGTTGGAGCCACCGCCGAAGGACTTTGTACGAATCACGGACAGTGTCACAAGTGGGGAGAATGCGTCTTCACATCGGAGCATCCGACCGGACGGTGCAAGTGCAGAGGGTGGTACGTCGGAGACGGAGTCAATCATTGCGGACCGCCGGAAGAGAAGCCGAAGCACAATGCGAACATTCCTCAGAGAGGAGGACAACCATGCGGAAGTCATGTCTGCGATGTGAATGCCGAGTGCATGCCGGAGCCAAGTGGAGGGTAAGTCTGAACGGAATAAAGGAACGCAGGCTCAGAACAAAACCATTTGCAGTCAGAGTGTGTCTGCAAAGCGGGCTTCTCCGGAAACGGTATTACGTGCGAGAGTCTTCTGGACGACCGCCATTCTCACAGAGCTCATCAGCAGCACCAGCAGCAGTCCGGATCTCTAGGTAAGCACTTGCTTTCTTCGGTTCACAGATCACGCTTCTTTAGGCACCGTTTGCCGCTCTCACGAAGAGTGCTCCGAGCACGGAAGCTGTGCTTACCATCACACTCTCGGTTATTATCAGTGCGCTTGCACTGAACCTTACGTCGGAAACGGAGTTGATTGCACTCTTCCAGGATCTTCGGCTGCAGGTAATCAAAGTTTCAAATGCTTCATCACCCACTTTCTCCCACCGCTTCACACCTTTTCCCCTTGCTTCAGCCTCTGATATTGGTTGTGATGTTACCCGCGACTGCTCTGAATTCGCCGATTGTGTCTTCGAAAGAACGGCGGATAAGACCAAATTCGTGTGTGTTTGCCAAGCGGGATACACTGGCGACGGAAAGTACTGCATGCAGTCCCAGCTTGCCATTTCAGCCCTTTCGCCTGCTGGTCAGTCCCAACTCATCCCTCCGGTTCCACCCTTTCCCCTCCCTTTCCAGGTCCTCATCTGCCTCAATTGCCCCAAACTCCGTCGATTGCCTCTTGCAATCCGAGTTGCGGACCTGATGCTCAATGCGTTTACGACGATCACAACAGGTAACAGATTCGCGTTATAGGATCATTGAGTGCATTCCATTTCTTACAGAGTGTATCGATGCGAATGCTTTGCCGCCTTCGCTGGCGATGGGTACAATTGTGTACGACTCGCCCAGCCAAACACGGTGCCGGCACATCCAAAAACATGCATTGAGTCATCCGACTGTCACATTAATGGTCATTGTGTCATCAATGACGACGGTGCCGGCGAGTACATCTGCCATTGTCTGCCGGGCTTCAGTGGGGACGGATTCGTCAACTGTCAGGGCGCCGATCAGTGCAATCCATCGAATCCGAACGCCTGCCATCAGCACGCGCACTGCGTTTACGACGAACGCGCTAACGCGCATGCTTGCCAGTGTGTGGAGGGATTCAAGGGAGACGGAGTGAACTGCGTTCCGTTCGCTCCTGCGACCAACTGCAATCTGGAGCCACGAATCTGTCACGCCAATGCTCAGTGCGTTCTTCGTCAAGACACCAATTCATATGAGTGCATCTGCAAACCAGGATCTTCCGGAGACGGATACACAAAATGTGAAGTGGCTGGTGAGATCATAGCGACAAAAACATTCAAGACAGAAATGTAAACTTTCAGAGACTCCGCGATGCTCAAACTGCTCGATCCACGCCTACTGTGCCCAGAATCCAACGAACGGAGCGTATCAGTGCAAGTGCAATGCCGGCTACAACGGCAATGGATATCTGTGCGTATCCATGAGCTCCTGCCTCGACGACCGTTCTCTTTGCGACACCAATGCCGACTGTGTGCCTGGAGAAGCCGGGCACTACGTTTGCAACTGTCATTACGGTTATCACGGAGACGGAAGGACCTGCTCTCGTGAGTTCGAATTCAAATACTGTTTCACACTTAGACAAATACATTTCAGCGTACTTTTTCTCAATGGAAATTAGGTCAGGATCTTCTAGATTCTCTGATCTGATCGTGGTCCTTGTCTTTTTCCTTATCAGGTTACTGTCCCGTTGTGTTCGTTCCCTTTGTTTCATTCCTCACGCATTTTTATTGGGTTCCATGTTACAGCTATTATCTTTTACTATGAAACGTTCGAACATTCGTCTCATCCTTTTCATTTTCAGCCGACTCATCTACTAGAAGTGACAAACTTCTGGTCGCCCGCGGCATGGCCATCTTCGAACGCTCAACAAACCCTGACGAGTACGGAAAGCAGCTGATTGTGATCCCCCACCATATCCCTGTTGGCATCGACTTTGACTGTCGCGACGAGAAAATCGTGTGGAGTGACATGTCTGGACACTCGATCCGCACCGCTTCAATGAACGGAACCGAGCACAAGTCGTTCCTGAGCAAGGAACTGAGCAGTCCTGAAGGAATCGCCGTCGATTGGTCCTCTCGCAATGTTTACTACGCGGACTCTTTGAACGACGAAATCGGAGTCGCCTCGTTGAACGGAAAGTTCAAGAAGTCTCTGATCACGGAAGGACTCGTCAATCCCAGATCCCTCGCTCTCGATCTCTACGGCCGTCATCTGTATTATTCGGACTGGCATCGTGAGAATCCGTACATTGGAAGAGTCGACATGGACGGAAAGAACAACCGAGTGTTCCTCAACGAAGACATTCACCTTCCCAACGGCCTTGCCATTCTGCCCAACCGCCGTGAGCTCTGCTGGGTAGACGCTGGAAACCACCGACTCTCGTGCATTCAATACAATGGAGCCGGAAGGAGAACTGTGTTCAGCAGTCTCAACTATCCATTCGGACTGACTCACGACGAAGAGCAAAAGTTCTACTGGACTGACTGGAAAGAGTGAGTTAATCGCGGCATCAATCTCTCAGAATACACTATTCGTTTCAGCAACCGCATTCATTCTGTGGGTGTCTACGGAGAAGGCTACCGTAGCTTCCAAATCTCGCTCGGCGGTTCCGGAAAGGTGTTCGGCATCCTGGCAGTGCCCAAGTCGTGCGTCGGCCCGGCCACTCCGTGCGGCGAGGACAACGGCGGATGTGCTCATTTGTGCCTTCCGGGCAGAACGGAGCAGTCTGCGAGTGCCCGGACAACACGAAAGTCAAGGGATGCTGACAAGGATCCGCTCTTCATCTCATTTCACTGCTTCTCTAATCTTCCTTTCCATTACTTATTTATTTGTGTACTACGGTGTACCTGTTGCTTTTAAGTTTATCCATTATTTTATCTTTCTTTCTCACTAAAAGTATGACTTTGAATTCGAAAACCTTCATGTTGCCCATCAATATTCTGCAATTTTCATCAATTCCATGATAAAACCTCACTTCTTTCCTCCTTGAGTCTATTTCGCTCAAACCAAACTCCGAAATGTGACGGAAAACAGGAAAAGTGGGCGGGAGCGAGCACAAATCAGCGACTGCGACGGCGTGATAAAAGCATGGCGGACAACGTGCTTGATAAGAGAGTGAGGGGCTCTCGGAGCGACAACAATGAGATCCTGGAGCACCGTCGTGTTGGCTGTACTTGCCACGTCTGCATCTGTCTTCGGACATGACTCCGATCCGGAAATGAAGATGACTACGGTGAGTTTAGGTCAAATAATCGGATAGGTCAAGAGAATATTAATACTAGAGAAAGTGGATTTCAAGAGATTCGGAGTAACTTTCCAAAATCGACAATATCACCCATAATCGTCCGATCATCATTCTTCTGATTATGATGCTCATTCCACTCTCCTAATTTCAGCCTCAAATTGCAATGCGCTGGGGCTATCCGGCAATGATCTATGACGTCACCACCGACGACGGATACATTCTCGAATTGCACAGAATCCCTTACGGAAAGAGTGAGACCATTTACCAAGAGACACAAATTCATTTGACCCAATTGCAGCCAATGTGACGTGGCCAGGCGGAAAGAAGCCAGTCGTGTTCATGCAGCACGGACTGGAATGCGATTCTTCCAACTGGGTCGTCAACCTTCCCGATGAGTCCGCCGCGTTCATCTTCGCAGATGCCGGATACGATGTGTGGATGGGCAACTTCCGTGGAAACACCTACAGTATGAAGCACAAGAACCTGAAGCCGTCCCATTCGGCTTTCTGGGAATGGTCGTGGGATGAGATGGCGGAGTACGATCTGCCGGCGATGATCGGCAAGGTTCTGGAAGTGACCGGAGAGGAGAGTCTCTATTATATCGGGCACTCGCAGGGAACACTCACTATGTTCAGCAGACTTTCCAATGACAAGGATGGATGGGGAAACAAGGTATGAGCACATTCTGCGGAAGTCATTGCAATGTGATATTGCAGATCAAGAAGTTCTTCGCCCTTGCTCCCGTCGGATCTGTGAAGCACATCAAGGGAGCCCTCAAGTTCTTCGCCGACTACTTCTCTCTTGAGTTCGATGGATGGTTCGACGTGTTCGGATCTGGAGAATTCCTCCCCAACAATTGGATCATGAAGCTCGTTTCTGAATCGATTTGCGCCGGACTCCAAGTGGAAGCCGATGTTTGCGACGACGTCATGTTCCTCATCGCCGGACCAGAATCGAACCAAGTCAACGCGGTAAGCCCTACAAAACCAATATGCCACTACTCATTCCTTTTATTTTCAGACTCGCGTCCCGATTTACGTCGCTCACACTCCGGCCGGAACTTCCACCCAAAACATCGTCCACTGGATCCAGATGGTCCGCCACGGAGGCACTCCATACTATGATTACGGAGCGAAGGGAAACAAGAAGCATTACGGACAGGCTAACGCGCCGTCTTATGACTTTACCAATGTGAACCGCCCAGTCTATTTGTACTGGGGAGACTCTGATTGGCTGGCCGACCCGACTGACGTCACCGACTTCTTGCTAACTCATCTGAACCCAGCCACCGTTGTGGTATGTATCAAAACTGTTCAACCGGATTTCAAATGTTTCTCTTTCCAGCAAAACAACAAATTGACGGATTACAACCATTTGGACTTTATTTGGGGGCTTCGAGCACCCAAAGACATCTACGAGCCTATCATCGAAATCGTGAGAGAAGACGTGCTGAACGGAAGTGCCTAAACTGCATAATTTCTTGTCATTTGACTCTAATCCTTATCAGAACTGTGTCAGTATTAATTAACTGTACATAAACTGTGTGATCTTTGTGAAAATGAAAATCAGCTCCTGCCCTGATCAGTATCGCCACGAAACGAATGACGAAAGCGATAAGGGCTCGGAAGATAACGAAGTCACAAGGCCAACACGTTTTCCGCGATGATCGAGAAATTTGCGAACTTTCACGAGATTGACATGCAGTCGGGGAGCGGTTGGATTCTGAAAAAGAAGGAAACTTCTGAAAATCTGAAAATTTCTGCCAGACTAAGTTCTGAAGGTTATATACTCGATTGCGTGCCCGCAGACTACATTCTAGCCGACGTAGGAGGGGACGACAGCGTAGTGATCGACTGTTATCACTTGACATTTACCTTCCCATTTCGTTTTCTTTCTCTTTTCCCAATAAAACGTTAGGTTGTGTTCGTCTTCAAAACATTTTTCTGAAACACGTATCTTTTCAGTGATTTCCTCAAAAATGCCGAATAACTGCCGCCGTTTCGAAGGAAAAGTGGCGATTGTGACGGCGGCGACGAAGGGGTGAGTCTTCGACTGCTGCTGCAACACTCGGCACACAAAATCACACTGATAAAACTACGGAATTGTTCAGAATCGGTCTCGCCATCGCCGAACGTCTTCTGGCCGAGGGAGCGTCCGTTGTGATTGGCAGCAGAAATCAGAAGAATGTGGATGAGGCGGTCGAGTATTTGAAGAGCAAGGGGCTCACTCAAGTGGCCGGAATCGCAGGACACATCGCCAGCACTGATGATCAGAAGAAACTGGTTGACTTTGTAAGGGACATTTATACATTTTTTGCTTTACAGGAAAGAATTTAACTGTAACATTTTCAGACCATTCAAAAGTTCGGAAAAGTCAACATCCTTGTCAACAATCATGGAATCAACCCGGCATTCGGGCACATTCTCGAAGTGACCGATCAGATTTGGGACAAACTGTTTGATGTGAACGTGAAGGCCGGCTTCCAGATGACCAAGCTCGTGGCTCCGTTGATCGCCAAAGAAGGCGGAGGCTCGATCATCTTCAATGCGTCCTACTCTGCCTACAGAAGTCCGCCGGGAATCGCTGCCTACGGAGTCACCAAGACGACCGTCGTAGGGCTCACAAAGGCTCTGGCGATGGGACTAGCGAAGGATAACATCCGAGTGAACGGAATCGCTCCGGGAGTTATCAAGACCAAGATGAGCGAAGTGGTGAGGAATTGAAGAAGCGACTGCTTGCAAAGTGTTCATTTTCAGCTATGGGCAGGAGGAGAAGAAGCCGAAAAGGAACTGACGGAAGTGCAGGAGATCGCCCTCGGAAGGCTTGGAGTCCCAGAAGATTGTGCCGGCACGGTGGCCTACCTCGCTTCAGATGACGCCGCCTACGTGACCGGAGAGATGATCGTCGTCGCCGGAGGAGTTCAAGCCCGTCTCTAAACTACATATCCCTTTTATACGTACACCATTTCTGTATGATTGGAAATAAATCAGTGCCGTTGGCTGCCCTAATTGTTTGCTTTTGCTCACCAACCCATTTCACAACACCCGTGGTGGTTTCGTTTCCGGTGCCGGCCCTAAATCAACCGAAATAATCGGAGGGCGCGAGATTTGACACTGTTTGCTCTGCTGACTGACCATCGGCGCCCCGAATCCGCCTCCTCCCGCGAGGCACTGACATTTGCACTGTGATAGCCAGTCTGCCTGCCATTCGTCCCGTTTGATGTGCCCAGATGCGACGAATCTTGCTCTGCTGGCTCGCCATCGCCGCCATCATCATGCAGACGGTGTCCGCGAAGAAGTTCATGAAGATGTTCGCAGATGCCGGCATCGGGATTCATTGTCCTTCCGGTTAGATTTATGCATGGAAGTGTCTCTTCACTTTTGATTATTTTCAGGAAACAAAGTTTATATTCACCCTATCAGTGGGGATTTGCAATTGTGCAAGCAGCAGCTAGGAGTCTACAATGAGACAAGTTGTCCCGGAGGAACTGCCTGCGAAAGGTTTCCCATTCTTATCCCTGGTTTTCAAGTGAGTATGATCCTCTGATTCATTTAATATCTTATTTGGTTTCCAGGACTACTGTTGCTGGTCTGAAAACAATCCAGAATCCGAAAACTCCTCGGAACTCTCCGAAATTGTCATGCCCATGTCGAAACGGAAGCCGGGGGTTACTGTAGAGCCAATTGATGAAGAGGAAAACGAGAAAACGTTTCCGATTGACGAAGAAGAAGAAGAGGAAGATCTGAAGATCGAGAGGAAGAATTTGCCAAAGAAGAGAGTGAGTGAGGAAGAAGAGGAAGAAGACATCGAGTGGGAGTTCGAGACGACGACGGTCAAGCCGAGGAAGACGAAAAGCAGAAAGATCCCTGTTATCACCACAACAGAACCACCCTTGCTCATCACGACGACTGTAAAGTGAGTAAAACAATTATCGCGTAGCTCTACAATACAATTTTCTTCAGAAGTACACCATCTCGTCGACCTCAATGCAATGATCCAGAGAAAACGGTTTTGATTGACTACGGAAACCGATTGAGAGATTGCTACTTTACAGTTAGTTCCTTATTATTTCGAATATTTCTAGCGTCAAACTTCAGCAATGTCTGCGTGGTTTCAAATGTGAATTCAACCGCGAAATCCGTCGATTCATCTGCTGTGGAAATGAAATCGACGTGCCACCGGCCGGACTTCCCACTATTCCCGAGCCAGTTCCTGTTCTGAAACGTCGCCCATTCCGGCCAACTAACAGACCATTCGGAAGACTGAATGACGGGGAAGATGAAGAAGAAGAATACGTGACGGGCGGCCCACGGAACCCGATTGTTCCGATCAGTCCGATGGGTCCGATGGGTCAGATGGGTCCAATTGGCCTCCGAAAGTGGAACAGATGGTTGGAAACAACATTGAATCCACCGCAATTCCGAATCCGAATAGGAAAGGAAAATACGACGAAGACGATGACTATGAGGACGGCGACGGAGGAAATGGATGCGGAGGAAACGGATGCACATTCGGAAGAGGAAGAGGTGGCCAGAACTTGGGCGGTGGATGCGAAATGAACTGTCGAAGGAGCGGAGGAAGAGGCGGAAACAATGAAGGATGTGAAATGGGATGCAGAAGAGGAAGTAATGGAAATGGAAATGGAAACGGAAATGGAAACCGAGGAGGAGGAGGAGGAGGAGGAAGCAGTCAAGAGTGCGGCAATGGGGGATGTCCTTGGAACGGTGGAAATAACAACGGGAACCGTCCCAGAAGACCTCGTCCCGACACTGATTTCGAGGAAAATGAGAATGGATGCGAAGCGGATTTGAGTGGAGCGGGCGGAGGGAACAGCAACGGAGGACCGGTGCCTCCGATCCCAGAGCCGAAGCCTCTTTGCAAAGGACTTCAGTTCAAGAAGTCCGGCGGGAATGGAGGAGATGGGAATGGCAGGAATGGGGGTGGGAATGGAAACAACAACAACAACAAGGGACCACCTCCAAGGAATAGCGGGAACGGGGGTGGGAATGGAAACGGAAATGGCAACGGCAACGGAGGAAGACCCATGAAGCCTTCCCGCCTTCTGGATCCGGCTCCAACCAATCGAGAAGAAATGGACCGCCACCTCCACGATCTGGAAGTGGAAATGGAAATGGGAACAGTAATGGAAACGGAACGGAGGAAGAAACAGTGGAAATGGAGGAAGTGGAAACAGAAGAAGCAACAATAACAATGGAAGTGGAAGTGGAAGTGGCAGCAGCAGCAATAACAACAATAGCAACGGAGGTAATGGTGACAACTGTGACTTCGATAACCGTTGTGGAGGAGGATATGGGAATGGAAACGAGAATTTGCGATTCAGCAGTCGAAAGCGTAAGTTTTTCCCATCCGATCCCATCTTTTCAACTTCCCTTCTCGTTTAGAGCCTCCGCCATCGTCGTCTAACAATAATAACAGCCACGGCGACAGAAAGGTACCTCGTTCCGTTCCATTCTTCCCACCTCATTCACCCAGTGAGTTCCTCTCTTGCATGACTCTCTTTCGCTTTCTCTTTCTGCAGTAATCCTAAAAACCGGCAGAATTACAGTCCACAAGTGTCCGGAAGGAGCAGAGTATCTAGATGGATTCACCGCGCCCAAGTGTCTACCTCCAGCCATTGATTCCTGTCCAATGACCCATAATAAGTAGGCATTTCCGCAAATGTGAACTGGAAATCTAACCTGAAACTTGATGTTTTCAGATGTGTTTATTCCGCCCGATTCGGTCATCACGTCTGCTGCAAATCGCATTGAAAACATGAGTAACAACATGTCACCAGAAACGAACATTCCGGCAATTCAGAGTTCTATAATTTATTTAGTGAATCAATTCGGTTTTTTTTTCAATAAAGTCCTTCCAGTCACCTTCCGTTTGTTTCAATTTGTTCCTTTCCACCGTCCAAACGCATTAGAGGCACCCATTAGTGGGTGGAAGGAAGCCTCCCTTCTTTGAGAACATCTTCAGATGAAGCTGTCCTTGCTGCCGCTAATCCTTCTGTTCACTTCTTCTGTTCACTCAATATTTCTAGTTTGATTCGTTCTCGCAAAGCTCGCGCCTCGCAAATCACAAAGTCATGGATATCCTCTCCATTTTCGTCCTCCAGATCGGATCGAACCGATTCTCCGCCTATTGAGGTCAACCTTCAGTCGGGGCTCTCCTCGATTCGCACGCTCTCTCCGCGTCTCCAGCATCTCATTTATTTCTTAGAATTCCCGACACGTCGCCTCTTTTGAAGAATCGACACTTCGCAACTTTGTTTCGTTTCCATAGCGCTTCCTCACTTTCGCTCGCCGATTTTCCCCCCGCTATCAACGCCCTGTATCAACTATCGCTTTCACTTTGCCATTGACCGTGAGGGCCGACAAGATGGTTGCCAACCGCAGCTTCCACACACAAACATCCTTCTTCGCCCCCGTGTCTCTCTCTCTTTCTCTCTCAAAAACCGCTTCGAAGCCTTTTTGTGATCGTGTCGGCGGGGGATGTATAAGTCCTCCTTGCCTCATCTCCCGTTTCACTTTCCGCCCACTCTTCACCGAACCACTTGCTTACCACAGACCTTTTTCTCCGCTATCTTTCTCTCCTCCCACTTGGGTCCTGTTTTATTCCAGGCAATGAACCTACTGCATGTCTTCTTTTCATCCCTAATCTCAATCGTAGTGATAGAGTGCCAAGTGAGAGCCCTTTTCTTCTTTTTCACGTCAATTCACAGTGTTCTAGGTCGCCCCAATTGTGCATCCGGCTCTGCTCGAA
The DNA here is from genome assembly GCA_946814055.1 of Caenorhabditis sp. 36 PRJEB53466. NCBI lineage: Eukaryota > Metazoa > Nematoda > Chromadorea > Rhabditida > Rhabditidae > Caenorhabditis > Caenorhabditis sp. 36 PRJEB53466. The sequence goes on along the minus strand of CAMPFS010000005.1, from coordinate 3,275,430 downwards.
GGTCCTCAGAATGAAGTGGTGCCGTCGCTGATCTTTCCAACCAACCGAGTAGCCAAGAACCGTCTGCGATCCCGAGTGTTCCGTGATGCTTCTTCACAAGGTAAACGACCTTCCGATGACAGCTTTCACCTCCGAATATCGCATTTCAAGGCTACAAGGGGCTGATAGACAGTCCCCGCTTGTTCCGTGCTTCTGGCCGTTTTCATAAGCGGGTTCAATCCGCCACAACGCACGATATTCAAAGTGTTCCGTTGCCACAAGGTCAGTGTGAAACTGGATCAACGACGGTTAATCCGAAAGTTCAGACGCCGTCCAAATAGTCTCGTACAAGTACGATGCAGAGAAGCATAACGAGAAAAAGATGTCGGACAATGATATCATTACGAACGAGGAAGCCGAAGACGTGAGAAAAGCAGGAATGATTATTTGTTCATTGACTTTATGTTAATTTCAGCACGCGCGTGCGATCGAAAGAACGACGATGGCTGTGAAGATCAGAGAGGAAGAGACGACGTCGACGACTGCTCCGGTGACGACGACTACGCAGATGCCGGAGCACAACTCAATCAATGAAATCAACGGATCCTTAAACAGCCCGCAAACCCGTCCGAAAACATTCTCACAAACGGTCACGGCCTACGGATCCGCTGGCCCGTCCAACCCAATTCAACAGGTAACTAAATTCAGTTGACTTTCATGAAAACGATTACCATTTCACATTCAGCTACCTCTTCAACCCCAACCTCCTCTCGTTTTCTCTCCACAACCTCCACTCGCCCCTCCGACTTTCACCATGCCGAGTCTCATTGCTCCTGGCCAGATTCAGCAGGGAATCCAGCAGCAGAACATTCCTCCTCAGCAACCACCACCCGCTTTTCCACAAACTCCGATTGGTCTGAACCCGATTGGAATTCCTCATCAACCATCGAATGCTCTCGTGGCTGGAGTACCGAACTTCCCTCAGCAGCCAGTCACTCTCACGCCCACTGGAACCAATCCGACGCCCTCTGTGAGTCTATTCAACTTCATATCTTCATCTTACGTTTATCCTCAGATCGGAGGACTGTCCCCTAACCAAGTGAACCCGGGAGTCTTGCCCCAACAGCCTCTCCAACCTCCGCAGTCTGCTCTGTCTCCGAATGCGAACGAAGAGAAGCACGACACTCACGAGCAGTTGGGCTGCGGATATGACTGGCTCACCAACTCCTGCAAAGACGTCTTCGCCCTCAACTGGTGCGGGAAGTGTCACGACTTTGGAAACATCTTCCTGCACGACTGCAAGTGCGTCGCGCCCCTTATTCCCCTGCCCACAACGGTCCGCCCGTCGCCCCCTCCGCCGCCTCCGCCGGCTCCTCAACGACATCCGCTCTTCTTCTGGCTCATTTGAGCGGCTCTTCTAATAATCCTGATGATATTCACTATGATCTCCGTCCGTCTCTTACTCTCCCTTCACACCCATGTTTTATTTGTTTGCAACTCTGGAACGTCTTCGAAGAAGAACAAAATGTAATTATTTATGTGCATTCTTATTCACCATAAACTTTTCACTTTCACTCTGCCTCTGCCATTTTTTGATCATAATTTTTGGTCGTATTTCTACTGTACAAATGCCAACGCTCCAAATCTTCCAGAAGATGCTCGGCCTTCTCCGTCAGAATCTCCTTGTACTCTTCCACGTCTTCCGAGTTCGAATAGGCTAGTTTTGCCTGAAATTGACAAATGATAAAAACACGTGCTGATAACGATTAAAACGATTTCACCTCTGCAATCGGGCCGTACATCGGCAGCATGACCAGGCCTCCGGTTACAAAGTAGTGTCGATAAGACTCTTTGAGCTACAAACAGACGCACGGTTACAGACTATTTTTGATAGACACTTGTCACCTGCTCAAGAGTGTAAGGAGCTTTCTGATCGGCGAGGGCATCCACGAAGTAATCATAGAATTGTTCGACGAGCTTCTCCCAGTACACTTGACGATCGGAGCCGGAAAGGCAGGAAAGGAAGAGACGGACGAGGTCTTCGGCCGGGTTTCCCATGTGAATGAGCTGATAATCAATTACCCTGCTGACGGAGAAGTGTCCCTCGTTCTCTTCCTTCCACAAAATGTTCGCCGCCCAGAGGTCTCCATGCACCAGGACGTCACGTTCGATGCCTAAAATAAAACCTCTCTTATCGTCTCAATCAACAAGACTCCAGTGACTATCACTTACCCACATACTTATTCAGGTTGCATGCCAATTCGAAGTTGACCAGTTCCGTTCCGAGGGCCTCCAACTTATCGGCTTTCTCGGTCAGTCTATCCCTGCTGATGTTGCGCGTCTGCTCGAAGTTTCTCTTCATTCCATCCTCGTCCATCATCTGTCCCACTAACTGTTTGAAATCGAATCCACTGATGCTCTGCCGCTCCTCGTCACTCAAATGGAGCCCTTCCACTTGAAGCGTTGCGAGAGATTTCAGGACCGGATGCAACTCGTGAGGCTTCGCATTCGCGTACAAATGTCTGATTGTGACATTATCCACAAACTCCATTCCAAGAAATCCTTTTGTCTTGTTATCCGCCGAGAATTGCTTCGAAAAGTAGATCTTCGGGCTCAACAGCACGTCATTCTGATTCCACTTTTCAGTGATCTTATAGAGATTCACTTCGCGGTTGTGCAGAGATTGGGCCTCGTTCTCAAAATAGCCCAAAGCTGAGCTTCCTGCTCTTCCGTGATGTTTCCCGGACTGCTCGCCTTCATCTTATCAACCAATGCGTGCACGTGGAGGCAAGAAGTGATTTTTAGAATGAACTTGTCCGGAAGATGATCGTCAGACACTGTCCATTCCGGCTCCACGAGGATCACACGGCTCATGAATCCCTGTAGACGAAAAATGAGTTAATATAGGATATAGCACACGAAAGCAGACTCACATTTCCATCTCCGATCACTGTGTACTTGGAGTTCGATCCGAGTCTCGCCCCGGTGTTCATCTGCTCCGCTATCACTTCCTGCACATCCTCCAGATGCACATGAGTATTGAAGAGACCTTCGCCGTTCTCCAGAATAGTCGACTGCTTCGGTGTCATTGTTTCTAACACACAATCTGAGTCAGGCGGTGACCCCTCGATTAAATACTCCGGTGCGCTCCGTGGTTTCTGCCGCCTTCTTATCAATCAAGACACAAAATGAGGCGTCCTTTATTGGGAGGCGTTTTCCGAATGAATACGGTTCCATCGCGTCACGTGGAGACAAGAAAACGAGCCATTTTAATAGCAATTCATGAAATTGTAGTTGGCGTGCTTTCCGGAACCAAACAATAGAAAATGAGAGAACTCGGAAGAACAATGTTTGGTTTTCTAAATTATCAGCGTATTCTGTAAACTTTGTCCAGTTTTCACATGTCTCATGCCTCATGTTATTTTCTTTTGTACAAGTGAGAGTCGAAGCTACGTTTTATTCCGCGGAAGCATCATCTGGTCATCTACTTCTCGCCTATCCCAAGGACTGCTTCAAGAGGACGAAGAGGACTGACTTGAGGAAGAAGACGTCTCAATCGGATATCTCTAAAATCGTGAACATCTCATTTGACTAATACATGATCAAGAACGTTTTTCAAACACTAGTTTTTCATATGCGAAATTTTCAAAATTGAATATTTGTAAATTCATGCCAACTGGAAAGCCCCCGCGTCCCCGATGTTGCGAGAAAGAAGTCACTCGCTCCGCATAGTAATTAGAAAGGGATCAAACACCCTTAGCACACTGTTTCAATGTTCTCCATCCCCCGTTCAGATCCGAAAAAAGGAGAGGGTTTCTTTGTGGGATTAAAAGTTCTCTTCCTTCGCCGACCGCCCGCTTCTCCGTTCTCACTTTCCAAGGATTAGCCTCAATACAGGTTGGAAGGGGCCCCCAGTGCGGGGCACACAAAGGAACTGTAGCCACCTGCATTCTTCTCGGCTTCTCCTTCTTCTTCTTCTTGTGAATCCGGCCGCTAACCACACTGTCCAATTCAATCCAAGGCCCAGAATGCTGAGTGCTCTCATCCTCCTCCAGTTGCTCATTCCTCCCAGTTCGCAGTTCTTCTTCGGCGGAGCTGGAGGTGGAGGCGGTGGCTGCGGATGTCCGTGCCCGGTCCCCCCGCCCGTTCCCATCTGTGCTCCTCCTCCGATTTGTGCTCAACCTGCTCCGTGCTCCTCTCCTTCCTACGCTCAACCTACCTCCTATCCTCCTATCCCTCCTATCCCTCCTACTCTTCCTACCCGTCTTCCTATCCCGCATCGCCATTCTATCAAGTGAGTTCCTCATGTTCCATGTTTCCTTCTTTTCATTTCCTTCTTTTCAGCCCGGTTGGTCTCCCGCCTCTTCCTATTCCACTTCCTACTCTGCCGCTCCGCCCCCGCTCCTCATCCCTTCCGCTCCTTCCTACGTGGCTCCGGTCTCCGCGCCCGTCTACTCGGTGGCTCAATCCATCCGGTGCCCGGTCCGTTGCCTCCTTCTCCTCTTTTCGTTCCGGCTCCTCCGCCGCTTCCGATCTCAGTCAATGACAGATATGACAAGTTAGTATTATTGGTTTAGTCTCAAAGCAAGTTAGCCCGTTTCTCAGAATCGCCATCGTCACTTCCATCGCCACGACGGCCTCCTATCAACAGATCGGATACTCTCCGGCTACCGTAAGAAAAAGAGACGTGCCAGGAAAGTAGTGTCCGATTCAGAGTATTTATGAGAAGCAGTACGACGAGGAAAACAGTTTGGAAGGGATGGCCCCGCCCCCGCCGCCTCCGCCTCCAGTTGATCCTCCAAAGTTCGTTGAATTCTGATTTTGGGTTGAAGCCACGATTGATAATAATTTGTAGGGAGCCTATTCCAGTACCGATCACGTACGACTACCGTACTTCTGAAGTGATGACGCCCACGGGCTACTACAAACCGGCATATGTGCCCAATTACATCGAAGACGCCTCGGAAGAGGGACCACTCGTGGAAAAGCAGGGATACTGGGCGAAGGGACCGCCCATCCCGTACTCGTCTTCCAAGTACGACCAGTTTGAAAACAGACACAACATTCTGAAGCGAATGAAGACGGAATCAATCCCTCGGACGAACAACACTTGCAATTCGATCAAATTGGCCAATGTGATGATGAGAGCGATTGTGCAAGACGTGACCGTTTCGAAGAGAATGATTCAGCACGCAACGAAGCTGGCCTTTGATGGTGCAAAATTCGATGTGTTCTGTGCTATCGGCGAATTCAGCTACAGTATTCACTCGCGTAAATACTGCGAAGTGACGAAGGAGGAGGTAACTTGCTTCGCATTCCGTTGACCGATATTATCATAATGGTTAGATTAATGTATTTTTCTGTAATACACCACTTGGAATAAATGAGGAAAAATCAAATTGCACTATTCCCGGTAACAGAAGAAAAAGTGATAATAACACACGAAAAAGAGTGAAAAGGCCAAACGGTGTTTGCTATGGGAGGAGGGAGGACAACGCAATAAATTACTAGGATAACTTGGTTAATAACTTAATTAAGGCTTTGGGGGCATGAATCACAAGGACTATCGATTATCACATTAGCTTTCGTTCTGATGCGCCTGCATCCATCACAGTAGTTGTTTACCCATCTCTTGTAAATCGTGAGGCAATAAAGCTCTGAACAAGTTATCGAACATTTTGAGTGCATTTTGGAGAGTGCTTGGGATTGATCGGGAGAGCCAGACGTGCTGGAACTGTCCACGAACACGAAGCATTCTGAAAAGAAGTAGTGTAAACTGCACTCGTTGAGGGAGCTCACGTGTTGGCCAAGTCAGTTCGAATCGGCGCAGGCAGGTTAATGACTCCGACCCGCCCCGGTGAGTACGGCAGTCCTTCTTCGAAGCTTTTCTTTCTATCAATCGGATGTGTCCCGTAGACACACATGTACTGCCCCAATCTGCTCACAAGTACCATCAACTCGGTGACCAACCGAATCTCTTCAAGAACCAGCGCAAGATCGTAATTGTAAGGGAGGAGCTTGCTGGCAGCGTCGAGAGCAGAAGAAGTCCGTTTTAGTTCAATTCGTGCTTTCTTGAATACGACCGGAGTAAGTCTCTCCATATTCATATTCTCCGGATTCAGAATCATCTCGACGAACACTGAGATCGGCATTTTCTTGTTCGCGGATATTCCGAAGAGTGTCGTTTCTGATGCCGATGAAATGTCGGCATTTGCATTCGGAGAACTGCTGCTATTCGGTTTCCAGTATCCATACGCGTACTTTGTCAGCTGATGCTCCACTTTTCCGAGTGTTTGTACTTGCTCAAACAGACTGACCATGTCACTAAAACAGATAAATGATAATAGTTTGAGCACCTTTTCTCACCCGTCGAGAAGCATGTGATGAGCAGCCACCACTGGCAGAAGGAAGGCGTACTTCTTCATATCAGTCGCGCTATTGTAAGCAACGCCGACAGAGGCGAGCATTGACATGTAAGAAAGCGAAGGTGGCATCGCTTCGCATCCCGTTGAAAGATCGCAGACCATCGAACCGAGAACCGTCTGTCGGTCACTGAGCTTGGCAGCCAGCAACGCCTTTTTGGCAACCGATTCCGGGGCAGCGCACAGATATCCATCATCGCCAGTTGAGAATTTTATGACGATCGAGACGCGAGGAGACACGAACTTTTCAACATCGAACGGCCATGTTCCCTCGACGCACAGAGTTATGAACGGCGGAAGCGTCGAGAGGAGAGAGCTGTTTTTCTCATCAACATGGGTCGAGAGGAAGATGCGAGGGACACGTCGCTGGATAGAGGTCAGCACTGGAATAATAGGATGGTCGAATAGTAGTTGTGAGAACGAAGTTACGTTTCCGATCCGAAATGAGAAGACTAGCAAGGTTCGGTCCGAAGTGAACTACTTTGCAAAGCGGGAAATCGTCGAGGAACTGATCGATAATCACTCTTGCTTGGTCACCTTCCAAATAGTTTGATTGCGTGTCAATTGATGGCACGAACTTAAAAGAAAACTTCAGTTTCAGGCATGATTTCTAAATTACCGTAATGAAAAGTTCTTGACAAACTTGCATCATGTGGAACAGTTCGCGATTCGTATACGGCAGCTGATACCGATCAGTCGTTCTCACTTCAAAGTTTATGAACAAGTAGTTGGCCTTGCAGGAAGAGAGACGCGTCGCCAGTTTCAAAACCTGAAAATAGATTGATAATAAAAACTCGATCAATTCCTGAACATACCGTATCCGGGTTTAAGATTCTGCATCCAGAGAAGTCTTGATAAACGGCTCTGAATGAGCGATCGGGCTGATCTCTGATGGTGAGTTCCTTGATTGTTCCGTCTGGACCGATATCCGGTAATTGCTTGGAAACACCACTTCCATTCAGGAAACTGTGATCTCCACTCGCATTTCCATTCGGAGTGCTTGGAACGTTGGGCACGCCGTTTGGCAGCTGTTGCCCACTGTGTCCCGCCATTTTTTGTTGAGCGTATTTATGAAGTCTGACAATTTGCACAAAAGTAGCGAACGCATGCCTAATTCCAGCGTAATCAGATCCGACAACTTCGACTCCTCGAACGGCGTCGATAGTGAGAGTGTAGGATCCAGAAGGACGGCCGTCTTCGAACACTCCGCACGTTACTTTTCCTTCCAGTGCAGAGGTTTCGTGATCGGCCAGTCGGTGTCCTGTAATAGTTTCTGGATTTGTGATTAGTACTAGAAGAAAAAGTAAGCCACCTCTATATTCAATATCAACTCCGACGCACGTCAGAAGGGGCTTGCTGAGTTCGATGATTTGCATCACTTGTCGCGGATTTGCACTAGAACAGTCATCGAAGTACACTTTCAGCTTTCCATCTTTAGGAAACTCGAAGTTGCGAGTGGAATGATGCTTGATCGAGATCAACTTTGGCTGTGGCCAGAGCAAGTCGGTCCAAGAGTCAATATCTCCGTCTCGGTACTTGTCGTAGTTCGGACTGTCGGTGAAGATTTGTGTGGTCAGCGTTTCCGTGCATGAGATCAGCGACATTCTGTCATCCATATCGTCGACGGATCTGTGTTGTCGCACATCTCTCGCAATTTGATCCATGCTCAAAAGCGACAAAAGAGCAGGATTGTGTGTTTCGGCGATGGCAAACGCATCCTGACCTTTCTTTGTTTTTAGAGACGGATTCGCTCCGGAAGCGAGCAATAGTTTGACTATTTCTCCGTCTCCCTTTTTGACGGCCGTATGCAGCGGAGTTTCATCTTTCTCGTTGGCCAAATCGACAGATGCTCCGTTAGTCAGTAGCGACTTTACAACTTCCAGAGTCGAAAAATCGGCAGACCAGTTCAGCAACGTGTTCTTTGTTTGTGGCGTGTCCACCGAATCAATTGGCACTCCAGCACGAATGAGTTGGCAGAGACGTTCCGTTCTGCAAACATTTCAATTTCGTTATTTCTTTCTTTCTTTCTTGCTATGGAAAAGTTTGATAGAGAGGAATTGGTGCGAATCAGCACCTATTCGGATAGACGCAACAAGTGGCCACTCGCTATGCAGGTACACTTTCTCATTACAAAAAATTTTCATTTTAGAAATTCAGGCTCAAATGACTACGGGACCTGGCATCAGTACTCCAGGATTCTTCCCGCAACCACGTGCTCAGAGCGACTCCAACGTTGACGATGTTCCTCTGAACAGCGTTTACGTGGCCAGTGCTCTGCGCAACCGGCAAGACGCGAAATCTGGATGATATAATTTATAAAGCTTTCTTACTTATCCATGTTGATAGATTGAAGTGCCTCTCGTACAAACGAAAGTCGTACGGCTTCCGACTTGCAGCATTGATATGCCGTCTTGCCCTGCGAGTTCTGCACGCACGGGTTGACACCGCCGGAGAGCAGAGAAGCGACGCTGTCAGCAGCATCTGCAAAACTTTTTGTAATAGAGCTATTGGAAATGAAAACTACCTAGGTCTACAGCCTTGTGAAGCAGCGTTCCTTCTTTGCAACACAGTTTGTCAACTTGCGCGTGGAAATCCGTCTGAGCTTCTGGAACAAATTACTTCCAGGTTGCAAAGTTTAGAGAATACTTACTCATTTGTGACAGTATGGAGCAAATGACGTCGACACGGCCGCTCTCGAGGCACTGCAAGAGCACCGGAGCGGCTTCTTCCTTTTCACCCATGTCGCTGAAATTGAAAACGGAAATTTAGAAATTCTGGAGGATGAGGGATAGAGGAAAGGACGGACAACACGGTCAACTAACACGCTTGAGTGGTCGGAAAGCTCACAGCAACACAGAGGATGGGAACACAAAACGAATTGTTGGAAAGCCGATGCAAAGCGGCTGCAGCTGCGATTCCACGTTGGTGGCCGAAGTCGCGAGGACTAGGATTCCGGCGGAGTGTCGTTAGCGCCTCTTGTTTAGCGGAATTTTTTGGGAGCTTTGCAAACTTCTGCGATGTTTTTCCGGACGTTCTTTAAGTTTTCCTATAGAATTTCAGATCAGAAAAAATATTTTTAAGCATAGTTTCTTTTTGCACACAATCTTCTTCTGGCTGTATTGTCTCTACAAACTTTTTTTCAGAAATGCGAGTAGTTTTACAACGAGTAACCCGAGCAGCAGTGACGGTTGGCGATGTAGCCGTAAGTTGTATTACCTTTTCTGACCTAAAATCGATAATCAGGTAGGCTCCATTGGAAGAGGACTATGTGTACTCGTAGGAATTCATCGGGATGACACCGAAGAAGACATGAAGTATGTAATTAGAAAGATTTTGAATTTACGAGTGTTCCCGGCATCCGAGCAGAAACCCTGGGATAAATCAGTCGTAGATCTGGATCTGGAAGTGCTCTCCGTCAGTCAGTTTACATTATACGGACAATTCAAAGTAAGTGAAGTAAAGTCTGCAAATTTTCATAAAACTTTCAGGGCAACAAACTGGATTTCCACACGGCAATGGCACCGGCAGAAGCATCAAAGTTCTACGCACAATTTTTAGAAGCTCTGAAGACAGCGTACAAACCGGAGAAAATCCAGGACGGCAAATTCGCTGCGATGATGAGTGTGGACATTGTGAACGATGGACCAGTCACCGTTACCTTCGATAGTAAAGAAAAATAATTGCAATATTTCATTAGCTCCTTCGATTTTTTTTTGATGATCGGTTCATCTCCGCTGTTTTATCTTCTGATTGTCTCGAACAATCCTTCTAATTCTCAACTTCAGATGGTTTTTGAAAGACTGCAAAGCGAACTTCACGAGGCCATTGAAGGCGTCAACCGGTACAATCCGGAGAACGTGAGCGATCTGGCGGCTTGTGTTCAGGCCATGGTCACCGAAAACAAGTACGACAAGGACATCGTGCTCACTATCCTCAAGCTCTACCAGCTGAACCCGGAAAAGTTGGTGAAAATTAGCAATGTTTTGTTATAAAATAATTTCAGGTATGATGAGATTGTCGTCCGACAGGTCTTGCTCAAAACGCTGATGGTGCTGCCGTCCAGCGACTTCGCTCTCGCCAAGTGTCTCATTGACACAAATCGACTCGGATCGTCGGAACTCCGCAGAATTTTCGATCTCGGAGCTGTCCTGGAGTCGTGCAACTTTGCCGTCTTCTGGAGATTAGTCAAGGGAACCTACAAGGTAATCACTATTCTCGGAATTAGATTTCATTCATCGAATTTTAGCCAACCACGAGCGTATCTGAGCAGTTCAAGTTCCCACAGGAGATCGCCAAGATGATAAAGCCAATGGTCGGATTCGAGGAAGCCATCAAGCAGTGTGAGTATACTACGACAACAGCCGATTTTACTCTTTCCCTGTTCAGATGTCTGCCGCGTCATAAATGTTACGTTCCAAAACATCGAAAAGCCGCTTTTGAGCCGTCTACTTGGAGGAGCCAGTGACAACGAAGTGAACGCGTTGGCGAAGAAGTTCGGATGGGAAGCGAAGGAGAACGGAAAGGTCTTCTTCGTCGCCAACCACGACGCCACCATCAAGACGAGAAACATCGACGAGAAGATCCAATTCGGACGTAAGAGCCCTTTATTTACGTGCTTTCCACGTGCTCCTTGCAGATGTCGCTGATCTTCTGACGACCATCCAAACCCCGCTGACCCTCTGATTCGTTCGTCTCCGTCATCCTATTCCATTTGTTCTTGTTGCTTGGTTTGTGTGGTTCGCCCATATTTATATTTATCTCCTGTTCCTCCCTCTCTACTGTCTCCTCTTTATAAACTTTATTCGTTTGACTTCTCAGAAACAAAACTAGTGAGAAATCAACACTGGCCAATCAACAATTTGGCGTGAGGAAAATTGGCAATGATTTTGACACGATCATTCATCAGATGTTTCGTCACTTCTCGCTGCAACGTGTCCAACAATCTGATGTCCGCGTCGATGAGGTGGATCTTGTGAATCAGCTCCTTCTCTTTCGATTCGGTGCATCGTTCACTCGTGAACTCGTCCACCCACGCATCTTTCCGATTGATTTTCTTCTCCAGTTGTGCTCCGATTTTCTTCTTCCTGTTCAGATTTCCAATGGCTATCAAGCAGGTTCTTTTAAGTTTATCGATTGCTTCAATTTGCGTATAGCTCTTGAACTCGAAGTTCGTATTTCTCACGGCCACAAGCGCAATGTAATTCGGTTTTGTCATCTCTGACTTTCTGAAACTTTCTGGAAAAGTGGCGGATCGTAAGTCCCACTCACATCACATAGTGCATATGGGAAACTTTCAACGCGGCGACGTCGGTCAGAAGCTCGAAAATGGTGACTGGGGCCTTCAGTTTCAGTCTCAAATTCCGCACGATTTCGTGCTCGGTTCGACTCCACAATCGCAAAAATTGATTCATATCGCGACTGGTGAAGTTGGTGAATCCCAAGAAAAGAGTGTCGGCGTCGCGGACATTCATAATATCTTCGATTTCGACCCATCTGGCCTCTTGGTAACTGACCGCGCGGAAACTGAATGCCTTCAACTCGACATAAATGAAAGTTCGAAAGCGGAAAAAGATGATTGAGGACTGACCTTTTTGTTGTTGAAACCGTTTTCAATGGGATTCAACACGTGCAATGCCAGCAGATCTGGATAAAGACTTTCGATCATCAGATTCATTGTATTCGTGCTGATTTCAACGTCTCCGCTCAGTTTCACATACGAAGAATTCACAAAAATGGGCGTCTCGAGCAGTCTTTCCAGGGCTCCCGGACCCAAAACGTCCAGAGTGAGTGTGAATCCAAACGAGCCGGCCGGAAAAATATTGTGCATCCACTCGAGGAGACCGATGATATCCGTCCGAACACTGCACACTATCTCCTCATCCTCGGATCCTCTAATTTACAATTCACATTTTCTGGTTTAAGTTCGATACAGGGAATAGTCGAAATATTACATGGGTCCCAAAAAATGACTAATCGTTCGATCTCGAAATGAAAAATGCTCAAAAAGATGCAAGGAAACGAATGAAACTGAGTGTGAGTCAGACTTTTTCAGAATAATTTCTTGGGCTTGCACCGATCACGTTCACTTCTAATTCTCCCCCACCTTTCCATTTGCAGCGTGTCTGTCTTGAGGTAAACTCTCGGAATGGACGTGGCACTCTCCATCAACACTTCGATATATTGTCCGTCGTCGTAGACTTTCACATGAAATCTGTCGACCGTAAACTCGATCTCTTTGATACGTTCGCCCATTCGCTGTGAGCAGGACGCCAATTGAACTCTGAACAGACGCAAGTTCTGGAAGTGCTAGAAGACAAGCGACAAACCTGTCCAGAAATGACACATGGGCCAGCGTTTTTCTCAGCAGCTTCTTGGGAAATTGCAGGATTGGGAAGGTAGACATGATTTGGTTGGGTTTGATTTTCAAACGGAGCAATGGATTCGTAATAAGTTAAATTTCGAAGAGCTCGTGATAGCTGAGCCACGCGCGGAGCAGCCGACGAAATAGCAGGTGAGCCGAGGGGAGAGACCGCTAATGAGGGAGCATATAATGACGGGGCGATTTCGGCATGAAATCCCGTGTGACGGTGGTCGCTTTGGCAGAAATAAAAATATTCTTTGGACATAAAAAAAACAAGTTTATTTGGAGAGACCCGCATTATGTACATATAAGTTATCCACGCCTTCATCACGCCTTCTTCTCATTCCGCGGGCGTCGATCCGATCACTTTGAGTCCGTCGGGAGCCCGAACGACCCATTCGGGCCATCCGCCAAAGTAGATCTTTCCGTTGTAGCCGGATCTCGTGAGCGCCCACCAAACCATTGAAGATCGCAGCGATGTGGAGCAGTAGATTATCTGAAGAGGGAAGAAAGTGGACTGAACACTTCCCATTGATCTTCTCACCACAGGTTTCCGAAGTGACAATGCGTTGTTGTTGAAGAGACCTCTCAAGTGATCCGCGGCCTTCCACTGACCGACTGCCCAGTCGTAAACGGCGTCCACAGGAATGTTCCTGGCCCCCTTGATATGCCCGTAAAGGGCTCCTTGAGCAGTCCCCAGGAACTCGTCCTTCGTCTGCGCATCCACCACATCGAAGCTATCAATCTCGGTGTTCAGAAGCACGTCGTCATAAGTAATGATGACAGAGTCGTTCCACGAAGCCAAGAAGTCTCCCTGCCTCGGCCTCCCCGGAGAATCGCCCTGCTCCGTTTTGTACTGCCCGCTCCTCGCCTGATGCGTCTTCCACCCCAAATACCCTCCGGCCAGAAGGGACACCTTCTGATGTCCGAACAATTTGAAGATCCACACAGTGTACGCACTCCAGATCATTTGTCCTCTGTCGTAAACGATGACATGGCAATCGTTATCGATGCCCTGAGCTCTTGCGAATCTCTGGAACTGCAGCGGATGCACTGGAACTCCGGCGTGACTGAGGTTCGAGTGAAAAATGAGACGGGACGACTCGATGTGATCGACCGAGAATGCATCCCGACTCTTCGCTTCGTCTCCGCTAGCAGCTTCCAGAATACATATCTTCCGTTTCGTTATCAGAAGGGTCAACAGATGGTTCGGAGTGATTTCCATGTCGGATCTTTTGGCGAGCAAGTTGGATTCCGTTGAGGGACGCGGCTGGAAAAGGGCTATTCGGTTGTGAAAATGTGTCTGAAGACTTACGAGTCCGTAAGATTCTTTCTGAAAAGTGCTGGACGAGGAGAGAAAGAAGAAGAAGGAGAGTATTGTGGCCAGAATGAAGACTGCCAGAAGGGTTACTGTAGCAGATACACACGCGATCTTCCATCGCTTTGAAGTGCTCTAAAAGAATGATTGAAAAAGATTATCATTTCGAAACTCTTTTTAAGAGGTAAACTCAAACCTTTTCCTCGCTTCTAGGATAATAACTGGAATAGCTGTCGCCCATGAAAGGCGTGGATTTGAGTGTGAACACTTGCATCGGCTCTTCGCCCATTCTTCCAAATGACTCTTTCTCCGCTCGCTTTTCCAATTAGTTTCCCTCTTTCTCGCCTCTTGACATCAATTCCCCTCCCTTTCTCACTTTCTAAGCATTTTTCCGGCCGACAATACTTGTGATGATGAAAAACGCGCAAATTACAGGCGATGGGGCGGTCAGAATATGCATCTCCTCATTTCGTTTTTTTTTTCGGTTCGAATCAAAATCTAATGATGGCTTTGATTGATTGGTGGGTGATAGAATGGTGATAAGGATTGCTGAAGTGCATCGTTTCGCGATGAGACAGAGGGGGCAATAGGCCTTGAAAATGGGGGCGAAAGCAACTCACACTCACATTTTTGGGGTTATGAATGGCAATGTGAGTGGGCGTCATCGGCGGTGGAATCGGCGGCGGCGTCACCATCATTGGTACTTTTTTCACCTGAAAACGGAATGGATTGGGGGGTTTGGAAGGAATCGAAATGCGAGCAGAAGGTGAAACTCTCATCTTGAAGTAGTTAGCTACCCAAATACTTTCAAGACAATGTATCTCAGTTGGATGTAAAGATACCAAAAAGCTGTGACTTGACAACCTTCTGATGTCTCCACTAACAGCTCAGATATATTGTCTGGAACTCCCTCTGATTCCAGACCAACCAACTCACCACTCTCTTCTCATTCCTTCTGGACCTTCCGAGTTCATCGTAAAAGTAGTCGGGGTCCTCATACTCTTTGTGATCCGCCTCTTCGACCGTATTATACACCTCTTCGACAGTCTTCGTCTCGTATTCCCGCTCTTTCGTGGGTCTCACACCGACTGACCACTTTTGCATTTCTGAAAAGGGAATATTGAATGAATGGAGAAGGGTCGAGAGGGAGAGGCGAAAAGTAAAAAGTGTCTCTTAGGGGGCGCTGAGAGAGAGAGAAGTGAATCAGCTACAAAAATCTAATCGTTTAGGTTGGCCGGCCCGCTGCTGTTTTGTGTTCCAAGGCCGTTTCGGCTTACCTTTTCACCTACATTTCCGTCGTGTGCCCTCCCTTTTCGGATCACTATTTCGGGTGAGATACCTCATCCCCTTCCCCTTCGGATGGTCATCCCCCCCTTATCCTCCCCCTTCGCGCATTTTTCCTTCTTGAAACAGATCTGGTATTTGAGGAGAAGGGGGAGACAAAAATGCGCGTAAAGAAAGTGCAAAACCGTTTATTTAATCGGCGACGAAATCATTTTTATCACACGATAATGACAGTGTTATATGAGGAAAGCGAACGGAAGAAGGAATGGACTGAATGGCAGAACAAACTGGACTTTCCAGTTTAGCGGAAACACTGATATGGTCTGAGAAAGGGGCAGATTCTCAGGCGAGGACGAATTCGAAGCGAGTGTCATGCCACGTGGATTCCAGGGGAAGAAGCCGTCGCTCGAGCACTGAGACCCGATCGTTCTGGTCAATTGCTAAGAGAGTATGACAACGAGTTCCGTATCTGAAATTGAATCTACAGGTGCATCAGAGAATCCGAAGGAAACGTACTCTCTAGTTCCCTCCGGATATTTGATGAATATTGACGACAGCGGAAGGTTGTACTCATCTGAATTCGCTGTCTGCAATTGAAGTTGAGAATCCGGATAGCAGGCGGTTTTGTCCGTTCCGATCCCTATCAACTCTTCGAACACCTCCTCCACCGTCATTTTGTTGGAATTCTGAAGACGGTCCTGCAGGAGTTGCTTTCCGTATTCCGCTTTTTTGTACGGTTTAGACGGAGGACTGTTTGAGATGACATGGAATTCTAAAAGAAACCTATGCGTTAGTGTGCTTATTCAGAGGAATCTGCCGACCATTGTCCCATTTGCATACTTCAATAGTGTCCACTTGCTGGTTGGTCAACGTCTTCACATCGTACAATTCATCTTTGTTTCTGAAATGCAAAGTGGTAAATGAGAAACCGAACTATTAACTAGAACCTTTCAATGCCAACTAGTTGAAATCCATTGTATTTATGCGCAGTTTCGCTCAAAGACTCCATCATTTCAGAAGTATCCTCTGCGTTCAGGAACGCGTTCAGAATGCCTCCTCGGCTCGAGGCGCTCGCATCTTTCGATGATTGCGGCTGAGTGATCGACAGCATCATTCCCACTCTTCCCCGCTCATTCAGCCCCATCCACGTCCCTCGGGCGACGTCTTGCTCGTCGACGCCTGAACCTTTTCCAGTTTACTCTGGCCGACTCTGAGTGAGCATACCACTGAGGATCCCATCGTGCCAGTGCATCGCAGCCGTCGGACGGTGCAGCTGTTCATCGCGATTGTTCAGCAGAATCAGTTTGTACCTGTCTAGTTTCGTTCGAGCCACTCGGATGAACGCGATGCACATGATTGCGCCGAAGAAATGGGACGGAAAAGAGGCATTGGGCAGTTGCGAATCATCGATTGCATCACTCGTGTTTGCCCTCTCTCACTGCCCAATGATCTATGATCAGTCTCCATTCTCCAGGCAGAAAAGGCTGCAAATTGAGAAAACAGAAAGTTTCGCACGGAATGTGAACATTCATAATCAAGAGAAAGAGAGGGAAGAAAAACTAAACGAGGCGTTTGGCCGGTACCGGAGCAGCAAACGTGCGGCAATTGCGGCAGGGATGCGGCATGGATGCGGCTATCGGGGAATGACGCAAGCATCGTCTGTTGACACAGAATGTGCCATTGGGCCCAGAATTTTAGGCCTTTTCGCATTTTTTTGAAATTCATACACTCTTTGATCATTCTTAACCAATCCAAAAAAATATAATGTTTCCAATTCGGAAAAGATATAATAAAAGTAAGTTTTTTTCTAAGCAAATTGTGAGTTGTTGAATAATAAATTTGCAGTCTTCTCGGATTCGCTGAGGGCCGCTGGCAGGCTCAAGGAACCGGCAAGTTCTGATGAGGAGGAAAGGGAAGAGGATCATTTGGAAGTAGACGCCAGTGAGGATGATTACAGTCAAACCTCGCTAAGTATCGATGACTATAAAAGTGAAGGTGAGTTTTAGTTATTCTCAAAAGAGTGACAGTTCTCTTCAAACTGAGCGTAATTTTCATTTTTCAGAAGAGGAATTCTGGCGCTACAACAAAGTAGAACTCGCACGGAATGGAACTGTTACGATAAGGGACTCGCAACGTTAAAATATAGCTGCGAGTTCCAAATCGTAACAATTCCATTCCGTGCGAGTTCTACTTCATTTAGCGCCGAAATTCTTACACAACTGTGAGACATCATTTCAAGTTGAAGAAATTGAAAACGCATTTTCAGATCCTCCGCGCCCAACGGAGTCGATAGAGACTTCCCGTAGACCGTTCACGCCTCACAACAGTGGAATGGACATCTCGCACACGCACCCGTCTCAAAACTACGATGTCGACGACTATTATAGTGGATTCAGACAGATCGGGAGCGGAATTGTTGAGAATACTAACGCGTCTCGAGTGGTCTCCCCTCCGATACAATTATTTCCAACCATTCCATTCCAACCACTTTCAGGTATCTTTTCATATCCAATCTACAATGGAAATTATCAATTTTCAGTGAAAATGGAGAACTGTTTGAATTCTGGATACTTGGACATGCAGAGAGTTGGAGGACTTCTTTTCCATGCTTACGCAAACGACGAAGAAGACGTGGACACTGAGATCGAGTTATTCATAAAGAACAATTCGACGAAAGTGAAGGGACCGCTTACCATCAAGAGGGCAGATGTCCGCAATCCCAACTGGCCGGCAGTCATCGCCTGCGGACATCAGCTGATGGTACACAAGCGCGACTATGACATAAATCTACGTTTATTTTTTAGGAACAGATCAACTCCCACAAGATTCAAATATCGTTGTCAGGAATGGGCCCATCGAAAGAGGAGTTCTGCGATATCACCGGAGCTGCCTTTAATGTGCGAAAAGAATATTTTTATCCGCAAGAGCCGCCGTTTTCCGTGAGTTAAATCAGTTTGTTTTGAAAGAGCTAACTGATCTTTTCAGGGAGAAAGAATCTGCGTAAGTGAATTGAAGACTACCAAGCAACAACCACATGTTCATCTGAAGAGCATCCTGTTTGCGCTCGTTTCCAAAGTGATCAAGAATAGGAAACGGTTGAAATAGTTTTTGTTTAGAGTTGCGCAGTGCAAACTCATGTCCAAGCAGTGACTTGGGTGCTCCCGCAAGAGAAGAATACGAGTGGTAGGAATCCGAAGCCATTCCCGGAGTCATTCTTCAACACTCTTTACGGTTCGTTTCAGTGCTAAACTTTTCATGAACAGTTTCTTCCAGAGTTATGCCTGGAGTACTTCGGACTCAATTACGACGAATTGGACGTACCGTACAGATCAGCGTTCCGCGATCTTCCTTGTCTTGAGCCATACTCCGACGAGTCGGGCAAACGCCGCTTGTTTCAAAAACTCGCAACTGCACGAAAAAGCTTTGTTACTGGAACCTTTCGAACCCAATTGAAAGCGGCGCTGTATGTGGACCGTGGAACATGTCTCATGAACAACGTAAATCTTTTCCAGTGTGGAACTGAAATACTCGACTTTTGTCGCACCACAACTTCCACAGCAGCACGGATATTTTCAATACCGAAAGGTAGTATACATCTGAAATCAATCAGTTTAGCTCAAGTCATCTCGTTTCAGAGAGGAAGAACATCCAGCACGCCGAGATCAATGGCTCCTAATCACCACATAGAAGATATTCCGAATGAGCCCGATCAGAGTGAATGTGTGGCAACAACTGTGCCGAGAATGAAGCCGCAACCTTCTCCGATCGTCTCGATTGAAGAAGAGGTTCCTCTTGTGACAAAAAAGAACAGAAACGGACAAGTTCGTGACGAAAAAAGTACAAAAATGGAATTGGAAACCTCTCCGGTCGTCTCGATTGATGAAGAGGTTCCGCTTGTGACAAAGAAGAGCAGAAACGGTCAAGTTCGTGACGAGAAAAGTACAAAAATGGAATTTGAAACCTCTCCGGTCGTCCCGATTGAAGAAAAGGTTCCGCTTGTGACAAAGACGAGCAAAAATGGACAAGTTCGGGACGAAAAAATTACCAAAATGGAACCGCGAAAGAACGTCGCCAAGAGGGCTCAGCGCCGAAACCCCAAGAAAAACTGAATAAAATGAAGTTAGCACATTTTTTTACTATTCGTAGTTTTTTTCATGTTGCTCACAATCTTCAATCAATAAAGTTTTGTTAGTTTTTAACGCGTCTAACGAGAGGGGAAGCGAAATGAAGCGGCGGTCCAACATAATAGAACTGGGCAGAATAGAACCGCGACATAATAGAACTGTTTTTGTGTTATTATATGAGCATTTTGTCCGTTCTTTTTTAACTTTCGCAAAATTTTAAGTAACTTTCGCAAAATTAATTAACATTCGCAAAATTTTCTGAGCGAAGACGGAATTCTGCTCAACTCTGCTCCCATTCCGAAAAACAATGGAAAGGTATAGAGGATCAAGAGTTGTTAACGATTGATGAACTCGTCGCAAGTACATCATAATTCCACTCTTGGAATGGATTTCTACACTTTGTTCTGATCTTAGTTTGGTCTTCTAATTGCAGATTCCGTCATCGTCTGATTCATTGTCTTCTTCTCGCTCATCAACTATTCGATTTCTTTCTCTGATGTATTATAGGGGCACCGGACAGAAAGGGCGCGCTGTTCGCAATCGGGCCGAATTTCTAGGCCGCAAAGTAATTTTCCACTGAAAATGCGGCCTAGTTTTTCAAACTCGGCCCCGAGGTCGCTCAATTTGCACTGCAAACGGAGTTTCTCAACAGAGCGCCATTTCTGTGCGGTGCCCCTATAATATTCCTGAACTCTTCTCGTTCCCCCGAGATTACCCTCCACGAAGAAGGCGTGCCCGACCGACTGAAAACTTTGGAACTGAACTCTCGCCAAGTTTGGGTCCTATTGGATGACTTATTCTGTCCAACCCTTCCGGGCCCAAACAGCAACCAACCTTCTCCTATTTCTGTCCGAACTTTCCAGACGCTGAGCCTCGGAGTATGCTTTTTCTCACCTGCTCTCTATATTTCAAGTATCAAAAACATAATAACGCTAACCACCAATTTTCGAGTCGGCGTCTTTCGGTTTCTCGCATTCAACACCAAAATGACAGCTCCCAGTGGTCAAATTTCCGTTCGTTCAATTCTCCCATTACGTTGTCACCTAATCTGACTGCTCCGATCGATTCACTCATCAACCTTTATATACTACGTGGTTCCGAATCTCAATCGAATCGCGACGTGGAGTGCAAAAACCGCCCGAATTATTGCGATCGGATTGGTATCTGTCACTCTATACGCCTAATTTCACCATTGCGTTTATAGAAAGATAGAAGAAAAAAGAAAGGAGAAGATTAGAAATGAAATGCAAAAATAAATTAGGCGACATAACAGTGCTACATGATCAAGTTAGTGTATAATACTAAAAAAACGGAAAGTGATATGGGTGGAGAACAGGAGAAAAGGGCGGGATGAATCAGAGGCGGACGAACGAAGCGATCTCGTGGATTCCGAACTCTTCGCTGTACGACGACGTGGTCACGAACGAGACCTCTTGTCTGAAATGATTCTTAGTTTCACTTCGCCGAAACAATAAACTCCTCACTTCTTGAGATCCTCCCACTTGAAATCGACGCCAGTGTTCGTCAGAGTGGCTCTTCTCTCGTCCGATCCGTCAGTTCCGATGAGCGCCGCAGAGCGAGACTTGTTGATCAATCCGATTTCCTTCTCTAGACTGTTCCGAATCACCTTTTCCGTTTTGGCCAACGACAGATCTTGCTTGTGGCAGACAATCAGAATGGGGACCTTTTCAACGTTCTCGAGGGCCACGAGATAGAAAAGTTCGGCGACGTCGCGAGCATTCTTCGAGAAGGCGGCCGAGTCGACGACGAAAACAATTCGGAGCAGCGCATGGCTCTGAAAATACAGCTTATTGGATTGATTGGAAAATGAAAAACGGTCCGTACGTGAAGATGAGTGTCAATGAGCTTCTGACGAAGTCTGTCGTTTCCCGGATAGTCGATGATCTCCTTTTCCTTATCCTTGATTCTCAAAGTAATCTTGTTTCTCGACCAACGAAGTGAACGTCTTCGTAGTTGTTGCTAAATTATTTAAAAAATCAGGATGAAAATGATTTTAATTTTAATCTTACGATACTCAGCCTCCTTTTGAGACAATTGAGTGAAGATTGTCGTCTTTCCCGAGTCCATAAGTCCGACAAACAGAATTCTGTTCTTTTTTGCACTGACCAGGCTCTAAAAGTAATCAGTGTTGATTGAAAAGTAAAACAGAGAGAAAACCCGGAAAATGAAGATCAGGATAGTCAGCAGGCCGATGATAGCGGTCGCCAAAACGGCCAACGTCTTCGAATCGTTGAAATCCATATCTGAATTTAATGTTGCTATCAAAAAGTGAGCACTCAACAGTACATAGATAATCGTTGGCATCATACCAATATTTACAAATTAAAACATAAATATGAATTAGGCTTTTTGAAAAATTTAATGCTGGAAGAATAAAATAAAAACAAAAACAATCTAGAGACCTATTGTTTCGACCGGTAAAGCTAGTTTTCCACGCTGTAGATTCCTTTGATTCGCTTCGGCAAATCCGTCTTTCCTTTCACTCGCTTCACTTCCTCGAATAAACACTGTTTTCCGTCTGAAACGTGAAACTCGTCTCCCAGTTTATAGGAAAAATAGAGAACTCACAAGCTGGATCGTAGAAAATTCCGGCAAACTTCTCGGCTGCTCGTTCCCGGACCCAGACTCTGGTCGAGCCCGTTATCACACTGGCGAGCTGGACGATCACGTATCTGAAATTGGCATTTGCGAGAGAACGCGTGCTTTTGAATACAAAGCTCACTTTGACTTGGCTCCCATGACTGTCCAGAAGAGCGAGGACGATGATCCAACACTGAAATTATTGTTTTTTTTTAACAAAGAGCATATATTCGGCCTGAAAATAATGGAATATCTCGGCCAACTGGATTTCTGGCAGGCTGCCAAAATGATGTGAGTTGCAGACACAGAGTACGAGCCTGCGCGTGAGTGTCTCACATTTTACGCGCAAATACTTCCTTTCTGCTCGATTACGGTAGATTGTGATGCGTTATCAGGAATCTCGGCAAGAGTGAAAATGAAAAATACTGGGAACGCAGGAAACGCACTGAAAGTGATGAGGACAGTGGATATCCTACAGAAACACTAAGGTTTAGGCCCAGACAGACCCTCAACCGAATGCACTTTTCCTTCTCATTTGCATGCACCGATTCTTCAGCTGAACATTGTCTTTGTTGTCTTATGCAATAGTATTCGACACTGACAATCGTCCGTCACGAACCCATAAACCCTGATTCGTCCCGGCCGTCAGTCCGTTCGTGTAATCGTTTTTTCTGAGGTCAATTCCCCGATGCCTCTCCTCGCAGAAAAACACCTCAACTTTGCGAATTCGTCCTTGGAATGTCGCAAAAAGGACTAGTGTTCTTTCATTCTACCTCATTCTCACAAGAAAGGGCAATGCGTGATCGAGCCGATTCCATCTTTCCTTTTCTTTCGAAAAACCTGATTTGCCATGCATAAATATCTTTGGCTGCCGAGGAGAACGGCGAACGGGTTGGCAGAACGGAAAGGGCATTTCAAACTGTTCCGTCTCGCTCATTCTTCGTTTTCAATTTGTTTTTTGTCTTGTTTTGAACTGAATAAACCACTATCATTCCAGGTAGAACCAAGAATTGTATCAGTGGGAGCCAATCCAATGAGTTCTTCAGGAACTTGTCAGGTTCACACTCAATTTGGTCCATGGCTTGAAAAGTTTTAAATTACAGACTACTTCACTAAAAGATGCATTTCGGACTCTGGAATTGCTTTCCGAACGATATCCGCCACAGACAAAGACTGTCGACGTGGCTTCTCTTGAACCCGGTCGCATTCTGGCAGAAGATATTGAGGCGGAAACGGACATTCCTGCAGTTCGAACGTCTTCAGTGAATGGTTTTGCAACAATGGGTAACAAGAAAATTAGAGACATCGAACGTGAACTAAATAAATTCAATTCCAGTGAGCTATATCGGAACAAAGAGAAGGATCGTTGGATTATCCACTGTTTTATCACCCTATTACGCTACATTGTTGCCCGGAGAATGCGTAAGAATCAGCAGCGGAGGAGTGGTGCCGAACGGAGCGGATACAGTTGTTCCGCATGATGACGTGGCATTGACGTCACAAGATGACGATGAGGGAGTAGAAACGGTCGAATTTGAATACCCATTAGGGGAAGGAGACAATATAAGGTGAGGCACTTTTTCAAAAATAAATTTTCACCAATGATATTCTTTGAAGAGAAAAAGGTTCGGAGGCAAAAGCAGGAGACGTTATCTTGCACGACGGACAGAAAATCGACTCAATGGCAATCGGACTGCTTCATGCTTTGCAAATGACAGAGATTGAGATTTACCGGAAAGCACGCGTCTGCGTTCTATCTATTGAAGACGATACTACTGTGAAGATCAAGAAAACAGGCATGAATATGACGAGAGCACACCTTCTGGCACTGTTTCAAGCACAAAAGTTCAAAGCAATTGACGCCGGAGCAGCGATGGAAAAACACTCGGAAGTGGAAGAGAAGCTGCGAATCGCTGCAGATTTTGCATGTGCAATTGTGACAATTGGAGGACAAACGGTTTTACGAAAACTGGCAAAGGATATTAATCTGACGGTATTCGGCCTAAAACATTTTCTTGAAACAGTTAGTACTTCAGACCGACATTCAAAGGATCTCAGCTAATCCTGGTGATTACACATTCGCTCATGGTAAAATTGACGGAAAACCAGTGTTTGTGTGCATGTTTCCCGACAATTTGGACTCTTCTTGGATCGGAGCCAATTTGTTCGTCGCGCCAGTTCTCAAAGCAGTGGAAGGACAGATCGTACGGAGCAGTCCACGATTCAAAGCCAAGCTGACAAAAACCATTCCCCAATCTTCTCAAATTCAATTTTTACGTGCTAGGACGGAATCCGTAGACGGCGTTCTAACAACTACTCCTGTCGAACGTTACGCGATCCTAGGAGCAAACTCAATCATCGAAGTGCTTCCGACTAGCAAGACCTCGGTCGGGGACCGTGTTACCGTGCTTCTTATCGAAACTTTGCCGTTTTCCTACATTTAGCTCGTATTGAACGTATATTTCTTTTCGTTGCCCGGTTTTCTATTGAATGTGTTGCTAGGCACCGTGACGGGCAGCGAGCTCTCAAATGTGTATTTTCGTTCGGTTTGTATTTTTTCATAATCACAATTTACTCATCTCCTTATTTAGTTCGATTTTACGCAAAATAAACGGCGTTTTTTTGAAAGTAGGTGCTGTTCAAATGAAATGCCCGCATGAAAGGGTACCAGTTCACCGCGGCGTGTTTGCGTACTTCAATTTATCGACGTTGTGAGCAGACGGAGAACACCTCAAAATGCGTTCGTATTCTTCTTACATTCTTATTTCTGCTACAATTTTCATCTATTTTATTTATTTTTACAAGTTTTTAGGAAGAGAACAGCTTTTAAAAGCTTTGTAAAAAACTTAGACAAAAATTAGGCCGAATGCGAAAATATATTTCTCTAATTTCGAGAACAACGTAAAAACAGGGGAAAGTTTTGAAAAGCGAACAAGTTGAATTCGCTGAAAATGGTTGCAACCGTATCATTTCACTTTTAAAGGCGCATAGAAAGATTTTCATTGCTGCGCCTTGCCACGCTTTTGTCTTCCTCTGCTTCCGGCGATTTTAGGCGCCTGCGCCTGTTCTGCATCCCTTCTCGCCGTTACAACGAAGTAGAACTCACACGGAATGGAATTGTTTTTGGAACTCGCAGTTATATCTTAACGTTGCGAGTTCCAAATCGTAACAGTTCCATTCCGTGCGAGTTCTACTTCGTTGTAGCGCCCTTTTGCTCATTTCAACTGTTTTCCTCCCCCTTTGTCGTTTCCACTCAAAATTTGAAAATTCAGATTAGAAATGGAAAGAGTGGTAGTTGAAGATCTCGAATCGGACATCAATGCTGTCAGAGACAAGTTAAGAAACATTGACGAAAAAGTAACAACGCTCAGCGGACGGTTAGTCGAAAAAATTTTGTGCAACAAGCATTTCTTGTTTTCAGGGTACCACGTGCACGTATTTCGTACAACGATGAGCCGGAAGAAGCTCCATTGAGAAACGTCGAACGAGGAGCTTTCGGTTTGACAAACGAATCGTCGGCTTGGAGTACTCGGAAGGATCACACGACTCCACAGTCGATCGGAAGTCGCAAGCGAATCAGGTAAGCGTCGGGGTGGACTTATTCAGTCGTGTAAAAACTGGATTATAGGTTTTTTACCCGACTGAATAAGCCGATGAAAGTAGAGCCAGCATTGCTGCAGCAACTAATATCTTTTCTTTTTCGCTCCAGCATCGAAGACCGCATCGATCGAAGTGGAACACGTGGTCAAGGCCGTAGCAGCTTCGAGCACCTTCCGAAAAGACATCGCCCTGATTATTTGGAAGATGAGGCGGACAACGACGAGCACGGAACACGTCAGAAACGATCGATTCAATCGACAGTCGTGATGCCGGCGCTAGATTCGAAGGGAAGAGAGGAGAAGATCGAGAAGTTGAAAGAGACGGAGAACAAAGACAGCAAGCAGAGAAACCGTCGTCTCTTCTCGAGTCTCATAATGGGAACTCTCACTAGCTTCAAAAAGACCGAAAAGAAGACGACTCAGCAGGAGAAGCAAGAGGAGGTGGAGAAGAAGTTGGAGGAGAAAAAGAAGAAGGATTTGGACGCGGTGAGATTGGTACTAGGTCGAATTTAAAACAAATTTTTATTTTCAGCGAAGGGAGGAGAAGCACGAGTTGTTGAATAAGCGACGCGAGCAGGAGAAGGAGCTTCTGAGTCTACAGAGAAAGAAGGCGTTGGTTCAGTACGCTGATCACAGAATCAAGCAGTACAAGTTCATGAAAGGATCGATTCAAACGCAGACGGACCCGAAACTCTTCTGGAAGCCGGTCAAGCATACTGCCCGTTCGATGGAGTTGAAGCAAGTCACCGAGAGACATCTCGACGGTAAGTGGACTGTTTTTGGCGGCACTAATACATTAAAAAATTTAGACTTAATCAAAGAACGGGAGGAACAATTGAACAAAGACCTGGAGACTCGCGAGAGAAAAATGTCGGAAGAGCGTACCGGAGTGAAACAGGAGGAAGTCGGCGAGGAAGAGGAAGAAGAGTATGAGGAGGATGAGGAGAAGAACGAAAACGAGGACATCGAGGTAGTGCTGAAGACGGAAGACGATCTGAAGAGAGAAGCAGAAGAGGACGAGGAGGACAAGATCGACGAGATCGACGTGCATGTCGAGCTCGATTAAAGAGCTCGATCGGTGGGTTTCGGTAGTCAGTCGTCTTGCTCTAAATCATTCAGGTATCACTGAGGTGGCGGTAAGTTGTTGTTCCTCTGATTACCCCTGATACTCTCTCTCTGTCTCTTCATTACTCTTTTCTATCTCAAATCTCTCCTAATAAACCGAAGTGTTCGCCGCCTCTTCTTATATTTTTATACCCATCTGTTTTCTATTTTTTTCTTTGAAATTTTTCGTTCCCTGCAATCTACGGCGGAAAAACCGTCAAATAAATATTTATTCTAGCTGTTTCAACAAATGAAAAAACGAACGGATGAGAGAAATTAGAGATCGTACAAGTACTCGTCAATGAATTGTTTGATGAAATGATGAGATTGGTCACAACTGTTGGGAGAAAAACTGAAAGAGCATTTGGATGGGAGGGAATCAGATGAGAGTGTGCGGCGGAGTGTTGTGATTGTTCGACACCAGAGGCGTGTGCTCCATATTCTTCCTTTGCGTCGGACCGTTAGAGTTGCGCGCCGGAGCATGTTTCACCTGAAAGCGTCCCGAATAACGAGCATCTGGACTTTTCAGGACTCACGTGCTGGGCGACCTGGTCCATCGAGAGCACTCCTCTTCGCTTTTTCGGCATTTTCGAGCGGGCCTGAGTGTGCGAATAGAACATGGCAAAGTTGGAGACGATGACCTGAAACAACAACAAATTCATTACGAATTCACATCAAAAGGCAAAATTAATTACGTTTTCTCCGCTCGATTTATGACAAAAATTAGCATTTTTTGTTTTTGAAAACTCACGGGGACTGGGAGAGCAATTGTGAGCACTCCGGCAAGAGCACAGATCGATCCGATGAGCCTGCCGAGGTAGGTATGCGGCGTGATGTCTCCGTAGCCGATTGTCGTCATCGTCACTATCTGAAAGTGATCAGTTGAAAGTGCCACGTGGCATTCGCAACTCACCGCCCACCACAATCCGATCGGAATGGAGACGAACTGGTTGTCCTCGTTGCTCTCCACTCGTTCCGCGTAATAGACGAGCGACGCAAACACGACGACGCCGAGCACTAAAAAGAAGACGAGCAGCATGAGCTCTTTCGCCGACGCGCGGAACGTGTGCATCAAGATCTTGAGCCCCGAATTGTGGTGGGTGAGTTTGAAGAGCCGCATGATGCGAATGATCGAGAAGAACTCGAGGTCCGCCGTCGCGCCGAACATGCTCGAAAGCAGGTCGATGTAGAAAGTGAGCGTCGCGACGATGTCGATGATGTTGACGGGCGCGCGCAAATACTCGAAACGCGACGGGCACGAGGCGAAGCGCATCAGAATCTCTATCGTGAACCAAATGTTGCATACTGTTTCGATGTACTGAAAATTGCAGTTAAGAAGACGTCGCATGACAGACGACAAGATCCGCTTACCATAAAAGTGGGATGAGGCCTAGAATTCTGTTTATCGATGTTGATTTGCGCGGGATGTATTCGCGACGAAGTGCTCCGATGGTTGCGGGAAAAGTTTCCGAACGGCGTGAGTTCGGGTATCCGCAGTCCCGGATGCGTCTTCAAACAGAACACGATGATGGCGGTGATGAGGAAGAAGACCGAGATGGCGGCGATGAATTGCGCCGAGCGCGACGAGTTCGGCTCGTCGAACAGCCGCCAGATACGGGGTTTCAGTTTCTGCCAGCTGCTCAGACTGTCGTTGTGGTAGTCGTCTTCCCAGCCAAATCGTTTGTACAGCTCCTGGAAGTAGGAAGTTCA
Organism: Caenorhabditis sp. 36 PRJEB53466; assembly: GCA_946814055.1. Classification (NCBI taxonomy): domain Eukaryota; kingdom Metazoa; phylum Nematoda; class Chromadorea; order Rhabditida; family Rhabditidae; genus Caenorhabditis; species Caenorhabditis sp. 36 PRJEB53466. The sequence goes on along the minus strand of CAMPFS010000005.1, from coordinate 3,246,928 downwards.
GTTGAGCGCGGAGCCAAAGGGGTTTGTACCGGTCCCTCGGTCTGGTCCACTTCAATGTCCAACTCATCCAATGTCTTGAGCACGTCCTGCGTGTCCCGGGTGCCGGATAAAGTCATCCAACAGCACGGTTCGCACTCGTTCGAGTCCAGTCCCCAGTACTGCAAACGTTTTCTCTATCTCTTTCTTTCTTCATCCTCTCACCTTCAATTCCTCTTCGAATAAGGGACCACAAACGTCGAGCGGATAGTGCAACTTGCCCGTTCTAAAATTAGAGATAATTGGCTTCTTTTTGTTTTTTCTTCCAATTAAAACGAACCTATAATAGTTGAGTATTTGCGCAAAGACTCCGGGATGTCTGTCGAAGAAGTACTCGTTGAGCACCGGATCGTAATTGGCCAAATTTGTGGTTAATCGGGACAGCCTGAAAAAAGAGGAGGAAGGAATGCGTGGAAAACAAACAGAAGCCCACCTAGTGGCCGGAATCTTTTTGAGTGTATGTTTGTAGGTCTCGTGACGAACGCCGCCCACGTTGAGAATGATACGGTACTCACTGTCCATGACAGTTTGTCTGAAACGATGGACTACGGTAACTCTGATAAGAAGGACTAGGAAGTGGGGGAGGCTCGTAAATTCTGAGAAAGTTGAATTGGGCTCGGTGGGCCCGCCGAAGTGATGGCCGGGGCCAGCATCTGGAGCGTGATGAATTGTTGTGTTGAGACCGGATAATAACAATCATAAAAGCGGGCGGATGGGATGACGGCCAGTCTTATTTTCGCCGCCGCCCCGATCCTCCTCCCGCATCTCTTGCCATTGTTCCAGCCAGTGTGTTTGTGGTGGTCCCTCTTGCTCATTAAAATTTGATCACATACGCCAAAATGCGCGACAGCCCGCCCGAAGTCAAGTAGTTGCATATCCAACGCATTGGTTTCGTTGCAAGGAAAAGAGCGGGCGCGGCACAACTAATTCGGACACTGAAACCAGAAAAGAGTCGGCCTGGAAAGGCGTCTCTTTATGAGTTTCTTCTCGTTTTTTCTCCCTTCCTTTCCCCGTGCAAACGAAGCAAAGCCAATGGCAAAACATGCAGGCGATGATGAGAAAAAGAGGAAGAAGAGGAAGAAGAAAGAAGAGAAGAATGAGGACATTTGAATGTTGGAAAGGATGGGAACCAAAACCAAAGGTATCCGGAAGTGAGAAGAATATGGGAAGGCTCAGGTTGCGCAATTCGAGAAGCTCGCTGAGCAGGTTCAGACATTAAAACGAAGAATTACCGTACTCTCGAATATCATACATCTCAAAGTACTAACAACTTTTTCAATTACCGTCTCCTCAGGTACCGTTTAGAAGTAGATGCAATCTTTGTCCGCACCTTGAAACAGTGTGTCAGCGTCTAAAGTGTTGCGAGAGGCTCTTCACAAGTGAGCGGCTCGAAGAGCAAGGGCAAGGATGAGACACGGGGTGGGACGAGCTTATCGTTCGGGTAATTCGATATGTTTTGTCACATACTCTCGATTGCAGGGGGAAGAAGGCCGAGAGAGAGGGGGAGGAGGAGGAGGAGGAAGAAGAGTCGGGGGAGGCGCGAGGATGGATCAAGGCACGGAGCGGGCTTAATGTACGTAATTATCAAGCGAGCAGTCTTTTGTCAGCCAATTAGCCGGTTCACTTGGACCTTCTCTCACCTCACAAGAAGCACGACTTCTTCCTCTTTCTTCCTTTTTCCGCCTGCTCTTTCGGTCTCTCTCTCTCTCTCTCTCTCTCTCTGTTGCCATGCACTCGTGAGAAACGAACGTTACTAGGCCAGCGGCGGTTCGGCAAAAGGAACGTTTTTGAAATATGTATAGTTTTTTTTACATGATTTACACAACAAATTCCAAAAAAGAAGCTATTTTCGACATGTTTCATAGTCCCTTTAGCCGCATGCTTTGAGATAAGGGCGCTACGCAATCGAGCGTTAGCGCCAATTCAAATTTTAATTCCCGTCACGACTCCTAGTCGGAAGGCACACTAGAACGTTTGTTTTCAATGGATTTCATGGAACCTGCCTTCGAACCGGAACTGACTGCATGCACGGATCGGAAAACAGTGGAAACGAGAAGGGAACGAGCAGGGAAGGAGGGGATCAACGGGGAGAAAAAAGAAAAGGTTTTCTTCTGGACACATCCCGCCGAAATATGGAGACATCAGCCACGTAATACAATTTGGGTGGTCGGCATTGGAGTGTGAAAAAGGGATAGGGGAACAACTGAAGGAAGAGAAAGTGAGGAGGTCAGAGGTGGAATCTGAGCTATATTAGAGATATTAGAGGGGGAGAGAGAGAGAGAGTGTTACTTGCGGAAATAGCAAAAGGAGCCCAAATATGAATATTTGCTTCTAATGTTTTCCGAATCTTTTGCTCTTTCTCTCCGCAACCGGCCACCGTCTACTTCCCCGTTTAATTGCCGCTCATCATGAGACACGGAAATGCACTTCGTCACCTCTCTTTCGGGAACCAAGAAGGTGTCTAGAAGGAAATGAATGACGTGAAAGACTGGAGTGGACACGGGCGGGCGGAATGGAACGGCGGCAGTTGGTGCCGAGAATTATTATTATTGCTGGTGGAAGTGGTTGTGGGAGGGAGTAGATGGCTAGAAGAAAGGGTTTGAGTTTATAGACGACTAACTAAAGTTATAGGATTACGGTAGAATGCGGAAGCAAGACCACACTTTAATCAAGTTCTGAATGTTGTAATATGGTTTCGGTTCACAACTTTACGCATGCACACACACACAAGAGGACCAATATGGCATGACAAAGAACACTTGAAAGTATAAAGATTTTCGTTGCAGAATGCCCAAACGAGTTCACTGTTTTTGTCCGGTGTGCCCGTCAGAGATGGAGAGAGAAAGGGCTGAGAATGAATGTAATTTCCCCTCTGATCTGCTGCCCTTTTTCTCATCTTCAATGTCCCGCCACTCCTTTCTAATTCGTTTTCCCGCCATTTCATTTCATTTTTTTGTCCTCCGATTCATTTGCAGATTGCTCTTCCTCTATTTTTTCAGCTGTAAAACTCACCCAAATGCCGTCGACGGACTCGATCCATTATTGTTCCGTCGTCGAATTGACATTGACGTCGTCGGAGACGATCCGAACAAAAACGAGAAGGGCCACTGCACTGAATGAAGAAGACGGAGAATGAGGAAAACGACGAGCGGACGAGAAGAAATGAGATGTCAAAATGGGAAACACGGGAAAATGGGGGCTCTCCTGGCAACTATTCGGAAGAGAAGGACGGCAATCAATGAGCGCGCCTTCGGAACAACCTTTTCAGAAAAAAAAAGAAAACTTTTTCGGAAGGTCTTTTTGTCCTTTTTGCGAAATAGAGTTGAAGAGGCCGAGGAGCAAAAGCGGACTCTTGTTTCATGGAATATCGTGTGGATAGACTCTCTGATTCTCGCTTTCTTCGAAATGAGACCGATAAGTTCAGTCATCTGAAACTGAACGTGAGGAATCGAAAGATCGGGGAAGAATCACGAATTGACTTTGAACTGCACTAAATTTCCAAAAATTCGGCAGAAAAGTTGGTCAGCTTGTGTTTCCGGTGGTCATTTGCTTACTTATTCTCAATACGAAATATTTAGTAGCACTGCAAACCGGCAAACGTTTCTTTCAAAATAAGAGCACTTTCCACGTAAATCATAAAAGAGTGATAATAAAAGTTTGGAGCTGTAAACATGCAAGTACTTTATGAGAACGTGATTTGTTTGCAAAAGTTATGACCCGGCTCTTGCTCTCTTTTCTTTGCATTCTTTCAGGTCCGCTCCAGATGTCTCCAGATCAAAACCAGGAAATCCGGCCGTCAAACGACGACGTCTTCTCTCGTTTTCACTTCCCGACATGTCTCTTTCTTCTTCTTCTTCTTCTTCTTCTTTTTTAGGGCAAAGAATGTGAGAATTCACGTGTAGAGTAAGTAATCCTAAGAAACGAGGAAACGAGCATGAGACGGCAGGTTTTTGGGGCGGGAGCGGGAGAAAGAGGAAAAGTTGCGTTTTTGAGACGTGAGTGAAATGTATAATCTTTAGGAAGCGGACGCCTTCAAGAGGGTGTATGTATCAGTGTCTCCTCCCGAAAAAAGAAGAAGAAGAAGGAGGAGAGAGAAAGGCAGGAAACGGAGATATGTGTGCGAATGTGAATGTGAATAAATTTGATTAATTGGCTCGAGAAAGTCAGCAGCAAGTGGCTCTGCCGGATCAAAGCAAAGAAGAAGAGCTGCTGGAAGTGACACGGGCGTCGCGGAGCACTTTGTCAAGAGCACCGTGCACTTTCCAACTCGTCTGCGCCGTCTTGAGAATCGAGACAAGACGGGAGAAGACAAAAAAAATGAGGTGAGCCTTCGGACGGCGGGGAGCAAATTAATTTCTGAAATTGCTCTTTTCCGCCAAAACAGACTATATTTTGAGTATCGGAGGAACGCATTCCTCTCGAATACTAATCTCGTTTCCTCCACTTCTGCTTCTTTTGCCATCTCAGCACTTTTGTTCAGAGCTGGAAGAAAATAGAACAAATATTGAAATAATGCGAGTTGATAGTGGCTATGAGAAAGAAGCGGACTCTGTCTCATGAGGTTATCTCACGAGCTCCAATTATTGTTCGGATTGCCAATGGCAACATGCTCCCTGGTGTGAAAACGGACAAAACAAAAGAAGGCGGCGAGTATAAACAACGACTAACTACGGGAGTACCCGGAGCCGGCCGGCCGGCCAATCAACTTGATGATCACCTGTGTGCAGAGAGGGTGAAATTCGATATTTCTGGAGGCTCGGCGAGGCGCCACAGGTGCAATCGAGGAGCATGTTTTCGTGGCCACGAGCAGATCCGACGTGGCAAACAGAACAGAGTACGGTCTTTTTTGCAAGTCGACTAAATTTGGAGCTCAGCTGCTCAGAAAGTTGTTGTTTTGCCGTGAAAGTATATATGTCAATGAGGACATCCGTGACGGACGTTTTGAACTTTCCGTCACCTCTGCGCAGGAAAATGAAAACAGAGAATCAGATGATTTTGAGAGAAAGAGAAGCAGAAACAGAGGGCCACAAATTGCATTTAATTGAATCGTTTTGGAGATCTCCTCCCTCTCCCTCCCAAAGGACCAGAGGATGAAAGAGAGAGAGACAGAGAGAGAGAGAGTTAAACTTTCGGGGGTCTCCAGAATTACATATCTGTGTATGTGCTTGTGGAGAAAAAGGAGAAGCCAAGCGGAAGATGGCGACGAAACAATCAGTGCGGAGGAGAGAAGAGCAGTTGAAACGGATGAGGAGGCTCCCTCTCATCATTTATGCGCCTACCATTTCCTGGGAAAACCGAAGGAAGGCGCCAGACTAGAATCGGAAATGACTGGCAATGGCCCACTTACCTTGCATTCCCGAGAGAAAGCGGATGAGCTGCGAAGAGGAGGACTTGCAAAAGAAAGGGACACTGGACACCCGGAAACAGTGAACTCGTTTAGTATCTTTGTAGAGTTGTTACTGTATTTTAGACAAAACCATTCTCCTGGAAGTGCGATTGTTTTCGATTTCAAGTTTCAACCCGATCGGGTCGTTTGGTCTGTCCCTCGTTTCGCCTTATAGCCTCAATTCACTACATCTTCCCAGGGTATAATTCGATTTTAAACTTAAATTTTTGAGGTAGAGTCTCCAAACTCAGAAGCCGAGCTCCAAAGATCCCTAAAAGTGGCGAACAGAGCCCGGCTGTAAATGCAAGGTTTGCATTTAATTAATGACTGTAAACACAACTGACCACTCACCTGTTTGAAATATTTCCGAATAACTGAAACCCGAGGGCGTTCGAAGCCAGAAGAAGAAGGCGACAAAACAAAAGAGAGAGAGAGAGGAACGCGAAGTGGTGCGTGCGCGGGAGAGCAGAAATATAGGCACCAAATAATAACAAATTCAATTTCTCGGCACCGCGAGACGGAGTGGAAAAGTAGGAGCGCGGACGACTGCGAGCGAACGATTTTGCATATTCGATGTTCTCAAATCAGTTTACGAAATAGTAGTGAATGGGAGGCACGCGACAACAAGCATTTCAATGAATACGAGCGGCGGAAAGTGACAAATTGCAGGGCTCCTGGAGCACACAGCGAAGGAAATTAGGCGGAAAGCGGATTTCAGATTCATGACTTGCTCGGCTTGTTCGTACTTTTCCCCCGCGGATTCGCCACTTCCCTGATCAGCCAGATTGGTTTTGATACACAAAAGAATCCAGACGTGTTAGTCACACACACACGGACACACTCAACAAGTCGCTAATATCCAGTTCCAGAGGGTGTAAAATAGCAACATCATCTAATCGCTTCGTTATCAGTCTCTTTCTGCCCACTGTGTAATGCACTTTTTCTTGTTCATCCCCCCCGTCGCAACGATCGCCGACATCCCTGGCACGCGCATTCCAATCTCTTCAAAACCGTACCTGTTGTTCGCCTCGTCCCGACTGATCTTGTCGCCAATTGTCATTGTTGCCTACCTGCAAATGATAAACGATAATATTGATAACGCTGAACGGAACATTCAAGAAAAGGACAAGAATGGGAGGAGAATTGAACGAAAAGTAGGGGGGCAGAAGAACGGAATTCATTCATCGACATCTCATCGTCTTTTTGAGTACCGATTAGGTTATTTTCATTATCAAAAGTTCTCAAGTTTGGAATGTTTTCTGTGACCACAGTACAAACTGTAATAGAATGCCGTTCATTCAAGACGATGTATCTCAGCTGCTTGTAGAGATATTAAAAAGTTGTCAACTAATAAATTGCTTATTTATATATTGTGTACAATTTATCTATTGACCACTTTTTGATACCTCTACAGGCAGCTGAGAGACTCTGTCTTAACTTGACGGTATTGAGGCACCGTTCTATTCGCAGCTGTACCTTCGAGCTCTTCCCCTCACTCCCGCTCTACTATCCACCTATTTCCCCGTCTCCCTGTTACCCTTTCCAATCCGGTTCCTCATCTATTCTCGGTCAACCGTGCCCTTCTCCTTCAACTCTCGATTTTTTCACCGGATCCGTGGACGATCACATTCTTAATCAGACGAAAAATCCGCAAAAAATCCAGTTAGCCTCCTACGCTCAGAAGGTTGATGATCCGTCAAACAAGCGCAAACGCACAAAAACTCGATTTTTTCTCGCTTCTCCTTCTTCTCCTCCTCCTCCTCCCTCATCCTCGTTTAATCGTTGTCCGACACCGCCTCCGCCCTTCCTGGATACGGTCACTCTTTTTGCCGACCGTCCACAAGTGTACAAATACAGACGCGCACCTTGCCTTCTCCATCCGCGAATTTGCGGGTGATAACTTTCCTCCTTATCAGTCCGTTCGAATCGTTCTCTTTGCGTAATCCAGTGTGTTACGCAACGCACCCGTTCCGTACTAGGAAAAAGAAGAATCTGGAATTGTTAGTAACGCCTTTCTGGCCAAGTGTGAAGTCTTCTGATCTATTGGCATGTTGCCGTTCATGATAACCAGATTCTCACATCACTCGCTTTTCCTCTTCCTTCTTTTCGCAACATCATCTTTTTAGACAAATATGTACCGGTGCATTTTGCTCGCTCTCCTACCACTCATCACAGCAGGTAACTACACTTTCTACCGTACCGTTTTTACCGTAATCTCTCCCATTTTCAGTGCCTGTCGCTGTCAACATTGACGATCAAGCAGTGAGTTTCAAAAGCACTACAATAGTTGCAAAATAAGAGGAACGTTTTCAGGCAGTAAACCTGGGATCTTACGACCGAGCACGATTCGAACTCGTCGAAACGTTCCATCCTCTGCAGTTGGCTTCCGCAGTTACCAGTGAGTTGAGGGGAAATACGATACGAGGGGAGTAGGCTACTAGTTTCCAAATCATTCGGGAGTAACTCGATATTTTCCTGGACAAGCTAATTGTGAACAAATATTTTTGCGGCTCCCACTATTTTTCAGAGGTTTCAGAGGTAGAGCTTTGCTGGAAAACGGTAGAGTGAAGTAGGAAAATGCAGTGACAAAAGTAGAGAAAAAAGAGAGAGAATGCACATTTTCAGATGACCAAATCGCCGAGGTGAGAGCCAAGGCGGCCGGAGTCAAGCAGAATGAAGCTGCCATTTCGATCGAGTTGCCGACAACACAAATCTCCGGAAATTCTGCCAGAATCCCAGAGAGTAAGCGGCTAATTGACACACCAAAAAAGGGAAACACACACACACAAATAGACGGGAGGGGGCGAATAACAGTTATAGACGAGGGAGACAGAGAGATAGAGAGGACATGTGTTTTAACGAAATTACTATCCGGGGACACGCACAGAAGGAACAAAGAAGCATAAGCAAAGAAGGAAGAAGGAGAAGAAGAAAAAGCGGTGTGGAATAATAGGCGGGCACGAATATTTGAAAAGAATAGGATAGGGCGAGGGGTGGAGGCGTAGTGAATTACTTATTGAAAGAGGACACTGGCCTAACTAAGGCCCCAACTCCAACTAGTGATCCGCCAATAAAATGTTTTTGCTCAAACTAAATCTAGGAGCGGAGAGAAAGAAGCAGAAAAGATTAGATGGCCGCATAGCTTAGCAACGGGGGTGACGAGGCAACGTGAAGAACAGCTGCTGATAAATAAACGATGCAGGAAAGGTTTTTCCTCGTCGATTTTTCTTTCTGCTCGTGGCAAATGAGTGGCAACATCCGGCTGCGCTCAATCGCATCAGAAAGTCAAAATGATTATATTCAAGTTTGGATTCCCTCGGGGGCTAAGAGTGCTCTGGAGTGTCGCTCGCTAATTCGTTCAACTTCAAAGAAACCCTTTCTTCAGGATTGGCGTTCGGCGAGTGGACCGAGTGGACTGCCTGGTCGGTTTGCCAGAACGGAGAGAGATCCAGAGTGCGCACGTGCGTCTCCAGAAGACCCGCTCTTCGAGTTGTCTGCCACGGAGATGCCATCGAGGTGAGCACGCACAAAGACTTCTCACGTCTCATTCAAATATGTGTCTGTTCAGATTGAGAAGTGCTACGTTAACGCCGGAGAAGGACACACTCGAGTCGCCGCGGATCCATGGTCGATCGAGAGGGAAATCAGCGGAGACTTTGCCTGATCGCCGCCCAACAACTGAAGAACTCAACCAGATCCTAATAACTTTTCTGCTCATTTTCTCACAGTCATTTCTGGAATTGTATGCACTAATTGTTACTTCTAATAATAACTTTTTCGTTTATTTTTTTTCTTATTCTCGGAACACTGGGTTTGAGCAACTGGTCAGACCAACGTTACACGATTGACAGCAATAAAGACTTACCTTTGTTTCCATTGAGAACCGTTACAGTTTGATAATGACGAGTCCGTACAGAATAACAGAACGGTCAACGAAGATTGCGATGTATGCCGCACATTACGTGATATTCATGGGTCTTCTCATTGCTTGCGGATTTGAAGACGTCGACCGAGCCTCTGCGAAACCTCACTTTCTTATTATTCTTAGTCCGTTCTCGTGAAAGACCACGCGCCTCTTACAAATGTTGAATTGTTATTTCAGCTCAAATCATGTGACAAATTTATTTGAAATCAGTAAATCTGAGTGGCCAGAGAACTTTCGCTGATCGGGCGAATTGTGGAAGTGAAGGAATTGAAGAATCTCATCGGATTCTGCGCCATTCCCAACACTTTCTTCCGGTAGTTGGGGAGGAGAACGATGATAGCGAGGGGGTCGAGAACGGGGAACGCCGAAAGGGCGATGACTCCGAGGTAGTTGTTCCACATTCCGAGGTCGATTCCGAGAACGGGACCGTACCAGGCGACCATGCACGGCGAGAAGCTGATGACGATCGGAATGAACGTTTGCACGGCTAGCGCTTTGAACAGCTGACGGTGCAACTTTTGCGTGGTCTTTGAGACGCCCGGGTTGTCCGCCAGTTTCTGCATAATCTTCCACCCCAAGATAATGTACAGAGAAACGGCATACATGGAGATTCCGGTCAGGATTAGGATTCCAGTCCAACTGCGTCTTTTGATCTGTGGGCTCGCATCCTAAATGCGTGGTTGATGGTACTTTGATCTAATTGGTTCAAGGAGCTTACGAAGAAAAGGGCCATGAGCATAGAGAGTTCATGAGAATCCACGTGATAGACATATTTGAATCCTCCGTAAATGTAATCAGCGACTTCTCGATCTCCATAAAGGTACATCTCGCAGACTGTGCTCCAGGCAATTCCGTGGCAAATGAAAAAGATGAACAGACCGAAAAGGCCAGAAGGACAAAGAAGCATTTCGATTATGCGAGTGCTGAAGATGGGAAATTGAATTAAATTCTGAAACTTCAGCATGTCTCACTTGAAAAGAACCAGGTAACGGTAGATGAAATGAATGGCGAGGATACCGTAGGATAGAGCGATGAAACCGCATCGGACGGAGACTGCCAGCTGACCGTATTTGGACTGAAACAGAATAAAATGGAATCTCTCGACCGATTCTCACTCACTCCATAGAATGGACCTTCCGCTAGATAGATTACAAAAGCCGCTCCAGTTCCATGAATGGCGACAGGGACCACAAGTTCGACGGATGAGTAGACCATGTCAAATATTGCGAATGCGATGAGCAGATAACGATACTTTCCGATAGTAGCCTTCTTTTCGGTCACAATGAGCCATATAAAAAGTGTGTTGAAGACGAAGGAGAGCACTCCGAAGATCTTTGGAAGGTAGTGATGCGACCAGTGGATGTACATCTTCTGCAAACGAGACTTTCCGGTGACCGGCTCCCGACTCGGTGGTATATTTATACTGGCGAGTTCTAGTCTATAGTTACAAAAAGTGTAAATAACTTGTAGCCGAGAGAGAGAGCGAGAGAGACGCACGCCCCAAAAATTAAGGAGAATAGGGTGGATGAATAGCACGACTAAAGAACGTTTAGGGTAATCCGATTGTTTTGGACTTTTGCTCTTACAAGATGAACCCAAATTTCGTAGGTGACAGCTCAGCGTTTGGCTGCTTAGAACGGTTGACAGGGGTGATTCACGGATGTGGTAGTTTCTGATGAGAATAACAATGTCACGGTTCGTTCGGATGAGTTCACCCATCGCAAACAAATTATGCAACAAACTTTTTCGAGAATGACGCGGGTCTGTCGAGACCTGGATTGGAATTGCATTTCCTGGAAGTATACTCTATGCCCCTGGCGCACTTTTTTAGATTTAATTGAAAAATCTAGTCAGTTCATCAATCCGATTATGTTTCTTTTTTATTAAATAACCCGGTCGATTTGCTTCTCACTCCACTCTCTGCCAGACTGTTTTCTCTGATTTCTTGACTTATTCATTGGATACAACTGCCTCCGCCGTTTTTGTGGCACAAATTGATTTTGAACATTTGAACGGGGGTACAAATTGGGCGAATTGACGTGAAACGGAACGGAGTGAACCGGAATGACTATTCGAATCACGTTCTGCACGTCGCTCTACCACACTCGGCGTAGAATTGCCGCTTCTAGAATCTATACGTTCTCCCCAAAGATTATATAACCTTGTTTTTCATTAATGTCTGTCTCGAATTGTATATATTATATTTAGTTAACAATTGACAACAAAAAGTTCATTTCTCAAAGCTCGTATTCACATTGGCGTCCGATGTGCATGAAATTGGTCCTTAAGGAATGATCGGATAACAAAACATTTCGATCCCCAGAGGAGTATGTTTTCCGTTTCCTTAATAACAATGAAATTCTTTGGTGGATGACGTGTCGACATGAAAGAAGACGGCGGTGCCCGTCCTGTACACATTTGTGTGTTTGCATGCAGTTTTGTTTTTTCTCGCCATCTCCTCTCTTTTCTTTTTGCTTTCTTCCGAGAGACGGCAGACACTGAAAGCCCATGATGATCAGCAGGTAAACTTGACATTTCATCCCTTTCCACGCGTCTCCGTCTCTCATGCCTACGCACTTTCTCGGGTTCCCGTACAGACTGGGGCGTGTTCGTCGCCCGCTCCCGAGACGAGTGCGCACCCTCCCATTCCCCCCATTTCCTATCCTATCGATTCCCTCTTTTCAGTGATGAATTACCTTCTTATACCTATTCTCGTACTGTCTACTTTTTATTCAGTAGAGTCAAAGGTGACCCTTCCCCTCCCAGTCTTTTCAGAATCATCAACTACGATTTCTATAGGTCAGATGCCCCAAAAGTCCGTTCGGCACCGAATTAGAATGTGCTTTCGAGTGCTGCACTTCCTTTGAGGGGCCGAATCAGGGATACTACTGCTGTGGAATCGAAGAGAAGCAACTTCTGGAGAGGGACGGAGCCAATGGAATCGATCATCGGGCCGAGCGATTCGTGGCGTACGGTAACACCTTCCAGTGAGTTTTGATTCTGAATGCGTTTCTGAATACTCTCTCCTCACAGAGTGGACTACACAATGCTGGTGATCGGTCTGATTGTCTCGATCATCATTTCGATCCTCCTCTCCTTCTTCTGCTGCCTTCTCTGCAACGGATGCTGGCTGCACCGTCGTCGCAACCCGCAACAGTACGAAAGTGTGCACGACAACGGATGGTACCCGATCTGCTGTGAGTTCTTCTTCTTCTTCTTCCTCTTCCTCTTCTTCTTCTTCTTCGGCGCAGCTTTTGCTGCCCTACCAGTAGTACCTTGGCACACACAAAGTTTTCCACGTCTGTGTCTCTCCGCCTCAAGAGAGTTTTACTGTTTGTTCGCTCTTGCATCTTTTCTTCGCAAGCCCCCTACAGTTGACTAATCAGCAAACGAAATTGAAAGTTGTTGGGCGTTGTCCACTGCGTGAGACTTGTTTTTGACACACATGTGATGGTCATTTGGAGACGAACAGATGAAAAGACGAAAAAGAAGAAAAAGAAGAAGAAGAAGAAGGAAATGATATCAATGTTACAGGCGGATTCGGAATTCCAATGGGAACTGTCGTCTTCTCGACGCATCCGCCCCAGTATCGTGAGGAGAGCGAGATGTACACGGGCTCTTCCATGTCCAGCTTGCCGAGCTCCAAGCAGCGGTCAGTTTGAGTTGGAATGGGGCAGACTGTTCTTCGGATCTGAAACTTTTGTTCTGTTGAAACTATAGTCCCGATCGCATCATTTGATTAGAACTTATTGAAGAGTTAAACTTTCAACGACAAATCTCAGGTGCCTGTAGAGATCAAAAACATTGGGATGCGCTTCTATATCCAATAGTGCTGAAACTTTTCCCGAGTTTATTCTATATCAAAAATAATAGCCACACAAACTTTGGGATCCATTTATGATAAAAAAGTCAAAACTTCTGAGCAATTGGTTGATTCTCTTTCATGAAACGTCTTCATTCCATTCCTTTCAGCGTGCGTTTCAACCCGGACGGTACGCCACGTGGAGTCCTGAAGAACGGTCACGAAGGAGGACAGCCGCAGTACTACAGAGACTGATCAAGAGAAAAAGGCACTTTCGTATCTCGCCCCCTTTCGTTTTCTCTGTCTTATCCCTCTCTCTCTCTCTCTTATCAAAAAGCTTTCACGGTGCAATCGACCCATTCTTTTCCTCGCGCATAGAAGATTTTAAATCCTGTAATAAAAGCGTTCAAACGTTTCATCCAAGATTGAGCACAAAGGACGAAACATTCAGTCAGAAGAAGAAGAAGAGAACAATAGCAATTAGCCTGTGGACCCGAAGTGAACAGAAAAACTAGAATTGAAAAGGAGTGGGGGACGAAACGTTAGAGACCGGTAGAAACGGAGAAGAAGTGGAGGCGGTGAGCAGTGGGAAAAGGAAGGAGCAGCGGGAATTCGAAAAGAGAATACGGGGGGAGAATCAGGAAAGAAACCAAGCAATGAGGACCAGAAAGAGGGAGAAGATGGTGCGGACGTCGAGGGAGGAAGTGGCGGAGTTCCCGTTGCAATGGTCAGCATAGCAGGTACACACGTCGATCGTGGAGTCGTCCGCCGACTCGCCGCCCAGTTTGAACAGCTCCTTCTTCCTAAAAACAATTGGATTCAGTTCAAAGGCTCATTTGCTCCGATTCTCTCACCTGTAAGGTCTACAAGAGTCGCGATGCATCCATCGGTACCAAGTGACGATTGTCTGATTGAATCCGCTGATCAGAACGTCACTCATACAGCCGCGGATGAAGCCTTTGATTCGCACTCCTGTAAGGATAGAATGAATTGACTCTGATGCGCTGAAATGTCAAAGTAACCTGCAATATTCGGTTGTTCGAAGAGTGAGACGCAGATGGTTGGACAGTGAACGATCGGAACTCGGCCCTCCGCGATCCGATCATCGTTGCAGTCATCTGAACAATAGAGATAGGTTTCTAACTAGCTCATGGATACCTGTGAAGTTCCTCGGTCTTTTGTAGATGTGGGATAATGATGGCCAAACGGCCTCGTACAATTTGGACATGCATGAGTAGCATCTCGCCGTATCTGAAAGGATGAATGATGTTTCGTTTCCTATTGCTCTAGCACTACTATCCACTTCTTTTCCTTGTCCCTCTTAAACCCATTTACCACTTGTCAAGAAAGGGCCAACAGCGTTGTTTTGTGCCCGGCCTCCGGTGATCAGAAGCGAGAGCATTAGGAGCAGAAGAGGCGAGATCGAAGGCATCGATCATCGAAATATGCGAATTTGCATTTGTGGTGCTAGGCAAAATACGTTTTTGCGTTGCGAAGCGACAGAGAGGAAGACGAAGAAAAAGATTGAATAATAATTGGGAAGCAGCAACTTTTAATGAGGGAGCAAAGTGGTGGGAAGTCGGATTTAATGGGCTCTATCCATATTTTGATGAGCCGCTAGGCCGAGGCGGCTTAGAGAAAGTTCCCACACCGGCTCAGAAGAGCCCTCGGGCGGACACAGTGACTTTGAGTTTGGCGCAGAGCAGAGAAGCGCTTAATTCATACAATGACTAAGGACAACAAATTGTGGTGGGCGAGAGCCAGATGGCTTATTATAAAAAGAGTGTACTACTAGTACTCGGCCGCCTGGAGCTACCGGGACCGACGGTGTGTAATAGATCCTCCGATGCTCAATGGAATACGACCTAAGAAAGGATGCATGGGATGAAGCGGGTGGGGGAGAGTGAATGTGATTGGGAACAGAAAAGAAAGAGAGAGAGAGAGAGAGAAAGCCAAAAAGCCACGAAGGTGATAAAAGTGACACGTTGACGGAGCGGGGAAAAGCAAGGGAGGGGGAGAAGGTGATGATGATGAGGGAGGGAAAAGACAGCTGGTGTGCGTCTTGATGGCAGCCGGAGCGTGCTGCAGTCGATCCGATAAATATATTCCTCGATGATCAAATTGATTGCCTTTGATTGCTCTCGGAGAGCTCTGTGGCTTGCACACGGAAGAGACGACGAATGAAAGTGGCTGAGCACTTAATTTATGAGAGGTTCGAGCGACTGATAGAGAGGTCTGTGGGGACCAGGTAGCAACGAATTCAAAGGTTTATATCAGAAGCCGGTCTCCAATTCTTCGTAGATCGTTTTCAGCCTGTTTTAGCAATAATTTTTAGAGCGTTAAAGTCATTTCAGTCACTTGCAGATGCTGTAGAAAGCTCAGAAAACTATCAGAGTTGCTTTTGACATCCAGCATCATTCACCTACTTTTCAAAAGTTATCTAAAAACTGTTTGGATTGAAACATCATTTTGTGCAGAGGCCGATTGCAAAAAGCCGCGTCTTAGAGGCATTTCAAGCTGCTGAAGAAGCAGTCAATGAAAATGGCAAAATCAGAACGTTAACTCAATCCGAGTGTAATATCATTAGAGTCTAAAAGTAATAGTGCCCTTTTCAGACTATTATGACCAGTCAGACGGAAGGAAACGGAAATGAAAACGGCTTTGCGTTGAAACACAAAGTGTAAATTTGAAAGGCACACGGGAAAAGAATATGCGTTTGTGGGTGCGGTAATGAACGGAAACAGGGCGACGAAATCGAATTTGGGAGCAGATTTCGAATAGAAACTAAACTGGTGGCGGAAGCCGGACAGCTCATCCGACGAGGAGCCCCCGACCTCCGAAAACGGCTCTCGATTCCGTGACACTTTCTCGTTAATTAAGGGAGGGTGTTCAATGCGGGAAGATGATGGAATACTTTAAGTTTGCTAGTGATAAACGATTGACGTAACATGGAAAGAAGGCGGGAGGAAAAGTGCACGGAAGATGGAAATGCGGGAGGGGGAATGAAGAATAACACAAAAGACTGTGTGAAGTGGAAGTACTTGAGCTGGAGGGAGAAGAAGAAGAAGCAAGAGTTTCGAGGAGCGGGGGAACTTCTTCTGATTGGACTCTTTAATGGGCAGGGGCTCCCAGACTTTTTCGCAGGGAATCAACCCTAACGGTTGCAAGTGAAGGGCATCAGAAAACATTGCGTTTATTCCACTTGATGACGTTGATTAATGACGAAAGCTCGAAAAAAGTACGACGTTATCAGTCAAACTTGACCAACTGATACCGAACAAGCTAGTACTCGGCTAATGATTTCCCATGTTCGGCTCAAATCAATCTAGTTGTGTAGCTCTCACAAACTTCAATGTTAATAAATTTAGCGGTAGAGCGCGATTTCCTAATACCATGTTTCAAAAGGAGTGTTTTAACATAACAATCAAATTGCGTATTCTAAATAATGCGCGTCTCGTTTTGTACATCTTTTGCTCTGCTGGATTATTTCTAAGATCAGTCTACAGTAACCTCCCAAATGATCGGTTTTGAGTGAATTTCATTTTCAGGAACCTATAGGAAGTATACGGTATCGTTTGAGTTGCTCACACAAGAATATTGTAGACTCACGTTTGTAGGGCAGGTTGCCCTGGTAGTTGCTCTCTTCATAAATCCGCTCCCCAACTGCTCCGGCTGTCGTCGCCGCTGCTCCACCTGGCACGAACGCCGCCACAATCAGCAGTTTGATGAGGAAGTGTCTCTTGCTCTCCCGGTTTCTGTTGTCCTCGTTCTCGCAGTTGTGGATCTTCCTTCTTCTGCTCGTAGGGTGATCGTCAACCAATAACATCTACTCATTAGGAGACTGCCACTTCTGAAAAATAGAAAGTACATATAGAGGAGAAGGTTCGGAAAGGTACGAGAAATCCATCAGGGGTTAAAGGAGCCGTTAAAGGGAAGAGGGAAAGAGAGAGAGAGAGAGAGAGAGAGAGAGGGTGCGTAAGTGTTTCGTTTTCGAGTCACGGCTCCGTTTTCGGCAAGGAGCAAAAGAAGAAGAAATGTCTCAAAGTGCGAAGTGAAAAAGAAGGAGAGAAAGAGCAAGTGTGTGAGCACACACACGCACGAGAGCAAGACGTCCAATGGTTTTGTTCGAAATTTGATTTCAGCCCATCGAAGACAATCGTCAGTGTGCATGTCCTCCTCCGAGCACAAAGGGCCCCCGACCGAAACTCTCAAAAATATCCGAAACGCGTCCTACGTCGCGCGTCGCGCCCCCCGGATTATCAGTTTGTCAGTGCTTCGGAGCGAAGGAATAGTAAAGAGCAGAATGCAGCAGAGCACCGCCACCACCCACTTAACATTTTTATCGCCTCCTTGTCTCGCACTAGAAGCGAGAAGATGATGGCGCCGTGCCACTTGATTTATCCATTCGCCCGCCCCCCGGGCCGTTCTTTTGTGCGAAGAGCGAACAAATGCGTTTTCGAAGAGGGCTTACGATGATAAATGGCCGGGCAAAGGTATTAAAGTGGAGGGAGAGAAGAAGAAGAAGAAGAAGAAGAAGAAGAGCTACTGAAGGAGAAAGAGGAGGAAAAGGAGGAACACTGAAGGAATCAGAAGAGAGTGATGTCATGAGGTTGCGAGGAGTCGAAAAGGAGGGTACAGGGGGAGAAGCATTGAGAATCCGGTCTTTTGGTTCACTTCAGATTGTCTGATTGGTTTTCGTTTAGTGTATCCACATTGAAATTTTCAGCCCGGTCGGCTAGTTTTGTGAAAATCTTCAAATCAGATAATCTGTTTGCGCTGACTACTTTCCAAGTCGATTTTCCTCACCAATACTAAAAATCGGGCAATCGCAAATAGGCCCAAAGTCCTGGTACGCATTCACCGCGCTCGCCGACTCATTCTAGACGTATAATGCAAAACGTGCGTCGTATGTCATCGGAGTGCATCATTGTGATGGGAAGAAAACACAAACACAAAAAAGAAACCGCAGGAATGCGCTGACAAGGCGCTCATTTGCCCATCAGGAAGGGCGAAGGAAGAAAGACGGCTGCTCGGTGTTTTCCTGATGATCCGGGAGATGGAAAACGACACGCACTAACAAATTTGATGTGGTGTTGTCTCGATTGAAATGACAAGATGTGGAGGGGGCAGTCCATCACCTATTACACACCGGAAAGAGTAGCTGCGCTGCTGAAAACAGAAGAAGGAGGAGAAGAGGCTAGAACTCCTCTTTCTCTCTCTCTCTTCCGCTAAAAAGTTAATGAAAGAGCGGCTGGAGAAGGGGGAAGCAGAGGCTTTTAATCAAGTTTGCCAACTTCTTCTCCCCCTCCTCGCTCCGCCCCTTTTCTGTCCTAAGATTCTTTAAGATTGAGCCCCTGGAGATTTAGCACTCATTTTAATTGGATTCCTTCTACCGTACTGCCTACTTAAAGTTAATGGATGGAAGAGGCGCCCCGAAGCTTTCAACAACCATCTAATGAAGTTTTTGGGACCACAAGAAAGGGGGGGGGGGCAAGTAAAGTAAACAATGACAACAACACACGAGGCCTCTAAGCAAGTAGTAGCGAAACTAATTCAATTGACACACATGGCATCCAAGGCACACACGCATTTCCAAAGTTCCACCCGGCCCCCCGAAGGCAACGATAAATCCGTGGGGGAAAGCGAGAAAGGCACCGAAATTAGTTAAAAGGCGGAGAGAGCCGGGGGCGCGGCCCTGCTTTTGAGGGATGAGTGAAAAAGATTTGCATATTTCGGGCTGGTGTCGGGGTGTAAACAGAAGAAGAAACACGAGAAGAAGAGCCGAGGGGAAATCCCTTGGTGGCCGGACGAACCCGCCAAAAAGGTACCAGAAACAATTCATTTTGAGACGACGCAAAATGGATGAGAAAACGGAAGGAAAACGTCAAACTTGTGTTTGTTGTGTGTCCGAAAGAGCTTTGGGATAAGGGATGCGCTCAGGGTACGGTAGCTTTGGCTTCTATAAAAAGAAAGAATGTGTTAAGTGCGGCGATAAGTATCTTATTCGGAAGGCGATCGACTCATAAAAAAGGGAAATCAGAATTTGATGGGTTTTGCGATGAGCATTGAGATCGGAAGAGATTGGACAAAAAAGAGTTTGTCTGCGGGAGAGGAAGAGAGGGAACAAGAACAAGAGAATGTTTGAGGGGAAGGATGCTGAGCTCGGCGGACAGAGGACACGATAATTAATGATAACAGGAAGATTGACTGACTCACGACAAATGACGATTGGAGCAAAGACGAGAGAGAGAGAGAGAGAGAGAGAGAGAGAGAATGGAGCAAGTGTACAGACTCAAAGTCATTCAAGCGTAACCGCCAAGGTATACGAGCAAATCCGAGGTGGAAATTCTTGATCGCGCCGAATTGAAAATGACCGAAAGAGGGCTCGGAAAGTCGCCGAATTACTAATGGGACGAGCATTCCTTCAGTCCCCACGAAATAAATAAACAAATGTGTTCCTGACACTCTCGTCGCTTTTAGCAGAGACACACTCGCAAACTTCGGGCCGACTTACAAGTGGTCCCGCGGTCATTCTTATTATTATTTACCACGAATTCGATTCAGATTCAGAAAAGAGCAGACAGACGCAAGCAGCCCGTTTTTTTTTCTTTTCGAGACGAAAGAGAGATTTTTGGGCGGGGCGGGGGCGACGAAAAGTGAAAAGTTGTCGGCGGTTTCCGGTAGAATGTGCACTAACGGGGAGGGCGACTAAAAAGGGTAATTGGAAGCGGACCGAAATCGGAGCGAGGCAACGGGCTCAATAAGGCGAAGAAGGAGAAGAAAACGGAGAAGGAGATGGAACTGAAGAACGGAAATTGGCAGGAAAGGCGGCAACTTTTGACTGTTTTCGAAATGAGCTCATTAGCGCTGTAGGAATTCGATTTATTCAAGTTCAAGAATTCTATACTTGTAATGTTTCAGTACCGCGCTCATGTTGAGAAATTTATAGCATTCACACTCGAAAATTTAGCTCGATTTTCAACTGAAAAACTATCGATACTCTATTTATTGCTGCCGCAGAGCTCTGGCAATTGCGGTCTACCGCTCTTCGCGGAAATTCAGTGCTAAATTGGAAAAAGAAAAATAAAATTTTTCGATCAATTCTGAAGATTTTTCAATAATATTTAACGTTTTAGAAGAATTAAACTTGCAAAATGTTGAAAATCCTAGAAAATTGAGCCGGCCTGTTTCCAATTTGAGAGAATTCTTGGGGAATGCGAACAACGATTCCGTAGTTCTTTTGGAAAACTAAGGGGATCTGAAACTGCGAAAAAATTTTCTGCTACGGCGACGTGCGATTAACGTCTTCTCCGACGTCGTTTTGCACTTCTTCTTCTTCTTGTTCGCCGCCGTCGAAAATGGTGCACATTTATCTGATGCGCGTATGTCCGACACGGGACGGCTTCTAGTACGGAGAAGAGTACTCCATCCGGAATTATTTAGTCGAAAAGGAGAAGAAGAAGAAGAAGAAGACAACGACGTCGGACTGATTCTTGCTCTACACATCGTTGTTATTACAGCCCGCGCAGTAATCCATCCAATCTCTCTTCCTCCGCGCAAGGCGTGGGAACACGAAATTCGAGATGGATTGGTTTCGCCGCACAATTCGTACCGAACGATGAATTGTGCTTGGTTTGTACGAGAAAATCGGTGTTTCTCAGATTTTTTCAGAAAAAATGTGTCAAGAAGTGGTAATAAGAGACATAGAGTGTGGAATTTGTACAATTAATAGTTAGCGAGCCGGCCGCTCTGAAGCACAGGATGAATTTTTGTGGCTGCGTAAAAGTCGAGGACCAAGTGACACGCCTTGTCGACTGCTTCCGTCGGCCAGTTCGTCACGTCCACGGACCACCAGCACGCATCCATGTCTTGCTGAACCGGCTGATATCCTTTGACGGTGAAAGCGAGGTGGAGCAGCGCGATGGCGATCATTTGGGGTTCCGTCGTGATGCATAGCGTCGTGTTGAAACTATCGTTCAGGAATGTCCACGCTATTTGGACGGAATCGGTCACCTGTAATTAGATAATTGGACTGAAAAGTTACCGAAAACTATTTCTCACTTGTTCTTTACTGAGGCACGGGAACATTTTTCCGTACTCGAGCAGCGCGTCATACGGCAAGTCGACTTGCAGATCAAACTTCAGACTGTGAAGGAGAACTCGCTCGGTCCCCATCACGTCATCCACGAGATTCGGATACTTTGCATAAATGTCCGGGAACCGGGCCACTGCCGACTGACACACGTCTTTGCATTTTTTGGGAAAATCTTCGACTTTTCCAGCTAGAAACAGACAGCTGATAGCTGTAATCTGCAATTTTTGAAGATGATTTTAAAAAAAAACTAACTAATTACCTCTCTGGGAAATGATTGAAAGCTCTGGAGCATATAGAACCTGTGAAAGTAGACGGAGGCGACAGCAATTGTTGGATTGGCTTTGCTGAAACGGTTCTTTTTCTTTTCTACAACCTGATCGATTACTGAGTAAAATCGTACCATTTTAACGCGGATCCTATTTCAGAAATCAATTTTATTCCTTCTCGACGATACTGCAGCTCTTGCTCCTTCGTCAACCCCGCTTTGATGGACGGAGTTGCCTGAATAATACAATTCTTTGCGATTATCGATTTTTTTGAGCGGCACCTTCAGCGCTTCTATTGGCCAAATCCAATTTGACATGATTGGGAGCTGTAAAAAAAGTTAAATTTTAATGAAATGGAAGAGAAATCGGGGAGAAAATAGAAGGAAAACGAAGAAATTCGATGATTGCATTCGTTTTGTCGTTTTGTTTTATTGCCGAAGTACGGTTGACAAATGTACGCAATTGCCTACCGTAGTTCCCTAGAGTTAAATCCAATTCTCTGTTTTTTTCCCATATCATTTATACATGGCCATGTTTACTCGCGAATTTTTTCATTTTCGGTCGCAAAAATATAATTTTTTTAAAGTTGATTCTTAGTAAAAAAATAAAATTTTGTCTGCATGATTTCAGATTTCGTAATGGTCTACAGACGTCCCTATTCACGACGAGGAGGCTCCCGAGGTGGGTATCGTGGATCGATCGGCGGCAACGATTATGTACCTTTGCTGTTCCTGTTCCGACAGTCCGAACAACTTATGATTTCACTTTGGACGGAAAAAACTTCGGCGGAACCAAAAACACCACGGACACGGTGTTCGAAAAGGTTTTACCAGGCCGGTTTCGTTCTTCCAGTTGCAATTATTATTTTAGGAAATTCTCGACCGCGCCGCGAACCTCACGCCTCCAATGGACATTCGAAACCGAATAAATCAGTACGCGAGGAAAGTTATAAATGCACTTGAAGCGGAGAAAACCGAGAAATCATTGCCGAACGTGGCCGTCGAGCGCATCAAGCATGTCGGATCGTTCGTTACGGATACATGCACCCATTCAAGCGACAAAAGTGATATCGTTGTGGAGCTGAACTCACTTCCATCGTGTAAGTATTTAATACAATGGGTATCTTTGAAATTCGCACGATTACAGTTGAAACAATGTCCGAACTCGGAGAAAAAGTGGTGGAGAACATGAAAAAGGCAGACGAGAAGGATACAAGCGTGGCGCTCGCCCAGAGCTACGGATGCAGCATAATGGCTCACAATTGTCAAGTTCGCATACTTGTCACTATCAATGCGAGCGATTCGAACAAATTGGAACCAGACCTTCATTGTGAGTTCCGAGTCCGAGTCCTTTCTCGACTTTCTCTTTCTAGTAACAAAATATTTTCAGTAGAGAAGCTGCAATTAATGAAAAATTCGTTCGCTGTCGGTCACACCTGCTGGTTCCTCGATCTCATCAATTCGTCGCCGCCTGACTTTGTTCAGGAGTACCAGGCTCTGGTTCGAGTGCTCAAAGACGTCCGTGCCCGTTTCATCGCCTTCCAGAATCTTTCCATTTGGGCTCTCCAATATCTCGCGTTTTACTCTCTCAGCAACGGTCCGAATCGCGAAAAAATCAGTCTTGGCACGGCTTTCCGCCGCTTTTTCGAGCTCATCGCCGCTGGACTGTTCGTCCCGAAGGCGCCCGTCTTGATCGATCCGACCTGTCCAATGCGCATAGGATTTGATTTGACTCCCGCTCAAATGGACGCGCTCTGCATCAGTGCTCAGACTGTCATCCGCATCTTCGCCACCGGAAACGACGGCTATCGGGCTGTACTCGGCACGCAGGGATCCGCTCAGGATCTGACCCAAGCGACCACGACGTGGAAAGGCGTCGAGATCCGCCCGAGCATCGAAGCGTACAAAGAAGGATGCATGGGCATCAAGTATGCTCCGCTCAGATCATAAACGGACATACTCGAAGTCTCATCTTCTCTTTTTATCACAATTTTTCTTTCTCTTTTCCGAAGAAAGATCTCTTACTAATAAATAAATCTTTTTACGAAGCAATTTCCAAGATTCTCAAAGTGTGTAAATCCCTCACATATCTTGCCACTTTCGTGACGATTTCGCCTCATTCAATATTCGGAAACTTTTATCAATCAAATAGATATTGTATTTTTAACATTTTCATGAGAGATCAGAAGAATGCCTTTGCAAAAGCTCTTCCACGCCGACAACTGCTGTCATCACCACGTGGTGGAGTCGTCCATCTTCAAAACTTCGGATGTCAAAACGCTGCTCTGCTCGATGAAAGAGTTTGCTCCGCACGCCGTCAGATCGCCCTTCCCCACGTCTTCTGACTAGTTTCTCCCTTTTTCAGACAATCACTCAACTGCCGGACAAATTGATACGTCAATTGGAAGCAATTGAAGAAACTCGGAAGAGGAGAAGCTGAAGAAGATTATCGAATTGACAAAGTTTCCGCTGAGTAAGTGAAACACTTTGGGAGAATTTGTAGAATTAATTTTACAGGATTGTACGGAACATTAGAGCAATTCCACAAAGACGTTACCGACATCCGCGCTTTCTCCGCCTACTGGGAACATTATGGTTCCGAGGAGAGCCTGATAATCAATATGGTATTTCTATTTCTCCGAAAGCTAAGAAAGGTAAACTTTTCAGAGCACTTCCACGCAGTTCGTTAGCTTGCGCGGCAATCATTTCTTTCCGAAGAATGACGTTTCCGAGATTCTATTCACATATCTTCTAAGTCATTTCAAATCGACGGAGAGCGTCCTGCTCGTCACTATTGTCCTATTCTACGTGAAGCACATCGGAAGACAGCTCTCGTCGTGCTACGAGTTCATTCCGCTCGATCACTTTTTGTCTGTGCGCGATGAGCTCATTAATACTATCAAAAGCACCGATTTGGTAATAGAGAGAGAGAGAGTAGGGCATTTTCATAGTTGCGTACATCTTTTCAGAATAGACTGAGTAAAGAAGACAAGGAAAAACTTGGATTCACATTTTCCTATGGGAAACCGTATGAAATTGCGAAGCACTGGAAGAAATTGATGGAGCCGTTCTTCGACGCGAAAAGACATTCGGCCTTCCGCAACCATTTGGACGATCTCGGCAATACTCACTTGTTTGTGTGGATGCAGAAGGGAAGGGAGAGTTTTGCCTACCTCAATTGTGCACTTGCTATCCGTTCTCTCGAAAAAGTCGTCAATGCGCATCCCGAAGTGTTTCTCCCGTTCACGGACAAGGCAAACGTTGAAAAGAAGGGCAAGAAGATGCCAGTTACCGTCCGAGTGTTTAAAGAGACGATGTGGGAATGCGTGCTTGTTTCGGAGCTCCAGAAAGCGATGCGACTCGTCTTGAACTCGGAGAAAGTGACGCTGATCGATGAGAAAGATCCGAATTCGTCCAAGTTCCTGTTGTGCATGCCGATGAAAGAAGTGATTTCGACACTGGAAAAACACAAAGTGAAAGTGAATGATATTGAAGTGAGCGATTTATAAGTTGCAAAATTGCTCCTACTTTTGTCCCTCCAGTTTATCGTAACTTCAATTCCAAGAGTCAAACACGCTCCCGTCCCGATCGTTTCGCCGTCCGGAGTTCTGTGCAAGCCAGCGTTGGATATGCTTTGTCAGGTGTTGCGCACGCTCATGTTCGAAGTGAAACTGTTCCAACGAACCAAAGGGGACTGGAAACTGATTGAAGAGACGGTCTCCGTCTTCTACCAGTGGTTCCGCAATGATTGCGTACGTTTACAGTGTATCTTTTCGAGGCCGTTCATCAGATGTTTCAGAAATACGTCTACTTCATCACAAACGATGAACTGAAACAAATCGAAGCGACTTTGGGACGGCTCCGATTGAAGTTCGGCACGATTCCGGCGAAAGACGTACGAAACGCTAAAGTCGACGGCTTCACGGTGGACAATCTGAAAAACGAACTGAAGCATCTGGGACTGGACGAATGTTTGCCGAACATTGTCTATAAGGCTGACGTGGCCTACGCAGTGATCAGTCACGTGAAAGTCGGACCCGTGCTCCAGACATGCGACCTCGTCGACGCCATCCATGCGTGTCTCGTCTACTGTGTCTTCGAAAAGCTGCCAAAGGTCCGTAAATCCATTCAATGCTAACAAAAACGTGTCATCCTTGTTTAAGCTCGCCGAGTTCATTCACTACCAACAGCACTGTATTGTCATGGGCGCCTACGCCTGCAGACTGTGCGACCAGAATCCGCTGGACCGTCTCGATGAAAAGTTTCTTCCGGACGAGCTGAAGGCGAAAAGCGAAAAAATCGCCATGAAAATGCTGATGGAAATGATGGGAGCCGCAGGAATGAAGAATGAAAAAGAAGAACCGGAAAAGAAAAAGCAGACGAAACAGATCACTCCGATGAAAGTGCCAGCAAAAGAAACGCCGGACAAAAAGGACATTAAGAAGAACACTCCGGAAAAGCCGCCGTCGAACGTCACTTCTCCAGGCTGCATGGGACATAAAGTGAAAGCGGAGACGCAAAAAGAATCCGGGTGCTGCAAAAAGTGCCTGCGAACGAGTGAGATGTGTAATCAAGCGAAAGAAGAGCTGAAAATGGCAACGAGTCGAGTGAAGACGCTGGAAAAGAAGCTGAAAAATGCGGAAAAGGAGAAAGAGAGAAGACTGACGGGCCAGGACGCAGTCAGTAAAGAGCTCAAAGAGTGAGTTGTGAAGGAATCGACCTGTATACCTAGAATAATTCAGAACGAAAGAGCTAGTAAGCACCTTGCAAAACATGAAGAAACAGTTGTTGGAAGAGAGACGAACCGAGAAGAAGGAGATGGTTGAGAGGTTCAAGCGCGAGAAGCAAGAGTTGGAGGAACAGATGCGTCGGAAGGAAAACGAGTGAGCTATGCACTGATTCAGCCCTGAATGTCATTGGAATCGTCAATGTTTCAGACTCGTTCACGCGCAAATCCGACTGGAGATCGAGAACAAGGAGAAGGACATGACGATCCAGCTTCTTATGGATAGAATAGCCAAAATAAGTGCCAACAGCCACGCTCCAAAAGTGCAGACGGCGAACGAACTGGCGGATACGGAATGTCTCATCTGTCTGTGCAATGTGGAAAACGCCCAAGAGACGATAAAATGCAATCTCTGCAAGAGAAGATATCATTCGAAGGTGCCGGTATATACAGGAACCACAAACATTTGATGGCATTTTCAGTGCGCCGCCGATTGGCTCAAAGTGAAGAGCGTCTGCCCAGCCTGCCATAGCGATCTCGTCGCCCCGAGAGAGTCCCCCGGACAGTAGTAATTGTTGTTTTTTTCTATTCTGAATCACCGTTGTTGTTATGTTGACCGCTCGTTCTATATTTTACTATTTTGTTTCCTCTTTGTCTTTCAAAACAACTTTAAAACTTTCAATCAAAACGAACGTGCATTTCTCTTTATTACTTTCTTCTTCGAACCATATAATTCGGTTATGATGATATGGTTTTAACAGGATTCGAATAAAGTGCTCTCTGAAAACAATGATCGTGTCGAAAGGGCCCCCGAAAGCGTCGGTTAGTCATCCGTCAGCATCAGTGTCTCACCCGCTCTCTCGTTCCTTTTCTGTGCTCTCTTCTATTCATTCCCCTGTCGTCCGCGCTTTTTCACTGCATTCACATCGATTTTTAAGACATTTCCATCGTTTACAGGCTGTGCTAATCTGCTTGAAATTCAGTATTTACACGCATATGAACGGCTACAACTTTCCCATCAATTCTCTTTATTGCGAAAGTACAAAAAAACAAACAATTCATCAGACAACCCACCCAGATTATACATTCTTAATAAAGTTTTGCATGAAAAGTAAAGGACAAAGACAAAGCATTCTGGTTAACGGATACTTAACTTGAGCACAATTCACTGCGGTTTGCTCGATGCCTCTTTCTTTGGCTTCTCGACGCATGGCTGACGGGATGGGCCCGGGGGCGGCTCGTCGAACGATTGATCAAAGCTCGTGTCGATACTGTAGCGGCAGGACGTCTGTCATGATTCAATTTCATTTTCCCAGAGAAAAGGGCGGGCCTAGACTTTCAGGCGACAATATTCTGATCGGATCCAAACTTTTTAGGCCCTAGAGCAGTATATTATATCTCGAGAGCAAATACTCCGATCGATCTGAAACTTGGTCCGAAAATACTTCAATACAAGTCGAAGAAACCAACAAATTTTGGATCCGTTCGGAATATTGCAACTGGTCATTTCTCTACTCCACTCTCTGCCCATTTCTTACCACGGAACTATCCTCGTTCGGCTGATTCAGACGTCTGCGGATCGAATCGCCACTCGGTCCTCTGACGTGCGAAGTGGGAGTGCGACGTGGCAAACGACGTTGAGCAATCTTCGAAGCGATCTGAACAGGACCATGAGAATGGAGAAGATAAACTGAAAGAACATTGGAAGCCTGAGACTCGTCGCCTTCTTCCTTGACTTCCGATGTATCCGTTGAAGTTTCCACGGCCTCCTTCTCGGCGATCACACGATCCATCTCCGCTTTCTGACGGTCTGAGAGAGTCCGTATTCATTGCAAAAACTGCGATTTTGACTCACTTTTGAGCTTTGACGCCATTCGAATCGAGGAATAGAGCTGAAAATGACGGCGGAGAGGGGAGGGGCCGTCGTCGGCGAAAAGGGAGGTGACGACGGACGAAACAGTGACTCAGCGACCGCTACGAAGCACAACAAAAACATTGTAAATCAAACGGGCGGCCGCGCCATCCTGTCACAATGTAGAACTTTTGTGAAACGAAAAAACCGTCGCGATTTTATTACATGGCTCTGGATTTGCGTCAGAGGTTGAGCAGTGAAGGGAAAGAGAAAGAGCAGCTTCATTTTTTAGACGATCACATTATTATTATTGGAATGAAGATTGTGCGGGGGCGTCGGAAGAGCATCTTTGAGACTCGAGAGGTCGATCGTCGTGGCGGGCAGGATGATGGATCCGCGACGGCCATTTGCGGAGAGCTCGGAAGAGCACAAATGGTTTGCGGAGCCGCTGCAAAGATTATTTGATTAACTCTGTCATTGTCGCTCTACCGCAATGCGTTTGCACGACTTCTGCGGCAGAAATCTCTAGATCTCAAGACTCACTTGGCCGATTTCGAAACAAACGGACACTTGGCCACGTCATCGATGATGCTCAATGGAGATGATGTGCACACGCTGCCTCTTCTGTAAACATCATGACGATATGAAGATCAACAAATGATGTTGGAATACCTCGATTCGGCCGGCGAAGGCAGAAAACTTCCCCTTCTGGGGGCCGCCCGCAGTCTGTCGACCATCGAAGAGACGAGAACGGTCCACGAACGGCACGCTTCCGGGAATCCGCGAACACAATCCTGCAATCCAGAAGGAGATGTTTAGACGGCACAAGATGTGACCAACCTGAATGACGACGTGGTCCACGAAGTACTCTCCGATCTTCTCCCAATGTGACGACTTGAATCCATATCGTTTGAGGTACGCGTGGCTCTGTCCGATTTGGTCCAAGTGGGCGAGAATCTTGGCCGGTTCTTGCTCCAAACTGGCGATCACTTGGGAAACGAGAGACACGAAGAAGTGCGTGTGGTCCCGGAGAGTCGCTATTGATCCGGAACGTCTGGAGTAAGATTTCTACTCATGAATTTGGATAGAGGAAAAGCAAGAACGAAAGGAAAAAGGTCTACGGTAGCAAGCACAATGTTTAAGTTCTAGATTCTACCTCCGCTCACACCTTTCATGCATTGAATCGACGAACGCCGCGTTGTAGAAGATGTTGCGCACGTTCTTGTCCTTCTGAAACGTCTTCTTTGCCCAGAAGTCTTCAGCCCTCCCACCTACCGTATCCAGCTTCTCCCAGACTCTCTCCACAAGACTCACTATTCCTTTGCAGTTGGCTCGCGGAGGCTCACACAATCGAGCCCACGTGGTCTTTAGAGCCCTGACGTGCTCGTGTTTCAGTCCCCAAATGGAGGAGAGCGTGATGAGTTTGATGGCCGGAGCACTTCCGCTTCGCTTCCGGAGCGGAGGATTCGGAACGGCGAGCCGATTGGCGGAAGAGCGAGCGGGAGAAGAAGTGACCGACGCGGAAGAGTTTCTTTTCTGGAACAGAAATGTATTCAGTCAGACCCGTCAATCTTTTCATTTATCACCTTTTTCGGAGTGCTCGGAAGTGTCGGATTCGACACCCTTTTCTTGTAGAAGCCGGCTCTCGCGGCTCCCATCATCTCGAAATCTGAATAAGAAAGAAACCTATTGAAAGTGCGCAAAACGGGCAAGTTCTTTGCTCATTCGGAAGAAAGTGGAAAAGTGGGGGGAAGATAACGAGCCATCTTCCTTCTTTTTCGCCTGCGGCCGGACGGACGGTCCCAGGGGACGAGTTGGGAAAACAAAGAAAATAAATCATCTTTGTTCTGGAAATTTCCCGAAATTCTCCGCTTTTGCGGATAGCCAAACAGACACTTATCATGCGCATAATGAACAGAGTGTCTGACTCGACGACCGACACAAAACGGAATAAAAACAGAAAGTGCACATTTTTCCGATAACTGTGCCACTTCCAAAGGATTCAGTATGATATGGGAATAGGGGAAAATGAATGGGAAAGAGAAAGAAGAACCTTGAGTGGATTTGGAAAACAGGAAATGTTTCATTTTCATTCTGGAGCAGTGCTCACTCCGAGTGCGAGGACCACGCTTCGTCGCTCCCTATTGGGCACATCGAGGTTTTTTTTAAATTTCTATTTTCAAACGTTTTTGCTCTGTGTTTTTTGTTGTTTTATGTCAAGAAACTCAATGCAGCGACATGACAAACGTTTTGAAAAACCGAATAATGGGCTCCTAGCTAGATTACAAACGATTTGCCTGAGTAGGGAAAGCACTAGTTACCATGTTTTGAATCGGGGGATTCCCGACTGAAGGAGCCCATTATTTGAGTCAATTTTAAGCTGTCACCTTTTTTTTATCGCGAAATTGACCGAAAAGTTAGTTATTTCCGAGCAAAAAACGTAAATTTTCCTTTTCTCATGTTCAAACTGCAGAGCCGGAAAGTTCAGTTCTGGCGTCTGCTGGAATTTTCTAGAATTCCGAACAGGGGAAGTGTGACAAACATCTTGCAAAATTCTGAAAAAATGTCAGAATATCAAAAATGTTGCAACTGCTTAACATGTGAGGTAAAAAAAGTTCAAGAAAACGCTCGAAGATATAGAGTTAAAAAGCAAGTTGCTCTTCGAGTCACAAGGTGATCCAACAAAAGATGTCGGCGATAAAAGGCAGTTTTCTCTCGGGCGCCGCCCCTTTTTTATTCTAGTCTCCCACGCATCCATCTCGTGGGAAATGACGGAAAAAGTGTGACTATGGATGCCTGTCTGCGAGAAGAAGTTGACTCGATTCCGAGAAGATGTTTGGTCGTCCGCGCGGAGACGTGTCCACTCGCCATCTTCTTCTCAAAAAAGTATCAAAAAGAGGCGCGTCTCTTGAGCACTCTCAAACACATGTCAACATTCTGGAGGGGCGTTGTTTTTTCGAAAAACGATTCAGATGAAGTAGACGGAAACCGATGCGTTGTCAATCATTTCAGAGCCATCCGCAACGACGCCTACTAATTTCGCGAGTTGTTTGAACACGCTCCTACTACAAACAAACTATTCACTTTGTCTTTCCTGTTCTATTTTCGGTTGGCCACCACTAAGAGAGGAAGAAACTGGCAGAAACAATCAGATTGTGTTCACTCGAGTGCCCTTTTCAATAAAATGGGAAAAGGAAAGAAAACACTCACCAGACGGCATCGTCGTCGAATCCGCCGAGAAAAAAGTGAATCCGAAACAGGGCTGGGCGTTAAATTTTTTTTTTCGGATCCGCAAAAACCCAAATTAACGGTTTCAAGAAGCCGTAAAATCCGTAAATTCCGTAGACTCTGTAAAATCCATGAAGCGTACTGTCTCTGTCAGGAAATCATGAAAAAAAAAGAAAACTAGCATACAATTCAGTATACATATCATTTTAGAATTTTACAAAGAAAAAACTTACACTTGGCAGCAACAGCATCAGCGTGAAATCCAGAAAAAATATGAAGGGACTATCTTTCTACCTTTGAAAAAGTTGTACGACTTGACTGAAGTGTACAACTTATACCAAGAGTCAAAAAATGTTTCCACTTCCATGTGGAGTTAATAGACCATACCAGACGGTCTCCTAAGATAATCCTTTTCAGGACAACCTTCCGAGCCTTTTTCAGGGCTCTCTCAAGACCGTGCGAGACGGTGCAAATGTCATGTTTCGACGACCTTACATACCTTCGTGGGCGTTTTTTTCTTCTGCAGATCCGACCTTGTGGGCGTGGCCAACTATTTGGGATCACCGTCAGGGCGGGGCGTAAAATTTTATTTTTACAGATCCGTAAAACGCAAATTTACGGTTTCAAGAAGCCGTAAAATCCGTTTATTCCGTAAAGTTTTTCACAACAAAAAATTTTACGGTTTATACCGTATATTACGGATGTTTTTTACGGTCGTCCGAAAATAACACTTCCGCTGAAATTGCCGTAAGATCCGTGAACATAAAATCCTGATCCGAAAGCGTCAACTCATCCTATCGGCTTTTCTCAAATTCAATTTTCTTAATTTACCTCTCGCGCGAGTGTTCGGAGGTTTATTGAGTAAGGAAGCTGCGCAAATGTTTGATTACGAATACAATGCTGGATATTATGGTAAAGGAGGGAGATGAGGATCGGATGGTAAGAGAGAAGGGGTGCACAGATTGATACGAAGTATTTACAAATTTGAACAGATTTAAAACTCTCTGTCCGGGAAAATGACAGGCGCCAGAAGGGTCCAGGAGTAGAGTGCAGCACAGATCCAGGAGGAGATAATCTTCACCCAGACGGAGGCCATATTCGAATTCAGATGGGCGAGGTCGCTGTCCGGATGGTACCAGGAGGTCAGAGTCATCATGACGTACAGGGAAGCGAGGCAGAACATGAAGTGGAAGAAGCTGTACGAGTAGGCTACGCTTTCCTCTTCGTTGTCCCACGCTTTTCCGCCTTCCGCATCATCTGTAAACAACGCATAAATGTCGACCGAGTTTCCTTGTTGTGTAACTCACTGAGCTTAACGTCCTCGTCATTTCCGCCAGTAATCTTGCCGAGTGACGTGTTTGAAGAGTTGCGAATAGATGCGTAAATGAGGCATATAAACCAGATGAACAGAGAAATCAAAGAGTGAACTGGCAACGGAGTTACGAACTGTTCGTCCTGCTTTCCGGTTCCTGGGGTAATGGCGCTTTGGGTGACATTGGCGAGAGTTGGGTTGCAAGACTCGTCTGGAAAAAAAGCTTTTGATTTCATCATCAGAGGATGTTCACTCACTTGGATTGCTGAGAAGAGCCGACCAAGTCAGGTAGATGATGTACGAGCTGATGACGACCGCCTGGAGGAGTCCGAACGAGGCGACACTTCCTGGACCAGCGGAGTGATCGAAAGGCCACTGATCGCAATGCAAATGAGCACGTTGACAATGACAAAGAACTTGGGGAGACTACATCCATCGCCGATTGCATAATTGATGAAAACAAAGACGGCAGCGACGAGACAGACGAGAAAACCGCCGAAAGTGGTGATAAGGAGTCCGGCGTAGCAGGCACGAGAGTCATTGTCTTGGTATTGAGAGACCCACGATTCAGCGAGCCCATGGGCAAAGTCAACGATCAGAATGAGTTGGATGAGAATAAACAGGAAGGCGCCGAGCATTCCGAGGTACATGAGAGCTGAAAATGTTACCTTGGACGCGGCACAGCACGAATCATGATACTTACGAGTAGCCAAAGTGTCACTGCCGACGAAAAAGTATCCAGCAATCATTCCGAACATCAAAATGTACTTGAAGAACCAGAATCCGTTTTGAATAGAAGATCGTCCGTCTTGAGAGGAAGTCACGCCGAACATGAGGAGCATCATGAGAAAGAAGAAGGAAGCAGCTCCTGCGCAGACACGGTAGACCGCTTGATATCCGATTGCATGCTGGCAGTTTATTCCTGCGTATTCGTTTATGCTGTCGCATAGCCATTTGTTCTGGAAATAAGCAAAATCCCATAATATTTATCGATTCTTTGATTCTTCACTTACATCCACTAACTTTTGTTGAACTCCGGGTAGAAGCATGAAAACAGCAAGGAACGTGGCTGTGAACAGCATCAGAGCGTACATTATTCTTGTCGTCGTCGAGTTTTTGGCACTTGGACACGCAGAGCAGCACAAAGAGCATGCCGCGCTTCCGAAACAGCATGCTGCCTGTAAGACGACGTTTAAAAAGTTTTAGGAGTGGAAGCAGCTTACCGAAGCAGCACAAACCGGAGCCGCCAAGAGTGCACCCATCGGAAATCAATGAATTTGGTCAGAATCCGTCGAGAGGAGCTGAGCGCGCAGAGCCTGAAAACAGAACTGCGGAGCGGGTTCGCAGTGGAGCGCGTTTGCATCGTTCGTCAGATCTGGGGATGTTTTGATCGAGCGCGAGCGTTCGGGTGTTCTGAATATTCATTGAATTCATGAATGCCATCTTTTTTTCATGAATGCCATCTGATTCTTGTTCAAAAGTCGAACTGATTTGCTAATAAGTAAATCAAGCAATAGATCAGAAAACAAATCGAACCGTTTTCACTGTAGCATTCGGCATAGAAGCAGGTTTCAAAAGTTCCATTGTGTCTTGCTTTGCAAAAGTTTTATCAATTCATCGATTTCTTCAGTTCCATTTGTTCCTTCACCCATTTCTAATGATTAAATATTCTTGTCAACATTCAGCCAATCACCCGTTTTATCAACACTCGGTTGTGTACAGCTGCTGGTGGGTGGCAGCAGAAACCGAAGCGTAGCGTGACTTTTCCCTTATCATTCGCTCACTAGCTGCTCGCCAATTCACACTTATTTTTTGTACCCACGTGCTCATTCTCTTAGAATCATTCTATTTTTTTCAGGATGACCGTCGACTTGACACAAGTGTTCCATCAGATCGATGCGGATTATGACAATCTGAAAGAGTTGCTCCGTGAGGCAGTGGCCATCCAAAGTGTTTCCGGGGATCCGTCGAAACGCGATGAGACCATTCGGATGGTTCATTGGATGAAGGAGAAGCTCGAGCAAATTGGGGTCAGCTGCGAGCTTGCTGACCTGGGAACTCAGCAATTGGAAGGAAAGACTGTGAAACTGCCTCCAGTGCTGCTCGGAACTTTAGGAACCGACAAAACCAAAAAGACTCTTCTCGTTTACGGACACTTGGGTTAGAAATTGTTCAGAAAGATGACATGTATTCCCAATGTTTCCAGATGTGCAACCGGCCGCCAAATCCGATGGATGGGACACTGAGCCGTTCGAGCTTGTCGAGAAGGACGGAAAACTGTTTGGACGTGGATCTTCTGACGACAAAGGACCCGTTCTTTGCTGGCTTCACGCTATCCGCGCTGCCCAGAAGAACAACATTGACCTGCCTGTGAACATCAAGTTCTGCTTCGAAGGAATGGAAGAATCTGGCTCCGTCGGACTGCCGGAACTTCTGGAACGCGAGAAGGATCGTTTCCTGGCTGGAGTCGATTTCGTTTGCATCTCGGACAGTTACTGGTTGGGCACCAAAAAGCCTTGTCTGACGTACGGACTTCGCGGTATTTGCTCTTTCTTCGTGGAAGTGACCGGCATCAAACAGGACCTGCACTCGGGAGTGTTCGGAGGTGTCGTCCACGAGCCGTTGCAAGACCTGATTCATGTGATGTCACAGTTGACAACCGTCGACAATCGCATCAGAATTCCAGGTGATTGCGCTCAAAATTAGTCTGATAGGCAGCGGAAAGAAATCATTGACCAACAAGTGCTGATAAGAAAATGAAGGAGATCAAACAATCATGAATTAGGCCCAGAACCTTCTTCTTCTCAATTTTGCAGCGTGAAAAAGACCGATGAAACGTTTTTGATTTGCAGGAATCTACGACCAGGTGGCTCCACTTTCCGCCGCCGAGGAGAAGACTTACGATGAAATTGAATTCGACGTCACCGAGTTTCGTGAGAGTGTCGGCGCTGTCAAGCTGCCCACCGAGGACAAAAAGACGCTCCTGCTCCGCAGATGGCGTGAGCCTTCCCTCGCATTCCACGGAATCGAAGGAGCGTTCTATGGTCCTGGAGAGAAGACTGTGATTCCGTCGAAGGTGATCGGAAAGTTCTCGATTCGCATCGTTCCAGACATGGACCCCGATCAGGTGAACCGTCTCACTGTCGAGTATCTTAATGAAGTGTGGAAGAAGCACGGCTCCCCGAATACCTTCAAGCCCCGTCCAGGACACAGTGCGAAACCGTGGGTGGTCGATGTGAACGACTCGAACTTCTTGGCTGGAGCCCGCGCTATGAAGAGAGTGCACGGAGTGGAACCGGATCGAATTCGCGAAGGATGCTCCATTCCAATCACCCTCACATTCCAAGAGCTGACCGGAAAGAGTGTGCTCCTTCTGCCGCTCGGAGCCGCCGACGATATGGCGCACTCGCAGAACGAAAAGAACAACAAGTGGAACTACGTGGAGGGCGTCAAGACCCTCCTCGCCTACATCATCGAACTGGGAACCGCGTAAACCATTTTTTGTATTTATTTTATTGTGATGATGATTAGAACGTGATTCTGTACTTACCGATAAATTATTTCTAAACTCTTCATTTCATCTCGTTATGATCAAAGAAGAAGAGAGAGTGGAAGCCGATGAAGAGAGCGAGAATGATCAGGAGAGAATCGCTTTCCTCACCGCGTTCATCGGCCGTCTCATGCACGCTCCGATGAAGGCAAAGTCCCCGGCCGAGGTGGACGTGGCGGTGACTCGCGAGGAGATCCGCATCGTCTCCAACTACGCCGCCGCTTCGTTCTCCGGCCTCGGCTCGCTGATGCGCGTCGACGAGAGCTGCCTGCCCGTTCAAATTGTCGGAGACCTCCACGGCCATTTCTCGGACCTCCGTAATATTTTCGCGAGGTGAGCTCTGTCACAACTTGCTTGGTATTCATGATATCCAGACACGGACCGCCGGGCGTCTCTCACTACGTTTTCCTCGGCGATTATGTGGACCGTGGGCGTCAGGGACTCGAGACGGTCCTACTGCTCATGGCCTTCCACTGCCTTCATCCCGGCCATCTGTTCCTCTGCCGTGGAAACCACGAGGACTACAACACGACGTTGACGTACGGATTCTACGACGAGTGCCGAATGAAGTACGGAAAGAAGGGCGCCCTCGCTTGGCTTCACATCGTCAACGCCTTCAACCACCTTCCGTTCGCCGCCGTTCTTTTCGACAAAGTGCTGTGCATGCACGGAGGAATTTCCCCGCACATCCAGACGCTCGAGGACATTGAATCGGTTAGTGGGTAGGGGAAAATCACATCGATTCAGTGCTTATGTCAGATCCAACGTCCCACTTTCATTCCTTCCTACGGGCTCGCCTGCGATTTGGTCTGGTCGGATCCGGAGCACACTACAGTAATACTTTGAGAAATGTTGAAAACAAGCAGGGTTTCAGAACGCCGGATGGTCTCTGTCGGCACGTGGAATCTCCTTCTCGTTCGATGACACCACTATCGAGAAGTTTTGCCAGGAAAACGGGATCGATTTGATCGTTCGAGCTCATCAGATCTCCAGCGATGTTGGAAGTGCAGAGTAGCCCTGAAAGCGATAGTTCTGATTTCAGATGATCAAAGGAGGACACAAATGGCACGCGAACGGCCGCATGGTGACCATATTCTCGGCGGCCAACTACCTGAGCATGGGCAACGATTCGTGTGTGATCCGCATCGATCAGCAGGTATCCCCGACGTCACTTCTGACACATTTTCTCTTTATTTTCTTCCCAGAAAAACGTCGAATTCTGTCTGTTGCGCCCGTCTAAACGATCTTTGAAAGTGTAAGATAACTTTTCCACTGGAATGAATGTTTCTTCTTCCTTCTTCTTCTTTTCTTCCTTTTGTTTGCTTTCTCTTCCCTACCTGATGTGTCATTCATCAAGAGAAATCTCTTAAAAAATTAGAGAGACATGGAAATTAGGCACTAATGAAAACTCATTAAACTCATTAATCTTCTTTGCTTTTTTTCTGCTCATCATTCGAATAGAAAAGTAATTTCATGGGGCCAGGGTTGCCGGCCAATTCAATGTCAATCCTCATTAACATATTCAACCACGGGGCGGCTCGAGCTTTTCTTTCTGCTCTCAGAGCTCCTCCGCTGCTGCTCATTCATTCCATTTATCGTCATCGAGAAGAAGCGGTTGAGCATCATCTCTCATCATAATTTCTTTTTGAAACGAATCGGGTTCCACTTGACTGACAACATCATCCTTCATCCCAAAGACGAAAGTTAAAGTTTGCGCATAAACTTTGAAAGCTTACGTCTCCTTTTTTCCGAGTCGAGGTCAACTGAGAATGAAAGAAAAGGACGGGGAAGGTGTGGAAATAGCTGTGAGACTCATAGATCAGAGTACCCGGAACTGAGAGGAGGAGAGAGAGCGGCTCTTTTGCATGGACCATTAGAGGTTAGGTCCAAGTTGTGAGAACTCTCTGCGTTTCGAGTTGAGTATACTGTAGCGAGACTATTGAAGTTTTAGTACATTTTGAACATAGAAGACGTCTGTGCGGTGTGCACCATAACTGTGGTGGTGATCTCTCGTTGAACCGATCAAAGAAATGCTTCTCTCCATTCACGTCTCCTCCTTTTCATCATCATCATCAGCATTAGCATCACAACTCCCTCTCAAAAAGGCTCTCATCGGCCATTCCGATCTATCTTCTGCCTGCCCCCCCCCCTTTCCATTTCTTCATCTTTTCAATTCTTTTTTCCTCCTCCCATTCCAATATCCCAAAATGCGATCATCTGGTGCTCTCCTCGGTCGCCGCCGTCGCCGCCGCCGACCGACCGACCGGTGTGCTGCTCATTCGACCGTGTAGATGGCTCCATGAGCCCTCGTTTCGGAATATATGACACGCTTCCGGATACATACGTCTTCTCCTCTTCTCCAGTTCTCTCCTTCTCCTTATTCTTCTTCGGCTTCTTCCTTTCTATTCCTGGAGTCACTGACTTCGAAGAGCCATAATTCGAGGACGGAGGCGGAATCGTGGAGGCGAACGGAACCCCCGAATTTATTTTTTCTCGATCGCTCCAAAGACCCGTCATCCACACCTTTCTCGCTTTCCTCCTCTTCTCTTCTTTCGACTGCCAATGCCATTTCTCACTCTTCGGCTTTCGTCATCATGAGAAGAAAGCTCCGCGGGGAGATGCTTTTCCTTTTTCGGCAATTCATTTTGTTCTATGTGGAGATAAGACTTGAAGTGACGAGGTGTACGGTAGAATTCTAGTTAACAATTACCAAGTGGACCGCAGAGCTTAAGGAGAATGAAAAGTTGTTTTCGAATCTCTTTTTAACCTTGTATAATTAGAGCGGTTTCCTAATAGAATTGGCCTTAAAATAAGTTTTGTTTGTGACGAAGATGCCGGTGCCGGGGAGTTTCCGATTTCACCGACCAATTCAGACAGACGTCGTTTATCCGAGAGAGAGAGAGAGAGAGTTTGGTTTGCAAAATGTTTATTCAATTCCACGTTTCAATCATTTTCCCACACGGCCTCTGACTCCTTTAAAACGATTAGCCGCCGCCTCCGTGCCGTCCTCGTCCGTCCGTCCCCGATTCTCCGAAGAAGTACTTGCCCTGGAGGCAGGTCAAACTGCAAAACTGGAAGCGTGCGCTGAGAATGTTGCCATTATTTGTCTCTCTCCGTTTCGAGCCAAAAAAACGGAAAGAAAGAGAAAGAGAAAGAGTCAAAACTTTTTGATTTCTATCTATCTATTTCTCGGGGAGAGAAGACAACAAACACGCCACCACTACCACCACCAAAATCTCTTTCTTCGTGGTCCTCTCAGACACCCCCACCACAACGGCGTCTTCTTCTTCTTCTTCTTCTTCTCCTTTTCTAATCCGTCTCGGGATTCACTTCTCACCAATACCACCCCACCATTTCACCATTTCTTCCGCTCTTTCACTCTCGCTCTAAGTCTCTTTCTCTGTGGAAACGGGGGCACAAAAGCCCAAACCGAAGAAGAAGAACACTTTCCTTTTTTTATTTTTTGCAGACGAACACCATCTAATCCATTTTAACCCCTTTGGCGATCACACGGCGACGCCCACACAGGTATTTTCCGTGATTCTCGGCCCCGACGAAGTGATGTGCGGTAGAGCGCAATTGCAACACGTTTTTGTAGCGACAGTATTCATGATTTCATTAGAATTTATGTTTTAACTTCATTTAATACGGTTTTGACATACTGTAGCTCTGTTTCTCATAGTCGGCCCCCAATAGTTGAACTACAGTTTCAGTTAATACTTCATTCAACATTTTCCGCTTTCAGACAGTCTCCCACATCTTCCACTGATCTGCGCCCATCACGATATGGTAAGTGTTCGTTTCTTGCTCTTGCGGAACACTGAAAGACGAGAAAAAAAAACAAAAAAGAGTCTGTGGTCCTTCCTTAACTATGCTCGGCACGCACACACTCATGTTTCCATTTTTGTGCAAGAGGAGGCGAGGGTGGAGGCCAAATACATACACAAATTGATGGAGTGGTGGCGGAAGACGAGGAGGTACCATAAGTTGCGATAACAAGCACGCTCCCTCTCTCTCTCTCTCTCCCTATAGTTTTCCGATGCTTCTTCGTAGTCGCCCCGATATTGTCATCTGGGGAATTCCCCGGGATGCGCATCCTTTGTCTTCTTCGTCTTCCTCTTCTTCGTCTCTTTTTGCGTCCATTCCCGAGACGAGGATATTCTTTTTCGCACTTATTGGGCTCATTGACCTAGATTTTGTATTCCCCCTTTCGGGCTCCTTCTGGCCCTTCTAACTGACGCACCCCAGTCTCATAGATCCCTGTACATACAGTCCTTCCACTTTACAATCATCTTGTGATCCTTTTCCT
This sequence comes from Caenorhabditis sp. 36 PRJEB53466, assembly GCA_946814055.1. NCBI lineage: Eukaryota > Metazoa > Nematoda > Chromadorea > Rhabditida > Rhabditidae > Caenorhabditis > Caenorhabditis sp. 36 PRJEB53466. Next base: position 3,206,442 of record CAMPFS010000005.1, on the reverse strand, counting down.
TTACCTATTCGACTCACCTTTGTGTGTATTCAAATGTACACTCTCTCTCTCCTCTCCCTTCCTTTCCTTGATTGATGGGCTCCTTTCTATCGAGCCGCTCATCGGAAGTCGCACACACACTCAAAAAACCCTGACTGATTCAGCCCTCCGAACCGACAGATAGATAGGGCAGAGTTCACGGCCCAAATGACCATCGATCAGAAATCTGATTGATGATCAGAAGAATGAGTGCATTCTTGCTGCTCTCACACTTTTCACATCAGTTCTCAACTTGTGAGGGACAGGCGTCCGACGGAAGAACAGTCCGCTGCCGCTGCTGCTGAAAATGAACTTGTGCGAACGGAGCGAATGCTCTGGAATACGTACACGCACAATATCAAGTATCCGGGTGGAAAAAGAAGAAGACGAAGGCAGTGTTGTTGTCTCACAGATTCTCTTGACGACAACTGACACTTTGCGCCAGAGGTGGGGGTGTCTCTCGAGTCACACACACTTCTTCCATCTTTCATATCCGACTCTATCTCTCTCTCTTTCCCTGTGGCTTTTGGTAGAATTCTTTTTTGATAACCCTCTTCGACTTCTTCTTCTTCTTCTTCTTCTTCTTCTTTCCCCTCTGTCTTTTCTCTTTCTTTCCGCTTCAGACCCAATTACCGTAATTCTCTCTAATTACTCAACTGAAAGAGTCGGTGGTGTATGAAGAAGGAAGGAAAAGGGGTGGGGTCCGAGGGGGCAAAGGCCAATAAATCAGAGCAAATGGCTTTGAGCTAAAAGTTTTCGCAATGTGGCCCAGCCACCACCACCACCAGTTTACGACTTTTTGCGAGTAATTGAAAATGAAAAGTGAGTGGTGAGTGAGCGACTTCTCCTGTTTTCCTTTTCTGATCGTTCTTTGGTGCACCGAGGAAAGGAGGGACTGTACAAAAATAATTGAGAAATAACAAATTAGAGAAGGCGTGATGACAAATATTATGATTCTAGCGATTATCGGGTACTGTACATCTACCCAACTGGACCCAACTCATATTGACATACACTCAGTTGGTCTTTCTTTCTCTCTTTCTTTCTTTCAAATCAAATGTATAGGGGGATTTCAAAGAAGAAGAAGCGGTACCTTTCGAAAGTCTTGGGTTACCTACCCACTGGATGATATACTGTAATTGTGAGCGGACGCGCAGATCGGAAGTTGGCCTTCACAAGTGGGGCGACGAGAAACCGATCTGATCGGGGCTCGAGCACTTGAGATCGCGTCAACTTCTCACTTGAGAGCCGCTTCTGGGGGTGCCAAACATCAGAAGAGAGAGAGAGAGAGAGAGAGAGAGCATACAGTTCGAATCGAAACGATCATTCCTGATAACTCTTCCTCTTCCTCTTGTTCTTTGAACTTGGAGATCTTAGATCTTGGGAATTTCAAAAGGACACAGATCAAAAGTGTACTTCACAAGAGTTGCCTGGTTTGAGTGGAAATGCATGACGTTGGAATTCTACTTAAACTTTTATTCTTATTCCAACCTTCCACAGCTTCGAGTAAAAGTCATGCTCACGAAAGACGAACGTTTGCCCCCCTTCCCTGGTACTAGAAAGATCAGATCGCATCATCACTCGGATAAAAACGTGTGCTCTTTCTCCATCTCTCCCACTGCAAATTGTCCCAGCGGTCTCTCCCATCGGCCCGCTCCCTCGCTCGCTTCCTCTCTTTGTCCTTCTCCGTTCTCTCCTCAATTCGTTCGCCTATTTATTTTAGGTTGATGATCGGAGGATCGAAAGGATATGAGATATGATTCGGCGGGGCAAGAGATATATATCTTATTATATCTCCCGCCTGGGCTCCCCTCTCTACCTCTACTTCTTTTCTCTTTGCTCTAGAGGCGGGCGGCCGCCACCGGCCTTATCAACTTTTTACACTCTCTCAATTGCTGCTTCGACCCCGAAAACTAGAGGAGAAGGAGAGGCTTCCAGAAGTGGAAGAAGAAGAAGGACATTTCTGTAGGGTGCTCTTTTATAAACAAAATGGGTCGGGAGGAGCAGACGACCGCCACCACTTCTAAGAATATTGAGGAGAGGAGAGAAGACAACAATAATAGTAATCATTCAAACGTTTTTCGGGGCAACTCTTCTTCCTTTTCATCCGCCTCTTCCACCGTTTCTTTCCCCCCCCAACTTTCGGCCCAAATCTCAGAACCCTTATTGCCCGCGGCTCGTGCTCCCCCGCCGGCTTCTTCAGGTAGAACGGGCTCCTCGCCCCTCTTTCCTTCCCGAGTCAAAACGTGTGGTGCGATGAACCGTCGTCTAATAGGTCGCTCGCCTTTTTGCTCCCCTTCGATCTCCTCCTTCCCCCTTTCTACTCCTTTCCTTCTCTTTTCCTTCTCTCCGCCCCTCTCAGGAAAAAAAAGCCCAGGTCCACTTTTATATTACATGTAATTTTTAACTTGTCTCTTCATTCTCCTTTTATTTCCGCATTTCATGTCCTCGGAAAAATGCGTCTCTCTTTCGTTTGGTAAATTTCTAGTCGTGGGAGTTATCTCGGATCAGGACGTGGCAGACGACATCATACCGTAATCCTCCTAACTTCTGAAACGATCGCTTTCTTAGATTTCACTTAAACCAGTCACTGTTTGTGTTCGATTCTGAAAACTTTTGGTAAGAAGACAGATCGTCACAGTTCGACATGTTTTTCAAAAGAATTTCGTGGCGAGACCCACTGAATTTTCAATTACCGAAAAGTATGCATCTTGTTTATTTATATCATTCTGTCCATCCTACTCTTCTGCTCACATTTCAATCCGTTCGAGTTGTTGGTCCAAAGTGCAACAAGAGCCTAGTTTGTCCTCCTTTCCTTCCGTCATCATCCTCATCATCATCATCATCGTCGTCGTCTACTTCTTCTTCTTCTTCGCCAAGAGACTTATGAGCGCAAACGAATAAAAAGTTTTGGCCGTGATGGGGCGCCGTTGGCGCCGCCACCGATTGAAACCCGATACGAGGAGGGGACCAATATATACGAGTATATAATGCCTTCTTCCTTCTTTTCTCCCTTTATACCACGAAAAAGTGTTTTGCAATTGCAATTTGGGGGGCAAGCGCGAAACTAATTTCCTTCGCCATTTGCTCTCTTTTTACCCGTTTCTCGGCTAAAAACGCGGAAGAAAGGGGTCTTCAAAAATTCATATAAATTCGGACCTTCCTCTTTTCGCTTGTTGTTAACACCACTTTCGATGCCATTCGTTCCCCACTTTTATGTTCCATTCCTCTCCGTCGTTTTTGCGTGCGAATCGAACCGATCGAAGACGACGACGATGACTAACGCCCTTCCGCCCTCCAATGTTTCATAATAATCTGTGATTTCAGGATCACCACACACGGGAGGATGCAGTCCTCTTCGTTGGGGAGTGCTGATGATCCTCGCTTCCGACAGACCCATCTATTCCAAATGTTGATGAAGGTAACCTATTTTTTGAGCAGTTTTATCGGTTCGTCGCTGCTTCTTCTTCTTCCTCTTCTTCTTCTTCATTCTCTTCGCATCAGATAATAAAACGCGGCGGCTCGTATAAAACGGAAAAAAAAACTTCCAACAGCTCCACACACTCACTTTTTTGTGATGATCAATTAGCGAGATTAGATGAGGGTGGAAAACGTGTTTTTGCAGAAATAATGAGCAGATTGGAGAAGAAAGATTGTTGGGAAATGCATTAGCATAGGGGTTCCGAATGCGAGTCTTGCAGGTGATCAAAACATCGGCGGACAATGCGACAGTATCAGCGATCGCCACCTCGCCCACCTCGCCCGATTCGTTCGTCGACACGTACTCGGCGTCGTCGCTGCTCGGAGAGGAGGGCCGCATGATCCTCATCGTCGTCGTCGGCACCATCTTCGCTATTCTCACGTCTGTCGGCAATTTGATGGTTCGTCTTTTCCTCTTGTTTTCCACAATTTTACGAGACGATCATAAACCGAGAGGCAAAGAGAAGAATTCTGTTTTTCAGGTGATGGTGAGCTTCAAAATTGACAAGCAACTACAGACGATTAGCAATTACTTTTTGTTCAGTTTAGCTGTCGCAGACATCGCAATCGGTGAGCTCGATTCGGTTTTAAACTGGTATGAACGTGTTCCGTTTCAGGCGTCATATCAATACCCATGTTCACGTATTACACGGCTGTACAAAGTTGGGATCTCGGCTACACAATGTGCCAGTTCTGGCTGTGCATCGACTATCTGATGTGTAACGCGTCGGTGCTCAACCTGCTGCTCATTTCCTTCGATCGCTACTTCTCAGTCACTCGGCCGTTGTCGTACCGTCCGCGGAGAACGACGAAAAAGGCGTTGACGATGATCGCGTGTACCTACATTATTTCTCTGATCCTCTGGCCGCCGTGGATCATCTCGTGGCCGTACATCGAGGGAAAGTTCACCGCGGAGCCGGGCACTTGCGTCGTGCAATTCCTTCAGACGAATCCCTACGTCACTGTGGGAACTGCGGTGGCTGCGTTTTATCTTCCGGTCACAATCATGTGCATTCTGTACACGAGGGTCTACTGGGAGACACAGAAACGGCAGAAAGAGTTCGGGAAGCTGCAGGCGACTCAGGTGAGCGTTGAGAGTTTGACAGAAAGCTGAGCGATCAGACAGAAACAGACTTGGGCGAGCGATGTGGTAGATCGGCCGTCGATGAGAAACTCCAAGATTTGGAGAAAAGTCAAGAAGGTTACAATTCAATAGACATCCCGTTTTCAAACTCAAATTCATCCCACAAATCCCATTTTTGCTGTCATGAACACCCACTTCTTCCGTCTATAAGCATGAGCTATCCTCCCAAACGTTTCTTGAATCGGTCTAGTCCATTTCATCGTTTTGTTTTACAGTTCTCACGACGGTCCATGAAACGAGACGTGTCTTCGGCTTCAATTGTGAAATCCAGTGGATCGATGCGGAAAAAGAATCACGAGGGATACGGGGAAGACAGTTCGACGCCCTGCACATCATCCAGAAACTCCAAGAGGAAATCGTGGCTCCGGAATTGCACGGGCAAATCGAATTCCTCGTCGGAAGACAGTTCGGAGGCGGCGGCCATGAATTTGGACGACACCTCGTTGAGCTCCAGTCATTTCGCACTGAGTGGCAGTCGGAGGAGGAATGCTTCTCCGCCTTGCACGCCCATGCCGACCAACTTTGTGAGTTTTCATTTAAAACCTTTCTTTTTTACACTTTTTTTTCTAGGAAGACGAGGAGCAGACGGATGCGGGGGCGTCGATGAGAAACGGTTCGGCGAGGTTCCGGAGCCGTCCGCCGTGCGACGCATCCAAGAACAACAACTCGGACACTTACACCGTTCTCATTGAGCTCAACGACGAGGGAAGCCGTCCGAGTGTCCGTCTCAGCAGTTGTGAGCCATATCTCGAGTGAGTTTCCGGTGTCTGAGCTCAGAAAGGTAACGGTCCCTTATTCAGTGACACGATTTCAACGCGCAACCGTTCGAAGAGCGACTGCAACAGTGAGATGGACGAGCGACGGCAGAGCCTTCTGGCCAAGCAGTCTCCATTCAAGAACGGACGGATTCTCAAGAATTTCAGTTCTCAGGAGAGGAAAAGTGAGAAAGAGCAAAGGAAGAACGAGAGGAAGCAGGAGAGCAAGGCGGCTAAGACACTTTCAGCCATCCTCTGCGCATTCATCGCCACGTGGACACCTTATAACTGTGAATTGATGACTGAGAGAATGAAATGACAATTGCACTTTTCAGTGATCGTCTGCTGGGAGGCGTTCTTTCCGAACACGGTCCCGAACTATCTGTGGACTCTCAGCTACTTCCTCTGCTACATCAACTCTACCATCAATCCACTGTGTTATGCTCTTTGCAATGCCAGGTTCATATTTCCGTCAAACTTCTTCTTCTTCTTCTCACCGTGCCCATTCAGATTCCGTCACACGTACATGCGCATCCTTCGGTGCAAATTCAAGGCGGAACGGCCGACCATCAATCAGGGATACGTTCGTCGAAATTAATCGAGTACAAAACACGCAGAAACCTTTCTTTCGAATGATCTCGCATCAATCAGTATATTCGTAGAATCTGAAGACCGGTCCCACATCATCACCACTTTTTCAATGCTATTTTCCCATTCTTATTTGGTTCATCCTCTCCGATTCATTGCTCATCATTGTTTGGCGGGTAATTGTAATGTACGTAAAGAACGTTTTATTTTGAATGAAACACACGTTATTCGTTGTGCTCTCGGAACCGCATTCTCTCCTCCATATCGGCTGCATTGAACTCTCTCCGCTCCACTTTTCGGTATTCTCGACACGTGGACACCGTATTCGGAGAGTCACTTCTGTAATACATTAGGGCAGACTCCTCGACTCCAGGACGATCTTCTGAAGTTTTGAGAGCGTAGAATAGATACGAAGAAGAAGAAGAAGAAAACACTCACGGCAAGAATTCCTTAGGAAACAAAACACAGCAAGACAGATGAGGAAGATGATCAGAATAAGGATGAGAAAGGCGGCGGATATGACGACGACGGGAATGTGACCGACCAGTTCGGAAATGCTCATGTCGCACTTGAACGAGCCCTGTTCGTTGTAGCCGCACGTCTTCAGATGCGGCTCAATCATTTCATTTTCACTCTGAGTCACTGGGATCAGGGTCCATCTCGGGTCCTTTTCAGAGCGCAACGGATAGTTCACGTAGCCACCGTAAACTCGACCGTCTCCGATCCTGAAGAGTGAGGCATTTCTAATGCTGAAATATTCGTTTTTTGCGGAAACACATTTTCAGAAGTTCTTATGAAATTTAAGGATGAGAAATGAAAATCACTATTTAAGGCAGTGGAAAACGACTAGAATCTTTTTCTTCAGTCGCCTTCTGGACTTTGCAGTTCTAAAATTCGTCGAGTGAATAATCTCACCTGAAATCCCCATTCTGTCGCACTTCTTCTGGACTTAACGCGGCGGTAATATAATAGGGTACATGATCTGCTTCTGAAGTTGTTCTATCCGCAAGTTTTGTGATATCAATAGGTGCCAAATCATACGGACGACTGTCCACAACCACCATGTACCGCCTGAACTGATCACTAGAGAACGTTCCCGAATGAGAGAAATGCTCACCAGACATCCGCCACTTGGGCCACTTTTGCGCTTTGCACATCGATATCCCTCTGACGGGTGTAATCGCCCAGATGACTGACAATATCACTGGGAGGATGAATCGAACAGACTCTTTCCAGAAGGTTCCACTGCTTCAAAGTTACCGGAGACCATTTGTTCCAGATATTATCTATTTTTGCTCTTATTTCAAATTTATATTCTCTGGGACGATGGGGTAAGTTAAAAATGAGAGTGCATTTCCATTGACATTCAAATTTCGGACATCTCAAATTTTCATCTGTCAGCTCTTCAGTGAGTGTGGATGAATTACGGTCCTTTAGGTTGTATTTTATCTGAAATCGACTAGAAATGTTTGTAGTTTCTGTTGCTCCTAAATCGAACCTGATATGAAATGGCTTTTTGTGAAAGTTTCAATGGCTGGAATACTATGGAAACGGCAAAGTCAGTCTCCACGACTATGCGCGCTTCCGACACCTCATACTCTCCCTGAAATAGTTATAAATCATGGTATCGAACGTTAAAAGACATGTTGAAATCATGAGTCATATGTAATTTATAACTCAGTATTTCTATTTGTGTCCCCTCAAACAGGGATCTAGGACCAACTCCCAGGGGGGTCCGTGGTCAGTAAGTCCCATGGTCTGAAGCACCTGCTGGTCAGTGAGCGAGGTCCGGCTGGTCAGCAAGTGCCTCTCTAAGCAGGGTCTTTTTCTAAATGAATTTTGACCTAGAATTTAGTAAATTAGCTTTTTTCGAAATATGGCTGTTTCGTGCGTGCTTATTTGTGTCATTTTGTTAGTTTTAGGGTTAGCAACGGGGCGCCCCGCGCCCCACACACCCTCGTTCGCCCCCGGCCCCTTAAAGTGTAAGAGTGAGGAAGAAGGACATCCGCCGACCACAAGGCCGCCCACAAGATATCCTCTCGCACCTGCGACATAGTTGAGAACACCGCCCATCCGTGCTTCCATTTCATTTGCGCTCTCTTCTTTCCTTCAACTTTCTGGTCGTCCGAAGTGGTTATTGTGATATTGTACGTGCTTGACGGAAGAAGATTATCCACCAGAAACTCATTTGCCTTTCCCGGTTCTCCGACCGCCGAGTTTTCGATTTCTTTGAACATTCCACTCGGAGAGTGAATTGTTTTTGCTTTTATCTGAATTCGAATGAAAATTAGAAATCAGAAGACATCACTCACTGTGAACTTGGACGTTGTTTTTGTGAGCCAGTTGGCCGGCCAGTAGACAGTCAGTGAGTTCGGAGTTCTGGCTCTCAGTTTCAGAATGTTCGCTCCGTCGTTGTCCAGCGTGGCAAATGCACTCCACGCCCGATTGCCGTACCCATAGCTAGTTCCCGCTTGAATTGTCACGTTGTAGGCTGTGCCCGGTTTGAGTCCGTTTATCAAAAGTCTGGAAACAGGCACGGGAACTGTGATGGATCTCTTGTTGGTCGAACTGTTCCCTGAGAGATCGTACACTTTTACCTAAGCTTGTTCAGTTTTGTTTTCAAATCAAAATGAAAGACAAACCAAGTGTTGTGTGATAACGAAATGATGAGCAGAATCCTGAGCAGTGGGCGGAATCCAGGAGACTTCAATTGACTCATTCTTGCGATCCGCCAAAGTCAATTCTGTTGGGGGACTCAGCCAGGGCAACGCTAAAATCTTCGAAATGAAGAGGGAAGAAAAAACTGGGAACGGCTGAGAGCCTCATTCCCCTCCCTTCTTTACTCTTTTCTTAGTTTTTGCTTACTTTTCTATCAGACTGTGGAAAATGAACAAACTGTTTGCAAGAAAAGCAAGAAGTAGCAAAAATGAGCATTTGAAAGAGCTCTCTCTCACTTTCTTCTAATATAAAAAGGAAACTGATAACTTTCACTATCCGCTGTATGCTGCATATTAACACTTTCTATTCTTTCTAATTCTAAAAATTTGACTGTTATTCTAATCAATCGTTTTAAAAGTGAGCAAACCACGCCTAACATTACCGCTTGTTTCTCTAGCCACTCTCTCTTCTCTCTCTTTTCCACACTTCCTCTCTACCCCCCACGTCCGTTTTTCTTTCTTCGTCTTCCAAAAATGATGTTGCGAAATATTTGAAGACGAATGCTAGTTGCACTTTTTTCTCCTGTTTTAATTTTCTATATTATCGATTCTTATCAAAATGTTGATCACTCCAGTGCGAACATGTGATCGGTACACACACGTTCTAGAATCTTCTCAACAACTATTCATACAACAGACATCTCACCAGCTAGACTCGTTGTAGCCATATTACTGTAATACCATAGACTGCTTTCGTTCTGTAATTGCATAATTTCGCTAATAACTTTATCTTTTAATTTTCCAGATAATCGATTGATTCCTTTGCGGAAACTGTCCGGAACTAATTTCACGGTCGATCGCTGAGGATCGACAACTGTACCAAGACGTCGCACGCGTTGGCCATAATTAACTTGCTTATTTTGACGCATAAGCACCCGTATAGGATATCAGATACCTGAAACGCTTCGACCGACAGCCGGTAAGTCGTGTTGCCAGCCAAACCCGTGAATGTGTATTCGCGTAGTTTGGCTGCAACATGAATGGTCTGAGAAGACTTTTCCGTTTCCTGGGAGCCTAAAATTGGAGCGAATAGCGGTGACCTGAATTGTTTGAAATCTAACTCCTGATTACTGCGACCATCAGCCTCTGTTTCGTGACGAGGTCCTCATCAGAATCATGTCTCCATCTGATGCGGATGGCGTCATTCCTCACTTCCGTGATATCCACTCCATTCGTCCATTCGCCTCCTTCATCGTCTTCTGCTAATTAGCAGCCAATCTCTATCCGATCACTTGAATAGAACACTTACAGGCTTCTAGTCGAATACTGAGAAGAAATAGAAAAAGAAGCGAATTTGTCAAATTGAAACACATTTGGCCGAAACGATGAAAAAGAGACGACGAGGGAAATCATCTTGTCACAAACGATAGATACATTCGTCGTTTCCTTTTGACAAAGAGATAGAAAAGAGAAAAGGAATGTGGAAGAGGTCGTTTATTTTTCTGTATCAATGGACTGATTTCTGATGATTTTCGAATTGGACTTTTCAATGGTTTGGTTCCAAAATGGAAGAAATTGAAATCACATGTGAGAACCTGGTCACGAAACAGATTAAGGGGTTATTCAGGCTGTGAAAAAATGAAGCCATCTACATTTTAGCAGATCCCCCAAAAACCCATTGTCAAAAAATTTCTCGAAATGCTGTTTTGTAAATATGTAAATTGTGTTTTTTTATTCACTCTCCTCATTCCAATATTTATTAAAATGCGCTCGTTTTGAAATTAAGTAGCACGCGGCCTAGAAATCCAGGGACACCGGCCGCGTGCATTTTTTTCTGCTCACACCGCTCAATCTTTTCTGCAGGGATCTCAACGCAGCGGATCAGTTCAAATCTGAAGCGTCGTGAAAAGAAATGTCAACGGTAAACACGACCGAGTGCATAATCTGCTATAACGAATACGGTGAGCTCGTGAGCGTGATCGCGACAAAAATCAATAAACTGGCTTGCAGACACCGAATTCAGAAAGCCGTGCATTGGCACTTGCGGACACTCGATTTGTGAAGGATGCAAGCACCAGATGGTTTCGTCAAAGTGTCCGCAATGCAACAGAGAGGAAGCGTTCGCAATCACAACCATCAATTATCAAGTTCTTGAATTAATCAAGCATTTTAAAAGTATGCAAGCGGGCGGGGAAGTACCCACCAACTTGAACAAAGTTCTTGGCGACGATGGAAAGGTTAGCAAATTTGAATGCATTTCCCGTTCACCCCAATTTTTACGTTTTCAGGGATTAGAAGAAGGAGAGTGCAGCGAATGCACGTCAAGATCTCGAAAACTTCGGATATGTGTCACTTGCGCAACAAACGAAGGAGTTCTGCTATATGACAAGGCAAAGAACGAGTCCGTGTTAAATGTAATCGATAACGACGTCGACGGTGCCATTAGAAGAGCAAAAAATCTTGCGATTTGCGGAGACTGCGCTCTAGACGGACAACTCCACGGAGGGCACAAAACGAAACAGTTGGCGACGCTGAAGAGCAGTCTCGAAGACAGAGTTCAAGCGAACATCGAACAGAAGGTAGCCAAAATGACGGATAAAGTGAATGAAACGTGCAAACGACTGAGTGATCAGTTCAATACCACAATCGAATCGCTAAAAGCATATTTTAAACAATACGAGAAGCTGGAGCAAGCTGGCGACAAAAAAATACATTTCAACAATGTAGAATCGAGTCTCGAACAGATCGGAAACACAGTCGTCATGGTGGAAGATTCCATCAAACGATTGTGTCTGCTCGACGTAGAGTTCAAACAGCAGGGCCATCTCGTGGAGTTGAATAAAAAAGTTGTGCCAAAATCGTTAATGGTTTTCGCCAACCTAGACCCCGTTCTCGTCGCAGGTAATTCATTCGTCCGTTCAATTCCACAACCTTCTCTTTTCAGATCGCAAACAAAGTGCAAAAGAGCCGCTTCTGATAGGAGTGTTCAATCCGAAAGACAAATCGTGGCAACCGGTCGGAAGAATGCCGAATCCGAAATCGAATTATGCTGTTGCTAGTAACAAGTCGCAAATTTTTATAGCCGGAGGAATGAACAATGGAAGTTGGCTCAACACTTTAGAAATGTACGATAGAGATAAGAATTTGAGAAGAGATGTGAGTTTTCGAAACAGTTTTCTTGCAACAAAAAAAACATATTTTGCAGTGTAACAGAATGAAAAAAGGAAGAACTCGCACGTCGGCCGGCTTCCATAACAGCAGATTGTTCGTTGCCGGCGGATACGACGGGAGCTATATGAATTCGGTGGAATCGTACGATCCGGAGCACGGAGACTGGAAAGAAGCGCCGCAATTGCAGAGAGCTCGTGCCGACGCGGCGATCGTCAGTTGCAACGGAGAGCTTTTCGGTGAGAATCATCAAAGAGTTCGACAGAATGTAATCTTAACATATTGCAGTTCTCGGTGGATTCAACGGAAAAGAATACGAAGAGAAAATTGAGAAATTGAATGAGCAAAGTCAGAAATTCGAAGTGGTCGGTAATATGGAAGGAAGTCGTGCCGGATTTGGAGCTTGCGGATTCAAAGGAAGAATCTACATTGCGGGAGGATGGAGCAACTCGAGCAACACGCTCCGATCTGTCCGAAGCTACGATCCACTGACGAAGAAGTGGAGAGACGAAGAGTCACTGAACAAAGACCGAAAATACTTTACACTGCATGCAACCAACGAGGCGATTTACGCAGTCCGTGGATGTGCCGACAGCTGGAGTCTGATCAACGAAGTCGAGCGATACGATCCTGAGCGAAGCAAATGGGAGCTTATTGCGTGCGCAGCGGCGCCTGCGTCAACACCCTCGTCACAAGCGTCTTCAAGCACGTAATTGGATTGTACTCTTTATTTTCTCTTGTGGGTTTATCGGTACGCGGTGGTTGAATTTATGAAACTGAGATTGTTTGTCGCTGAATTCTGTAGATTGAAGAGCGCTTACCGCGGCGGACGAGCGGGCGGCTGGCGCGACGTTATTGCGTTTCTCCGAGCCGCCGCTTGTCCGCCGCGGTAAGCGCCCTCCTTCGCCTGAAGAGGAAAGGTACGGACTTGCCCACCACACCGTTCCGCTCAGTTTTCGGCGACGAGACAATCTCCGTTTCTTTTCGACTGCTGTCTGCCAGGTCAACTCAAGATAAACAGAAGGGGTCAGGGCTGGGCAATTGGCCGGCCCGGACTTTTCGTTGGTCGACCATTGACCTGGACTTTTGAACCACTTGCAATATTCCGATCGGACCCAAACTTTGCAGGCTTCTTTGACTTGGATTGAGGTCCATTGGGACCAAGTTTCAGCCCGATCGGATCGTCAGGTCCCGAGATATGTGGATCAATGGCCGAAATTGGCCGGAAGCCCGGGCTTTTTGGAAAAAATCGGCCAATGATCCATATCTCGGGACCTGACGATCCGATCGTGCTGAAACTTGGTCCCAATGGCCCTCAATCCAAGTCAAAAAACCCTGCAAAGTTTGGGTCCGATAGGAATATTGCAAGTGGTTCAAAAGTCCAGGTCAATGGTCGGCCAACGAAAAGCTCGGGCCGGCCAATTGCCCAGCCTTGGAAGGGGTACAATCCAATTCGTGCTTGAGGAAAAAATTTTGAAAAAATTTTGGTTATGCCGCGGCGAAAGTCTCGGAAAACCCGGCGCACCCCGGATTTCCTGCAAATTTCTGCCGACTTTGGACTGCAAAATCCGCGAGATTTGCGGGTTTGCCGAGACTTTGGACGCGGCATTATAGTGAGGGTCCCTCTCTCAGAAAAACAAGGTCTCAGATCCCCCCCCCCCACCTTTTATTCGGGAGGTCTGAGAGGGACCCTAGTTTTACACTAGTACCAAAATTTTGGCTCCCCGACATTTCGCAACTAGACGTTTCGAAACCGCGACGGCTCCGAAACGTCGGGGAGCTAAAACTTTCTCCCACACTTAGCTTCTTTTTTTTAATATTAAATGTCTCATGCTCATGCTGTCTTTCTATTTTCCGCTGATCTCATTTCGTGTCATCGATGTTTTCATAGCAAATTTTTGAATGGGCAATAAAGTCGGTTTTCCGTTCCAACTGCTCATATTCATAATTTATTTCATTCAGAAAACACGTAATTCAGGTCAATGTCTCAGGTAGCATTTCCTCGCCATCACCGCCTGCGTCAATGCTTCCACGTTTTCGAACAACGTGGAAATCTTGCCGTCCAGTTGGGATTGCCTCTGCCGAACCTTCTGGAGCCGCTCTTCGGTCTCGTTGAATGCTCGGCGAGCCGTGAAATAGTCGTCCTCGTCTTCCATTTGCATTCGCAGCTTCCATCGAGTCTTCCGGAATCTTCAATGCAATAAATTCTCAACAATGCAGGTGCGCTCCACTGAACTCACGTCAGAACGGAGCATAGTAGCATTCTCTGTGCTTTCGCGAGTCTCTGATGGTTCCGCCGGCAGCTGCTCTTCTGGTAATCTCTCGAACGGAGCACAGTCCGCCACGTGTTCTGGAGCACACAGGCCGCCGCGTTCTTGTGTCTGCGAAAGTGCTCTATTCAGAATTTGCCTTGTTTCGACTCGCCGACTCACTCATTTGTGATATTATTCTCAGCGATTATATGGTTGACCCTCTTCTCGCTGGAAGTTAATATCAACTTCCGGCTGATGAGAGCGATGAGTGTGGATGAGAAAAGGGTTCCCTAAACAGGAAGAATGATAAGAAAAGAGTGATAAAATGGGAAGTTACCACTATGGCAGTGAGCATTGCGAGTCCTCTTCCGCAGTACGTATTCACTTGAACGTCGCCGTAACCGATTGAGAAAAACGTCTGAAAGCGGGGAAATGAACGGGAAGATTGGAGGGAACTGACAATGATCTCGAACCACAGATAGTCCGCAAAGTGTTGGAACCCGCTGATAGAAGGATACGCGTATCTGAAAGCCGAAATTGAACCTCGCTGAATCGAGAATTCGCGCACCTTTCACACTGGGTCAACATCCACGAGATGACGCACCAGAAGAAGAGGGAAGCGATGGAAAGGACGAAGAGCGGACGCTCGTACATCTCGCTCTTCAGCACGAATCGGAAGTCGACGGCAATGTGATTCAGAGAGGCGATCGTGCGAGTCGCGGTGTCCTGATTCTGGGAACTGTGAAGGACCATGTAGCGACAGGCGATGTAGAATCGGAGGAACATCGGAAGAGTCAGAAGAACACTGATCGGAATCGACACGTACTGACGGGTCTTCTCGGCAATGTTCGAGAGTTGTGGCCACGCGACGAAGCCCGTTTCTGCAAATATCCTGGGTTTGAATTCGAATCGCCAGGAAACGGTACCTGGAATTGGACAAACGGCACACACTGCCAACTCTAACAATGTGTAGAGAACACGCTCGGAAGTGACGCCGACTCTCCAGTTTGTTGTACCCGTTTCCACTAGTTGAATCTAAAAATATATTGTCGAGGGCTTCTCTAGAAATTCCCCAAATCGCGCTCACTTTGATATCGATGAAATGAAAGAAAAGAAGGAAGAATAAGAGTGCGATGGTGGTGACGATGGCCGCCGCCCGCAAAATGAACGACAGATCCGACGTGTTCACGAATCGATCGAGAATCCGAGTGGCCGTGAATTCGACGTCGAGCATGGCGAGAATGAGTCCGCTGATCGCCAGAATGAGGGTCACGTCGCACAGACGGACTTTCAGATCCGACAGCTGTCGACGCATTTTCCACCGTTGACGGACGGTCTCCGCGTTGCTCATCGCCACTCCGTACCGTTTTCCATAGACGGACGGACGACTCGTGCGAGAACGGTCCCCTCCTCCACTGTCCCGGGAGTCCCAGTCGGAGCCTAAAGACGACTTTTCGGATTTCGCTCTTCGAAAGACACCATTCTTGGGAAGTTGGGAAGTACTTAAATCGGGGTGCTACGATGCACTATGAGAAACATTTTGGCATCGTCAGAAACTGGCTAAACAACTACTTTCGCTGATTTTTCTGATTTTATACAAATCTTTTGCTCTACACGTTCATCTTTTATTTGTTCTCCCCGACCACATTTGCTCATCGCGTTGTTGACTGATAGTGAGAAAATGTTCACGAAGGAATCAATGTAAGAGTTAGCAATGGAAGAAGTAAACAAGCATTGCGATTAGCAAGAAACCACACTGAGAAAGAGGGGCCAAGAGTTTGATAGTGTATTAATGTCAAAAAACTGAAATCGGAAATGCAGCTGAGATGCGCAACGGGTGACTTCGAACTTGATAGCATGGAAATGAAAAGAAAGGATAATCGGTGGTCAAACTACGAAATTCACAGATTAGACCCTACTGGTGGGCGAAAAATCGGAATTGGAATCGGAATTCCGGCGAGATTTTCCCACGGAAACGCTCGAATTTCGGCCCGCTCGAAATTCTTCATGCGCTTTCGCTTGTTTCTGCGCGATTTTCCCTCCGTCCCGAATCTTCATGATTAAAACATTGGCAAAGGGGCGCAGAAATATGATAAATTTTGCGTGTATTGGGCAAACTTTCAGAAGAAAAAGGGAAAATGTGTGTGTGTGTGTGGCTCATTAGATGCGGACAGAGACGGATAATGAGGTGGCCATTTAGAGGGGGGCTTCGCGGACATTCTGGAATGGTTTGCAGACGGAGAGCGGCGGACATCTTGTGACAGCAGCAGGAAGAAGTAGGTTATAAAAATATAAGTAGGAATGGAAAAGGGACTGGCGGAGAGTTTAAGTTTACGACTCGGAGAACTCCCACATGTTCTTTCGATGGTGGGAATGGCCCATTCAAAAGGGGCAGCGCCCGTTTAGATTGATTTGCAGATAGGGCGAATGGGGACTGAAAAGAACATGAAGAAGAAGAAGAAGAAGAAGAGGGAGAAGAAGGAGATGAAGAAGAAGGTGGAGCATATCCAGGTGAAAGAAGGGATCTGATTCAGACATCGAGAACTGAGAACAGAGGAAATTTATTTATAAGTTGACGCTTCTGAAAGCCTAGGAACTTTTCATAGGAACTTTTAGTTTAAGGTTTTTTCGGAGCCTGGAAATCCCTGGGGTTTCGCAAAAACCAAAGTTTTACGGTCCTAGATCAGTGTATTTGAATCATGCGATCGGTTTGAAACTTGGACTCAAGATGCTTCAATCCAAGTCCAAGCAGGCGGCATAGTTTGGGCCCCATCGGATTCTTGAAACTGGGTCAAATACCGGGCTCAGAGCTGGAGAGGAAACTTTACAGTATTGTGCCTGTCCTATCTTCCGGATCCAAAACTTGCCCTTCATTCCGACATTTTCCTTTTGTTCCGTGTCCGTTCGATGACGAATGAATGGCCTGAATTTCCGTCCGAAAAGTCTCCTACTCCGTTATGCATAGACTACGCAAAAAAACAGATGAGAAAGAAGAGAGAAAAGCGAATAAATGGGGATTAGGAAGGGAGCCCGACACAAAGAGCCACTCTCATTTTCAGTTTCACCTGCACGGAAACGTTTATGATTATCAATAATCAGCTACCGTATCTTTACTCTTTTCGCATAAATTTTAGATGCAAAGAAGCTTGCTGAACGAAGTTTTCCTTTAAAAAAGCAACAAGAAAAGACAGTTGGAAATTGAATTGCGGTGCGCCGTCCGAACGTACCTTCTTCTTCTTCTTCAATCTCTTGCATCGCGACTTCTCAAAACGTGCCTAGTGCGAAGAAGTGCTTCGGTGCCGGCATCCGTGCGCCAGTTCCCACCCGGCTAATGCACACTAGACAAACAGGAAATGGTGATCCAGCTCAGACAATGGGAAAATCCATGAGCGGCTGGAGGTGGGTGAACCGACGAGAATGGAGAATGGATGAATGTGTGGAGAGAGGTGTGCGTGAGCCGACGCGTGCGCAAAAGGAGCCGGCTGCTTTTTTTGTGGATATATAATCATTGATATCAAGTTGTGCGCGTGTGCTTGCGGCGGATGAAGAGACGCCGACACCGACAGCTGGACGGGTCTTTCGGGTTGAGCTGGATCCGAGCAGCTCATGCGACGACGCAGGCACGAGCAGATGATGTCAACGCTTGCAGAATTCTACTTTGGTTTCATGGCAACCTTTCCGTACTCTGATTGTGAACGAATCAAAGCGTTCAACAGGAACTACATTCTCGCCAGACGTCATCTGTTTCTCATGGACAAATCTGAGTTTGGATGTTTTCTAGCCGGCAGATTTTCATAATACGGGGGAATTAGACGTAAATCTAGTTATCTGACTGATTGGCTATGCAGTTGCTGACTCGATTAACGGAAAAAAGCGGCAACAGATGTTTAGACCAGGTTATTTTGGGCACGCCTCAAATCACAGTCGGATGATAGAAGTGCAGTCAACGAGAAACGGCATAACGAACTCTACCGGGCAATATCATAAATATTTTTGGAGTTATACTTTTAGAAATTGAACTGTAATAGAAGGGCACCGCAACACGTTGTTGGGGTCATCTTCTCTATTACAGTTTTCTCGGGAACTACTTTGGTTTTTCCTATCTGGCAATGGGTTCGATTAAATAGAAAATAAGTAAAAGCTCCACATTTCTGGATCAATAATACTGCAGCTCGAACCTTGCCTTGAACCCGTGACCGTCAACAATCGATGCCAATTTTCAGAAAATAAGCCTTACCTCTGGTCGATGAATACATCACGAACCGTGCCTGTTTGGAGAGGCCGACGGCGCCCGCACGGACCGCCGCCATCGTTCCTGAATAAGAAATCTTCGTTTGGGTGGAGAAGAGGTAACGGACTGAAGAGCACTCGAAAAGTGGAAAAGTGGAAAGAAATGGGTTTGGTATTGGCACAATGGGCCCGCCGAAACGGGCGACATTAATGGAATGAAAGGTGGCGGTGGTACCTGGCCGCGCCACTCGAAAATGCATGTCTTCTGGAGTGAAAACCGCTTCGCGCAGCAAAAATTGTTGTTATTCACAAATCAAAAAAAAAAACAACTGGAAAAGACAGACGCGGAAAACGGGAGCAAGAGTTAAGGGATTAGGGTGAGGGTGACTTGTTTTGCTACCCAAAAGTCGCACGAAAAACTGCCGGCAATGAGAACGAATTCTGATATCATTCATAGGAGAGAAAATGGAGATGAAGGCAAAGGACTGGCTGGCGAGAAAACGGAGAACTCGTGTGGTGAGGATCCGAATTTCCGGTGTACATATGGAATTGCAAGAAAGAGATAATATTTCAGAGAAATGTAGAGTAGTCTGAACAAGTGTTTCGGTTCTATCAGATCATCGCTACTCCTTAAGGAATTCGAGGGTAGAACCAAAACCGATTCTCAGTAGAGAGAACCCGTTACCGTCACGGATACAAGGCATTTTTTGAAAATTGGCTTGTACCCTTGACGGTGAGAATGAAAGTGAGAATGCTCAGACGATTAAGATAAACTTATTCAGGACAATCCAAAAGTTGAGTCCGACTGGATATCCGGGTTCGGACAGCAACTGACACTGGCCTTATCCTTCCGGAGCCTCTCCTATAAACCGGAAATCAGCAGAATGTGCGTCGCAGCATGACCCTATCGATTTCTATTTTTCGCCCTGTTAAAATGTTTGAACTCGGGGTCGATATTCGATAAAAAAAAGGCAAACCTACTATGCAACATGAATGTTTCGCGAAAACGAAGCGATTTCATTGGCGAAAACGCTTTCGGTGTCGGCCTTGAAAGCGATTCCCCCAATGCTCTAATGCACACCGGAAATCGCTTGCGAAACTGAATATTCTCTCTTCTTTTCAGATGAAAAGATGGGCAAAGAACCTAAAGAGAAACAGAAGCAGAATCGCAAAAAAAAGAAGAAATTCAGAGACCCTTTCCCTCTTTTTCTTTTCGCTTCTGCGCGATTCCCAGGTGGGCCCAAAATTTGGATAAGTGGATTTTTATGATGCAATTTTTCGGTTCTCGAGGGTGTCGGAGGATGGCTTCCAAAACAGCACTATGCTTAGGATAGACAGGAAAAGAGCATGCTGAAACACGAGAAGGCGGCCTTCTCGGGCTCATCATCATAATTCGAGTCATAATTGCCGAGACATCAGTCGCCCCATGACGTAGATGAGACACAATTCGAGAATAAACTTTAGTCCCAAACCGAGCTGAATTCCATGCCGTTGCATTCCATTTCGACGCCAAACTCGATTTTCAATTTCCGAATTGAAGATAGAGCGTGGCGGCACGAGGCAATCGTCTGCCAGCCGAGTTTACAGCTTTCAATCGAGTCAGTTATATTAAGAGAATACACCAAAATACAAAACAACGTTCAAAATTTTGCCAGCAAACACAGGTGTGCGGAAGAGAATAAAAAATTATGGGAGGGCTGGGATGGGTAACAGAAATGAGGGAAGGGAACGGAAGGAAAAGAAGAGAAAAAGGGTTACTGGATTAGCAAGTTGTATGTATTTGATAGTGGTGACGAAGAGAGAAGAGATAGAATGAAGTGGAGGGAACGGAGATCTTCCGAATAAAAAAGTATACGGATGGGAGGATAAAAAACAACGAAGAGGCTCGGATACATGCCGTTGGAATACTTATCATATATTTGACAGGGAACAAAGGTAGAGTACAGAATAAATAGGCGTATTCATGTGAAGCAGTGATGCCATGTACATCGTGTTGATTACTGTAAAGAGATTAGTTTATGGAAGTAGTTCGTGAATGCCCGTTTACCTCAGTCTTCTGACGCTTCTCCGTGGATCCTTCGGCTTCGAAACTGGCCGCCCTCTTGGCGTCACTCTCATTCCGTCTGTCATCTCCTTCCCGTTCGCCGTCGTAGAAGTCTCCATCGTCCTGAATCATCCGATCTGTTACTTCGGACGGGAGAAGCTTGTCTGGGTTGGCCATATCGACCAACATCGAGTCGTCGTTCAAATTTTGGAGAGCGTCTTCCGGAATTGCTAAAAAAAGAGATTCGGTAACAAAAAATAGGAAATGGATGGCTTACGTCTCATTTGCACACTCGGAACGAAAGTGAGTTTGTCAAGGTTGGCGATCACATCGGCTTGAAGTTTGGTCAGCATATCCGCATTGTTCTCGTTGGCAGCATTCGAAGCCTCGATGTGAAGGCGGTAGTGGGGTCCGAAGTACTCGAAGTAATCGTTGTACGGCAGCTCGTTTGGCACCTCTTTGTTGACAGCGATTGAAGTCTCATAAGTCCAGCAGCGTGCCACGTTGCGAGGAGTGTATCCTCCTCCTCCGACCATCATCAGTGGAATGTTGTAGCTGCGGAAGAAACGAGCGCATTCTCCATGGCCCTTCAGAGTCAGATTGAATGGTCCGAGACGGTCTCCGTTCAGAGAGTCGGCCCCACATTGTAGGACGACGGCGTTGGGCTCGAAACGCTCCATGACTTTGGTCATGACCGGCTTGAAGATGCTCTGGTAAGCAGAGTCAGTGATTCCGTCGCGGAGCGGCACGTTCACCGAGTAAAGCTTTCCCTTTCCGGCTCCTATGTCCTTGAGGTCTCCGGTTCCCGGGAAGAAGTCTCCGTACTTATGGAAGGAGACGGTCATGACACGGTCGGTAGTGTAGAAAGCCTCCTCAACACCGTCTCCGTGATGCACATCAATATCGACGTACAAGACACGCTTATGGTACTTGAGCAGCTCCAGAATACCGAGAACGATGTCATTCGTATAGCAGAAACCGGAGGCTTCGCTCTTCTTGGCGTGATGCAGACCACCCATCCAGTTGATGGCGATGTCGGTCTTTTGCTTGTTGAGCTTCGTAGCTGCAGCAAGAGAGCCTCCCGAGCTCAGTTGGCAAAACTCGTAAAGTCCGTCGAAAAGTGGGCAGTCCTCGCCGACATTGACTGAAACTTTTCATAGAATGAGGCGAGGAGTGTTCATTTGAAACGTACATTTTAGCATTTGCTTGTTGAACGACTTCAAATTGTCGGGATTGGCACTTTTCAGGAAGGTCATGTACTCGTCAGTGTGGAAACGAGTCATATCCTCGAAGGAAGCCGGGAAAGGGCGCTGGAAAAATGAATCATTCGAAATCAATCGATTTTTCATGATTTTTCAAGAACTTACGAATATTTCCAAGTTGCGGTAGAGTCCATAGTTGAGCACTAGATGGTGAGTCATGCGGATACGGTGCGGCTTCATTACGTGACCCTGGCCGTAGTAGTAATTGCCAATGTTCGAGTCATAGTAGTAGGCGACGCGCCGTTTCCCGTGCTCTTGCACAGGTCCGTCAGAGTTCATTTTTCCGGTGTTGGACAAGCTGAAATACGAGATACAATAGAATAACAGACTGAAAATTCGGTTTACGAAAAAAAAACCTTGTTTAAGAGAGCAAGGTCAACGACTGACAGGAATTTTTCCTTCCTAGGAAGGGGTATGAACAGAAGGAGAATAGAATACTATGAGACAATGAGCCCCAGAAGGACAAACAACGACTGCGCGACGTCCGCCAAGAACAGCGCGACACTGCGTAGGCGATGAAGTGAAGATTACCTAAAATCGATACCTCGCAACGAACATCTGTCCGTTCTAAGACCCTATTATTAGGACGATGCAACTGTTCTGGCATTCGAACAAGGTCAGTGTTAGCAGAATAAAACAATCAGAGCGAGAAAAGAAAACTAGAAAGAACAGAAACAAAGTTGTCTGAGTAAAAGGTGGTCAGCAATTCGAAAAACAAAGAGATGAAATGAACGGGAAAAGTGTGCGTGGAGATTGCAATTGTGCGCGCCGCACATTGCAAAAGGGGCGGAGTCAGAAAACCGCCCGTCGAGTTGAAACTTCCCATTTTTCCGATTTTTGCTCAAAAACGCGTGAATTTCAGCATTTTTCTGTTAGAAAATTAACAAATGTACCTACTTGCAAAGCTTGCAAGTATTACTCGACCCAATTTCCCCAATTCTGACCAATTTTCTTCAAGTTTGCCCTCCGATATTTTAAAATTTGTTTTACTCGCCTTTGAATGCAATTTCTTGCAGGTAAAAACTATGGTTGTTGCTAAGCTTTTTGAGGCAGCGAAATGGACTGCCGAAACCGTTAAGGGAGCCGCCATCGTGGCCGCCTCTCCAAATGCCCCGGTTCCGGCCACCGAGCTTCACCCGCGCATGCCGGCCCGGCCATGGACTGCTCAGGAATACGTAAGTTATTATCAATAAGCTTAGAAGCTGAACATCATCTCCTTACAGTTGAGAATGTGGTCGTGGCGTCATTGCTGGAAGTACCTCCCAGTCTTCCGTTTCTACATCTACTCGGGAGTCATCCTTTACGGAGTCTACAAGTTCGTTCTGCCAAGTAAGAACAGATGAAAACCAACAAGAGATTATCATTATTGTGTTTTCAGTTAAGCCGCGTCACCTGGTTCAGTACACCAAAGGAAAGGAGGACCACCATCACCACGAGGTCGAGCACTGGTGGGGTATCCGCCAGAAGCTGGCCGACAAGGAGTATTTCAAGAAGTACAATCCACTCAAGAAGGAGGGTGAGGTCGAAGTTGGACATCACTAAATTGTTCGTTTTCTTTCCCCTTTCTAGCCGAATGAATTTCCTCTAAACTCTGTTTTCCGTCCTCTCGCTCGTTTATTTAGTAAAACATCCAAAATTGATGTCCTTCCTCGATAGTATATTAGTTTTGGGTATGTAAGAATAAAATTATCGAACCTCTTTCTCTTCGCATCTCAATTCATTCCGCGCGCAAATGATCAGGGTGATTTGCATAAAAGTGGGTGGGAAACAAGAGAAGACCCCACAAGAAGAAGAAGAAAGATATTATTAATGTCACGGCGGAAAGGCATTCACGGATCATCATGCGCTACAACTTGCCGATCATTGCCTTTTTCGCTGCATTTTTCGTACTTTCCGCGTCTTGCTACAATGTTCCACCACCAACCGGGATTCCGGCTGTTTCGGAGGTACGTTTCTGAATGTTCTAGTCTATTTGATTATTCAATACTCCGTTTTCAGGTCGACACCATGATTCGTCAATGCTTCCAAACCGCCTGCAAGGAATGGATGGCCGAATGCCACTGGTACTGTGACTCGATCAAAGGAGCGGTTCGTTGAAGAGCTCGGAACCAATCAGTGAACTGCATAGTTTCAGAGTTTTCTCCGTCGTTGCAAAGACTGTCTCAGCTTCCGTGGACAGCAATGTATGGACTGCTTCGAACTCTAATTGGAACTGCTTACTTGCAATAAATTATTTGCCAATGTTAATTGAAACTGGAGAAACATGATTGTTATGACACTTTACAAAATATTTATGGGCTATCTAGAATTATATCCGAAATTTTCCACAAAAAACTGCAGTGATGCCTCCGAGAGTTTCCTTTCTTCTCAAATTGAGTCAGAGACGTTTATCGGTGAACACGGCGAGCACTTCCACAGCTTCTTACATTGACTTCTCGTTCTCTAACGAAATTCTAAAAAGCTCCTCACCGCATATCGATCGATATTGCCACGAATTCATCGAAAGTTTGAATGCGGAGCTTCAGAATGTACATTTTATTCAGAAGAAAGTTCGTAAAACAAGTTGGATTGACTTTTGCAAGTCGATTGTGTTTTCAGATCGACAAAATCCGGGGCGATCTTCGAAGATGCTTCACAAATAACGAAATCCGTCTGGTCCCAATCGGAGGTGCCGCCAATTTGCTGCTCAACAAAAAATCAGATTTAGATTTGGTAAGAAAAAGAACAAGACCAGCTTCCCCGAACTTCCTCAATTTCAGGTGTTTCTTCCGTCGAACAGCGAGAAACAATGGAGAATCTTCATGAAAAGGTTCAATTATGATTTCGCGTTCCGTAAAAGTTATATGGAAAACGTGCGAGATCAAATAATTGCGAAACGGGTCGGTTACTGCGAAGATCCATTCTTCACCGCACGAGTGAGTTGGCATCGTTTTCGTGTGGAGACCCTTTCTGCAAGATTTCAGGTCCCTTTGGTGAGATTTCACTCGGGAAGGCGGCTCCAAGTTGACATTCAGTTCGGCAACATCGGCCCCATCCGCAGCTCCCTTTTCGTCAGAACCTGCGTGGAATTCGATGAACGCGTCGGTCTTCTTGTTCATTGGCTCACGCGACGATTCGATAATGCGGGAATTCTGAACAGTTTGGCGGGAAAGTTCTCGAGATACCACGTAAATGTACTGGTTATTCACTTTCTCCAGGTAAACATCACATCCCATCTCTTCGAAAATTCCCCTAATTTCCAGGCGATTCCGTACCCCGTGCTTCCAGATATCATCCAACTTTCACCATGGTTGAGCACTCGAAACGACTGGAACAATGCAGTTAAAGTGCTATCCCGACAGGGCTCACTTTACGTGCCACACAGCAACGACGCGCCGAACGAACAGAGCGTCGGAGCCCTCGCCGTCCAGCTCATCGACTACTACTCCCAATTCGACTTTCAGAAACAGGCGGTCGATACGAGAGGAAGGATCAGACACAGAACTGACAACGATCCGGGTCACTTTGAAATCATCGACGAATACTTTGACGTATCGACGTGCAGAGTTCGAGACGCGCCACTTCTTCTGACGGAACTCTTCGTCTCACTCAAGAAAACGGTAACAGATGGAAACTACGAGCTTCTTTTCAATTATTAAACTGCAATTTAATAAACAAATGTACAATTTCTCTATGTATTCTAGTGTTCTTACACGGTTGGCATTCCGTAGTTAGTATCTCTTTGAGCCTGAAAGCTTCTAATTTAAGAAGTTCCCTTAGATCTCTTGCAGTTGCATGGTCATTTGGAAGAGACTTTTCTCCAAAATGTCTGTCCTCCAGCCTCCAGAATCCGTCCGCGGAATGACGAAACTCGACAAAGAAGCATTCAGTCAAGCGGTTGACTTTCCAGTTATCGAGATCGAAGCGAGAGACACGGGAATCGTGAACAGAAGAGTCCGCCTGGAACCATTTCTTATCGGACACAAACTAAAACCGCTGAAGAATCTGATCGACAGCGAGAAAGAAGGAAAGAAGTATCTGGTGTTCCATCCGGATAAAGTGAAAGAAGAGGAAACGAAAAAAAAGGTTCTGGAGATGTTGGCAAGAGAATTGGGAACGGAGAAGACGTTCGACTGGAAAACTCTTTCGAAGGAACTCACTTTCGACAACTGGGATACCAAATCCATCTTCAAAGCGGTCCTTCCGGAAGGTCTCGAGTACAGCAGCTACACTCAGACCGGTCACATCATCCATTGTAACTTTGCCGATGAAGCGCTCCCGTTCCGGTTCATTATCGCCGAAGTGCTTCTGAATAAAGTGAACAACTGCAAGACGGTCGTCCAAAAAGGAAATATCATCACGAATGTCTACCGGAATCTCGATCTCGAACTGCTCGCCGGGGTGGAGGATTATGAGACAGAAGTGAAAGAGAGCGGATTGAGGTTCAAGATGGATTTCAGCAAAGTTTACTGGAACTCGAGATTGAGCCATGAGCACGATCGAGTCTCTGCCATTTTCAACGAGCAATCCGTCGTTTACGATGCGTGCTGCGGAATCGGACCGTTCGCTCTTCCGTCCCTGATTAAAAGAAAGCCGAGAAGAGTGATGGCGAACGATTTGAATCCGGAAAGTGTGAAGTGGCTGAAGACGAATGTGAAGCTGAACAAAATCAAAGAGGAACGCGTCGAGGTCTTCAACATGGACGCGAAATTGTTCATCAAAGACAAAGTGGCAGAAGACGTGCGACGGCTGATGAAAGAGGAGGGAACTTCTGGAGCGTCGGAAGAAGAGCAAACGAACAAGAAAAAGACGGAAGTGCACGTGGTGATGAATTTGCCCGCGTACGCTGTTAACTTCCTGCCCGCTTTCCGAGGAGTTCTCCGGCAATTCAGAAAAGAAATTGAAGATATTCCAGAGGAAAAACGATGGAAATGGAATGTTTATTGCTATCTGTTCGCGAAGGTTAGCTCCTTCTGTTCAAAATCGTTAAAAAAGAGTAGAACGTTTCAGTCTCACGTAGATGTTCCGGACACGTGGTACGAAGAGGAAGCACGCCGAATGTGTGACCAGAAGACGCAATGGGACAGATCTCTCGTTGTCAAGTGCCACAATGTAAGTGCCAAACTCTATCTGAAAAGTGTAATCATATATTACAGGTGCGAACAGTCTCGTCGCGAAAGGAAATGTTCTGTGCCCAACTGGAGCTTCCGTACGATTTCTTGCTCGCTGAGCCACTTCCAGAAGAGCCTGAGAACGTGGAAATCGAGCCGGAAGAGACGGATGAGCCAAGCAGTAAACGGATAAAGCGGAACGAGTGATTCCGATGTTTCAAGTGAATGTTATTGTTATTTTATTTTTGTTATTGTTTCACAAAATTCCTGGTTTATAAATGTTTGGGAATGCCTACTTTTGTTGATAAAGACTGTCGTATCAACGATGTCGGTACCTGATTGAGTACAATCTGAACTTTACACTCTTCTCGATTATCCTTTTCAGATGATGGCCCGGTGTCTTTCTCGTTTCTCAACGATCCCCAGCTGTTCGACACGTGGCAATGCCACACTTCCCTCCATAAATCTCTACAGTTTCAGACGACGGATTGCCGAAAAACTTTCAAACAAGTAAAAAATAAATGTAGAGCCCTACCGCAAAACAATTCCGCTGATTTGCAGGTACAACGAGAAGCGAGTGCATGAAATCGGTCCGGATCTCGCGTGTCTGGAGTGGTTGATGGAGTGCGGCGCCACGAGCGTTCGAATGTCGGACGGACAGACAGTCACGCGACAACGCGAGATGCGGGACTACATTCCGCATGCGATGGCCGAAAAGGACGCAACGGCCGATCGTCCGGCCCTTCAGACTGGCGACATCAGCTACGAGAAGCAGTGGCCGAACGCGCCGTACACGTGGATCGTCGATGTGGACGCGAGCGACTCGGCTATCGCCAACGAGGGATTCACGTACCTGCGGGACGTTCGGCGCATCGAGAAACTCAAACTGAACTTTTGCGACTATTTCGGAGACGAAGGAATCAAATTCTTAGCGCAAGGACGACCCGCACAGACGCTTACAGATATGGTATCTATTTAGATACTGAGAAACTTGTGAACCGAACTGTTTTCAGGAAATTGTCCTGAATCCGTGTTTGACAGACGGCGCAGTCTATTGGCTTCAAAAGCTGAGGGCTCTGCGGCGTGCGCACTTCTACTTCTTGCCGTACGTCGCCCACCGACAGGGATTCGTTCGGCAGTTAAAGATCGCTCTGCCACGTTGCAATGTGACTTTCCCGGAAGTGGATGCTATTGGTTTCGGATACGAAGAGCAGACGAAGACGAAACGGAAATGAACACGAGATCGACAGATATGCTTTTTACAATTGTTAGTGCTTTAGGAACGTTTGCCTATTTATATAAATATTGGAACTAAAAGTTAAACTAGAACTTCCTCCGAAGTAGTCTAATCAGAACAGAAACTATAATGTCTGTCACACACGAATGTCTCCTATTCTAGAAGGAATGCTATTGGTGCGGAAGAAAGCTGCAAAAGGTTCAAAGTTACAAAACTAGAAGACTATTTATTCTCTCATCTAGCAAAAATACTGATAATCCAATCGGAATCATGACACACACCTGCCACCCAGGGCCACTATGATTCGGTTATTCGCCACAGACACCCACGAGGACGAGTGATTGATTGCCGCGTGGCTCGAGACTCGATTCAAAAAGTTACTCCCGACGACGCACTCAGATCTGACTTTTAGTGTATTCATTTGATTGCGGAGGTGTATGTCATACTTTGGTAAGTTTTATTTTTAAGTGTTCTCCTATCTTGCTTAGTCGACAAAACCTTAATTGGGAAATATTTCAGAAATTAGGACAATACAGTAGGCTATTCTGATTCGGAACGTGTCGTCAAACGTTTCAATATAGTGTTAACTGATTTCATATAAATATTCTTTCCCTTCGTGTCTTCCAGCTTCGGCTCGGATCTCTGAATATTGAGAAAACGTCATTTGGCTGACTTTCTACAGGCTAAGTAAATTTGGTCAGAATAGGTCTGTCTACGAAAAAGAAACCCAATTAGGAAGTTATCGGAACAAGACCTGCATGGGTCGAAAGATCTCAGCGAGCGAATTTCAAATGTTTACTTTAATTTTGCTGCCGACCTCTGAAACTGGATAAAAATTCATTTGAAAATCTATCTCCACCGGCTAAATTTGTTCAATCTTGTTTCAGATGAGATTTGCTCGAGTTTCAGAGGTCGGCAGCAACATTGAAGAACACGCTCGGAATCCCTCGCATTCAGATCTTTCGACACATCCAGGTGTTGTTCCGAAAGGCCCTAGCCAGCTGAAAATCCGGGTTCCTCGAATTTCCGTGGGAAATACGGTTGCAATCAATACACGTCATAATTAGTTCCGAGAATATTTCGAAAATTCGTCTGTAACTTAGTCCCCTGTACTTTCTGGGCGAACAGCTCGAGCGTTGCTCAAAAATATTCCATTCGAAACCGTCACGTTGCCACGTTGAAGTGATTAGGCAGTGACTCCCAAAGTCGCTGATCATTTCTCCGTATTTTGCTCGGTTTTCTGAGCCGTTTTCTCACTCACTGTTCACATCGCCGAAATTAAATTTCGTCTTTGTTGATTCGATAATCACAATCTGCGTATTCCTGTTTTCGACCAGTCACTTCTTCCAGAATTGTTTGCCATTTCATTTCGGCATTGTTAGTTCTTTTGCATAAACCTCCAAAGATAAGTAGGTTTGGCCCAGAATCAAGTTATTATCCGGTTCAGTTCAGTCACACTTTGCTTGGCTATTGGTCGAGCTCAAAATTTTGATGACTTTGATTGTGAATGGGTCGCTAAATTGCACGAAGCACATTGGGGATTTGTGGGTGTTACTTTAAAGAATGATCGGTAGAGTTTAAAAGCGGCTAACGGGTTCTAGTTGAACTAGTATCCCTTCTTCTCATGCTAATCTATTATGGATTGCTTCCCATGTACTGTTCAGAGCACAAAAATGTATATTTTTAGCGTCTAGACCGGACGCCCACCAAGTTGACAAGTTCCGAGAAGAAAACAGGAAAAGTGTGTGAGAGTTCGTCATATTGTGAATACTGAAAACAAGAGCTTCTAGATTTCTGGTTTGTTTTGGATATATCCAATTCTCTGGCCGTATACTATCCCTAATTCCGTCATTTCACCCATTACTCCTTCTCCTTTTCCGTGATCAAAAAACGTTTTCTCTTTTTTCACTTACCGAGTATTCCCCATTTCTCATGATCCCGTTAACCTGATTGCTCTTCTGAAATGTCCGAATGAATCTAAAAGTGTCTCGTGCTATCTCCGATTCAAACCCAATTAGAGCGCTATTCATAGACGGGTTACACGCGTGGAATGAACTTTGAATCAACGTGATCCTCGTTGTTTGTCACCTCGATTCCACGTATGCATCCTGCTCGCTTTCGGCCTCAGTCTGAGCTCCGCCCACTTTTTTTTTGAAAATTCCCGCGCGCTAAGAATATGATTTCATTCGAAATGCCGATTGCTAACCGAGTCGCGGAATTCGCAATAACAGGTAGTTCCCCCATTTTAGGATTTATTTATAAAGTCATCATTGTTGATATCATGGGAGCACAATCGAATCATCTGTGATTTGACTTGCTTTTTCTTCACCTTTTCCATATTTTTTCTATTTTTCCAGACCACTCAATGGGCGACTTTAAAGTCGACTTTGGACAGACTCTTTTCATGTGCATTCTGTACATTACCATAGGTAAACCAGGACATATAATACTATTAATTACCAGGACAAATTTAGGAACAATTTCAATCTTATGCAGCTTAACTACAATCACTCTTTATCTGACCAGTGGAGATTTGAGGAAAAAGTACATATTGTACCTGGTTCTGGACTTTTGTGAACTTTTAGATGGTAAGTGAGACATACGTTAATGTTACAAAAAATCTGAAATTTTCAGCAGTGAGTTACGTGTTGCTGGGCATTGGAAGAGGGCATTTGCTGCTCATGGGGACACTCGGAACGTCCATTTCAGTCAGAGACTGCTTTTTTACCGTAAGCTCTCATATTCATTTCGAATCTTGCTTCACTGTCACTTTCCAGAGATACTGGCCTCAATCTCTGATATTAGGCACCCAACTGCCCTCGATTTGCACTCTTTTCCTATCATTCGAAAGGATATTAGCGGTTGTTCGACCGGCGGCCTACAAAAGAGCATGCACGCAGAGCTTCAAGTATTGTCTGACTGCGATGGTTCCCGTGTGGGCGGTTGTGAGTCAGAAGGATCGGGTCCGAGCGAAATAATATTTTCAGTTGACACTGTCAGCAGCCGGATTATCGGTGATTGGATCGGCAGGAGATAGAGTGGTGGGCACGAGGCATTGTGCGATCATTACGAGCACGAGCAAATGGTGAGATACTAGCCAAAGCCTTTATGTACGTATTTCCCGCAGGTACGCCACGTTTCACTTCTTCTTCATCGTGCTCGCCTACGTCGTCTCCTTCGTTTCCACTCTTGTCGTCTGGGCCACTCGCCGGGTATGGACGGTAGACATAACTCTTGTGCCGAAGATCATTGCTCAATGCCTCCGTTTCAGAATCTCTCAAAAAGTAAATACGGCGGCACACAATCGGACAATCTGGGAATGATTCTGGCGATGTCGGGCACTTCGATAGTCCTTCTGGCCTCGCCGGCAATCGTGATGCTGACGATCCGATGGGATATCACCGAGTGGGGAGACATCGAAGTGGCCGTCACTTATGCAATGCCAGGGTGAGAAAATAGTGCAGCCGCATTAGGCTACCTCGAATCAAAACTGTCCCGGATCAGAAACGGTCAAAATATGACTTTATGTGACAAGAACCACGCGCCGATCGGTTCTGATTGGGGGAAGCCTCCAGCCGCAGCAATCTTTGATTATCGGTGATTTGCAGGTTCCTATCTGTCGTCAACACAATCATTGCTTTTCGATTCCGAAAAGAGCTGCGAGCACAGTTCATGTACTTGTTCGGCATGAGGTGAGAATTCTTTTCTTGTTTTGAATCTCGAATGTTTTGTGATTATGAATCAGGATAAATCTAAGCAGCTCGTTAACTGCGAAAGATAAACCGGTTTGGAAAATTGAGATGTGAGTCGGCGCACATAGAAAAACACTTTGTTTCGTAGGTACACATAGCGATCGTGATTTTAAACAACATTTTGAGTTTCTCGGTTCCTAGCAGAACTAGTATAAATTCAATTGAAACCGCACAACATTTGCAGAGGCGTCCACCATGCGAACATCGAGCATTCCGTGTTCACGAAGACGACGATGACTTCTCGAAGACCCACTACAGTGAATAATTTGCACTAGACGCCAATTTCCAATTCTCATTTCACATTCCACACTTTCCTAGGAGCCAAATAAAATGTCAACCCATCCTCCCATCGCATTTATTTTTTCGTTTCGTTCTACGCAAAGAAGAAAAGCTGCCTCGGAATCCCTCGTAAATCGGATGTATCTCATGGCAACGATGAGTCGACGGCTCCGCGCGTCACCGCCATTTCCCTTCTTTTCCTATTCTCGCGAGAGTGTTCGCATTCAGAGCTTCTGCTGCTCACCGCGGATTATTCAAAGTTGCGGTATGTTCGAATGGTCCACAGATATCTTCCCAACTAGTTCTTTGTTTTCCCACTTTCACTGAACTGCCGTTGCAGTATGAATTTCATTCAGGATGGACATGATCGCCGTCCTCACACCTCTCATCGTAATTGCCGTCCTTGTTTTTCTCACTCTCCGTCTCATTATCAAATACTGCAAACCGTCGTCGTCCTCTGCGGTGGCCGCCTCCTCGACAGACACCGAGGCACCCGACTTCACACGTGTCGCCAATCATCTGTTCGTCTCCAACACTCCACACACATGTACGCGTGGGCGGGGAGGGAGTGATTGATGAGGAGAAGCGGCAAAGCCAGCCTTTGTTTGAACTGTAGCGTCTCCCGGGAAGGCGCCGAATAGAATAGAAATAGTTGGGTGGCTGGGAAACCGGAGGAGTACGGTAGGAGTGATCTTCTCGGATTACTCTCTATACCTTTTTGCAGACAGTCGTATCTACGTGGACGAATCGTCGAATGTTCGCAGTGTAACAATCACTCGCATCGCGCCGCAGGGGCAACACATTGTCGGTGGGTTCTTTTGTACTTTCACTCAACAACACACGTTTTATTATTATCAAAACGAGAGAATGATTGTCATTAAAAATACAATGGTGGGGGCAAAATCCGTGAGAGAACGATGAGAAAATGAACACCAAGACCGGCGAGAGGGAGGAGAAGAGCGAGATAAGCAAAAATATGTAGATGTGGTTCATTCATAAAGCGGAGGAAGCAAGAAGAAGGATTCTGTGGGAGCCCGTGGCAACTATGGGGGGACGAGGAGTTTCGTAGTAACAAGAGGGGAGCAACTCGAAATGTCAACTTGAGGTCGTTTGGTAGACCCGACAAAGAAGCGAGAGAGAGACAGAGAGAGAGAGAGAGGGGGAGAAAATAGAGGTGATAATAAAGAAAGAAAAAACGGACAAAAAACGCGGTAGGAATGGGTAAACTTAACAGGGAGAGAGAGAGAGAGAGTCACGGTGTGATTTGAAACGGGCTCAAAAGTTTAGTCTTGTCCGTTCGGGGCGTGTCCATTCGGGACCGGGCGCAGCAAGAGCTGGCTCGCGTTGATGGTCGCGCTGCTCGGATATCCGCCCGACGGATCGGGCACCGAGTAGTCATACGGATAGTCGGCGGTCTGGATGAACAGCGGCTGGTCGACGGGCTTGTGCTCATCGGCCGACATTGGCGGCGAGTGGACCAGAGCAGAGTCGGTGCTCGTGGCGCAATTGACGACGCAAGTAGTCGGGATGATGGGCTCTGGCACGTACGGGATGTAGTTCATCGGGTAGTGGTACATGGTGTAGGAGCCCTCCGGGGAGAACTGGCAGTACGAGCCATAAGAAGAGTTGGAGCTGGAACTGTGCGAAGAGGAGCTGGACTCGAAGATGCTAGAGAGTGGAGGCAACGGCGTCAGCGGCGTGTGCTTCGGAGAGGGACGCTTGCGTGTCTTCGTCGTCTTCTGTAAGCAATGCATTTACATATTCCATGTTCGGGTCAGACAGTAGGACAGATGTTCTCCTCAAGGACTTTCCCTTTGCGCGCGCGCACTTGTTGTACTACCCCCCACTACCTCCGTCGCGCATAAACGATTAATTGGCTATTGTTGTATCTTCTCTCTATCTCTTTTGGATTATTACGGGACACGACGGAGATCACGATCGGAAGGAGTCACTTACCATTTTGAGCGATTTGGTATCGGAGAGTCTCTTGTGGAAGGTGCTGAACGACTCAAGACGAGACGAGGTGGGCATCCACTGGCTGGAAGCGGAAGAAATTGAAGAAGTGACAGAGGTGCTGTACGGTCCGGATTTCATTTCTGTAAATGGGCAAAGATGAGGATGAGGTGAAAGGAGAGGTGAAAGTGACGGCGATCGGAGAATCGGAGAGAGATTGGGAGAAAGAGGCAGCGAAAGGCAAGAAAGACATATGCGTGCAAAAAATGGAAATGGCAGAAGCGAAGAGAAGCATCTCCCGAGAGGAAGACCAAAAAGACAGGTTCTTCTTCGTCTTCTTCTGATTGATAACCATTTTGATGTTGAAAAAGAGGAGGCACGGAAAGAAGTGTGAGAACTTGCAAAATGAAGCGAGATGTGGAACGAACGGTGGGAGAGAGAAAGAATGAGATTACGGTAGATTTGAGTGCTTCACTTTCCAAAGCTCTCGGAACAAGATTGGAATGATGCGACGAGACTAGGAAGTGTATACTGTCACTGACTAAGAAAGTAATAGTAGTAGCAATAGGTGTCGGCCGGTTTCCCTCTCTCTCTCACTCATATAATTGCTTTCTCCTTGCTTGTCACCTTCATCATCGAAGTAGAGGAGGCACCGAATGAATGGTTTCGAGAGCGCTGGCGACTGACTAGTAGTTGAAGGTTACCACCATGGGGGAAGTGAAAAGAAGGAGAAAAGGAGAGGCGGTGGGCCGGTTGCGGGTGTACAGATGGCAGGTGGTGGCGTGTGCCCTTTTGTGTACGCCTTGGGTCAGGCCATCAAACTGGCTCGGTGGGGCCTTGGAGACTAATTGAAGGGTGTAGGGTTAAAGGCGTTGGAGAAGGATCAGAATGAGTATCGAAATGAGATGGATGTGGAT
Organism: Caenorhabditis sp. 36 PRJEB53466; assembly: GCA_946814055.1. Taxonomy (NCBI): domain Eukaryota; kingdom Metazoa; phylum Nematoda; class Chromadorea; order Rhabditida; family Rhabditidae; genus Caenorhabditis; species Caenorhabditis sp. 36 PRJEB53466. The sequence goes on along the minus strand of CAMPFS010000005.1, from coordinate 3,171,616 downwards.
GAAGACGTTTGCTGAATCGTCGCCATAATAATAAAACGTCTGTCACGCTCACTTCTTCGCTGCACTGACACTGTGTATCTGTGAGAGCGATTGCGCGCGCAGCAGCAGCCACGGGCATGTGTATCTCTCTCTCAATTCCCTCCTAGACACTGTTGGCTGCCTGTGTGGCGGTTAGTGTTAGGTCGGGATGAAAACGAAACGCATCGCTCGCGCAAAAGCCGGCAGCAGGAGAGGAGAAGGCAGGCCTACCACCGCCACCAACAACCGTTCATCTTCAAGAGAAACGGTGTCGCGGCGACAGAACGAACGAGCGGTCGCCGCGGAAGAAAATGAGAGAAATTGAGAGAGAGAGAGACGCCCGCCGCGCACTTTTGTTCTTCAGTGTTTTTTTTTGCCCGACACTGTGTGTTACGCTGTTGTGCAGATCTGGCTGATAAGGGCGGGAGGTGATAAGAAGAAGCAGTGACATAGAAACCCTTTTGATAAGGCGTTGATACGAACATGAACGAGTGTGTCGAAGCGAGGAGGAGAAGTATACTAGTTCGAGAGAAAGAGAAACCTATCAAAATGGCAGAGTTTACACACTTTACAGTACTTTTGTAACACAACAATAGCTACCATCTTTGACTATCTGTGCGTGTGAGGGACAAAAAGCGGAGGACAAATATATGGGGTTTGGGGGGAGTGGTGGAGGTGGAGATCGAATGCAAATCGGTGAGAACACCGCGCACACAATGTGTGTTGATTTGATGAATGCATTATTATGCAATTGAGAAAAGGAAGAGAGTGCGCTTCCCGAGACTGAGAACAAGCTGTCTTCAGCAGGCAATAGCAACGCGCATTGTGAGTGCTGTCGCTCACCTCTCTCGCACCGGACACACAAAAGTTTTATGGTATTACTCGGAAGGGCGCCTCGCCCGCGTAAATGTGTCGATGAGTCGTCGATTTGGCGGAGACGGCAACCCGCCCCGAGGACACCTGTGGGACACCCAGCACACGATTATGACGTTACGTGGGAACGGAGGGCGAAGTGACAAGGGTCAGCCATTTGAGAGTGTCGCACACAATGTGATGCGATTGCGCGAGCAGACGCACTGCCAATGCTCGGTGGAACGAAACAGATGATGTCTGGCAAGTGATTTATACACGCAGCACGAAACAACATTGGTGTGTCAAAATTCGAATATCTTTACTCGTCCGTCCTATCTACCGGAATGACGCATGATCAACGTGTCAACAAACAGTACTAAAAGTTGCCGGAAACCGTCTGCCTTATCAATGGGTCATCTGTCCTAGAAGACGAGCTTCACTTTTAAACGAAATAGGTTCTGCAGGCTGTAGGGCGAGTTCAGTAAACAGTACGGAGTGACTGACCCTTCTATGACCCTTAAGTGAACGCCGATTACCTAACCTAGTTCAACAAGACCTGGTCCAAACTCTCGGATTCTTATAAACGAGTGACTGAGAAGTGGGAATTGTAAACTGAGCACGGCGTGAATGCTAACCAGTAGTCTCAGCCGTACTGTCGCCAAACACAAACACAAATTGTTCCATGGAAAACGACGCCAAAAAGTGTCTCGCGTCGCTCGCTCGCTCGCTCACTCGGCCGCTTATCGGTCTCCCTCGCCACTCGCATGCCGTATGATAACAGGGTGGACACAACACTAACTACCACGATGCAACCCTTCTGACAAATAACTATGCGACGGCCGCCGCCGCAGTCTGTCGGTGCTGATTTGTAGTTATCTCGCTCGCTCTCGCGCTCCCCACGCTCAGCTGACTTTTTCGAACAAATTTGGGAGGTTGGCGAGTACTTGCAACGGGCAGAAAAGTGAGACGATGATGGGACTGCTGCTGCTGCTGCTGCTGCTGGAAGAGAAAGAAATGTGTGAGAGTGGCGGCTGTGAGGAACACACACACACACTGAATGCAATGCGTATTTACACATAAAAGGTATACTACATATGCGTGTATGTCAACATAACTACCAGCAAACGAAAAGAGTATGGTACGGATTCATGAGATTAGGCGGTCATCAGAAGCATCCTCCACCTATCGCCTTAGAACTGGTCTTATCGGGGGGCTTGATATGTACCTCGAAATCGGGCGGCGCCTTCTTATCAAATGGACAACAAAAAAAGGTGATGAATGCGACGGTTTGTGTTATGTTATTGGTGGAAAAGAGAGGAGTAGGGCGGGCGACACAACGCGATTTGCAAAAAGGTCAAGTTCTTCTTCTTCTTCTCGCTTTTTTCGCTCGCTCTCTCCGTCTCTCTCCGCGGCGCAACCCGTCTAGCTTATTGGAACGAACGGTTGTCCTCTTTCTTTCTACTTTTAGGCGGTCGACAATAATATCGAAAGATGTAAATGTGAATCAGAGAAGAAGGAGGACATCTGGTGGACGAAGAAGATTATGACTGCTGGGGTCCGCTTCGAGCGGGAGGTGCGCGAAAAATGGGCGGCTGGCAGGAGGGGAGAAGGTCAACCCGCGGAGGGGACGATTGAGATTAGAAGAGCACAATTCAACGGAGGATGGACTAGATTGGGCGTGTGATGACCGTCGTACAGAGCGATCGGGCTCTGACTGAACAGTTTGTCTGGACCGTCTAATTGGCTATTTGAGTGTCTCTCTCTCTCTCTCCGTTTGAAGTCGCAATTGGTCACAATCAAAAAGTGTACGTATTCAGACTGAGAATGCCATCCCAATCCACCTATACGTTTTGAGACTACAGTAACCTTTGACAACTGAATAGACGTGCTGAATGTCAACCTTTACACCGCGCGCATTCTACACACTTTGCAATCCTAATAAGACGCCAAAACCTAAAGCTACATAGTCTGTGCCTATTCTCTACGTGTGTGACACTGCCGGTTGTACCAATAAACATTGGGCGTGTGGAGGGCGATCGGCGAGGAAGAGTGAATGGGTCGGATAGTGTGTCATCTCGTCCGCCTCCGGTGATCCGATGGCATGCCTGTTGCGTCACCGTAAAAAAGGTCAGCATTCGCGGAGAGCTTCATTATAACACAAGATGGTGGTGGTGGAAGAAGGAAACGGGGAGGAAACGGACGGAGAGAGCTGCTGGGTGACCATAAGCAATAAACAAAGTATGTGTGTGAGAAGTGTGAGAAGAAGCCGAATACATATGGCTCGGATTTCCATTTAGATATGGTGAGCATTCGGATCTTACGATCGTAAGGCTGGGCCTGGAGCCTGCGCCGAGAAACCTGGATCCCGAACGTCTAATGCTCTTGAAGATGCTTGACCACTAACTATAGTCGTAACGGAGTCTAACAGTGATCTTCTCAAGAGAATGAGTGGGGGGGTTGAAATGGTTGGTGGTTGTGGAAAGAGGGGTTTTCGATTATAAATGCAATACAAAACGGCGCGGAAAGTGACTGCGTCTCTTCGTCTCACACGCTCTCACCCCTCATTCTCTTTTTTGTTCTTTCTGGTGAGGGCGCTCGCGCGCCGCGTCGGTACCTCATTTGCCTCCTCTTCCTTCGCCGTCGTCTCATTCAAAACTAACACCCTTGAATTGGAAAGTTATACATAAAATGTAGGTATGGGGCGGGCGCCGCGCGAGGAGGACAAAATAGGCGAAAGAGTGTCAGCAGGTGCTACATACCTCTCGTTTCCCACTGATTATTTTGTCAAAGGCAACCGAGAGCGAGCGGGCGCAGCGAGCGGGCGCAACGGGAGGAGAAGAGCAAACAGTGAACTAACCGGGTGGTGTGTGTTACCCCTACCAACCAGGTCTACGGGAGCCGAAACGAACGTGTGCCGAGAAGTCTGAGGAAGCGGCGCACGTTGTTTGTCTGTTTGTTTCACCCGCAACTCCTTGCCACTTTTTTCATTGCCAACTACTACCCACAGTTGAAATATACCAGTTGTGGACGAACAGAGAGAACAGAACGGAGGAGTTAAAAAAAGAATGAGGAGAAGGAGATCATGGGATGAAATGGTCATGTGTAGGTAGGAGGGAGGGCGGAGGGCGGAATGAATAGGGGAAAAGATGAAGAAGACCTTGACTCGAGACTAACTTGTCGAAACTTGTCTGAAGGGTTCTAGATCTCACAGACTACATGAACTGAATGGCATTGGTTCAAGCTTATGTTCCTAAGGTGGTAAGAAGAAATACTGCAGTTACTAGGTTACTGTAGAGATGCTGCAGAGCTTGAGGCACCCGCTAAGAAGTGGCTACCGTAACCCTGAAGGTGAGATCGTCAGAGAACCTTATGCTGCATCGGAACACCTGAAAGATGTCTGTCCTTCCTAGCTAGCCATCTTGCCAAGAGGTTCGAAGAATCAAGACGATAAATGGCAGAAGAATAAATAAGCCGAGAACGAACACCGGGTGGTCTCTATGGTAGTCTAATCGGGCGAGGAGAGGGACAGAAAGAGATGCAATATGTCGCCGGACAGCCCCGCGCTCACACAAACACATGGCCATCAAGGGTCATTCTCTGCGCTCGCTTCTCCGCCGTCCGCGCATTTCCAATGATGATGATGTACTGGCAGAAAACCGCGTGTTGACACCTTGAAAGGCCGCCCGGAAAAGTGCTCCAGCTCTCGTCTATCTCTGAACGGAAGAGCAAAAGAAGACAATGTTTGGCGTGTGTGTGTCTTTCGAAGAAGAATAAGAAAAAGAAGAAAAAGGAGCAGCAACATACAGCTGAGCCAATCTGAACATTTTTGTATTTGTTTTTTGTGCTCTTTCCTCTCTATTGCTCCTCCGCTCAGGGAGACCTGTGTGCATTTATTGACACGTACGCGTCGGTCCGGAAAGCACAAAATGTACAGAAAAAGAAGACGGGGAAGAGTGAGGAGAATGAAAATGAGAAGAAAGGCGAGTAAGAGGGGAGGTCGGGTCAACAGTTGAGAGTACTGCCAATGTGACTTTTCACAAAATAAAAGAGCAGATAAACAATCGGAGCTCTTATCGCTTTCTGAATCAATTACTGTAACCTCGAGTAGACCCGGAAATCTTAGAATAGGAAGAAAAGAACTGAAGTAAAAGTAGCAGCAGGGGTGTTTCGCATGATGACATTGAGGAGATAATGTGATAAGAAAGTGATAAATAGAGACGAAGTCAAGCAGTTGCGAAAAGGAATGAACTGCAACAAGCAACACCATATGGTTGGCTTCTTGTATACAAACTGATAAGAGCCTAAAGGGATAGATGATAACAGATGATAGTACAGTGAGCCGGCGGCCACCAAAAACCATTCGAGTGACTAAGAGGCGAGCCGCCCGCAGAGCAGACGGTTAACCTCATCTCATCATCTCTGTCAAATACAGATCGGATGCTCAATAGCAGACAAATACTCTCGGTTTCGTCGCCCTATCTCTGTGTTAGTGTCCTCTCTCTCTCTCTCCCCTCTGCGCAACGAAGGGCAAACACAACAAGAAACGAAAAGCGATCCGCGAGAAAGTGACCACTAAGCAGATTAGGCTCCGACAAGTGTACATGGAGGAGGGTGTTCCGTCCGTTCCATTCGACACCCCCTTGCCAATTACTTCTTGTTGGACGGAGCACGGAGCGACATAACCCCAACCAACACACTCTTGCACCACATTAATTATCAATTCCATATGCAAATTAGGCACTGGGCTTCCTTCTCTCTTGGTGGTCATGGAACATAAAGTTATCAAGCGAAACGGCGCGCGAGTGCATATTGGACAGATTGGAAGGCAGAGATTAAGAGGGGCGCCACCGGAAAAGAAGAGATGCGCGCGCGATTTATAAAGGGAAGGAACGGGCTGAGAAGAAGAGAATGGATGGGATTATAATGTGGAATGTGTGTGTGTGTATTACTTCGCACCCAACAAGGATTTCTCAAGTATCCCAGGGCCAGTTCATTCTCATTCTCATTCTCATTCGCAATGCGAGACAGATTACGGTAGGTGCTGGATGAGAGGAGCCCGTTAGTTAGTTAGTTAGGACAATTCCTAGAATCGAGACCAACAATACTACCAGAACTTTTGTGAATAACACACACGTCTTTGTGTTCACTCAAAAATGCCTAGAAGAACGGGGGGAGGTCATCCATCTCAGGACACTTTCTGGTGTGTTTCTCTAATTGCCCGTCACACTATCTTTGCGCCCGCATCTCGCCTTTCCTTTCGTTTAATATGTCTTCTCATTTTCGTCAAGAATGGGGGAAAATGGAAGAAAACGAGCGAGTGGAGAGGCGTTTTGTTCGTTCGCCTCATTCATTTCCCCCGTCCGTGTCGCCACAACCGTCCTTTTGGCGACACGAACGAAGGAACGCGAAGAAGAAGAAGAAGAAGAAGTACTGGTAAGAATGATGTGCACTACCCGTTTCTTTCACAACCCATTTATTTATCTACACGCGATTATTGTGCTTAGTGGCGGGGCGATGGGCGCGCGAGGGGAGCGGCGCACCACCATCATCACATTCGTATTCATTGTGATGAGATGAGCACACATACATTCTCGCATCTGTTCTTCTTCAGGAGAAGGGTAGGAAGTGAGAGAGAGAGAGAGAGATGGGAGTGGATGTCTGGACTGTCTGTGGTGGGCGCCGATCGGATCACAAATGGGATCGAATTCAGAGCAAGGTGCGTATTAGGCTGGAAAGTTGGTATTCCACTTGATTGCATGTTTTGACTTGCCACTAGGAGTGCTGAAAGGGTCCGGCTACTATCGTTTCATAAAAGAGAAAAGTGTGCTTTTTCGCTTTTCAAACAAAAAATGCAATACCAGCAAAGTTCCCACGTGTGGGCCCAGGCAGCTTCTCTGCCCTAGTCACATAAAGTCTGAAAAACACAAAGTGCACTCTCTTCTTCTCCTTTCTTCTCCCTTCTCACACGAGGATATTGTGTTGTCAACGTCTATTTTGCAACCGAGTGAAAGAACGAACGTACTGACGAATGAGGAAAAATGGGGAGAGAAAAGATTCGAAGAATGGGGAAAAAAGGGAAGAAAAGAAGAAAAGAAGGAAAGGGAAGAAGGGAAGGACATGTTGCATGTTCCCGACAATAGGTTGGCAAGAAGAAAAAAGAGACTTGGTCACACACCGATGGAATTTGGTCAGAAAGGGTTGATCTCTGAGAAGACGTAAACAATGAGCCGGGACGAATAAACTTTCAATGAACGCTGGGTACTAGGAAGTCGACTAAATGGAGAAGAGAAAGGGGAAAAACATCATCAGTCTTCGCGGTCACTCACTTTTCAGTTCCTCCGAAAAAGTTGAGAGCATCAAACAAGACGAATGCGCTATCCGTTTCGCCAACACTAACCGCTTCTCCACCTCATTTCTCACGTCTTCTTCTTCTTCTGCTAAATATGTATATTGAATTCACGATTCGAATCGCGAATACCACCGGAGTCACTGTGATTTACGAGCAGAGTACCAGCCGGATTTTGCAGCTGTCCTTTTTGGAAATAAGGAAGAGGGAAATGAGTCGAGCTGCCGGTGGAAAACAACAAGTTTAGAGGGCGATAAAAAGGAACATTTCGAGCATGGATGGGCGAATACATACTACATTAGACGGATTGCCACGCGGCAAGTCACAAGCTTCTTCTTCTTCTTCCTTTTCTTCTTCTTCGGGTTAAACAGAATGGAAGATGTGAGTGTTTGGTTGACTTCAAAAGGGAGATAAATCGTGGATTGTTGTTGAAGAGGCGAGCGGAGCACCGAAGGAAGGAGAGTCCGGCCGCATATAAAATGTATAATAGGCGGACAGATGGTTGGGCCCTGAAGGAAACATCCATCCAAAGCGCCGTGCTGCTTACTGCTTGCTTCTTCATTTAGTTTCGGACCTCCCAGCGTGATGAGTTGAGAAAAGAAGAAGGAAGGAGCGGAGCAGGAGGGAAATTGGAGCGAGCGGCGGGAGAGAGAGGCGACGGGTTAATTGTGAAAATTAGATGATGGATTTGAATGCGGAGTAGAAGGCACTTGAGAGAGCACCATCCGAATATGAATTGCGGCCATTTTGGTGGGCGATCGGCGGCGGAGACCTCGGGGAGAACGAATTGTAAGGGTCGAACACGAGACAAATGACGTCAGATGAGGTCTACCAGAAGGGATGATCAGTTACGGGCCGAGGTTGGTACACACTGACACGTCATTCTTGTCGGTAGCAGCTTTATGACTGACAAAAAACAGTGGGAAAGAATTTGAATGAGACTGAGATAGTGGAGTTGAGAAACTACATTGGCCAACTAAAGTAACCTGGGCGTCCGGCTTACCGTACTCCCGACAGAAGTGCGTTTGATTTGATACTTGGGAAAAATGTTTGTTGGGGTCACATCAATCTAGTAGCCGAGTTTAAAATCAAATAAGCTTCTGGAGCCGAAGCACGGCCGTGCCGGAACCGAATCAAAAGTAACCACCACCTGGATGTAACAACGATTTGCGAAGCCTCTCCTCCTCTCCACGGCCGTCGAATCTCACTCACAAAGCCCTAATTAGGATATTTATGCCCGTTGAGAGTCTCTGGGGGAACATCTCCACTAATCACAGCTTTTCGCATGTCTTCTAACTACCAAAACATGGCCTCTTCTCGAAATCTTTCAATGAGCGCATGCACGCACACGAATCACGCTTCTATTTATCAAGAAAAGCACCTGGCATAGAGTATCTTTTGTTGCGGGAATGAGCTCAGTTTGTTGCGTCGTACCACACGGCTCAAAACAGGAAATTGAAAGTGTGACAATGAGAGCAGTTGCAAGAAGGCCACGAAAAAAGAAGTGATGAGAGAACACGTCGTTGAGAAAGACGAAAAAAAAGCGAAACATGTGCAATTTGACAAACGACGGCTTCACGCAAAGGCTTCTTAGTGAGTTCTGCTGGTGGTCAGGAGCACACAAAGAGGAGGGGGGTCGCGGCTCAGATAATCCTTCAATTTCAAATGGATGTAGTGGTGGCGGTCGAAGGCGCACTACCATCAGAACCGAGAAATAACACGTGTGTGCCGTATGTTCTTGGAGTGTCCTGGGGGGCTCTTGGGGTGTCATAAAATTGAACGGAATGCAGGCGACACACACACACAAAATGCTTCCTCACGGGCCTCGCGAATTTATGATTCAGATTTAGATACCTTTGCGACAAAGTGGCACTGGGAACTGACCTGTCACCGCCAGAAACGGAAAGAACACGCTCTTCTTTCTCTCTTTTGTGTGTGGCGTGCTCGGTGGCTCCAAAAAGAGCAATGTGGGAAAACGGGCGGGGAAATGAGTGGAGCGAGTGTCCGCAAGGCGACCCCATTGTGTCAGGAAGAGAGGAAGGACCTCGATGAATATTTCATGTTTTGAAATCCGCTCCCTTTCGCGTAAATACATGAGTCTTGTAAGAGAGGGGAGGCTCATGATGAAATCTCTTTTGTCCGCCACCGCCTTCCTCGGGTTGCAGGAGATCCCCCAGGGGAGTCATGTCATAGGAATGCACTTATGGGTTCTTCTTTCTTTACGAAATACCAGAAAACGATGGAACATTCTGGTGTTTTGAAAGATGCAAATGAAATGGAGACAACGCTCACTACTCCAAGTGTCAGATGTCACACGACAAATGGAAGTGTGACGTGGCAGACGGGCAACAACAATGGGCGTCTCGAAAAAGAAACTGACTAGGAGAGTTCAGATGCAAACAGGAATAGAAAATGAGAAGCACGACAATAGCCCGGTCTAGTAGCTTTGGAAACTGCAAGTGAGAGTTAGCTCTTGATCTTGCCTACACTTCAGGCTCACGAGCCGAGAGATCCGGCTCATCAGATTAGGAATGTAGGTGGGCTCAGCCAGGTAACTAATCCAACCTAATCCAAACTCAATTTCCGTAAAGCGTCCGGACTTGCAAAACTCGCATAGTTTCCCAGTCTCCCATCGGGTCGCATTTTGCGAAAAAAAAACGCTGTCACACGTAAACAGGACTCTAAAAATGCGATAAATTGGAAGCAAATGTGAAAAGAGTGTGTGTGTATGTTTTGTAGAGAGACACGGGTTGTCGGGCGGAGAATTGGAAACATTCGAATGGGAAAGAACACACGTTGCAGGTTATGTTCTCGATCCGAACGCTCTGCTGCCCATTCATCATCATCAGCAGCCGCCGACCTACGAAGACTCTATCAAATCGCACTCGCCGCCCAAGTACGACATGACACCGGCTACCACGAATTGTGAGTTCGTCGCGAGAAGCCGAGAGCGGGTAAATACGAGATTGTAGTGGATTTCTGCTCCCGTTCCAAAGTAGAAGATGATAAGAGTCTGGGAACACTTTGAGGGAATAAAAAAGAGTCGAAATGAGATGCGAAGTAGAGATAGACAGCCACATACTTCTCGAAAACGGAGAGTTTGGTGCAGAACTAAAGATTCGTGACGTCAAATACTCCGTTTACTCTATTAGTAATCTCGGTGAACCTAGACTCCAGAGCGCATTTGATGAAAATTCAACCCACTTTTTTACAGCTACGACTCACAACTCGATGGAATTGCCGACCAGCAGCGCCACAACTGCTCGCGTCGATGGAAGACTTGGAGAAGTGGCACGTGGCGCTCCGATGCTAATGCACGCCCGATCAATGTCCGACTCGTGGCTGGGACCGTACGGAGAAACGGAGGAAGAGGGCAGAAAGAGTGCTCGATGAGCAAGAAAGAAGGAGAATAAATGACTAGTTTATTTGAAATTGAGAGACTTCCGTTTTATACCCATATAAAAGTGGACAAATCAGATCAGAAAAGGGCATGAATAAAAAAGTGTGAGAAAGCGATCAGTGCTCGACCATCGAGTATTCATCGCGACGGTCGCGGCGGCAGAAACGAATGCACATATAGGTGATTGCGCAGATGAGAGTGCCGAGGACGAGGAGCACGAGAGCCGCGAGCACGAGGAGCACCCATTCAGGGAGCGGCCAGTTCCACACTGAAACGACGAGGTTCCATTTCATAATTAGAAAACACATTACGCATGAATGAAACACTCACAATGCTCGATTCTCTCCTGCTTCAGCACGTGTTTGTACTGCTTGATCATCCACTCGAGCCCTTCTCGATACTGCATCTTCCGGAAGAACACTTCTCCTTGCTCCGATATCTGCCGAATCACCAATTCGTCGACCTTTATCATCTCGCCAACAGAAGTGTACACAACTTGATCGCGGGCCGACAAGAGAATCACCAGATCGTCGTCACATTGTCCCCGACTCTGACGATCACGGATGACGTCCGCGAATACTTTGGCTGCTTCGAGGATTGACTCACGAGATCTGCAGCAAAGAGTGTCTAGAAGGAAAGAATGGGCCTCTTACGTTTCATTTGAATCCAAGCGCATCTTTTCAACGACTGCAATCGAAATTGTGTATCCCCTAGGCGACGGGGCACAAAACGACTTGTGAATGCACGAGCAGTTGGTCTCGCCACGAACGTACAGTAGCTCTTTCTCAAAGGAATTCTCCTCGTCCACCACCGAATCATTGCTATTCGTTTGCTTTCTATTCACAATGTTGTTGGGGTCACAGAAAAAAGAGGGCTTCGTCTGACCACACAACTCGGATTGGGTCATTGAATCCGGATACGTGTAGGGAGTGTAATCGGGGAAAGCGGAAAGGATTACGGTGGGAAGAGCGAATATCAGAAGGCATTGCAGCGACATTTTCGAATAGAATTCAAGAACGGAAAACAGCAAAAAAGAGAGGATGAGTCAGAGAAAAATAGTGCCTCTATCTATCGATGTATCGACGGTTTTGCATGTATGCTTATCAGTCGAAGGGGGGCGCGTCGTATTTGTACTTCAAAAACGTTTTGTTGTGTAGGTGGAAGCGTACAATTGATTTTTCATTCTTTATAAACGATGACACATACGGAAAAAGCAGGAAATGAGGAATTATTGTTGAGCGGAAGAGGAGGAGGAGGAGGTGCTCGACTCGTGGATCGCCGTCGGAGCAGAAGCACGGGCGCGCGCACGACGATCCCGCTTTTCTGAAGTAACGGAGATTGGTGATGAGGAAAAGAAGAAATGTTTGTGGAACTATTTACAATTTCATTCTATTAACTCTTTGCACTCACGTCTCTTTCTCGAAGTTTTCGACATCTCTTCCGTCTTCACTTTCACGTTCTCTTCCATTTTTTCCTCCACTTTTTCAGCTTTCTTCTAAAAACATGCGTTTACTGCGTCACTTTTGTCGCGAACCTCTCTAAACAACGATCCATATTTGTAACATCGATAAGCAACGAAGAGAGTGGCTCCGGAGACCAGCACAATAGTCGCCACTTTCCACGTCGACAAGTTCATCTTTCAGAAATGATAAATTTTTGAAAACGTTTATTCACATAAAACGTGAAAGTATTCGAAAGTAAAACGTTTATTAAAGAGTCTCAAGCGAGGAACCAGAAGATATGGAATCCCTTCTTGTTGATGATTGCGTCTGATTTGAACCGCATCGTCACATAACGAGAAGGCGATACCCAGGACCACGGGGCGACTGCCGACCCGGACAAACTGAAAGAACCAATTGAAAAAACGTCTGTTGGGGAGAAGAAAAGTTGAGAATTATTAGATCGAGTTTACTGGGCGAGGAACCAAAAGATGTGGAATCCCTTCATGTAGTCCGATTTGAACCTCAGACCCAGAAGCACGGGGCCGCTGCCAAAGGACCGGCAAACAACTATTGTAGCCTTATGAGGTCAATTTCCTGACCACTTTTTCCGAACTCACTTCGCGATAAGACCATTTGTGGTGACGTAGGACGTGTTATACACCTCCAGAACATCGTAATTGGCCTCTGTCGTGAAGTCATCAATGGTCACGTTGACCTGGAATCCGAGTGGCGCCGTGATGTAGTAGAGTTGCTCCGTGTATGCATCGTAGTCGTTCGGATAGTTGGGCGAAGTGAAAGAGCCATTCTGCCCGCTCTGACTGATCGGTGGAGTGTTTGATCTAGAACAAGTAGCAAAGATTGATAACAGAAATTAATGATAACGGCTGAAAGATCGCTTCCAATATAGATACCCACTTTGCACTCCACGTGGCAAGCCATCCTTTGTCGGTAATAATGTTGTCCGTGTGGAATATGAAGCTGACCGAGTTGTTGGAACTTTCGAAGTCGTACCGCGTGTACCACCAATAATCGGTTCTGGAAAATGAACGAATTGTCATATGAGAGATCAAAATGTACAACGAACGATCCGAGGAATGGATAACTCGAGTTCGGACCGTCGTAGAGGTCAACATAATCAAAAGTTTCTTCGACTAAATACGGACTGAACAGGATTGTGATGTAGGTGTTTACCGGGGCTGAAATGACAAAATCTCTTGTGCATAGACTGCTTCTTCCGCCTACATGTAATAGTATACCAGCAGTTCAAGTTGTTGTAGTACTGTGTTGGATAGCCCGGCGACTGAATGGTTCCAGATCTCGTGCTCAAGCCTCCGTAGTACCTCTGTTCAGGACAAAGAGCCGGCTGCTGTTTGCAGAGGGCCGGTTGGATACTGTAGCACGGAGTCGCTTTCATTCCACTGGGACTCGTTCCTTTGAATGTCGCACAGTCTCCATTTTCACTAGGCTCCCCGGTGAGCCAATACGCGATGAGAGGAGTGGTTCCATCGGAGTTGTACCATTTGTTAGTTGTTGTGTTTCTGGTGATTCCAAGCCATGGCTGAGCAAATGAACTCGAGGTGAAATCGATGAGATAGGTGCGCTCTCGGTCAGTTGAGATGAAGACCTGGGCGCCTCCGATGGATTGGCAGTAGTTAATTGCTTCGTAGTAAGTCATGTATTGGGAAGAGGTGGTGTAACAGTAGGAGGTGTTCGTGGAGAAGAACCAATTCGTTGGGCACAGGCTGTCATCGGCGGTGACCTCTGGAACGGGAACATGGATATTGTATTGCAAAGAAGATACTTTTTCTGCTCACCAGTAGTTGCTGACGCAAAGAGCAGCGCGGTCAGTACAGCAGCGATCATTTTCGTCCGACTGACTCCTTCTTCTCTATCGCTACCGGCCTTCTCTCTCAAGAATTTACGACCCTCCGTCGTGCCACATTCTCAACTCTATAATTTTATGTCTGTGTGCAATGTTTCATCTCACGTGAATGATTCATGGAAACCAAATGTGTTTATTATGAAACCAGAATTCTAGCAGATATTCCAGTACATGTGCCATCCTTTGTATTGAAGAGTGCCGTCTGAGACAAACTTGAGAGACATGTAACTGTACGGAGAGATGAAGTTGTACGGAGCCACCGAAGCGCCGGAGAGTCTAAAAGTGTTGAAAATGAGAGGAAACAACAGGAAGAATGGGACGTACGTGGCCACGAGAGAAGTATTCGATTGTATCGAACTGTTGTAGATGTTCAGATAATCAAACTTGGACTCTGTTCGGAAGTCGTCTATTGTCATGTTCACTTGCATTCCATACGCCACGCTAATCTGATACACTTGTTCGTCGTACGAATCGTAGTTGCTCGGGTAGTTCGGAGAGACCATCGTTCCGTTGGTTCCGGACTGTCTGATCACTGGCATATCCTTCTTCGCTTGCCACGTGGCATACCATCCCTTATCTGTGATGGCGTAGTTGGTTTTGAATTGGACATTCATCACGTTTCCAGAAGATTCGAAGCCTCGAGCAGCGTTGTACGAGGAAGCACTGAGCGGAATTTGAAGAATGAGTGAGAATGAAGGAACCTACGATCCAATATAATTAGCATAACTCGTCGAGTTTCCCTCGTACACTTGCAGAGAATCATACCACTCTTCAATCAAAAATGGAGAGAATTGAACTGTGATGAACGTGTTGTTTGGAGCTGAAACAAGGATAATATTGAAAGATATTCTAGATTTCAAAATAAAGCTCACAATTGATGAGATATCGGCAGTCAAGATTATTGTAGTATTGAGTGGGATATCCGGGGGACTGGAAAGTTCCGCTCCACGTGTTCGGTCCTCCGAGAACTGCACTGTTGCAACTGCAATAAAACAACAGTAAGACCGAGTGCAAAATGGAATCAGAGTTCAGACTGGCCGAATTCGATTGCGTCAGCGAGTCTTTATCAGACACAGAAGTCAGAATAGATCTAGAGGCACGAAAAGCAACTGACAGTGCGGGAGTCTGTTTGCAGAAAGCGGGCTGCAACTGGTAGCATTGCGTGACTCGGAGACCCGGCGGACTGACTCCTTTGTAGGTCACACAGTCTCCATTTGTGCTCGGCTCATCTGCAATCATCTTGTCTTCCGATTATCAAGACTTTCACCCGCTTCTCACTTGTGGTCCACATGTAACTGTAGAAATAGGATCCGTCGATATTATAGAACTGGTTGCTCGTCGCGTTTCTCCTGACCGCAAGCCATGGTTGAAGTACGGATGTGTTTGTCATTGCTTAATGGAAATGAGCGTTACTGTAATACTCTAATGTGAGTACTTACCGACAATTGTATCTCTCTCAGTGTACGAACTAATTGAGACGGACTTGCCGCCGATGGAGTTACAGTATTGTACGGACTCGTCGAAAGTGTAAAGCTGTGTGGAAAAGAAGTAGCATTCTGTCGTGTCCGGATGGAAAATCCAGTCATCCGGGCATTCTTTCGATGCTGAAACGGAACAGCCGAATTCGTCGGGAAGGGGAAAAAAGACGGAAACCTGCGAGAGCCGAAAGGGCTGAGAAGAGGAGGATCGGCAGAAGAAACATAGGAATCCAAGTGCCAAGCGGGGCAACTTTTATCAGTGGCGATATTTTATGGGTTTCTTTTTTAACATTAAAAATTGATAAATTGATACGGCAACTGTGACAAGAGGTGATGAAAGGAAACGAATTTAAGGGAAAATCGAAGAGCACATTCTGAAGTAAACGTTTTTTCTGAATTGGACTCGAAGTATCTCTTTTCCGTGTGTACAATTCGACTGTAAGAATCAAAACGAGTCTTCAATATCCAAGAACGAACAAAAACAAACAAAAACAAACAAATAACATTCATTTCCGCTCGACCATATTCCACCCCAAATGCCATCCTTTGTACTGATAACTGCCGTCCGACACAAACTTCAGCGACACCACATTCGACGGACTAAGCCAGTTCCACGGAGCGACAGAGTTCCCCGAGAATCTGGCGACCGGCGTGGCTGACGTTTGATTAAGAGTCGAGTAGATTTCCAGATAATCAAAAGTCTCCTGAGTCACAAAGTCGTCGATGATCACGTTGATTTGCGCGCCGGCGACCACTTCAATGTAGTACAATTGCTTATCAAACGTGTTATAATCGCTTGGATAGTTCGGAGAGCTCAACTCGCCGCTGCTTGTTCCGTTGGCCACGATGGGCGGTTGAATCCTCTGCACATTCCACGTGCCGTAGAAACCCGTGTCCGTGATGACATAGTTCGTTCGGAAGACAACGAGAAGAAGGCTTCCTTTGGAGGAATACTCAAGGTCTGTCAGATTTCCAGTGAGGCTGCAAAATTAAAGTTTGTAATGAAATAAATAATTGCAATAGACTATGATCTTACGAGACAATCTGATCTCCTTTGGCCGTACTGTTTCCCTCATAAAGTTCGACGAAATCATAATATCTTTCCGTGTTGATCTGAGGGAAATAAATGTTCACTGAGAAACCGTCTGGAGCTGAAATTTCATGTGGATGTCAGATTCAATTCATTTTGCTTTTCTTACCGTACAAATAGTGGTAGCAGAGCAGCTTGTTGTAATACTGATCCGGATACTGTGGCGACTGAATGGATCCGAATGTTCCGTTCTGGACGCCTCCGTTGCACAGATTCGGCACAATCTTGCAGAAGGCGTACTGCTGCTGATAGCACTGCGTCGTCTGGAGACCCACGCTGGCGCCGACGCCTTTGAAAGTGACACAGTTGCCGTTTGTTGTCGTTGGCTCTCCTGAAAAGGAATGGTTTCCAGGGAGAGGGATAAAGTTAAGAACCGGCAGTCCATTGCCCCGGTATGAAAACGGACTTGTCCAGGTTGTAGAACACTCCATTCGTCGTGTTTCTTCGGGACGCAATCCACGGTTGGAAAGCGAGGTGGGCGGTTAGATCTGCAGAAGAATTATCTCAAATCGACCAGTGCAACTCGGAAAAAGGTCGTCCGAACCCCGTTTTTATGAAATGATTATGCTTACAGTTACATTACGTTTTGACAGCAGAAACTAAACTTGCTGAAGAACCAGTGTTGAGCGGAAATGGAATTTGAAACCTGGAAGACGGAATTCCGCTCAACACTAGAACGTTTTGAATCCATACAGGTTATTCTCTGTTTCTATAAAGTTCTGTGATTTCAGTTGTGAATGATCCTTTCTCATTTTCCCCTAACTCACTGGCGACTCCCTGTCTTTCGCCCTGAATCAACGAGACGAGCTTTCCTCCGTTATTCTGACAATAATTGACGGCTCCGTCGAAATCGTATAGCATTTCGGATAAATGATAGCAAATTGCAGTTTCCGCGTAGAATTTGTATTGGTACGGGCACTCATTATCTGGTAAAATAACAAAGTTTGGATGAATTCTGCGAATCTTTAGAATTACCTGTAGAAATGGGCGAAAAGAGAATGGAAAGTGTGAAAATGACGGGAAGAATCATTGGAATCAAAGGAGAGCGGAGCACATGGCAAACAACGCCGGCTTTTATAGGAACAAAGAAGAAAGCGCTTATCAGAAGTGATTATGTTCACATGGAATGTTCCCTGAATGTTTTTAATATGCACTGATAATGGCAGGTCGAGTCGCACTTTCCCTTGAGCTAAAACCAATATTTTCATCTCAACAAATCATACGAATAGTGTTAACAGAATGAAAACAGAAACAGCAAACAACAAAACAACATTTTTGAAAGTGATAACAGATGTAAAAAGACGTCTAGTGTCTTCTGAACTTCTTGGCCCCACCGCCTCCTCTCTTGAATCCTCCGCCACCTCGCTTCACTCCTCTCTTCTTTCCTCCCTTCTTCTTTCCCTTCTGCTCGTCCTCCTCTTCCAGGTCTTCCAGCATCTCGGCGAACTTGTCTCCGGCCATCTCGTAGTCGTTTTTGCCGATCTCCTCGTCACTCGAGTCGTCCTCTCCGAATATGTTCGCAGAGCTGTTTCTTCCGAATCCTCCCTCATCATCATCGTCTTCGTCGTCGTCGTCCTCATCATCGTCCTCTTCTTCTCCGTCTCCCTCAACTTCGTCGTCATCATCATCATCAACGTCATCGTCGTCGTCCTCTTCCATTCCTCCGTCTTCCTCTTCATTCAGATCATTCAAATCAATATCATCATCCTCATCCATATCGACGTCGTCTTCGTCGTCCATCGCCTTCTTCTTTCCTTTCTTGCTCTTCTCCGCTCCAAACTCTTTACTGTAGTCGATGTCGAACTCTTCATTGAGTTCCCCGGGTTCGAATCTCTCGAGCAACTGGTCGAACTCCTCCGAGTTCACGGACTCCGCATACTCCCATTCGTCCTCGCCGTTCTCCTTTTTCACCTTCTTCTCCTTCTGCAGACTCGAAGTGTAACGATGCAAGAAGCGTTCATCAGCTGGGATTTCTTCACGACGCTTCTGAGTGTACTCCTACAAAATAACAATATAAGAGGCGTAACAATAATATTTCTTACATTGATCCAACAGCCAACTTCCGGACTCCCCATGGATCGTGCGCTTTTTTTCTGACGATTCTTTTTTCGCCGCTCTTCACCACTTCTTTCGGATTACGGAAAGCGAAACGGTCGAGGAACGCCATTAAGGTGAAATCGTTGAGAGCATCTCCTCCGTAATTGATCTCTCTTCCCTCTAACAGAGCCTTCGCAAAAACGCCGACGGACGGATGGAAATGTTTGGAAAGGAGGAGAAGTTCACTGTCAGCCACCTGTCTCGCATCGACGAACAGTGGATTACGAGCTACTGAATCGTACGGAGACTTTGCTCCGCGAGCACCCATGCTGCGATGAACCCATCCGCCTGATGAAGAAGCGCCCAGTTTGCCCGCGTCCACTTTCTTTGTTTCGTCCTCCTTGGCGTCCTCCTCGATGATGTCATCATCAACTTCTTCCTTTTTCAGTTCACTTCTAACAATCTCATTTCCAGCTGTATCCAAATCCACGTAACGCTCTTCATCCTCATCGTCATTCTGCATTTGAGCAATGACTCGAGCGGCCGGCTGAAACGATATGCTTACTACCCGAACGAGTACTTTCACACACTTACATCAATATCCTTTTTGAGCACGATGAGTTGTTCTCCGTTCCCTCTCAGCTTCTGAAGACGTGAGATGAGCAGGAGGATGCTGGCGGCAAAGTCCGGTTGTGCGTTGACGGCTACTTGCAGAAGACGCTTCACAAACGAACGGACTCTCTGCACGGAGGCGTCCTCTTTCATCGTGTCAAACATCAATTTGAGCAATTGAGCATACGCTCCAGCCGGGCAGTTGTCGAGGAGTTTTCGATAAAGAGCATTGTAGAAGCGATCCGAAACGTAGTCGTTCATTTTGTGGAACTGGAACAGCAGTTTGAGAGCCGGAATGGCAGTGCGATAGTTGGAGTTGTGGGCGAGGAAGTAGACGTCTTTCACGTCCTCCAGAAGTTTATCAACCTCCTTTGCAAATGGGAAAGCACGGTTGGCACCGGCAAGAATGATGGGAAGAAGGCGATTATCGGTGAGCTTCTTGCCCACGATCGTCTTGAAAAGAGCCAGATAAATAGACATGAGACGGCAACACAGATCCGAGTCATTCTTCGAGAACTTCATTTGGGAGAGGAACGTCATCGAATACAGATGCGCACGCTCGTTTACATTCTTTCTGAAATACGTATTGTTCTAGACACCTGGTTCTAAGCACTGGCTACCTGAAAGCCAATCTCTCGATTTCTTCAAGCATCACAATTCTCATTGCTGGATGTTTTCTGGCTGTTCCTTCGAGAAGCACGACGACAAAAGCACCGATTTTGTAGTTCGGATGACCGAATGCGTTGACAAGTGCCGAAAGAATCAGCTGGAAACGATATGTGAATAGAGATTATATTTCTGGAAAAAAAAATACATTTTCGGATTCCGGTCTTCCCATCAAGCAGTTGGCGAGCGTCTTCAGAGATCTTTTGATCACTTCTTCCAGTGGTCGCTTAATAATTTCGACAAGTGACTCGATGAACTGCTGATAGAGGATCTTGAGCTCGTGCTCGAACGCCCACATCATCAGAATCTTCTTCCGGGAACGTTGATTTCCAGAAGACAGTTCGGTCAATTCTTTGAGAGCACGTTCGAGAACGGGATGAGTTTGCGATTCTCCGGAAGGCAATGGTTGATAAAAACGTCTTCAAGAATTGCTGAAAATAGTAGGAATGCCACTGTACATTTCGTGGGACTTGCTTACGAATGATATCGACGACGTCTCTCGTTCCCTGCTTCTTGCACGAGGCAATCAGTTTCTCCACGTATTCCAGAGAGTGGACGGGCGATTTGTGCATTTGCAGCTGCATTGCGGTTCTCTTATCGGCCGCCGTTCCTTTCGAAATGACCGAATAGAGCCACGAGGCTTCCGATCCGTTCTCTTGTTTCTCTTTCGTCTGCAGAAGAGCCGCATCCTGTGCCAGAAATTCTCGGCCTTCCTCCAGTAACTTCTGGATCTCAGCCGCACTCATCTTTTCCGTTTTCTCGTCATGAACGTGGTCAATCTGATAGCTATACCACTTGGATCCTTCTTGATGTTTTACCAGAAGACCGTCTTGACCCAGAATCTTCTTCAGCTGTCTTTCTGACTCGTTCCTTCCGGCTTTGGGGTCTTGTCCAAAGTGGCTCCGTTCGTCTTCGCCACGCCATTCTTCTGTGAGTTCTTCTTTTTATTTGTATCCACGGCACCACTTTCGAACTGAGCCATCACTTTTTCAGCCTAGAAAATGATCGTATTTCCCAGGAAACTCCTTTTCAATGAACTTACACTAGCCAGGTTTGCTGCCTTTTGCTTCTGCTTCTGAACCTTGCCGGCCTTATCGACAGGCCGTTTGGCTGACAATTTCATCGGTCGTTTCTTCAGTTTCATGGCTGCAAAATCAGATTGAATACAACTACAAAACAACTTTAACATTTAGATAATGATGAGTGAAAAGACTCGAGGACAAGTGGTGTAAAAGCGGAAAATCTACAACTTTATACAGACCATAGAAAAACTGGGTACGTTAAGTAGACTCGTAAGAAACAAACGGGAAAGTAGGATTGAGATTATAATTAGAATGGAGTATTGATAAGCAGAATGTAGAAAAAACGGAACATTTATTAGTGAGAAGTGAAGTATTCTTTTGCGAACTGTTCAGAAGCGACGGTCACATTGAAAACCGGGTTGATTTCCGCAAGAGTATTAGCCGGACCACCGAGAACCTCTCCTTCGCGAGCCAGAGAGTACTTCTGGGCGATGGATAGTCCGCTGAGCACATAGCAAGTGTGATACATGTCGACCGCTGAAAATAAAAAAAGCAGTTGGCTAAAATTCTATGTGATTATCCACTCACGTTTTTCGGGCTTATCACGGAAGCCTCCGTGTATTGACTGACAACCGACGATCACGTATTCCTCCAGCATTCTCGCTTCAAACAGGCCTGTCTCGAGAGTTTTCCCCTCTCGTGCCATCTCTCCGTCCAACAACGGGAAAGTGGCTCCCTGCCAGAAGCTGTAGCATCCGTCAACCAGTTTGTTCGTTCTTCCCTGGAATCCTCCTCGAATTTCATTTGACGACGACTCGCCCAGCGGAGAAGACTGTCCAAATGAACGAGACGGAATCTGAAAGCACCACAAATCGGGGTCAGAAACATAGGTGTTTTGAGTTGAGCGTCGGCAGTTCGGGACAGGGGCCTGTTTCAAAAAAAAATGGGGGTCTTATAATTGCCGCTGGTTCGGAAATTCCAATCCGAGCAAAAAAAAAAAATATTTTGGCGTTTCTCAAACATTCCGCACCTATGGTCAGAAAGATCAGTTGAGTGAATTAAACACGTGCTGTTCACGTGTCATTTCGCCAGGTTTTCCTGTGAAGATAACACTCAGTCTGATTCAGATCTTCTGACCTGTTCAGCAGCACCAGCGAAGCAAGCGCACAGAAGGTGTATCCTCCGTGGGCTTCTGTGCCTGGCTCTCCGCCGAATCCTCCTTCGTACGTCTGGCAACTGATGACCCATTCAGCCACCCCGTTCGCAAGTTGATCAGTTGGAAGTCCGACGATTTCGCAAACTGCGAGTGCGCAGTAAGTACTTCTCATATCGATCTGAATGCGATCATTGATAATCATCCTATTCCACTCGTTTTTCTCACTTCTCCTCCCTCATGCATGTAGAAACCACCACTTGAATGCTTGCAGTTTTTCAAAAAGTTGAACAGAGTCAGTCGGTTGATCGATTCGAGTGCTTCTTGAGATTGGAACGAGACAAGGCACATGACGGCCGCGTAAGTTGGCGCCAAATGAGCCATTTGCCCTGGTCCTCCTCCATATCCTCCGTCTGGATGTTCGCATGTCTTCAGAAAGGAGATCATATCCTTTTGTTGATCCTCCGGAATCTCTGCGTCCAGGATTTTGAGCGAATTGACACCCCAGTAGCACATCCACGTGCGGCTTGCATCCAACGTCTGAAATTATAAAAATTGGGTGAACAAGGTGTGAGTTTAGCCTACCGCGTAACTATTGGGCGCGTTCTTGAGATATCTGAGCAAATAGGCTGTGTGCCTGGCGCGAAGAATAGTGATCTCTGTCATTTCCTCGTCGCCGACTTCTTTGAACGGTTCTAACACCAATGAATTGTAATTTTCGAACAGCATTGTTTCGACGCGTTTCTGAAACACAGGCCATATTGAAAAACAACTGAAACAAAAGGTTTACCTGTTCAGTGCTCGAATAAGTGAAGTTTCCGTCGTCATTGCACTGATATTTTTCATTGAACGAACGAAACGGAATTGCTGATGTCATTTTGACTGAAATGTAATTTTTTTTTAAAACTGAGTTTGACACATTTCTTTCGCTTTCTATATGAAACAACGGCAAGTAAGTATTTTCGCAGCAAAAAAATCAAAAATATTCTTTCCGCTAAACAACGATCAACCGTCATTTCGGAGCGTCGTTGTATCCGTCTGATTTTTTTTCTTTTTTCTCCATGTTTTCAAACGCTCTTTTCTCATCAGAAACCATGATGTTTGCAAATTTTCTGTCGCTTTATCAGTTTCTGATAAGTTTTACATTTGCTGATTGCAACAGAAACTCGCCGAAAATCAGGCGAGCACATAGAAAAAATGTGCCACATTCGAAAAAATTTAATCTCAAAGCCTTAAGGCTTCATCGATTTGATCTCTTTTTTTCTTTTTTTGTAGTGTTCCCAATCTAAAGTATAGTGCTTCACTTGATTTTTATTCTTTGTAGGTAATGTCGAAGTTCCCGGTGCCGTTGAGAACGATTGGCGGGCTCCGTCCCTCGGCCACCGCCGCCATTTCAGCGGCCAACATCGGTTTCGCACAATCGAGCCGCGCACTTAGCACCGGAGCCGCCACGAAGAGCTCTGCCCTTGTCGGGCAGGTTGCTCGTCAATATCCGAACGCCGCCACCTTCAACATCAAGCAGGTTCGCCTGTACAGCAGTGGTGAGCAGTGTTTAGTTACGGAGTCATTTCTACGTTACATTTTCAGGCGACCTCCCGAAGCACAACCGTGTCGCTCTTCCGGCTCTTTCGCCAACCATGGAGCTCGGAACTGTTGTCAGCTGGCAGAAGAAGGAAGGAGACCAGCTCAGCGAGGGAGACTTGCTTTGCGAAATCGAAACTGACAAGGCTACCATGGGATTCGAGACTCCAGAGGAGGGATATCTTGCCAAGATTCTCATCCAGGAGGGAACCAAGGATGTGCCGATTGGCAAGCTTCTCTGCATTATTGTTGAGACCGAGGCCGACGTCGCCGCTTTCAAGGACTTCAAAGATGACGGAGCTGCTGCCGGAGGTGCCCCAGCTGCTGCCAAGGCTCCAGAAGCTTCGAAGCCCGCTGCCGCCACTCCAGCAGCTCCAGCAACTCCGCTATATCAGCCACCAGCAATCCCACAGTCCGCACCAGTCGCGGCTCCACTCCCAGGAAGAGTTGCTGCTTCTCCGTTCGCCAAGAAACTTGCTGCCGAGCAAGGACTCGATCTTAGCGGAGTTGCCGGAAGCGGACCAGGCGGACGTGTTCTCGCTTCGGACCTTTCTCAAGCACCAGCCAAGGGAGCCACTTCTTCCACTGCTCAGCCGGTGTCTGGGCAGGATTACACCGATGTTCCATTGAGCAACATGCGAAAAACCATTGCGAAGAGACTGACCGAGAGCAAGTCGACTATCCCACATTACTACTTGACTAGCGAAATTCAATTGGATACACTTCTTCAGTAAATTGCTTGCCTAAAACCCTAAATCTACACTTATCAATTTCAGAGTTCGTGAGAAGCTCAATGGCCTTCTCGCCAAGGGAACATCCGGAAATGCTACCAAGATCTCGATCAATGACTTCATCATCAAGGCATCCGCCCTTGCCTGCCAGCGGGTCCCTGAGGCCAACAGCTACTGGATGGACACGTTCATCCGCGAGAACCATCACGTCGATGTCTCCGTCGCTGTCAGCACTCCAGCTGGTCTCATCACTCCGATTGTCTTCAACGCCCATGCCAAGGGACTCGCAACGATTGCTTCGGAAGTCGTCGAGTTGGCCCAGAGAGCTCGCGAAGGCAAGCTCCAGCCACATGAGTTCCAGGGAGGTACTTTCACCGTCTCCAACCTCGGAATGTTCGGAAGTGTGTCTGACTTCACGGCCATCATCAACCCGCCACAATCCTGCATTTTGGCTATCGGAGGTGCTTCTGACAAACTTGTTCCAGATGAGTCCGACGGGTAAGAGAAGATTGTACCACTCTTGATCGCAAATGAAGGTTTTTCAGATACAAGAAGGTCAAGGTGATGAAGGTGACATTGTCATGCGATCACCGAACCGTCGATGGTGCTGTTGGAGCCGTCTGGCTTCGTCACTTCAAGGAGTTCCTCGAGAAGCCACACACGATGCTCCTCTAATCACCTGACGCTTCCTCTCCAGACCATCTCACCCCTTCGTCCCTCTTTTCCTACCCATTTTGACACCTTTTATTCTCCGTAAAGTCTTGAAGTGATAGCGTATGATAGGTCATAATTTAATTTGCTTTTCTTCGTACTTCTGCGTCTCTTCCAGCCATTTTCCCCACTTCCCCTGTAAGCACCCCTTTTCTTTATTGTTCTCCGGTAGTGTACGTAAACTTTAAAGTAGTTGAATGATTTTCTTTATCATTTAGGTCACAGGTCTGTCATACAGAAAGCGAGAATCACAAACTCGTATTATGTTGGGGGAGAAAAGGCCTAGCGGATCATTGAGCAATGAAAAAGTAGAAATTGAGACCCTAATTTGATTACGGCATTGTGGCTATCAATGACGGCGGCACAGGCCACAAGTTCTCGCGCAGAAGCTCGTCAAGTACCGCTGATGAGTTGGCGATGAGCAGAACTGACGCCATTGAGGACACCTTCCCTGCGGATCCCGATCCACACATTCTGAACGTATTCTTCTGAGGAGATCATCTAGAAGAGACTCACGTTCTCCACCGCCTCCTCCGACTGCCTGCTGCAGTGCTTGTTGTTGGAAAACATTCTGTCGGCCGGCGGCGAAGTTGCTCTGGCCGCGCCTTCTTTGGAAGAAAACGTTGTTATTTTGAGTGAAGACCGAGGACGGCTGCTGAGCAATCACTCGTTGCCGAGGACGCTGAAAATGAGGGGAATTGGAGTGCAAAGCTCGTGGGAAAGGAAAAGATACTGGTGGAATCGGACGGAATGTCTGCTGGACAATCGGTCTGAAATAACGGAAACATTGAAGATGTTCTTGAAAAATGACGAAGACTGACTGTTGAGCGAACGGAGCTTGCGTGGGCGTTTCTGTCGTCGTCATCACTTGAGCATCACCAGAAGATCCGCGATTGAAGCCGTCTGAACGAAACCGCTATGACTACAGAGAACAAAAGGAAAGGCGGCGTCTGCTCTACGAACTGATGAGAGAACCGAAAAGAAACAAGAGAGAAGAAAAAGCGCTCCACGGAGAAGTCTCATCGGAGCGAACTTTGTCAGTCAACGAAAATTGTCAGTTCTAAGAGTCTTATCCACATACGTCTATGCATGATTTCCATACCTGCCACTGGGATAATTCTCGTCAAATGCGGAGTGGTTGAGGCTGGTTGTGGCTGAACAGGGCAACAGTTAGGGTGTCTAATTAGGGTGCAATTCAAGAAGCTACGGGTGCAATGGCTCTGAAATTAAAACAAAAGTGCGATGGAAAAAAAGGTTTGACCTGCTGCTGCTGCTGCTGTTGCTGAAGTTGAGCCTGCTCGAGCGCCTGGGCTCCCTACAACAATTTGAATGTTTTAGGGACGTTTTGGAAGTGCGCTCTACGGCACATTAGCTAAATGCATAAGCCGAACGAAACATACGTGCAACTGATCTATATTTCATCATAAATACAAACAAAGTGGGAGGAGATGAAAGCAAAAGAACTGAAAAGAGAGTGGTGAGATCGGGAGAACTGAAACAAGCGGTGCGGAGAGGAGAGCAGTTAGAACGGCCGCCTACGCACAATGCTGTCGAACACTCGGAACGTCTCCATTTTGAACTGCTTCACTTGCGGAGGAATTGACGGCGCCGGCGCCTGATAGCCCGGGAACCCGTCCCGATTGAGACGGCACGGCGGTAGCGGACGGGAACGCACCGATTTGACCCAGAACTGCGTCTGATGCTTGACGACCGTCGCACTGAAAAGAAGGAAGGTGTCTGGATGCACAGAGGAAAAGGGAAGAACTCACACGAACTGGACAGTGTCCACCTCATCGTCCACTTTCCACCACATCTTGATGTGCTTCTTCTTTTCGTCGTGGGAGTGCGTGGCCGAGACTTGATACCTGAAGCACTGCTGCTGCCACGATCCGTTATCGTCCAGCCGGACCAGCTGTCCGAATCGCTCTCCCAACTGATCGTTGTTCCATTTGAACGGTTGAATCACGAATCCCTTGAACCAGACGGACTCGTTAAGTCCTTGCAGAGTCACTAGAACGAATTGCAATATTTTGGTTTGAATGGTCTCAAACTCACATCCGATCGGCTGATTTCTCCAGTAGCACTTCTGATCCACTGCAATCTCGTACGGGGGCGTCGTCAACTGAAGTCCTCCCTGATGCTCAACCGCTTCCAACGGATTCATGCTCTCGAAAGCGGCGTGAACGCACGGAGCACCATCTGGCCAGGCGACTGTCGGCACGAGAA
Source organism: Caenorhabditis sp. 36 PRJEB53466 (assembly GCA_946814055.1). NCBI lineage: Eukaryota > Metazoa > Nematoda > Chromadorea > Rhabditida > Rhabditidae > Caenorhabditis > Caenorhabditis sp. 36 PRJEB53466. Next base: position 3,144,369 of record CAMPFS010000005.1, on the reverse strand, counting down.
GAGCCACGAGACAGAGTAGCAGGGACTCAAGCATTGAGAAATATCTGACGAGGACCGAATGTTTGGAAATGGACGGGAGGAAGGCGGTGCGGTGGGCAAGGACTCGATAGAGAGCGAAGATAGGCAATGGAATGGCATTGGAACGGAAAATTGGTTGGCAGAGAGTGAAGAATTCAAATCGAAATTCGGAGGAGGATGGTTTTTGAGTCCTTGACTTCCGGTGTTGGCAATTATGGACTTATGTTTTCGGTTCAAAGAGTTTTGTATGAAAGTCACGCGGAACTTGCATTAAACTATCATCGACTTTTATAAAAAGAATGAAACTTGAACTTAGTGTGATGGGAGATTGATAACAATAAAGCATGCGGTCGGAGAACCAAAAAAGCAAGTACATTACGGGTCAAGGTTTGAGTGGGTTTGCCTCAGGAGACACTCTACTTCACTAGGGAATGATCTCAAAAAAAGTTGGTATTTTAATACCGGACATATCTGACGCGAGAGTGAATTTCACGGGGATACCAATCTTTGCTGAATTTCCTGACACGGTCACTAGCAATTCAAACACACAGCGTGAACTTTGAAGTGTTCGGGCGGGCAGAAAAAGACTGGAAACCTCGACAAAAACAGTTAAACGAGTGACAAAGATCGGAATCATCCGTCCTTTTCGTCCGTTACTACACCGTCATTCTTTGGCGTTTCGTCGTGGCGCGGTGGTAGTAAATGGAAATGTAAACGGCGCCGAAACATAATCGCTCGACGACGACTATTCAGATGAGGGAGAAGCGACAGCCTTTCTTTGGAAAACCTACCAGCTGATGGTCATCTCAAGGGAAAAGGTGGCGACGTATTCAGATGCGTATCTCTCTTGGAATCAGGAATTCGACACGTGGAAAAGCGAAATGAGGAACTAGAACTTGGAGGAGAGACAGATAAGTAAGTGGTAACCTTGCAAAACAGAAATGATACGCATTCTCGAAACGGAAAAGAAACGATGATGGCGAAGGAAGTTTTTGGAAGGACAACACGGTGTAATACACTCTCTTCTCGCCGCTCGAAACGCCGAGAATGTTACAGTTACTGAACGGTATTTCCCTTCTTTTTTGGCGTCTGACACTGGCGACATTCAGAAGCAGGCGGAAGAGGAAGAACACGACGGCAGGGAACACAAACAGACCCATAAAAACTGGAGGCGTTCACATTTCTCAACTTATTTTTGACAGTCCTCCTGAAGCCTGAAGTTAGGCGCCTTACCACGTTCTTGTTTCTGTTTCAACGTTACAAGTAACAAATCTCTAAGACCACACAGCATAATAGGTTGGCAGCAACACGTGTTGACTCTTCATTAATAACAGTTGCTGGTTGTTTTAATAACAAGCTAACGAGCCTAATCCCCCGTGTAAAGAGGAGGAGCAGCTGCTGCCAGATATGTGACATTCTCACACACCTGTGATGACATCGAGATTAAGAAGAAGCTAATGAGCAACAACATCACGACCAGTAAGGTAGAAGGCAGAAGCGGAAGACGAGTAATTAAAGAAGGCAAGAAGGTCAAATGTAGTCGTCGTCGTCTTCTCGATGATGATGACGACTACTCTCAAAACACTGAAACGCGACGGCGGGAAGGGCGGTGTAATGAACTGAGATACTGAAAAATGACCACACTTTCGGTGGTTGGAGCGTGCGAGAAACCGGTTCACACTCGAAATCATTTCAAGATTTCAAGACGACGGTGAAGAGTGTATTTTCAGAAAGATGGTCCTGACCACGATTGGAACAGAGGTGATGAATGGGCAAATCTACAGTAATGTTACATGAAACGCTACGAATGAAAGTACGCTAGATCAAGTGGAGGCAAAATGGAAAAAAGAAAAAAGACACCTGAATATTTCTGTGAGACAGGTACCCGAATGAGAAGGGGCGAATCGAGGGGGGAGAACAGACATACGAGAAGACGAATTATATGATGACGCAAGAGGGTAAAAGAGGGCGAGAAGCAGGACAGGAAGGGGGCGGAGTAGACCATCATGACACCTGGAATCTAAAGAAAAACTGACAGAGACTCTTGAACGGATGTCGTGGATCTTGAGAAAGCATCTGAATTACCTGTATTGTGTACAGAAAAACGGTCGCTGTTCAATGTTCTAGACCCGCGAGGCCCGGCTGAATGGAAACATTTCATGAATCCTGCCTGACCCATCCCTCTAAGCATGGACATTCCGAAAGAATAGAACTTTGTTTTCTCTGGTTTCAACAAACCCACTTTTTTTCATTCCTACCGAAAGCTTTCCCTGTAATTTGCAATTTGCATACGCTCAATTGTGTCACAATTATGGTGAGCAAACATGCGCAGTGACGCATGTCATCCACCAATTCTGATTATTATGAAGACATGTGTGCTCCCTCAAAAGGAAGCGCGATGCGCGAATCCTCGCCGCCCTCTGATATTCGACCTTTTTCTCCTAATCCAGTGGCACAAGACACTCGAGGATCCAATAACATTTGATCGTCGTTCCTTCCTTTGGCGGCATCTGGTCCCCTGAGGTTTGTTTGAGCTTCACGGAAACAGTTGTCTCTATCAAGTAGGCAAACACATCCGCATTGTTTCTTTTGGGATGACACCTATGAGTTGGCCTTGTTATTGACAGTCTTCCTCAAAAGTCGGGATTCCTTTTGAGGATGCGCTGTGCCGACGCGAAAAGAATAGAAGAAAGAAGGCGCAAGTTGTGCAATATCGCGTTTACAGGCCATTCGTTTCGAGGTCAGTGACCCCACTAACTACCATATTAGCTGGTTAAGAAGCAGTCGAAAAAGTGGGTGGTAGTTTTGGATGGGTTCAATGGGGAATCACCGTGTTTTGCAATGTTTTATTCAGGCCGGTTAGGTAATGGCCACTAATTGAGATCCATTTGACACGGGCAGCTCATATTCCTGGAGCTTTTGAGTGACCTCAAGTTGAACTATACCTAATTACGGGTTAATGGGCTTATTGTGTATGGGAATCTGGTTAGCAAGCTCTCTCCTTTTTTAGGATCTTGATATCTACAGTATCAACTCGGTCACTTGAGATTACGCAATCCAATTTGACCCTCTCTGACCATATTTGCATAAATAAGAAGTGTGACGCAAGTATCGCCCGTCGGCATGCTTCAAAGTGTTTACAGTTAGCCGAGAAGAGTGGATTAGCTATTGAGCCGATAACCGTCTCAATTAAGCGAGAAGCAAATGCCGACAAACGGATTAGAGTGTCGGAAGCCATGCAACAGGTCGAGTAATTATTGATGAGGTAGATTGAAGCGGTGCACAAAGAGCACGAAAGCTAAGCGGGCGGATTTCATTGTTTTCAGGATGCTCACTTACTCACTCAGAAGAGCTGTCAATTGCAATGCCCTCAAGATGTGTACATTCCATTCACAAGTACTGGGAGAGGCAGGTGCGCAAGCACAAGTGCGATTAATTGGATAAACATTCGGGTACTAATCGCTCGCAAAAAGTCAGCTTTACCTCAAAAAGTTGTAGGCGATTCAGGACCATCCAGCAGAATTTCACTGCCTCAAAGAACTTGGGAGAAAGTATGTGATTTCATGCTCTAAGGCCTTTCGGCTCGACTCCAAACTTTTTGAAATCGTCTTACTCACTCTGATGATTACCATCTTTCCTCCGACTCGCACCGCATTCTCTTTCGCAATCGCTTCTCCCCGCGCAACACCTTTTTCGCTGTGCCAGCTGTTACGCAACGTCTTCCCGTTCCCGCGCTCATCTCTCAACCTGACCTGTTCTCATCAATCACAGTGAAATTCATCGAGAAGTTCTCCAGCAGGAAGACGTGTTGTCGTGACATTCGACACTCACGGAGGCGTGGCAGCGAGATGCCGGAGTGCGCCCGGGAAAGGGGCGGGGCGTGAGCGAGAAGCTGTGCACGGACACCATTCATTCACACCCAAAACACGCGTAACGACCACTCGTCTCCTCGCAATCCGCCCATTTTATTCCCACGTCATTTTATTGTGAGTTTGTACTTTTGATCTATTTATCACTTTTTGATCTACCTACAGTAGGCCGAGCGAATTTGTCTCGAAACATGTTTCGGAACACATTTCTGTTCGTTAACTCGCCGGCCGCCGGTGACCGGTCGCGTTGATTACGTCACGACGGGACAAAAACTGAAACATGTTTCTATTTGTCTCTGAATCTTTTGCCAATATATGCACGTCTTCCAGATGCTCGCATTCGCCACTCCGTCCACCTCTTCGGACTTTCTTCCGATTTTCGCGCACTTCGACGTCAAGCCGTCCGTCTACACTCATCTCAACGACAAGACGTTCGTCTCCAGTCACTCTTTTGCTCCAGAAGCCACGTCTCCTTCTTCTTCCTCTGACGATTCTGGATTCTTCGGTAAGCAAGCGTTCTTCTTAGGCTTTACTGAGTTTGGGTGGCTTTTGAGATTATGTTTTTTGAATTTCCAAACTGAAACCTAACATTCTCTCATTTCAGACGACTCCGAGCACACCGAAATGAGCTGCATCGCCCAGGAGATCGGCTCCCAACTGGCTGCAATGTGCGACGACTTCGACTCGCAACTGCTCTCCTTCAGAAGCCGTCGTCCGCCTCCAGAAGCCTTCTCGATCGTGTCCTCGACTTTTTCGCCTTCTGAATCAGTCTCAATTGCCTTTCCCTCTCCCCCAATCCCGGTGCTTTCTCCCCTCCAAACCTATTGTGATCTCCCATTTGTACCATAGTCTTTTTTCCCTTTTAATATTTGTTTGTACCATGATATTATTGTATGCCTACATATTTTTTCGACAATAAATATGATTTTTTTTAAGAGGAAGTGTGTTTTGCTTTGTTTTCAATTCCAATTTTCGATTTCTCCGGCGAGCATCGTAAAGAAAAGTGAGAAGTGAAAAAAGTATACAATCAATCGTATACTTTCCCTTCCTTCCTTCCAGATGTTTCTGAATCATAAGCAATGTTTCCGAGAAGTCAGAGGGACCTTCTGACGTTTGACACGTGGCTCCAATGATACACCTATCATAAATCCGACAAACTTGTCGTCATCTGACCCTCCAAACACTCCTTGGTACGGTGCCATGTATTCTTTCGCGCATGAATTATTCTGTCCCCAGGGACACGAGAGTCGATTGCGTCGGACGCGCTCAAAAGAGCCGCTGCGTTTTTGGTGAGGACGACGAAGCCTTACGGGCACATTAAACAGAGTAATTATAAGCGGAAAACGGGTGAGCGTCTTGTACCGCGCGTGAATTATGGATACACACAAAGCATACCGATTATGTCATCAAACCCCGGCCAACGAAAAGACAAAAACACAAAAAGAGAGCTGCGGTGGTGGTGTCAAGTGTTCGCACAATCAGGTTAACGACAACTGACGCTGACTGATAGCCGGTGGTAAAACACGCAGCTGAGGGATCGGATGTCCGTGCAACATTACTACGGAATCCGGAACGGACATCCGATCCGGAACACCAGTCAATTAGGATTGCGCGAGGAAGGGAGAGAGGGAGAAACAGGTGCTAATCATTGTGCCAGCTTCTCCTTCCTCTCGTTCACTCTTGACTAATTAACCGGATGATCGGAGTAAGCAAACATAACAAACCCTGTGTGAGTTTGGGTGACAGCTAGGGAAACACCTTGTTGGCACAGGTGTGTTAGGTAACCATAATATTGACATTATGTACATAAATAGTGGGTAGGTGTTGGAACCCTGATCGGATACTGATACACTTGCAGAATGATTAATGCACTGCGCGGACACATCAAATGACTAATTTCCGCGCGAATCAGCATTCCGCCACGTGCGTCTCCGTCCGTTCATTGTCCATTGATATCTCATTTGCATCGCTCTCGTCTCTTTTTGCCATTCGTCTTGTTCGTCCACTTGAGTGACACCTTCCCGCTGTCGGAACCTTTTACCATCGGCTTCCATTCGCCCATTTACATAACCTCATCCCTCGCCACTTCCCCAAATGGATGATCTTTTGTGTAACAATTAGAACGGAAACGAGGCGCAGATGGAGTCGCACGTGGCGCACAGGAAGTGCACAGATCCGCGTGGAATTCGCGCATTCAACGAGCAAATATTATGAGGAGGAGGGGGACAATACTTGTCTCCACGCGAATGCACAATTAGACGATGCACATCCTGAGAAGCCACCTGCGTGCGAGAGAGCAAAGCCAAACAAGAGTCGCAGATCCGCAACTCGAAGACGTTTAGTGACCTACTAATACTTATTAATCCGCTGCTTCGCTTTTCTTTCTTAGTTATTCTTCGTGTGGAGAGATCCATTATTATCCTAATTGGATGCAGGATTAGGAAAGATTGAGAACATATTACGAGAAGGGCTCTTGAAGTGACGTCTTCTGATACGGAGACGTCATTCACACGTTCATCAAGCACTGTATTGCAGTCGCGCTTCACCGCTCTCCATGACAAATTTAGTGATAAATTGAAAATGATCACGACCACGGTCCGGTTTCACGTGGGGTTTGGTGCGAATAGGAATCGTGAATTAAACGACGCCTCAGATGAAAGCCAGTGCTTTCCCACGATCATACTCTCGACTTGCGACGAGATGCCGCCCAACTACTGTCCTCTGTCGTTCATTCTCTTCATCAACATCATAATATGGACCAAGTGACCTTCGGTTCGAGGATCCGTTCGCTCCGGAAACAAAAGGCAGATGTGCAGTAAGTAGTTGTGTTACATACACGCTCTTGTTATTCTTCTACAATTTATCAACTCTTTTCGCTCGCGCGCTAATTTGTCCGAAGATTTATGGGATTTGGTTGCCGGAAAGGACAAACACGCCGAAGGGGAACGACAAGTTTTCGCGCTTCTTTACAAAAACCCACTAATTCGTTGATTTATTCTAATGCGTTTTGCTTCAGGCGGCACCGTTTGGGTACTGAATTCGAATGAGTTGTTGAAACAAATACTTTGGAATTCAGAGACTTTAGAATTCGGGGTAAACTGATGTGCTTTATTTTGGCTGCGTTCTTCGTACATAGACCACCCGGTGCGCAGACAATGACCTATAAAATCTCATATTTTTATGGTTTTGATATGTTATGCGACGGAATGTGCACAGATGGGCCTACGAATGAACTAACTGAACAAATAATTTTGCGATTGCAACGAAAGGAAAGGGAACTGAACATTAGAATTGGGCTAGAAACTAGGTTACACACTTACAAACTTCACATACTTATTTCCTGCTAATTTCGAATTTAATTCGTTTAACAAATTAATAAACGTTTTTTAATTGTTTTTGCAACTCGCCTTGCACTTTTTTTTGGATTTGTGGAGCTTTTAGATGAATATAACACATCCAAAACATTTTTCAGTGAAAACAAACCTCTTCAAAGTAACGTGCGGCGGCATTGCGAAAATGTACGCGGCAGTTGCAAAAGACGCCACGCCCCTCAATATCTTCCAAACTTTTTCCTTCTTCGCTCCTCTTTCGTCTTCTTCTTCAGCTTTTCTATTTGGAAAAGATCACCAAAAAATTTAGACAATTGATCTCAATTATATAATACTCTTCTGAGCTGGCATTTCCGTCAAAAATCTATGAAATCCGTTGGGAAATGTGTCGTTTGAAGTATTTTTTCCGTCAGTACTCTCCCTGAGTCACTTATTCCATTTTTCGATTAATACGTTGAGTACTTCAGAAAAATGGCCGACAAATCAACGGAAGTTGAAAAAGCCATCGATCCCGTCATTGACTTGGGTAACCTGCTGTTTATTGATCGAGACCCGATTCAGGGAGATCCAAAGTAATTTGAGTCTTCTGCTTCCACTTTCTAACAATTTTTATTTAGCGAGGGAATGGAAGAACGCGCCAGGAAAAGTACACAACTCCTGTTCAACAACATCTGGCAGTTGGAGCAGAAGCGTGTGGATGATGCTGTCACTGTGGCTCTTCCCACTGCCACGTACCGTCTTCCGCGAGAGAAACGTCTTCCGGAGAAGAAGGAGCCTACAAAGTGGGAGAAGTACGCTGCCGAGAAGGGTATCACGACGAAGAAGAAGAAGGACAAGAAGGTGTGGGATGAGGCGACGAAGGAATGGAAGCCGACTTACGGATATCGACGTGGAAATGACGACACCAAGGACTGGCTTATTGAAATTCCGGATAACGCTGAGGATCCGAACAAGGATTTCTTCGCAGAGAGACGCGAGAAGAAGAAGGAACGTGTTGCAAAGAACGAAATGCAGAGAATGAAGAATCTGGCGCGTCAAATGAAGACGACAGTGAAGAGTGGTCCATCGACAGAGAAAATGATCGGAGTGGGTGTCGATGCCAAGGAAAAGACGAAGCAGCAAGTGCGATTTGCTGTCGACCGTGCCAAGTTAGCCACTGCTTCTGCTGGAAAGTTCCAGGAGGGACTGAAGGGAGAAAAGGTCAACGTGAAGACTGGAAAGAAAAGAAAGTTCGAGGCCAACGAGGCCCCAGTTTCCGGAGAAAAGGAGCGCGCTCTCCAGATTCTGCAAAAGATGAAGGCAAAGAAGGCCAAAATCGTCGAAGAGAAGGTGGCTGCCGTGGCAGGACCCGCAAGAGAGTAAGCTGAAAGTATCTGTGCAGATAAGTACTTGTGTTTTAGGCAACGGGAAAAGAAGGAGAAGAAGGGAGCGAAAGGACAAACCCGTCAGAAGAGTCAGATTCACAGACAGCAGTGGTTCAAAAACAAGGTGGACAACAAGAAAAAGAGTCCTGGAGGTGGTGGCGGAAAAGGAGGAAAGAAGGGTGGAAAGAAGTGATTTTCGCTTATTCGACGCAGTTACTTTCAACTTGTTGATTTTTTGTTTTACATTATATTTTTGTTCTTCATCCCTATTAACTTTCTTATCAATGAAGTTTTTGTTACATGTGTGACTTTTACCCGTGTTATCAAGTTAGTTGTGTTACCAATCTCGAGTTTACTTTTAAAACACTTGAAGTCAGCGATTCTCCCAGACATTTCCGATTGCGGTCAGAAAGTGCGCCCCACCGCACACGCTTTAAATTTTGTCATCGTTTTCTCAATTCTCAACATTTCAACCCGTTTTTCCCGCAGATTCCACTAAATTTCCATTTTCTAGTAAAAATGTCACTGAATTTCGTCTCGTACGACGACGACTTCTGCGGATACTGCGGCGCCATCCTGGAATTGCCTGCTCAGGCTCCTTCGACTGTCTCTTGCAAGGTGTGCTCAACGCGGTGGTCTGTCAAAGGTACTCCTTCACTCAAATTTACTCGAGTCAATAATCGAATTTCAGAAAAAATTGACCAACTTGTGTGTCGGGTCGAAAAGATCTACGAGCGAACGGTGGCAGACACAGACGGAATCGACAATGACGAGTCGGCAGATGCTGTTGTCGAACACGTCTGTACGAAGTATGCAATTTGGACAGATATTCAGAAATCGATTCCCGTATTTCCAGATGCGGACACACTAAAGCCTCCTATTCGACGATGCAGACGAGGTCCGCCGATGAAGGACAGACCGTCTTCTACACGTGTCTCAAGTGCAAGAAGAAAGACATTGAATACTCGTAACCTTATCACTTTGAACATATTTGTTGATTTCTGCTTGTTTTTGTTGTTGTTGTCGTTTTATAGATTCGAAGACAAATCAAACATTTATAGTTTTTCTTTATCCACTACCGGGTTCGTCGCCACCTATAATACTTATTCTCTTTCTTTTTCTCGAATTTTAATCTCACCCCTATTCGTCAGATGTCTCGTGGAAGCAGCGCCGGATTCGATCGCCACATCACCATCTTCTCTCCCGAGGGACGTGTCTACCAGGTACAGAAAACTTCCGAATGCTCCCAAAATTCCTCTAGTCGAATTCCAGGTCGAATATGCGTTCAAAGCCATAAACTCGACCAACCTGACTGCCGTCGCAGTGAAAGGCAAGGACGCGGCCGTGATCGCCGTCCAGAAGCGTGTTCCGGACAGTCTGATTATCGCAGACACTGTCTCTTCGGTCTACCAGATCTCGCAAACCGTCGGATGCTGTGCCATCGGCATGATTCCGGACGCCAAGTTCCAAGTGAAGCGTGCTCAAGGAGAAGCCGCCAGCTGGAAGTACAAGAACGGATACAACATGCCGTGCGAGCTTCTCGCGAAGAAAATGGCCGATCTGAACCAGTACTACACCCAGAATGCTGAGATGCGCAGTTTGGGATGCGGTAAGCACTTCTTATTCTCTCACTGATCTTCCATTGACGACTTCAGCTCTTCTCTTCATCTCGTTCGACGACGAAAAGGGTCCGGAAGTGTACCGCGTGGATCCGGCCGGATACTACCGCGGAATGAAGGGAGTGGCCGTCGGAGTGAAGCAAGTTCCGGCCACTTCGTTCCTCGAGAAGAAGATCAAAAAGAAGGCGGAGTTGAATTCGAGCGAGACCATCGAACTGGCCATCGAGGCTCTTCAGTCGTCGCTCGGAATCGACGTGCGCTCCAAGGATCTCGAGGTCGTCGTCGTCACCAAGGACAACACCAAGTTCACGAAGCTCAGCAACGATCAGGTCGAGCATCATCTCAACCAGATCGCCAACAGAGACTAATCGCTAATATTCCGTGTGTTCCGGTCCCCCTTGCATCCCTGTTTTCTTCTTATTTATTGTCTCCTTTACTCTGTCGTTTATCGTCCTTTTCTCTCGCACTTATTTGGTGGCGCTCCGGAAAGTTATGCAACGTTGCCTGAGTCATATTGTGTGATGAAATGCACTCGGTCAATGTTTCACTTTCTGTTTCAATGTTTCACTCCCTCTCTAAACTATATCTATTTATCAGTAAAAGAACGATAAAAACCCCTTTCTCCACTCTCGTTGTTATTTATCATCAAACACCTTGGTTTCGCAAACCTGTTTCCAATTTCTTTCACTTCAAAAGAACGTTCCATCTTACTGTTTACTGCTACTTGGTGGCTGGTAAAATACTACAAACACTTTCCGTTTGTCTTCCATTTCAAATGATTTTCGTCAGGGCTGCCAAAGAAATGGACGGCGCGGAAGGCGAAGAATCGGGATGGTTTCCTTCCGTGATGCTCTATTCGGCCGTCGTCTTCATCGTCCTCTTCTTCGTCAGGTACCCAAACTGACTCATTCTTCCCGATTTCTCATTATTTCCTTCTAGACGTTTTATCAAAGGCGGTCAGTTCACTGAGAGGGTGTCAGCCAAAGGACTCGTGGCTGTGGTGACTGGTGCGAACTGTGGAATTGGATTCGAAACTGTCAGAGAGCTCAATTTGAGAAAGGCCGATGTCAGCTCTAAGTTGTATTCTGAGATGACTCGTTGTTTTTTCAGGTTTACATGTTGTGCCGCAGTGAGGAAAAGGCGAATGAAGCGAAGAGAAACCTCGTGCGAATGGGCTGCGATGCTACGCGTCTCCACTTCATCGAGTGCGATCTGAACGACTTTGAAAGCGTCCGACGCGCTGCGAAGGAGCTCCTCGAGTCGACTGACACCATCGACATTCTTATTAACAACGCCGGAATCATGTTCCAAAGCAAGCACGTCCTGACAAAGGACGGACACGAGAGAACGTGGCAGAGCAACCATCTCGGACCGTTCCTGCTCACCGAGCTCCTTCTTCCGGCAGTCAAGAAGTCGTCGTACGCTCGCATTGTCAATGTCTCTTCCATGATCCACAAAAAATCGGATAAGATCAACGTGGCGACTGTGGACGACAAGAAGGCGTTCGGAATGATGAAGTCGTACTATCAGAGCAAACTGGCCAACGTGATGCACGCGAGAGCGCTGACCGCCGAGCTCAGAAAGGACGGAGCGGACCACGTGACTGTCAATTCATTGCACCCGGGAGCAGTGGACACCCCGCTGATGAGAAGCACCCTCGTGTACCTCCCTGGAATTAAACAGATCACTTCTCCATTCAGGTGAGCCCCCGAACCACAATGTATTCCTTCATGCATAGCTTTTTCAGATGGTTCTTCCTGAAAACTAGCCGCGACGGCGCCCAGACCTCGATCCACGTGGCTTTGAGCAAGAAATTGGGCGGAATCAGTGGAAAGTACTTCTCGGATTGCAAACTGGACAAGGAAAACCCGCTAGCTCTCGACGATCAGGCCTGCCAGGACCTGTACAACTACAGTCGCGAAGTCACCGGACTCGCCAAATGAGCGCATTTCTTTTTCGCTCGTTTTCGTTTGATTTTAATATCCTCTTCTCTCAACCTAATTCTTTAAATAATGCTTTAGTTGAAAATCTTTATTACGGTGTGAAACAAATGAATATGCAAAACTGAGATAATTTGAAAAAAGAATTATACGAGAAAATGAATTTTCTGGAAACTTCTAGAACACTCTGCGCAACCAAATCAATCCGGAGCTGTCTCTTGATTCCAAAGTCACGTCAACGACTCGCCAACCTTCGGGACGTTTGCGTATTTCGGCTGGATTAATTCAAGACAACGAACCAAGAGCGGCAGAGCTGGCGTGAGATCAGTGGAAACGCCGAAAAGGCCGATGATGCGCATCTCGCCGGCAGTCAAATTCGTCGTGTCGACATAGCCGTTCTTGTCTTCTTCGGCAGTCTTTGAAGTTTTTCGAGCAGTCTGAAATCACGAGTTACTTTTGCGAATGAACAGAAGAGGTTATGTACTTCTCCGCGGCCGCATAATCATCCGGATGAACTGCCGTTTCGTCGAGCGGATTCGAGGAAATGACAAAGAGGAATCCGGCGCAGAGGCGGAAGACATCTTCGTCGCTTTCGTCGACCATCTTCAGTTGTTTGTTCACGGCTCTCGAAACGGCCGTTCTTCTTTCTGAACTGCACTATCAAGATTTCTGGGACCTGGCCCCGCTTGTTCAAATGTTTACGTGTTTATTTTTTCAGTACTCATCTTACCGTTCGTACTGTTTATTGCACATTTTTGAAATTTCTGAATAACCTGGAATTTGGAAATGTGGAAGCACGTTTTTCACGAAAATCTGCAAACACCGCAGCGCAAAAGCTCACAATTTCGACGGGTCTCGCACGGAAATGACCAGGAAATGACAGTAACCTTCTGTTTTCGGGCCTAAGTTTTCTCCCGAGTTTGCGTGCCAAACATTTTCCGCAAAACAAGAAGAAATGAGGGCGAGTGGCAGACGATCTTACTCACGCAGAAGCTCAAGACCGCCGAGAAACAGCTCGTCTCCGAAGACGCTACAATCGCCAACCTTGAAGGTGTTGGAGCTCAGAATGGTGCAGGTAAACGGGAGTATTGAGAAAACGAAAGAGGAATTAATTAATGACTTCAGAAAGTAATGGACGACAGATTCAATGCGAAGACAAACTCTCTAGACCTTTCCGATTTTTCGAAAGACGAGGAATTCGTCAGAAGAGACATGCTGATTTGCCTGACGAAAGCAAGTGTAATGTCGGCGGTTATCAACTGGATCGGACTGAAGTATCCGAGAATCACCGCCATTTCTCTCTCAGTGCGTCGAAAATGTCTCTTATTCTTGAAAATTCACTGATACTTTCCAGAACAACCGCATTTGCCACCTTGAAAACCTCCTCCCTTTGGCCAATATTATCAAAAATCTGAAGACACTGGATTTGAGCCATAATCATGTAAATAGTCGTGAATTCTCCGCTTTATGCTGTGTTTATGTTCAGATTTCATCGCTAGACGAGCTGGGAAAGTTGCGCAAGTTGGCCGTGGAAGAGCTGGCTGTTGAGGGAAATCCGGTGTGCGAAAAGTTTTCCCAAGTGTCCGAATACATAAATTTCATCAGCAAAATATTCCCGAATTGCACGGAGCTGGTAGTTGAGATCATTATTCTCTCAGCTCACAAACCCTCACTTTCAGGACGGAATTGAAGTGAAGCAGAAAGTAGAACGCCATTTGCGGCCAGAATAGAAACGCTTCCGTTCAGAGTGAGTGTTGCTCGACTGATTCCAGAGAAAATCCGTTTCAGGGCGGATACTATGGAAGTGAAAAGATACGAACTCTCGTCGAAGAGTTTCTTCTGGCATATTACAAAATTTACGACGGTTCGGACGGCCAGCAGACGAGAAAACAACTGATAGACGCTTACGATGTGGATAGTGTGAGCAGATTTTAAAAGTAACCCGAACAAACGAGAATGATTTCAGTCAACGCTCACTCTCACAATCCAATGCCTCTGGGATCCGGCCAAATACATTCTTTACCCTGACAGGTAGACACGCTTGTAGGATTGCAATCACTTGATCTAACTTTAAGTACAAGTTATCGTTTGTATCTGCGCAATTCGCATAATGTCCTCCAGCAGGAATTCTTTGCTGGAAATCGTTCCGAAAGAGTGTTCCACGGGGCAATGGATATTGCGGTGACCCTATCGAAACTGCCGGCCACCTATCATTTGTTGGAGACGTTCGTGGTCGACGTCTTCCTCTTTTCGGTCAGATCACCATTTCTGCACTTAAAAATTGACTAATTCTAGGAAACGCTGCTCGGTTTTACTGTTCACGGGCTATTCCGCGACGGCGTGTGTGTTACCAATCCGACGAAAGCGAACGACATGACGGAGAACTTCTTCACGAGAACCTTTTTGGTGGAGCCCAGAGGCGAAGGGCAAGCGTGTTCTCTTCTTTTCTGTCGTTATCCTCAAAATTTCAGACAAGTCGCTGTAATTTCTGACCAGTTATTCATCAGTTCCATGTCGAACAATCGTCTCAAAAGGCACCGTTCACTGCTCGCATCCGCTTCCTGAAGCCACAATTCGGAAATTTTCATAGAACCTTTTGTATATCTGTAATTTCGTTCTAATTTCGTGTTATCTCACATGTTTTTCGTCGTATTTTGAGAGCAATTTATTCGTTTTCTCATCGGAATGTGTTTTTGTTTTAATTTTGAATAATTATTTGTACGGTACAAGATCCATTCGATCCCGAAAACTGTCTATTTTGAGGTTGATGTGATCGAAAGTGGTAGCGCCGAACCAAGCAGCCGCGAAGCCGATCGTCGTGCTGAGGAAGTAAACCGCGAAGATTCGTCTTCTGAAAGGAATGACGACACTGACCATAAACCCTCAACCATAAAGACGATGACTCACCCGATCGGTCTCTTGTTGACGGGCAGTGCGGGAATCCGAGTCCACGGGTAATCGGCCGCCATAGTGGCGTCCGGGAGCATTTTTCTTCGGTCGAAACGGGTCGGAATGAGCGAGATGTCGTCGAGGCGCGCGTCCGGAATGTACTTCATCGAGGAATACGAAGCAGAAGGACGGAAATAATGTTTAGAAAATTGGCGGGTTGCTGGCAGATAGGGGAGAGTGTGCAAACAAAAAATTACGGGAGACAGAAAGTGAGAGCTCCTTTTGTTTTTGTACTATTTCCCTTAGTTTCCGTTAAGACCAATCGATAGAACGAACCGATTACTGTAGAGTACTGTAGTTTTGAATACACAGACATTCTGTTCGCCCACAGTTTCTTTTGCCTTAATATTGCGCAAACCGATATTTCTTCTTCTTCACTTTTTTCATGAACAGTTTTATCAGTATCTTCCCTTCTCTTGTGAAAATCGTCACGGAATCATCACATCATTCACTTCGAACATTGTCGTCGTTCTCGTGTTTGCGACCAAAAATACGCAATTGCGCGTGACGGTGTTTGCACAGAAACAGGCCAAGATCGATCTGATCACGAGGCCGCGAGGGTCGCACAGATTTATTGTTTTTTAAAGGTTCGAACGGGGGAATGGAATAGAAACGAGCAGAATTGGTTTAAATCTGATTCTTTCACACCCACATGATTCACGTTATCACTTTTTCTGCGGGAGCTCTCTATTTCTCCGTGGAATGTGTTTCGCAATGTTTCGTATCCTTCTTATCGATTTCTCATGTCACCTCTCTTGCTCACTCTTTATTTCGCAATTTTTCATTCCGTTCTCTCAATTTTTAGTTCTTCTTTCATTTCGATTCATTTCAGACATGAACCGAAAACCAGTCGGTGGAAGAACCGATGGCCGTCATCGCCAAATAGATGCCAAACAACTTTCTCGTAACAAAAATCGCTTTGCTCGACTCGATCCCGATACTCAGAGCAGATACGACGATTTAGACGACGAGCCAGCCGTCCCAGGTGAGCATTCATTCAAATCCAGGTAATAACAATACAATTCAGCTCGCTCAAGCGCCCCGTCGTCTGCTTCTCGCGGCCGTGGCGTGAACTCTTCTGGCAATAATCTATTCGCACGATCGAACGCCTCCGTCGCCAATACTGGTGTACGCAATGCAGAAATTGTGCACAAAGTCCGTGTTCCGGGAGCCGCCAAGAGGATCGAATCGAAGTGGCTCATCAAACAGCTCAACCAGAAAATTGAGAACTTCAAGCCGCTTCTGTGGGACGAAACCAATCGCGGTGACATCGAATTCTACGTGCGCGATGAAGACACTGCTGCGACCATCAAAGCAAACAGCCGTCGCATTTTTCACAAGGAAAGCGGGTACCGAGTCGAGTTCCTCATCACCAGAATGCCGGCTCCCTGGATGCAGCTCAAAAGATCAGAAGTCGAGATCATCAACGTAAGTGTCAGAAAGTTCAGGTAACTCAAAATTGTTGTTCTTATTACAGAAAGTGGTTGACAATCGATACAACTCCAAAAACCGCGTTCTCGATCTTTCAAACTTCCACGCCGACGAAGAGTTTACCTCAAGGGACATGCTCATGAATCTCACTAAAGGAAATGTGATGCTCGCTGTCCTCGATCGCATCGACGACAAATACGGAAACACAGTCGCACTCTCTCTGGCGAATAACCGTCTCCGTCACTTGGACTACGCAGCCGCTTTCGTCTCGATCGCCAAATTTGTCAAAGAATTGGATCTCAGTCACAATCACGTCAGTTTTCTCAACCTGTCCCTGTTTCGAACCGCATTCATTTCAGATTTCTGCAGAAAAGGATTTGGAAAAGTTCTCCGGTCTGCCAGTCGAACGCCTGTTCTTCGAAGGAAATCCAGTCTGCGAGACGTTCACACAGAAGTCTGCCTACATCAGGTTACCAAATCTTGATCATTTTCAGCACTTTCAGCTTCTTTCCTCTTTTCAGTCTCTTTTTGTTATCTTTCTGATTGTACCCTTTATCCCACCACTTTTTCTGTTCTTTTTTACTCAAATAATGCCTATTCAGCTTTATTCACAAGTCGTTCCCGAGATGCGCCCTGCTGGTGAGTCGCGATTGGCCTTTCTTTCAGATTGTTCATCGTGTTTAGTGAATTCTTTTTCAGGATGGAGTCGAAGTACAGCCGCTTGTCACTGGTCCTGAGATTAACATTGACGAAGTGATGCCATTCAGAGTAAGTCTTTTACAAATGACTAGTGTCAAACGACAGAATTATAGGCCGGGTACTACCCGAATGGTGAAATTCGCCTGCTCGTCGAGAATTTCGTCGTCGCCTTCTTTGAAATGTACGACGGTCCCGATGGACAGCGCAATCGCAAAAGTCTGCAAAACGCCTACGAAGCGGACGCCGTGAGTTTCTGTAAAATTCAGCTCAAAATGAGAACAAGTAACTTTTTAGGCCCAGTTCACTTTGACGATCACCAATCTATCGCAACAGCAAAGATACCACAGCGAGTAAGTTGCAGGCTTTAGATGAGAAATCATGCATCTCTATTTCAGTGAATGCTACCATCAGTATGTCCAGACGTCGCACAATGTGCTCACCCAAGAGTACTTCTCGAGAAATCGCGCCGCCCGCACAGCTCGCGGAGCCATGGACATTGCAGTCGCTCTGTCAAAATTGCCAACTTCAAGACACATGACGGACACGTTCATCGTCGACGTCTTCCTTTTCACCAGCGAATTGCTCGGATTCACAGTTCAAGGACTCTTTCAGGACGGAGATCTCTCCGAAGAAGTCGTCCCACAGCCTAATTACTTCTCCAGATCATTCCTCGTTTTGCCACGCGCCGAAGGGTACGTTGAATTTTAACTTTGCTCTGAATCACTAAAATTTTCCTATTTTCAGAGCAGTCGCCGTGCTTTCCGACCAACTCTTCATCTCGTCCGCTTCGCCAGAACGACTCATTCGCTACAAGAAACTACTTGATCAAGCGGAGGTGAATGGAGCCGCAATGGAACAAGTGAGCGCCGTCCAAGTAGCCCAGATCGGTGTGAACGGACTTGGGTTCGACGGAGCGCCGCCGGCCGAGATTCGTGAGCAGATGGTGAAGGCGTTCTGCGAATTCACCAAAATGATCGTACCGTATGCTGAAAAGTGTCTCGCCGATTGCGGATGGAACTTTGAGGTAAGCTTGCTGCGCAGGTTGCTGCGTATAAACCTTATTTGTCTGGTTTCAGCTTTCCTGTCAAAAGTTCGCGGAGGTGAAAAGCCAAGTTCCCGCCGAAGCATTCGCCACTTGATCCGCCCGTTCTTCGTCATCTTCATATCTTCAACACGTTGTTTCTCTTCTCTCCGCTCATTTTATCGTCTTCTCCTTCTCCCTTTTCTCTGTATTCTGTTATTTAATCTCCATTCCCCCGACATTTCAGGTCTCTTTTCACTAGCCCCTTCCAAGTATTCCTTCAGTTCGCCTACCTTACCCACTTTTCTCGTCTCTCAATTCGGTCCTCCTCTCCCATTGCGTAGAAATGCTCCGTGAACTCTTGCCGTTCTGCTCTCCAATCCGTCAGCCACCAAGAAGAAGGCGTCCAGAGTCGTTCCCACTCACACCAGTTGTGCCGTCTTGTTGCTCTTCCACCCGTGGTCTCTTCTGTCGAATCGGTCTCAAACGGGTGGCCTGCATGAGCGCAATGACACCTTCTGGAGCGACGCTGGACGTCCCGCCGTAGTTGTAGTCGTTGTGGTTGATGGATTGTTGCTCGGAACTCCACCTCTTCACGGAACACTCTTGGTCACCGATAAAAAAAACAAAAACAAATTCATATAGTTATTTACGCAAACTGAAGGAGAACTTTCATTATAGTTGTCGGAAAACACAAAAAAGAATTGTTAAAATGTTGGTCAACCCGTCCCGTTTCTTCTCTTCCGTCACCGCGCTGATTCTTGTTAATTTTGTAGAAACTTGCAAATCTTTTTTGGTTTCGGTGTGGCGAGTCTCTCCCGGCACTTGAATAAGAAACGGATGCCTTGACATCTGCAACAAAGAATCCCCATTATTCCTCGACTTTATCTCTTTTGTCAATTTTATTTGTCTCTCAATTTTCATTTAATGTTTTCTAATTTCTTTTCCACCCCTTTTTTTATGCCACTACTATTCCACATTGCTCTTCCCGCTATTTTGATCACTATTTCTCTCTCTAATTTTCTCGAATATAAAACTGTTAAACAATTTGATTACCTTCCATAGATGAAAGGATTGATGACACTGTTGAGGACGACAAGCGAGTTGAGAATGTAATTGGAGTCGAGATTGGCCTTGTACGAATCGAAATGGAGCACCATCCACCAGGAGAGAAGATTGTACGGCAGCCAGGTGACGGCGTAGGTGAGAATGAGCAGAAGAGTGATCCGAAGGCTGCGGACCTTGGCCCGGCGGAACTTCTCCTGGCCACGGACCGTCCGCGTGGTGAGAGTCACTGAAAGGGACCGATTTAAGCCGACGGGACCGGGAACGGACGCACCGAAACTCTCTTGCTCTTTCTTGTGAGCCGCAGTCTTCGAGGAGCTCATTTCGGAGAGATAGGCGGCCGAGGAGCACTCGGTGTCCGTGTTCAGCGTCTTGTAAATGTCCTGTAATTGCAATTCAATCGTGCTCGTTTTGTTGCTCCCTTTTCCCGCTCGGAATACCTTCAAAATGAGCACGTAGCACGCGACGAGAATCATCAACGGAATATAGAAGATGATGATGGCATTCTGGATCGAGTACAACTTCATGTTCCGTAACTGACTCTCGCTCAGAGTGTGTCCCTTGTTGATTATTTCCGTCCAAATTGTCACGCATTGAGTGACGTGCGAGAAGCGTACCTAAAAGAGAATTGATGAGTGAAACGGCGCGGGATGGGATGGGATGTGACCGACTTCATTCCAGACGAACATTTGCGGGAGCATCGTGACCACTGCGAGAGCCCACGCGAGAATCAGCATTCGTGGCACCCGGGAGTGCCCGACGGCGTTCACCCAAAGGGGATAACGGAGGGCCGAGAGACGGTACAGGGCAATGCACACCATTATGTTCGAGCTGGAAACAGAACTTCAGTTCTTCTCGGTGATCTCCTCACGTGGAAGAGGAGTTTCCCATTCTCGTTACTTCACCCCAGACTTTTCGATGATGTTACCTGATCGCAAAGACGAAAGCATCCACGAAGCGCATCAATTTGCATAGATACTCGCCTCCACGCCATTCCAAAGTCACCAGCCACCCGATTAAACCGGGCACGTAGAGACCAAGCACCTTCAAGTTATTTCATTCGCTTTTCGGCCCCACGTGATTCATTCCACTCACCAGAATATCGGAAATGTTGAGGTTGATATGAAGAAGGAGCAGGAACGATTTGGCGTGTCGGTACCGTTTGAGCATGTAGATGAGCGTGGAGATGTTGACGGGAAGACCGATGACAGCGAACAGACCGTACAGAAGCATTTGGGCGTAGTCCGACGGCACGTGGCCAAGCGTTTCTTCGGCCAGCGCTACAGTATCATCAGCCAGTGATAGGGGAGAGGTGGTGGAGTTGGGAACCAGTGACATGGCTGGAAATGGACAATATGGAGAGGTGGGAAGGGCAATGAAAGATTATGAACAGGAAACGATGAAGGTGAACGACGGAAAAACAACGAGTGGAAGTCAAGGATGAATGGGATGATGCCATGAACTTTTCTTCTTCTTCTACTCGCTCGCTCTCTTTCAGCCCTTTCCATTTTGAATTCGGAATGAGCGATGCTGCTGCTCGGGGCGTTTCCAATTGAGAATTGGTCGAGCGTGGAGCGACCCGCTCCTCCCCTTGGCGCCGCCGAATTCACAAATTTCAGCGATGATGAATCAGAGGCGAACGATTGGAAATATGGAGAAGTTTGGATCTGACCCTAACATTACACGATTTTCTTGCGGGCCTAGTCATAATCGGGCAATTGATAATAGCGATTGAACCGAAAGTCGAAGCCTAAAATGGACTTCAGAAAGTAGGAAAGTGAGAGGAAGCAATCTTTGCACGCAATTTGACCAGAGCGTTAATCCGTGAAAGCAAAAGCATTCCTCTTTTGATCCCTTAATGGGCGTTCGTACGATTCAGAGCTTTCTTTCGAATATTGCCAATGAACGAAATGTGTACAAATGATCCCTTTGAATTTTGGTCTCAGCAGCTTAAGAATGCAGTCTAGAGGATAACAGAGTAAATGAAAAAGAAAGTGGAAAATAGAAGATGAACTTGAAGTGATGTTTACTCAAACGATGCACAAACGACACAAACCAAACGCGTTTGGAACGCGCACGTTTTTCATTTCAGACCTGTTGACTCCGTGTTGATTTGATTAGAAAAAGAAGCAAAAGATCATTTCATTAGGCTCTTTCTGGAATCCGCATAAGTTAGGATTGTGACCTACGTGTTATTCGGACCTCTGGGAGCAAAAGTTAGGTGGAAAGTGAATCTAATATGTCAAAACTTTATACTCGATCAGGCGGGGGGTGCCATTACATGGGTTAAACATTTCTGGCGGGCGGATAATAAACGATCGCGTGCCTTCGTATATTGTTTGATTTATAGCTTCTCCTGCGTACACTCGTCAACGTTTTCAAGAACGAAATGAGTTCAAAATGATAGCGGGACGTTGTTCAGAGAAACGACTAGAAACTGATGAAGCTACAGTGACTTCCATCATCCAGGTGTGTCCAAACTCTCCGCATTGCACACGAGCACCTCAATTAAACATTCCGTCCGCGCAACGTGTTTCAGCAGAAAAAATATCAGAGACGAAAGAGCACAAACTCTTCCGCTGACGCAAATAGGAATGCGAATACCAACAAAAATCGGCATAATTGATGCGACGCATTCGTGGCCGAGATTTTGCATAGGAATGCGCGCGCAGGATGCAGCCGTGGAGAGCTAATTTTAGAGAAGGTGAATTCATAATTGAGCGCCAGAAAGCTTTGTTTCTCTCCGGACCTGCCAATTAGTGGAATGACGTGGCTGGGCGACGAGGAGGAGGATCAAAGAGGAAGGAATGAACCGAGTGGACCAGTGGATCAGAAGGAAGGCTTACGGATCACTGAAAACTTGGATATTTGAGCACGGAGTTCAGAGAGCGGACAAGTCTGAAGAAAGAGATAGAACATGCGACAAGGTTAGGAAAAGGGAATGAATGTGAGCAAAGCGGGGGAGATGTCCATGTAAGTACTTTCCCGCGTCCTTTTGTTAAAATGGACTGCGCATGAATACGTGTGATCAGATGACGTTTGGGTAAAGTACAGAATATTTAAAGACGTACAATATCCTTCTCTGCAAAACCTCAAGACGGATCGATTCAGTTGCGAGAGACTTTGAATGAACAAATGTCTAACTGGCCGACTCGAATGGAATTGTTCAAAGTTCAAAACTTTCATTATCAGTGTCTGGGCCCGGATTACTCTTGGCTATCATCATTTTGCACTTTCACGTGTAGTGTGTGTATCAACTCGTACACAATTATTGTTGGGTCTGAAAGTGAATACACAAAACGAGGATAGCGGGAAAATAAAGGATAATAAACGGAAGCGGCGAATAAAGAGACGGGTCAAATTTCAGAGAAAGAAAACATCCACAAAAAAAGGTAGCGAAAATGTAGCGCAATATGTTCTACATTCTACATTCTACATTCGAAATTCTTGGAAGTTATGTATTTTCACATGAAATGGACAGATTCTAGTTCCTTCTGGATGCTCAACAATATCAAAACATATTCAGCAAAAAACGAGAATCTTCCGCTTGTTCCGGGTTCGAAAGACGGATAGAAAAAGTTTGAAAAGGACGAGGAAAAGAGGTTGCGTGAACTTGCCAAAGCATTTCTCGCTTCGAAGAAGAAAAATGAAACAAATATCTGGAAAGCTCATCAGGGGAGGAGGAGGAGGAGAAGAAGTGACCAGAAAGCACCTTATTTTCCAATTATACAATGGACTCACAGACACATGACCTCACGAGAACTCTCCAAAACGTAATGGGTGCAAGAGAGTAACAATTCAATTTTGCAAAGGGATTATGTAAGAGGCGGTAATTGAGAAGGGCGGAGAAATGAGGAGCCGGCGTTGACTAATAGGGTTCAAAAAAGAAGAACCCGAGGAGGGAAGGGCGCCTTCGGTTCCCGCAGAATGGCAGAGTTCGGATATCGGAGAATAAGAGCAGAGAACAACGGACCTACGCGAAAGGGTTGGAAATGATCATGTTCATTCAAGATAATGTATCTCAGTTGTCTGTGAAGATATCAAAAAGTTGTCAACTGATAGCATGGGCACGTTGTGTTGATGAGCAATTTATTAGTTGACAACCTTTTCAAATCTCTGCAGACAGTTGAGTTATATTGTCTTGAATAAGCAGGATTCAGGAAAAGTATGTATAATCTTTTTTTGCACCGAGAACTTATATTTTCGAGTTAACAACGTTTCTGTATTATCACTCACTACCGTAGCTCCCTTAAGTTTCATGAGAGCCGTTCTTTCAGTACGTTTGAAAGCTACTTGAGTCCGAAAGAAACACGGAACAGAAAATGCAATAGTGCGAGAAATCAAGTTGTTCCCGTGTGCTCACTGACCACTTTCCTCCTTCTCCTTCTTCTTCTCCTTCCCCTTCTATACATGGTTAACGATCTCAAGGGAGTCATGATGATCTCGATTCGGGAAGCATGAATATGTCACGATCGGTCAGGAGGGCTTGGTGCTGGCGATGTCATTGCAATTCAGAATACATCGAAGGCTTTCATAAATTATGGTTGGGGCTCTTTTTGGGCGCCGACCGAGCAAAGGTTTCGCTTGAAACAGAGAGAGAGAGAGAGAGAGAGAGAGAGAGAGAGAGTTTGAACGAGAAAAGGAAGGAGAAGAAGTGGGTACCCGTACTCGGATTACTTCCTTTTCCTGTCTGGACAAGGCAACAACATTGTGAGGGGGGCGGTCGAAAAGAGGAAAATCCAAAGCTTTTACTGTTCTCTGAATGGATGAAGGGTGCCTGGGACCGCCCGACGGCCAACAAGTTTCCGTGGGAGCATTGAGGTGGTCCCAAACTTGATTGGATTTCCATGTTGTTTGGTGGACAACGAAGAAGAAGAAGAAGAAGAAGAAGAAGAAGAAGAAGAGGAAGATTGCCACGTCATCGGCGTCATCGGCGCATAATGGGTACGAGCGGGGGAACGTGGATGGAAAACAAGTAAGTGTCGCGTCTAATGGGCGGAAGTGATCCCTGCGGAACATCCGTCTAAGATCTGAAATCTGAACAACCTGTTTTCAGATGCAATTCACAGAAATCAAAAAACTAATGAGAATGTCTTCGAGAAAGAAACCAAGAATCGGCTAAACTCGGGTCTTTGAAGTGAACAAACACTGGCTGATTGGGACCAATTACGCCCAAAAACTAATCAGACTTTTCTGGCCAAACGTGGGCAAAAAAGAGAGACTTTGTTGAAAGCTTGACTTTGAGAAAAAAGTCTAGACAAAGGTTAGATTGGATCGGATATATCTCTAAAAGATTAGTCGGTAAGCATAGGGATAAAACATTAAAAATCACACTTTAAGAGATGTGATCTGAGGCTTCAAAGCGCTTTTTGTCGCCAAATTTCCCTAATACTTTGTCGCCTTTTTGAAGTCACTTCAATCTTCGCAAAACGGCTCATTGCTCAGGAGAAAGGGGGTTCCGAATCAACGCGCACTGAAGTTTCAGCCAGAAAGTCATCCTCTTCTTTGCGGCTATGAGTTCAAAAGTTGTGTACGTGCGGAACATTCGGACTAAAAAAACTGGAACACGAATTTCCATAAAATGATGAGGCGGAAAGGGTTAATCATTCGAGGAGAAAAAGAAGAAGAGCATGAATATTCATGGCTCCAAAGTGTATATACATATAAATTAGAGTTTCTAGTTGGATATCAAACTAATAGGTGGGTGTCACGAAGAAGGTCCGTGAGATGAATCATTACGGAATGCTCACCGTATTGGTCGGTGTCAAAGGAATTCCGAGAATGAGGGAAACGGAGCAGGAAACCCGCCCAATTAGTGCTCATTTGTTTTTCGAGTTCACTTCTCTCGCTCTTTCTTTCAGGCAAACCAAAACAAAGCAGTCTGGACGGGGATATATGCAAAAGAAAACTTATTTTTATTTTCCAATCGCAAATTTCGCATTCCCCGGGGAGCGGTAATTTCGTCTTTTCACTACTAATCGCTCCGCTTCCGAATGGGTTCATTCATGTTTAAAAGGGACCGACCGACGAGCGGCACAGTTTAAAAGAAAATACGATTAGGGCGGAAGAACGGTGTCTTTTGGACTCGATTCGGACTAATTTCAAGTGGTGGAATGGGTGCTCTTGAAAGCGAAATTCTAGCCGAACAAGAGCATGGGTGCTGACTGGAAGCGGCATTCATGCCGTTTTCTGCGGCAAATTGCTGTAAGGGTGCCGATACCGTGCTTGTTACACACTGAACCCTTGCTACTTTCTTGCTTCATCCCTGTTACCGTTGATGCTCCCATGCCCCTCAAAAACCCTGCTTCCCTCCTATCCCACGTGTTCCTGTCGCACGCCGGATCCGTGCGTGACACATGCTAACCCCATGCTACCGTAGCAACTTGCTGTTCGCTTGCCGCTCGCGCGCCCGACAGCTGCCGAAAATTACCTGCGAACCTAAAAGTGAAGTCGTCTCTAAGAGTGTGCTGAAAAGAGAAAAATGCTCACATCTATCCGCTTTTATGGGCACAGATGGAGAGCAGAACTCGATTAAAAGGACATTCAAGTTGAATCTTCAGAAGGTGTTCCAGAAGGTGGGAGGAAGAGTCGCATGTTCCGAAAACTTGATCAACACCATACCTTCCATGTTGGGCAACAACAGGCGAAACGAATCGTAATGTTTAGTGCTAATTTTGAAAGTGTTTCTCAATTCTGGACAAATCTGCTTCGTTCAACGTTCAAAGCGACCGAGCGACAGTTCGGTCCGCGCTTTATTCGAATGATAATAATCAAGCAATAGAGTTCAATTGAGTGTCTGATGAGGTGGACAGATCGTCTGAAAACAAAGTATGGAACCAAACCAGGCACGACTGCAAACCGTTCGATGCAATCCTCACGCACTTCGCCCCGCTTCTCTTCGTCGTTCCCTTGACCACAACTTCGAACTCCTCCTGCTGATCCATCCGTTCGGTGACTTCGTCGCACTGGCTCAGCCGCTCGTACACATCGTTGCGATCCTTCAGACGAGGTGCCATTCGGACGCACGACATCCGCGGACACTGCGTCGTCTCGCTCTCCACTTCTGTCTCGATCACGCTGCGCACACTTCTACCGGAAAGGACCGCCTGTCTCTGACGGTCTCGCAGAGCCTGAACGAAATTGACGGAGATTGAGAAGGAAGAGAGGGCGTTTACCTGTCTTCTCTGCAAATGGGATTCCTGACGGGTGCGCGAATTGCATGAGCATCCGGATGTTACGTAGATGGAGGCGATGGAAAACAGGATCAGATGTAGAACTAAACATTTATATTAGAGATGTCTCTGGGAAGAACGAACGATTAATCATGAGATAGTTCAGCATTTAATACGTGGCACCGGAAAAAAGAGAAATGAAAGGTGACGTAGGGAAAACAATAGTGAACTGATAATAATTGAGAGAGTACACGTGAGAAAGGTTTCTGTTCCGACTGAAAACCAAATCGCCCTGTGAGTGGCACCACCGGCAAAACAAGCAGAGATGTCACCGTCAGCATGCTTCTCTTTGTTATTTCAGATTCCGTCTCTTGTGGTCCTTATGAAATGGACCTCCTAGAAATCTCCGCTCACTTTTTTGTTTGTTCAGACACTCTGAAAGATTCGAAGAAATTCACACTTTTGAGGTTCAATTGATGAAGAGGATGTGATGCCAGTTTTCCCGAGGCTATGAGAAAATGAGGAAGAGAAGAAGAAGAAGATGATATACTCTGAATCGGGCAAATCTTCGAGAAGTGAGCACACGCGGTGTTCCTTTCTGTTTGTGATTATCGAGATTCTGAGCATTTCCGATTCGCACGAGCTCATCTCTTATTCTGTTGAACCGAACACATCTTACCATCTACTCAATCGATAATTGTTCTGTGTTTCACAATGACTTCTGACATCTGGAGCACATCTCCATACTTTATTTTTCCAAACATTCTCTCCGTTCATCTATGACCAATTATGACTGGAACCCTCTCGGTCAATTTGTGCTTTGCCGGCTCTCGCCGGAACATAATTCGTTTATCTTATTCATCCGTGTTTGCCCCCATCGTTTTCTGGTCGCCAACCACCGCATTTCCGCCTTTTCGAGTGCCTGTCATTGACAGATTCTCCCACGTTTTATTTCCAGATTATGCCTTTTTTCCTCTCTTCCGTCTGATTTCATTTCGCTTGTCTTCAAGTCAATCGAAGAGCCGTCCGAAGGAGTGCAATGACGGCGTTGATTTGCTTTCCGACGTCACCATCCTGCTCAGCCCTTACCCAATTTCTTGCTTTTCGTCTTTCATTAAACTTTTTCGGAAGACGAAAGGGTGGCTAATAGAAGAAAGAGAAAAAGAAAAAGAAGAAGAAGGGTGAGGAGGCGGATCTCAGTCATCTTTTTCTTCTTCTTCTTCGGGTTTATCAGTCTGCAAACCTACAGTAGAACTCATTCAAAACGATGCATCTCTGCTGCCGGTAAAGATATCAAAAAGTGTTCAACATCTATATTAATATCTCTGCGCTACAGTAGTCTTGCAGTGGTTCCAGCAAATCAGCCATCATTGCAGTTCTCGGCCCAGCTACGTGCACTCAAAGCCTGATTTTGTTTTACAGTATCCTGGGGAACTTTCCGTTTGGCCAACGTATACATTTTCCAGCATCTTTTTAATTTGATCATTTCTCACAGAGCCCGGTTACACACTTCTAGTACGTATTCTCCAATTCCACCTGCAGCCTGAGTCCACTCAAACCCATAAAGGAACTTTTGATCCCGAGGAGCTTATATTGTCAGTCCACTTTTCTTTTTTAGTTCCTTTCTGGACTCGTCGCTGCAAAGAAAAACAACAAAACCTCCTTCCTCGTTCTCGCCTTCTCGTGATAATTTGTTGTCGCCTCCTCCTCCTCCTCCTGTCTCTTCTTATTTCAGAGAATTTCTGATGTCCGAAAGAAGAAAGAATCCATCAATTTTTAAGTGTTTCGCCACCGGTCTAGTTCTGTTTTAATCCCCCCCCCGCGACTATTCATTCACACCTCCAGTTGACCTTTTCATCTTCTTGAGCTCAAACTACAAACCAGAGAGAGAGAGAGAGAGAGAGAGAGAGAGAGAGAGAGAGAGAGAGGTGTCCAAAATGTGTGTGTTAGCCCCACTCGGTCCGTCCCCGAAATGGTGCTTCTCGTGCTCTTGACGTCCACATTCATCTAGTGTTATTCTTTTGAAATGCACTGAAATTGTCTTGGGAGATTGTCAAAACAAGTTTTCTCTTCTTTTCTCTGGTCCGACTGGTCGGCGCCGAACCAATTCGTTTTGCGGCTCCGCGCACCGCCACAGATGTTTTCCATTCCGACACCCCCCACTACCAGTATCCCACTTAATACCTCCGGTCGGAAAGGTTGGAAGAAGGGAAACGAGAGACCGCCGCCCGTCGATCGTCCCTCCTAATGAATTCGTTTTACTCGTGGTGTGATTAGTTAGTAAGCACGACCACTTGGCTCATCTTTTGTCAGTTGTGCACGTAGGGACGTGCGCAAATCGGGCAGCGGCTGCGAATGGTCAATGAATAAATGATTCGCGTTACAGCGAGAATAGATCGGCGGCGGCGGAGAGCGAAAAAACAATCGCGAGTAATCTACTCTTTGTGGCTGCTCTTTGATAGTTCAGAGAGCACTCTACTCTCCTCCAGACCCTTTAGACTCAACAATTCTCTGTGGGAATGGAACAATGAAAGTGTTTTCGCTTGAAATGCACTGTAAATGTACTTACCGTAAATACTGTATTAGAAGGGCATGTCCTTCGATTTTTCAGAGTGCACAAAATGAAAATTTCGAAAGTTTAAAATTGTGTGAAACGTCCAAAAATCGACTAAACACTGTCCTTCTATTAGAGGTGCCCTTCTAATAAAGGGAACCCTTACAGCATACGCGTTCTACCCCTTGTGACCTTACGTATCAACATAACGACTTCTGAGTCGCTATGCAGCTGATTGAGACTCTACGCTTTCTTATTTGCTTGGAACGCGAGTTCTTGTTATCGATTTTCTTCTGACCTTTAGTCCCGTTCAGGACCTTTAGTCCCGTTCAGTTTGACTATAACGTACTCAACTATTCGGCTCGATAGTGCACTCTTCGAACTTTGAGTAAATTCTACTGGAGCACATCTGCTTTTTGACGTTCAATGACAATGTTGCTGCAGGCTTCAATGAGCCCTTCGAATAGTTGATTCAACGCGTTTTCTGAACTCTCTTCCTTGTTTTAGGTCAACAATATCTTTTACTTTGTTTTTTTTTGAAGACCAAAAAACAAGGCAATAACATTGTGTATTTCGCAAAGAAAAGTGAGACATTCGAAGGTTGGGAGTGTGGGAAAATGAGGGAAACTTCCGTGAGAGAGCCCTTGTCTCACTTACAAATTATTTTTTATTTTCCCATTCATTTCCTTCTTCCAATAACTTTTTTTACCCAATTAAAATGGAAATATATCGGTTGTTTTCTGAGAACAAAATTTTGCCGTTCAGACTAGATATTTCTGGATTTTTTGTTAAGGATAAGTATGGGGACACTACTTAAATTTGCATGCTCTGCAAGTACGTTCTACTGGACATTTGAAGGAATTTCAAATTTTAGAACACATGTTCATGTCTTTCTAGGTTGATTCCGTTTCTTTCTTGCACAACTTCTTTTTCTGTCCATATTCTCACGAGCAGCTTTTTTTCTGTTTTCCCGACCTCTTCACACAATCTGACGTGTTCTTTTCAGTTTGTACCCCAGTTATTATGAAAATGACACACTGAAAACAAAAAGTGCTTTAAGGGGGTCTGTGAATGAAATGAAAAATGAAGATGAAAAGAACACCGGAACTCACTGCTTGCCACTTCCATTTCCCTTTTTCCTTTCCGCGCCCGTTCGTGTATTTACCAGATTTCCAGCAGCATGTTTCCCGTTTTCTTCGTTTCCGAATATTTTCATTTACCTCTTATGCTCTCCTTTGCAACCACGAATTCATCTTTTTCGCGAAAGGATCGGATGAATCATTAAAAATACGACTCAATTTTCAATATCTTCCTGTGCCGCCCGTGCCTTGTTTTTCTGCGAACATCTTGAGCAAAACACGAAAATTAGATAATTCACTTATCCAGTGGCGGACGGTAGACAGTCTAGACAGAATAGACAGAATACGGTCAAGGCAGTCACCGAGCCATCCAATTTTCCTCTTCTTTTCACAAAGAGTGCAGCTCTTCTCCACCGTCCGTGGCCTTTTACCTCTCGTCTTTGGCTGGTCAGCCACAAAAAGGGCTCAAGATCTTTCAAAAAATATTCAATTCGAACAAGAGATGTGTGGCCATCGAGTCTCTCTAATTCATCATGAACGTGTGTCTATTGCTTCGTCCCGGCTATTCTAAATTCGTCCGATTCCTCGAATGATCCTCTCGTTTCCCCTTTCCCCGTTCAATTCTCTCTATGAATTACTGTAACCGATGTTGTAGTCTGCTCACGGGCACCTTTCGGACTCTGGTTACTTGCCAATGCCACCCTCGGAATGAGACGTGAAGCCCTGCTTTTTATTCAGCCAACCGACCAATGTACATCTATAAATTGTTTGTCCAAGAACCAAGATGCAATCTTCAAAGAACCTTCTTACATTATGCAAAGAGTTATTTAAACCTGTAGCTCTCGCTCTTTCTCTCTCTTTTTCTTCATTTGGAGCAAAAAACACTTGGAAGTTCAGTGAGTGTTTCTTTCATTTTCGCGCGAAACGGCTCGTGTCCCTGATAATTAGTTGTTTCTTTCTTCTCGAGTGCCCGCAGTGTGTCACAAAGACATATTAGTTTCCTGAGCTCCAGGAGCAACTTCCCCTTTCTGCCTCCCGTTTTCTCCTTCTTTTTCTCTATATAAACTATTCTCAGCCGATGACAAATTCTGACAATCTGAAAGCGGGAAGTGTAATTAGCATATTTGAGTAGTATCCATCCTGAAAAAGGACATTTACGTCAAGTCATTGCCTACGTGCACAAGAACAATAGTTGATACAGTTGTCAAGGATCTTTTGATCTCTCCTTGATCCCTTTTCCTTATTCTACCTTCTCTTTTCTTTCCTTATGCTGCATAGTCTAGGCCTTAGTTCCAACTTTCCTAGTTTCAGCAATCCAATCATCTCCGGTCTAAGCGTCTTCTCATCTGAACCTTACCCTCCGGCCCCAGTTCTTTTCTTCTTCTCAACAAGGCCATTTGGAACCTCTTCTCCAATTTCACCTCATTCCAAGTTCCAAAGTTCCTAGACATTATAATCTCTGAAAACGGCTTCTTTTCCACTTTTTGATATCTTCTCGAACTCTTGTCGCAATAGATACAGATCCTTTTTCAACAAAACGTCTGAAAACTGAAATGTTTCGTCCCAGCCCCCCTCTTTTCATCCACCCCAAATACCCGAGGGATTAGGGTGGGAGGGAGAGCTGCCGGAATGTATCCGGGTCGTCTCCGCTTTTGTCTCCAAACGTTCTTTGTGCTAGTCTCCTCACTTTCAGCCTATTTTCTCAAAAATGTGTCAATTATCTTCTAAAAATTGGCATTTTTAGCCAAAAAACTAGTAGAAGCTATGACTTTTCGAAAACTGCCGATACTGCCGAAAGTTGCCGATATTATTTTCCGGCAATTGCCGAGTTGCCGCACAGCTCTGGTCTCAGTAAGATTAAATTGAGCCTCAGTTAGTTCCACCTGTTCCTCTTTTTTTTAGTGCTGTTTGATGCTAAACTCTTGCCGCTAGAGCCCACGTATTTCTAGGAACTTGTCAGGATGCGGTCAGATGTCATCGATGAGTTTGAAGCGGAAAATTGCACGGCAGCGTAGCATTTGGATGAGTCGGAACTCGCGAACTTTGCAAGTAGAACGATGTTTGAGTCGGGCTCCTCCGAGCTTTGACCCACTTTTTCATTAGTTCCGATTAGGCTCGTGTGACTGCGAATGTCCGGCTGAACAGAATTTTCGAAAGTTTGTTTATTCCTTTTTTTTTTGGTTATTTCACCAAACTCTAGATGCTTCGAAACAAGTGATAAGTGCGTGTTTCACACCTCATCCATCATTTCCATACTCTTAATTTCATATGCATAACACGAGAGAGAAAGAGTCTTTCCATTTCCTTTTCTTCTTGAACATGCCAATTGTTATTCCGTCATTCTATACACATCTGAAGCGAATAAAGAAACCACGCCAAGTTTCGGAAAAAGGCACAACACATACTCCAGAAACATGGTGGTGTGTTTCGATCTTTCGATTGAAAGTCCCTCTTGCTTACCTATTCACATGAATTTTTGAACGTTTTCCAGTGATTTACGTATCCGCCACCCGTTTATACGCTCTTCTGATCTGCCCTAAACTTCATTCATTTCAGGCTCGGCTCCATGAACGAAACAGAAGAGATTTGGCAGCGGAGGGCCAACGTTCCCGTGTGCGAGTACCGCGCTTCCGCACAATCAGATGCCACCCTATGGCTTGACGTGAGTTCTGAAGGCGTCAAGAATAGAACATGGATGGGACGTCAGCAGAAAGGTGTTCATACTTTTTTCCTTTCTCGAGACATCCTTCTAATCTCGTTATAAACCAGATTATGATGCTAACACTTTTTGGTTGCATAGTGATGCATCACTCATTCCACGCTTGGGGATTTATGTGTGACAAGGGACTTTTCTTGGAACTGACATGCGTTTAGTACGAACAGATGTTTCCACTTCTTTTCAAAAGTTTCGATGAAGTCATAAGTGACGCATATCACCCCCAAGTTCTTTGCTCGAGTTAATCATCAAAAGCTTCCAGGGTCCGATCACGTGCACCGCGTTCCTTTTTCCGCAGTCGGCACTGTTCACGCCATCGGCTTCCTCCGAACGCCCACCTGAACAGAAGAATGTCGGCGGCTCTGTACACCCTGTGCCTCATGGACTTTATGCTTATGATGACCACCGTCTTCTTCCTGAGCGTCGAGCCGATCAGCATTCTCTTCGTCGGGTTGAACATCTTCTACAGGAATCAGGAAATGATTCTGACCCTTTACGGCATCCGCAATAGCTTTGCCATGTCATCGGTGAGTGCTAAAGTACATTTCAATAGTCAGACCATGTTTTCAGCCTATGCTTGTGTGCTACATTACTTACATTAGGTACAGAGTTGTCAATAATCCACTCAAGTTCGCATCGAACTACAATCGATCCGTAAGTTTCTACTGAAAAAATATTAGTTAGGCTACTGTTTGACTTCCAGAGAAAATCGATAACTGCTGG
Source organism: Caenorhabditis sp. 36 PRJEB53466 (assembly GCA_946814055.1). Classification (NCBI taxonomy): domain Eukaryota; kingdom Metazoa; phylum Nematoda; class Chromadorea; order Rhabditida; family Rhabditidae; genus Caenorhabditis; species Caenorhabditis sp. 36 PRJEB53466. The sequence goes on along the minus strand of CAMPFS010000005.1, from coordinate 3,110,821 downwards.
AAAGACGAGCACAGCTCAGAATCCGTCGGAAGCCGCCAAATTCACAATTTCGTTTCCGGCCGACATGTTCTACGAGTTTCACTCGAGGAGTAACGCCGGAAAGATGACCAGCTTCAAAAGATTCGTTCGGCCCTTTATGGTCCCGGTCCTTCTCGTGATCCTCTGCTTCCTGATCCACAGTACTTCGTACTTTGAGTTCTTTCTTACCGACTGCTTCGACAGAGATCATCAGAATATGTCAACCATGCTCGCTCCAACAGCTTTGAGACATAACGACTGGGTAAGTGTCTCTCGTCCGTGCGTCCGCTCCATTTCCGCAGTTTCCAGTACTTTCAAAGCAAAGTCGCTTTGACAATGGCGACAGAAACATTGGGTCCGATGCTGTTTATTTCGATTCTCTCACTTTTCACCGAATACAAAATCCACGCGAACGTTCTGGCGAGACGACGGTTATTTGAGAGTCAGAAGAGGAGCAGGGACACTCTGGTGACGGAGGAACTGAAGGACAAAGCCTCGAAGGCGTTGGCGGTGTTCATCGTGGTCAAGTTTCTGATTCTGAGGTATGGTTAGAGCTTGAACATTCTTTTATTTAATAACCTTGAAGATCTCTTCCCACGTTCATCGATCTCTACGAAGCGATCATTGAAGATAACGTCCAGTTCGGTCCGTTCATGACCGTACTCACTCGAGTCTCCGACTTTCTGGTCATTCTCAACTCGGCCACCAACACTCTCGCCTATTTCGGGAAGGTTCGATTCGAAAAGTGAGTGTATTCGATGAGCGGCCAGTATCAAAAGTCCTCCGATTTTGAGGTGTTTCAGATGGCTCGAACGCCGAATTCGATGTCGAATAGTGAAGAAAGAAGCCAAAGAAATACTGAACACGTCACTCACCGGATAGATCAGAAGCCTCCCTAACCGACGGTGCCAAATCTTGCCACTTGTGATCTTTTGCTTTGCGGTGTCTTAATGATAACAATACGGGTTTTTATGAACGATTATGACTACTCTTTTATTTCTTTTCCTTCGAGGATTCAACTTCTGACGACAGAGATCACAATGTAACATGAAATTATGAATAAATTAGAGACGGATGACGAGAGACTCTTTGTGCATTCAGCGCATTGAATCACAGAACATGTTCATGCCGTACGTCGCCGCCGCCATATTGAAGCTCTGCGGAATGATGATCGGCACGAAGTCGCTGCCTCCGTTAGTGCTGCTCGAGCTGGAAGGGGGCGAGCCTTTGGCGGAGGTGTTCGGTTTGTCCCGTTGGCGACGGTTCTTGAACCAGTTCGAGATCTGAAACGTCTTTGTTTTATGCCGGTTTCCCGATTCTGAATGAATGTACCTGGACAACTTTGAGCCCCGTGTCTTTTGCAATTTCTCTCTTCTGCTCTTGGCTCGGATACGGAGTGACGTTTTTATAGAAATGCTTCAAGTACTTCCGACTGGAATCTTTGAAGCTGTACACGGTTTCCTCGCCGTCCCAAATGGTCTTTGGAGGTGGAAACTTCCGACGAAGACGGTACTTCTCCACTGGATTCAGCTCTTTTCCACGTTTCAATTGGCTCTAAAACTTCGTTCAGTTGCTTTTTTTCCGAATTTTGTTCGATTAGAACTACCTCTTTGTATCTGGCATGATGCCAAATCTCTTGCAAATCGTTGAAGTTCGTGTGATGAAAGTGACGAGTTGTCAGAAGATTGAAGAGATTTTCAAACTCGTTGGAATGGTAGAGCGCGTAGGTGTAGGCTGAAATCAGAGAAGATATTGCATGATCCGAGGGCGGGGGCACTAAAAGAACTCGCGCAATGAAACGGGGTGAAATATCAGGAGGGCAGGATGTTGCGCAATGAACGAAACGGATACGGGACCGTTCATGCAGCAAGAGGAGGTTCGGATGACTACAATATCCGTATATGGGCATTTATTGGGAGTTAGAATAGTCCAAAAACGCCATCCAGAGACCTCTCGAAGAGCTAATGGTTAAAGTGGAATTGCGGGTGTCAGCAACACTGTATACCGTTCTTGATGGTGTCTAGATTATACTATAATTGAGGCTGTCATGAACACAGGTATCCGAGGTCCATCCTAGAGGTCCATCCTATCTGAGACTAGTTCCTAACAAGATCAGATGAAGATGCGCCGTCCGAATCTCAGATTAAACGGACTTCTCGAGTCTTTAACAGCGGATACTGGCCACATAAAAAAGTTGAGTCCGATGCAGTCAAACTCACCAACTACAATAGTTTCGCTGTTCAAATGCTGAAAAGAAGTGGCTCCGTACACGGACTCCAACTGCTTGAAGAATGCCACGAGACGCTCGCCATCTCTTGCTTGAAATAGAGAAGTGCAGATGGCTTCCATCTGAAAGAACATAATTTTTTGTTGCAGAGACACATCTAATTAGTACAAACTGGCCTGTTCTAGAGAGTATTCTGACATTGGAAATCCGAAATTGGAGGGAGCTGGCGGCGAGTTGACGGACGGAGAAGGCGTCAGAATTACAGGAGGAGGGCGAGGAATGTGAGAAGGCGAGAACTCGTAGGGCGGTGCTCCGGATGAAGATGCAAATTGAGAAGATGTTGGGGCGGAAGAGGCAGAAGAAACCGTCGAGTAGGGCAGCGGAGGAAGGCTGTGATAGCAGTCGAAATAGGAGGAAGTGTCGATGAGGTGTTGTTGAGGGTCCGGCATGAAATACGGTTGAGGCGGGGGCACGCTGCTCATCTCGGGACGTTCCTGCAGGGCCTTAATGGGCGGGGCTACAGTACTGTATGCACCTGTAGAGCAGCCAAAAAGATGAAGAGAATCGAGAGACACAGAGAGGTCCGAGGGCCTAATTATAGGCGAGAAAAGAGTCAAATTCGAGAAGCTGTGTGTTTGAAATATGAATCTCCGTGAAGGGATGGGTGGGTGAGCCAATTAATTGGATGATGATTTCCGTATTTTTGACTCTGCGACCAGAATAATCTTGCGGTGGAAATGACGAAGAAGAACTGAAAGAAAAGCAGAGCAAAGTGCAGTCAATGGATCTCAGATTACCTTTCCCCGTCCCCATTCCTATTCATCGGCAACATTGAGACTCTTGAATTTTTCAGCAGTTGCACAAGCGCTTCGTTTTGTGACTTTCGGAGGGCAACGCATTTGGACGAGTAGCTAGGGATGGGCTCGGATTACGGTAGTTTGCACCAACTTTTAGAGCAAGTTGGTTATGAAATCCCAAGGCCAGAAACTGTGAACTTCACAGTGTGAAGCTTCCGAACAGGCGGCTGCTCAATGCTGGCGGAGCATGTGCTCGACGCAGGCGACCACTTTAGGCAGAAGCGTCATCAAACTGATAATCATGTTCTCGTGTTTCCGTCCATCTGTCGCCAGTTCAGCCCAGTACGGTCTCTCTCTCTCTCAATTGACCGTCCATGTTTTGGCTCCTGGGATGTTGCGTCTGTACACAAACGGCTGTTTTCTTTCCTTTGCAAGTTGACCTTTTTCTGTGAATCCTTTTCAGGGACTATTCCTCCGGTTATGAATGATACCTAAACTTTGATTTTCAATGTTATTCTTCTGATCATTTACGACATTATACTCTGTTCAAAGTGCATCTTTATGTAATTGTTCGTTTTCGCAGTCTTCATTCCTGTTCGCTTCTTAATTTATTTTCACCTTATTTCTCTAATTGTTTCTCGCTGCAATACCTGAACCCTAAAATCCGTATCGGAAAATGGAAATATGTAACAGATGAGCATTTTCACTTGGCTGCAACAACAACAATAACAACAACAACTCCTTCGCAAACAAAATTGAATATATTTGGCCTGTAAATTCCTGTAAATTAACTTCTAATGGGCTATTCAGCGTATGTTTTTTTTCCGTTTTTTTTTCCGTTTTTTACATCGCTGAATTGGGTTTTTTGACGTAAAAAAACGAAAAAATAGGAAAAAAAGCATTTTTCTCACAGCCTGAATAACCCCATAAGAGGCATCAATTGTAATTTAAAGATGTGAAAACACTGGGCCTTGTCTGATATGATCTTCAGCAGAGAATATCGATTTTGAAGGGTACTGTTCGAAAAAGTACTTGGTATTTACCGTTGCGGAACCATTTTCAGACGAGCTGAGTTTCACCTAAGATCTCTCGAATCAAAACCGTTTGCAGCGAGGTGAGTATGCCATTCCATTCCAGCCAGCGTCATTCACTATTCAGGTCAACACCATTCACTATAACTCGTTCATCTGTCACTCGGATACCTTCATTGTGCCTCTATTGACCTATATAAACCCCCAATACAGATTCATATAACACCTTTCGACCGTGCCACGTGGCATCGAATGCAGATGTGTTCTCCGGATGCATCTGCTCGTATCGTGCAAATCGGTTGTTCTAGCACAAGTCAACACCTCTGTTATCCGAGACTGAATCGAGCAGCAGGTGTACATGAATAGGTGTGATCATTAATACTGACTGCACTACTAATTAGGCCCGAATTATCCTTAAAAGTGTACGAATAAAGAGATTTCTTCAATATGTTTTCCGTGTTGATTTCGCACATTGAATTCCAGAGAGCGAAAAAGTTCACACCTGTTTGTTGCCAAATAGTTGCATTCGAAACGTATACTTATTCGAGTGCAAGACGCTTATTAGCACTGTTGCAGCTGGCAGTTGCCCTCGATTGCCCGCGAAGACAAGACTTGCTCGAGGGCCCCATGCTGCGAGTGAGCGCATCCTTCCCGGATTAACACAATATGGTAATGTTCTCCGAAAGGGACGAGAAGAGCGGCTTTCCCGACGGAAAAAAGGCGAAAGCGGGCACGCATTGACGCGATAATTGTGACGTGGCAGTTTGAAAGATTCATGGACACGAGTACGTTTTGGTGTGGTTGTTTGGAGTTTGGACGTGTGGAAACGGGAATTGCAGGTTATGCTCGTGCACTTTACCTCTCAATTTGCGGCTTCTCATGTGCGCAGATAAGAGCCGCAACTCAACTCGAAGAATATGTTCCTCATTCCAAAAACTACACAATATCCGTTAAGGAATGCACCTGAACAAGCGCTTTTCTCTTCCATCAAACGCGTTTTCCGTTTCAAAACAAACTGCAGGAAAGCGCATTTGACTCGGCTTCTCGCATTTTCGTGATCTCTCTCGGCTTGATCTACGGGTCCCCATCCGGATGTCTTCTCAGTTTCCGCTGCCCTCTCGCCTTCTCGCTCCCTTTCTTTTTGTCGCATTCTTCTCCGTCCCGCCGCCCGTCTTTCTTCGCGTTGCCGCCGTTATCAGTGCCCCTTCCGATTCGAACCCCTCCTCTTTTATGTGTGCGAGACTAGCACGACGCCGCCCGTCGCCCGTTTCGTCGCGTGCACTTTCAGAAGTGCAACCGCTTCTCGCCGTCGTCGCCGCCGCCGCTTCTTCTTCTTCTTCTTCCTCTCCTCTCTGCTCGCTTTCCTTTTCGCATGGAACTGGGTGGCACCCCACTATCATCAATCCCTCGCCGCTGTATTTAGTACAAAAACGTAGCGCAGACGGAGAAGAAAGACATCTCCTCTCTCGCTGCTACCGCCCGTCAGATACTTTCGCCCAAAAAGTGCACCGGTGCCTGTCAGTGTTCGCACGTCGCTGAACAAGGACACTTTACAAAGAACGGCGGCGGCGCGGCGGCGGAGACGGAGAAGATTGGACTGTGATGGAGAGAGGGCGAATGCATGTGCAGCCGAGGGAACACTGCGCCGTTCCGAGACGCAGACGGACGCGGGGAACGCGGAATTCGAACGAATAATCGAACGATCGGACGGCGATGGAAGGCGGAGAAGAGAGAAAAAAGAGGGCGCATGTTCCCAACCACTTTCGCTTTTGTGCGGGCTTTCCAAAAGCGAGTTCCGTGACGAGACAAAGTTTAATGTCTGAGAAGATAACGGTGAAATGCTATCTTGAGAGTAGGTATAAATGGGCGAAACCAGTTGTGAACGGTGATGCCACGTCCCGAGAAGGTGATCACTGAGAAGATCAGCTCCAGATCCCTCAGAGGTGTGAAGTGCAGACAGCGCGCCCCACGCGTCTTCTATCTGACTCACATATCCTTTTCCAAAGTAAAGATGCACTCCGGTCTCACTTGCTGATCATTCGGATGTCTAGCCAGAGTGTCTCCTATAAAAACGTGCTAATCTAATCCAAATTCAATCCCTTCTCCATTTTTGAATGACATTCAATCCCCTTGGTCTATGAGGGAACATTCCAAGCGCTCTGCTCTTTCTCTGTTCCTCCCCCCTTCCGTCCGAACCAAGTGCTCCAAAGTTTCAGAGCATCGGTGCCAGGCGCTTCCATCTGCCCTTTATCTCTCTCTCTCTCTCTCTCTGCTTTACTTTTTCTTCTCCTCTCTTCTTTTCGAGCTTCAGCTTCGTCTTCGAAAGTGTGTACGTGGGGGCGTGGCTCGCGGAGAGCGAGGCGGCACGGAGGGGAGCGCGCGCCACGGCCGCCTCCTGTGCCAGGCTCGGTGCCGTGTACTTTTGCAAAGTGCACGCCACTGACGCGGCGTGGCCGCGACGACCGCGCCAGTGTACGAAAAGAGAGAATGAGGAGGAGGGCGAGCGAGAGAGGCTAGGAGAGCGAAGGCGATAGTCGTTGTGAGTGTGTGTATGTGAGTGTGCGTGCGGACGGGGACACCCTTAGTCCGCACTTGCATTCAAGAAGGGAGCCGGCTCCTCCAAGTCTGTCTCCACCTGAACCCTTTCCTTTCTCTCAGGTGGCCCCCCCATCCTCTTCCGCAAGAGGTGCTAATCCTCTGTCCAGCGGTTTTTTCTTGTGTCAAAAGAAAGAACAACAACGCAACTCTCGTTAATCGCCACAATTTGACACCCATTTCCCCTTCCGCTTTGCTTTCACTCAAACCGACTAATTACTGTAAAGATTGTCTAGAAAAGGCGGTAAGTGTTCCCAACCGCGCGCAGGCCCGTTTGTACATGCGCCGCGGGTGCCAAAGTTGAGGTAGGTGCGAGAAATGACGGGAATCTCGTTCATTTTCTCTTAGCTGCCTCGGCTGTGACTCCAGTGCGAATTGCTTGCCGGGGTAGGCTCCAAAGGGTACAGAGGATACTGTAGTCCGCGAGGGACTTCCTATTTTCCCAGTCGGACCTCCATGTTTGAAGGGAAACGTTTAATGGGAGAGGGTGGGCGGTCTGAAAGTTAAAATGCGGTTCGGTGCGCTTGATAAGCGACGGCGTTTTTATTTCCTTAAGCTTAGTTTACACCTACCGTAACCCCGCATGCGTGTCAGAATTACCGTAGAAGATTGTCGGTAGCAAATGAGTTTCCCAAGTGTTATTTGAAATTCAAATAAAATGTATCAATCACACGGCGATTACTGTAGTTTCGATGGTTTGATCTGTTGACCAACAAAGGCCAGTTCTCCCTTTTTGTGAGTCATGGTGTGGAGCCGCGAAGGTCTAGCCTTGTTGAAGATTACAATTTGAATGAGAGGAGAATGGGCGCCAGGGCGTACTGACCTTTTCGAACTTTTGTGTACTCAGGCACCCAGTCACTTGCATCTAATTTATCAAAAAGGGCATCGACATAGTTATCAATGCAAGTACATTCCTTTTGAACATTTCTTGCCCTTCTCAGTTGTTCGTGTGGCTACAGTAGTCTGCAAACCTCGCTAATTCGCCAGCTCCGCCAGTTTTGAAGTCCGAAAGATCGAGTTCAACTGCCTACCGTACACCTCATAAATCTTCTCCTAAACGTTTTCCTGCTGCTGGCTGCGAAAGAAAAAAAAATGGCTGCCTCTCCAATTACGCTCTATCGAGGGACGAATCTAGAGAGAGAGGGGGGTTTCAATCTCATTCCACGTGCAAAAACTTTCCTGCAACCGCGCCGTCGTTTTCGAAACGCACTCACCTTGATAGTATCGGGCGGGGGAGCGCGAGAGGCTTACGGTAGTCGGTGTTAGTCCGATTTGCGGGCGCCGCCCCTTTCTGCCGTCCGCTCCCCTGACGCCCTCCTTTTCCGCGTCGCCCATCAGCGCTGGCTGCCTCTTCTTTCATTCGTTTCATTCGTGTTTCATTCTTCCCACTCCACTCCGTATTCGCCCCCTCCGTCTGCAGGTGAGTCCTTCCGATTGTCGGGGAAACTGAGGTAGGCTCTGTAGATGTGAATTCGCGCCCGAAGATCTCACATCCACCGGTCTGCCTCACCTTTCCCGAGCTTATCACTGATTTCGTTTAATGGTTTTTGCGGAGAGAAGGTTAAACACCTTTTTGAGGCCCACTTAATCAATTTGCAGGCACTTGTTGGGTAATGTTTTTGAACGGTGACCTCTTAGCACCGACAAGGGCTCATTTTGGGATTATCCTCTTTTGTAGCCAAACGCCGTCGATTCTCGATGGACAGCCGTCGAGGGACAGGTGCAAATTGGAAAACGAATGAAAAGAAAGAAGGGAAAGAAGGAGTAGAGGAAGAAGAAGAAGAAGAAGAAGATTGTTTGTTACGTTTGATTGTTTCTGATTCGCCTTCCTCGACAAATAAATGTATTTCTGTAATGTGATGGAATGGGTACAAGAACACAAAGTCCAATTAGGTACGAAATGGTTGAAAAGTCAGAAGCGGCTTGCACTTTAGTGCAACTTAGATTGCACTTTATAAGAGCTATGATTAGAACTCTTCGAAACGAACTTTTGCCGCTGCAGCCCGGTTTCTTGGACTTTGCATCATCTGTCACGAGGCCAGAAATAAACGGGCGGCTGGAAAATAACATGAAATGGAAGTCTACGGTAGGTTGCATCCAATCCCGGAGCACAGACAAAACAGAATGGGCAATGATTCTGGAGAGACGTTTCAGGGGAAGCCTTCTTCGAAATGTTTGCCGATTTCGCAACCGACGGACAGGAAGTACGACTTTCGCGCTCTGCAGATTGGGCGTCTAGAGTCAGGTCGGAGTTGCAAAACGTCCACGATGGGCGGACTTACCAAAAAGCGATAGGCCTGAATGAATTTACTATCATTTTTAAATAGAATGAAGTAGACTATGCTGAGTCTGAACGTTTTGTCAGAAGTTGCACAATAGACAAATCCTGTAGCACAAAGATGTAAATGACCGGTCCGAGAAAAGTTTGTTTTTCAAAACATGTCCTAAGTACGTGCCTCGTGGCTGCCATTTTTGCAAAACAAAATCGATACTGAAAGCTGCTCTTTCGACGATTTTTGAGCCGAAATCAATGAGGGCTCTCTAATATCCTTTCAAGTTCCGAAAGGTCCAGTGGTCCCTCACAAGCCTGGAAGAAAACTGTGAAGGCAGAGGTGTTGCAACTGAAACTGCGCCACTCTTTGATCGCTTTATCCGAATGTTTTGCGTAAGTTTCTGTCGCTCCAAATACAACTGTACAAACAAGAGCCAGGGGTCAAAACGGTCTTGTATCGAGGAGAGCACGCTGTCCCCACAAAGAACTCTTTTGTGCATTCAGTCTCCGAACAAACAACCGAAAAGTTCTGAACCGTCATAGTGACCTTCTCGCTTCGAAATGATCCGGCTCTTCTTCTCTCTTTCCCTCGTTCTCCTCCATTCGCACTCTGTCTCTTCTGATAAATGCGCCGACGTCTCCAATGACTGCCGGATTATTGCCGTCAAATGTTTGTCGCCGAATCGAATCGAGCAGAAGCTGATGGAAGTGGCGTGCCCGTTGACTTGCGGATATTGTCTCGATTCGAAAGCGGAGACGACGACGATCTCTTCTGAAAAGGGAATTGTTCCTGCAAAGTGTATGGATGAGGCCGACGACTGTGCGGACAGAGCCAACTTTTGTCAGAGGAAGTTCTACAAACGGATGATGAGTTTGCAGTGAGTGGAAGGGGAACGCCCGTTTCAGTTGACATAAAAATATATTCAGATGTGCGAAAACATGCAAATTCTGTGATCCAGATGAAGAATACGAAGAAGAGGAAATAGTGGACAGCAGGGAAACGCATCTCTTGAACTTGAAATCAAGTAAGTTTCATCTGTGTTGTTCCGTTCGATTCCAACTTTTCCAGAAATGGGCGAAGAAGCAGTTCAAAAGCTGGAAAGTTTGAAAATGGTGGACAATGTTATCAATTTGATGCGAAATTCTACCAAAACTGAAGGGAAACCGCGAAAATTCTCGAAGAACGTTGTAAATGTTTCATCAGAAACGACTGATCAGGAAGAGTGTGTGGATCGGGCGGGAGATTGCGAACGAAACCAGAAGCTGTGCACTCACAAAGCGTATTCAGCACTCTTCCGGAAGATTTGTGCGAAGACATGTGAATACTGCGGTCTGTCCGATTCTACAAGTGACGTAGATTTCTCCGGGGAGCTTTTCTAGTTGATCTTAATAATTTTGAAAGATTTTGAAAACTAATCTTCACTAAAACAAAGGAATAAAATGTGAATAGCAAGCAACAAGATGAAAACACTAAAATGAACAAAAAACAACGAAACGTGATTATTTCTCCTCGCTCTTCAACTCTCCGCAGTCGGCGATGCTGACCGTTTTGGATGGTGCTCCTGACCGCGTCCCGATCTTCTCGATCGCCTTCACAACTGACAATCCGTCGGTGACCTGTCCGAAGACGACGTGTCCTCCATCGAGCCACGGGGTATCGACGGTGCAGATGAAGAACTGTGATCCGTTCGTGTTGCGTCCGGCGTTGGCCATTGAGACGCATCCTGGTCCGGTGTGCTTCAGGTCAAAATTTTCGTCGGCAAATTTTTCTCCGTAGATTGACTCTCCTCCAGTGCCGTTGTGGCGGGTGAAGTCTCCTCCCTGCAATAAACATTTCGTTTTTGATACTTTATTTTCGTTTTTTAAAATAAACACTCACAAATACAGTAACCCACTGTTTTGTTGAAATACTAACCTGAATCATGAAGTCCGGAATGATTCTGTGGAACTTGGATCCCTTGAAGTGAAGTGGAACTCCCTGCTTGCCAACACCCTTCTCTCCGGTGCACAGAGCACGGAAATTCTCGGCCGTCTTCGGAACGACGTCGTTGAACAGCTCGATGGTGACACGTCCGGCCGACTCGTCTCCGATGTTCACATCAAAGAAGACCTTCGGACGCTGGGACGCGAATCGGAGCGACTGTCCGGCGAGAGTGGAGGCGCGCAGAAGCAGCTTCATGTTTTTACCTGCAAGCAAACACGATTTAATTGTAATACGTCATTTTCCACGATAAGAAGCTCGAAACGATAAGAAATACAGCCAATTGAACTCAATTGAACTCGAAATTGCATGTTCAAAGCTTTTGTGAAAAAATTTCGAGGGGTTCAGCTAGCAATTGCTGACGCGCTCGACGAATGCGCCAACGCGATTTGCGCGGTTGTTCAAATAGAAAACGAGATAAGAGCACCCACGTTGAAATACATTCCTTGACGTTTGAATTTAAAGATAAGGGCAGTTGCCTTAAATATCTTTAAAAAAAATTAAAACTGCTAAGTTCACGAGAATTTATCTTTTACTTTTTTCACAAGTTCTTTGTAAGTATTGGAGAATTCAAACTTTTACAGACGTAACCTACAGAGAACTAAACAATTTGAAGTTTTTATTACTTATCAGTCTTTTTTAGTAGCTAAAATCAACAAATTTTCCGGTGAGACTTCTGGTGGCACATATTGAATAACTCTCGTTTCGAATCCGACGCGTTCCAACCATTCGGCCCTTCCTATTTCCAGAATCGCTTTCGCTCGGCGTCCCAGTTCTAGAGGAGAGTGGATCGATTTCCTGAAGATTTAATTGAGCCAAATTTGGATGAATCAGACTTTTACCATCCAGTTTGCTCTGTTGTTTCCGCCGCTCCGTTCGTTGCAAATGAAGCCACGTATCGCAGTGCCGAAAAGGACGCCTCATCGTCCATTTCCCATTTCTGCAGGAATTCGTGACCTCCGTACTCGGCGAATCTCGATTTGTGATGACAACAAGGGATGAGAAGAGCTGCGTTGAATTGGAGACCACTGTTTCTGAGTGAACGGATGCCGGCATCAGTCGCACTTCCACAAAAATGCTTGCAAACTGCTAGAATCTCTGTAGAGTTCTGCAAATTCACAAGTTTCCTTCTTTCAATTAAACGTTCCTACTTTCAACTCGTCAATTTTGCTCAAATCCATGTGTTCGATCGAACATCTGTACCGTTTCAGACAGAGTTCGGGTCGTTCTCGCAGTGCGGCCTTGTCCCATTTGTTCCGAGATCCACTGCGATCCATGAGAATGTACTGTCCGTTTGGAGCGGCTTTTCCGATCCAATAAGCGAGTTGTCCTTTTCCTGCGCCGAGTTCGAACATGCAGGAGGAGGATGAGGATGGGAGGAGTCCGGCTGCTTCGATATGACCTGTAATCAATTCACGTATCGTTATTGGCTACCAAGTCGGAGAACTCTAAAACAGACTTTTCACGGGGTGGGCCGGGTAATTTTTTCTATTTTTTCAACCCTTACCTAAAATAGAGGAGATTTGCACTAATTGCTTCTTTTTGCCAGAACACAGGTCCGCATTGTCGGCGAGGTTCTGCTCGACGAGCCTGTTTGTCCGTTGTTCCACAACGAGCCGTTCTTTCACTTCGTTCTCATAACACTCCCAAATCTTGTGCACCACTTCGCAAATCTCCTCCTCGCTGGCTCTCCGATCAATTTTCGCGTCGAATTTGGTCTCGCCACGAACCGAATTCGCGTCGATTTTAATGTATTCTGCCTCGATGATCCGGGAATTGCACTTTTTGAGGTGCGACTCGAGCTCCGCCCTCAGAATCGTGTGCTTTCCGTCGTTCGGACACGGAATGCGCGTCGTGTTCTCCCGGTCGTGGATCGCGTGCTCTCCGCAGAACCGATTGCCCTGCTTGACCAGCATTTTGCATCGCCGATTCTTCCTCGGCAGCACGTACTGGCAACATTCATTCTGAACTTCTGGAGAGGAAACCGCGGCGAGTTCCACCGAACCTTTCTTTGTAATTGCCACCATATTAAAGCTGAAATGACAACTCTTACGCTCCAGCGTAGGGATGCAAAACAGGCGACTTTAGGCGCCTGTTCTGCATCCCTACTCTAGAGAGTATCATGCAGCGAGAAGATATGGGGGGACATCGGAACACTGCATCTGAACAGGCGATGAGCGTGGTATCCTAAAATTTTTATTGCTAAATCATGGGCTCTCCATAGTATAATACATATCACAACACAAGAAAAAAGAATGGTTCGTATAACTATGCACAGCTGTGAACAGTCAGTTTAGTAATTTTAAACAGGAAATGGAACAGAGAACGTCTTAAAAAAAAATCAGGAACTGTCATAAGTGAAGTAGAAAGGGCGAACGTTAAACAGGGAAAACTGCGCGACCAGATAGAGTGTGTGGAATTTTTCGAAGTAAGATTTCAGGGAAAAAAAAACAAAAAAAAGTGCAATAAATATTTGAGTTTTGGAATGTCAAACATTTTTGAAGCGGGGGAAGTAAATCTGAGAGGAGAATGGGGTGGACGAAGGCAAATCAGAGTTCAAACGGTAAAACTGAATGACTGACACTACATACTTTCTACTGAAAAGTAAGCAGAACACAACGAGAATCAAATTATCTAGTCCTCGAGGTTTCTGAAGGCATTGGACATAGCCTCGGCCAGGTCCTCGTAGTCCTTGCGGATCTTGGCCTCTCCGTCGGCGACTGGGTCCTTGAACTTCATGGCCGAGAGCTGGTAGATGAGGTCTCCCATGCTGTCCTTGATCACATTCCACGTGATCTTGTTGTCAGACTGCGCGGTAGCCTCAACCGAGTGACGAGCCAAATCGTAGAATCCGATCATATTCTTGAGCATGCCGACCGTCTTGTAGAACGGGCAGAAACGATCGTACTTGGTGTATCCATTCTGCTGAAGGAAATCGTCCTTAATGATCTTGGCAACCTCAAGAGTAATCTTGTCCGACTCGGCGAGGGAAGCCTTTCCGACAAGCTGCACGATCTCAGAAAGATCCTCTTCCTCCTGGAGAATCTCCTTGCACTTGGTACGGAGATGCACGAACTCTGGGTAGTTCTTCTCGTAGAACTCTTCGAGAGCGCGCATGTACTTGGAGTAAGAGATGAGCCAGTTGATGGACGGGAAGTGCTTACGCTGGGCGAGCTTCTTATCCAATCCCCAGAACACCTGCACGATACCGAGAGTGGCAGAAGTGACCGGATCGGCGAAATCTCCTCCTGGCGGGGAGACGGCTCCGACGATGGTGACGGATCCCTCACGCTCTGGGCTTCCGAGGCACTTGACACGTCCGGCACGCTCGTAGAAGGAGGCGAGACGGGCAGCCAAGTAGGCTGGGTATCCGGAATCGGCGGGCATTTCTCCGAGACGTCCTGCAAAATTGATTTTCATTCTTTGTCTGACGAAGTCGATGAAAAAGATGACTCACCAGAAATCTCACGAAGAGCCTCGGCCCAACGGGAGGTGGAGTCGGCCATCATAGCGACGTTGAGACCCATGTCACGGAAGTACTCGGCAAGGGTAATACCAGTGTAGATGGAAGCCTCACGAGCAGCCACAGGCATGTTCGAGGTGTTGGCGACGAGAGCGGTACGCTTCATGATGGAAGTGGTGACTCCCTCGACCTCCATGGTCAGTTCTGGGAAATCACGAAGTACCTGCAGGAGAATTCATATTAGTCTCTGTTTATTTTCTGAACAGTTTACCTCAGACATTTCGTTTCCACGCTCACCACATCCGACGTAGATGATGGCGTCAGAGTTGGAGTACTTGGAGAGAGACTGCGAAATCACAGTTTTTCCGCATCCGAAAGCTCCTGGAATGGCGGTGGTTCCTCCCTGGACACATGGGAACAAGGCGTCGAGCACACGCTGTCCGCAGAGAAGCGGGTTGTTAGCGGCCAGCTTCTCAGTGCATGGTCTTGGGTTTCTGACGGGCCACACCTGGAGCATGCTGAACTTCTGCTTGCGTCCGGCGAACTCAAGCTCGAGAAGAGTGTCCTCGACGGTGTATTGTCCAGAAGGAGCGACGAAGGTGATGGTTCCGCAGGCGCTTGGCGGCAGAAGGATCTTGTGCTTGATGAGCAAGTTCTCGTCGACGGTTCCGAGAATGTCACCTCCGGTTACGTGTCCTCCGACGCGAAGATCCTTGGCGACGACGTAGTCCCAACGGGCTTCACGGGACAGAGCGTTGGTAGAGACTCCCTTTGGGATGTAGATCGATTGGGTGATGTCAGCGATATCCTTGAGTGGGCGCTGAATCCCGTCGAAAATCGATCCCATGATACCTGGTCCAAGCTCGACAGACAGCGGCTTTCCAGTTCTGAGCACTGGATCTCCGATGGTTACTCCGGAAGTCTCCTCGTAGACCTGGATGGTGGCGTAGTCTCCCTCGAGACGAATGATCTCTCCGACAAGCTCTTGATGTCCGACACGCACCAACTCGTACATGGCAGATCCAGCCATCTTCTCCGCAGTGACGACAGGTCCGGAGACACCGTAGACGAATCCGTATGTAGATTCCGCGGCCATCTTTTCCTGCAAACATGATGATTGATTGGGAAGTAGTGAGCGTGAAGAGTTACGAAACAACCTCGTTTTTCAACAGGAACACAGAAATAACGGCGTGTTTAGGAGGCATTGGAGGAAGTAGAATGATAGGAAAAGGGCATAGATATGTACAGGGTATAAGCGGATAAACTTGAACCCTTATAAATATTCATAAACAAATGCGAGTGTAAGTGTTGCTTTGCGAATCAATTTATCGGTCAATTTACAAGAACTTTCGAATGAATGGGAAACAGAAGCTGAAAAAAGAAGCGTGCGAATCGACGAGGGAACGGTGTCTATGGGCTTTTTGGGACAGGTGCTGGAACGAGATGCGCAACTCTGCCGGCAGAGCGGTAAAGGCAATCACAAAAAGTCGGAAGACCAAGAATCAGTAAGAAGCGATGTGTACGCGCCGTGGGTCTCGCCACGAAAACGCGTCAAAGGCGATATTAGCACTGATAAGTGCCCGATTTTTGCCGTTTTTTGTACAAATTTCTGCAGAACAGTTGAACGCTTACAAAACTCTTCGTCAAAAATGTGGATATGAAAGCGAAGCGGAGACTGCACGGCCTTCTGCAATGACAAAAAGTAGTTCGATTGACGAGAAGAAACGACGGCGGGTAGGCGAGAGAGAGCGCGCGGCGAGCAGAGAGCAGAGAGTGAGAGCGTGGCCGTGGCGGTCGCAAGAACCAGGAATCGGCGGTCGTGCGACTAGAAACCATAGTTGCGTTGCAGCCTCGCTCCACCGAACTATGCGATTTACAGGGGTGACAAAGGGGGAAATAGGTTTGTTGGCGACAATTACACGTCCGATCATAAGCATGATTAGATAAAAATAAAAGGAAGCATTGGAGGAAACCACAAATGTTCTATTAGATAGGAAAAAAGAGTCGGCGTTTTTCGGACGAAAGAGAAATTTGTGTTTGTTTGAATTTCGAAAACGTTTCCCTTTCGTCCGAGAAACCGCGCACAGATAATAATAGTATTTTGAGAGATTGTTAATACAAATCACTTGCTGCTTGCAGGCTTTTGCGGTGTCACTTTGAAACAGAAAATGCCCATGTGATCGCATATTTGTCGGGTGATAAACAGACAATAGATGAGCAGAGAGGCATAGACGTACACCGTCGTGTACTTCAGAAGACGTCGCTCGTCGATCTTGATGTCGTAGTACTGGTTAATCATCAACGCAATTGGTCCCACATAGATCCAGTCCCAAAGAACCAGCTCGCTTCGGCTCATGTGAGCCACAATCAATCGATTTGTCGCTTTCGCGGCGACCGCTCCGAATTGAAGGACGAACAGAACGATAAGGTCGTCGTAAACAGAAGAGGCCGATTTGCTGTAGATCATGCAGTAGGGAACGATAACTGCGAGGAGCGGGCAGGCTGGGAAGAGAACGGAAGTTCCGGCCACTGTCGATCCGTTCTTGCCAACGCCATCCGAGAAAATGACAGACAAGTAACCGAGAGCTTGATAGACAGTTCCGAGAGCGACGCCGGCGAGAAGAACGTGCTTGAGAGAGTAGCCGAGCACTCCGATGCTCCAGAGGCTTGGGCCGAAGACCGCGGTGAACAAAAGCATTGTGATGATCGACCACTGAGCCTCCGTCACATCGAAACGAGAGAATCTGGAAACGATTTAAAGTACGGATTTCAGACGTATTTTATGTTAAATCATACCTCAGCTGTCCAGTGCAATAAGTGCTCCAGTGGGCCGTGTAGAAGAGGGAAACGGAAATGAGGCACGCGATGAATACACCACACCGGACAGTTCCCAATTGCAATGCGTAGCACACATTCAAAGTCACAAACACCTGAATAAAACCGTTTCTAATTTTAACATTTTAAAGCGTTTCCGCTCACCTGCGATGCCGAGTCGCATCCGTGGTCGAAAAGTTCGCCGAGAGGGCTGGAAGCTCCGATCCTGCGTGCCTGTTTTCCGTCGGTGGCGTCCAGTGTCTGGTAGACGAAAAGGCCGAAAGCTGCGAGGAAATAGGCCCATGCCGGCGCGGTTTCCGTGGCTGTTGGACAGTAGAAGGAGAGCACCAGAACGGTGGTTAAATTTACAATTAGACCTGGAAGAGGCAGAAGAGTAATGAGAAAATTATGAAGGACAAGTACCGATCAGTGTGAGAAGGTTCGGAGCCACCCACAGAGGATAAAACTGAACGACGGCTTCCCAGAATTTCTTCATGCACAGCTCATCCAGCCAAGAAGTGTCGACGGCCGAGTAGACATGCTCGTCCAATCGCTGAAGTTCCTCCCGTGTCAAAAGACAGTCGTATTGGAGGTAGTGATCGATAGTTCTGTAGCCGACGAGCGCATCCGACTCTTCGAAGGTGGAACGTGGCCGGTACGCGTATCTGAAAACTGTTTTCTTGAAAATTTGCATGAGAAAGAGCTGAAAACCTTTCTTTGGAGCGATCGTTGTTGACTGAGCGATTGTTTTTCGACCGCGACCTCGTAGTTACCATTCCTGAAATGAGAAAACAGTAGGTAGCAAAGCAAAGTTTCGAAGGATGTTTGCGGTTGATGACGAATAAACGAGGCAGCCAGGGGCCGCACGCTCTCTAAATCATGCCACTTTTTTGTCATTTTCTCTGCTGGCTCTCATTTGATTGTCGCCGCACGCAGATTTTGTAGTGTTCATGACAAATTTTGCAATACTAGAACTAGCTAACTTTGTTCTTTGCACTTTGAAACTAGTAAAACCATAAAAAACAAACAAATCCACGAGTCTTGAGAAATTTGGATTTTATCCGAGAGAAGTACACTGAGTGTGCACTGGAGCGCACTTGCAACATTTTAGTGGTCTGCAGTCCTAAAAAATAAGAGTTCAAATAGAGTATGAAGATCGGAGCCATTTTTGCACATAAAAATGAATTTATTATATGAAAAAATGATTAAGCATGAACAATACATATGTACATAGTCATTGAAACAACAGCAACTTGTCATTTTGTCACTAAAATCTATAAAATCATGTCAATGGCCGACTCGTACTGAGATTATCGAAGTAAACGTGTTCGAGAATTCAACAGACAACCGTAAGCGTGAGAGATTTTCAACAGAAATTGTTTTGTTCAGTTTCCTGGTCCAACCTGTGCATACACAAATCAAAAACTAGCGGATAATCGTCTAAAAAACTAAATCACGTTCAGACCTTGTTCGAGGCCATCACGTCTTTGAACGGCTTGATCTTTTTCGTTGCGTACAGCGCGAGAAGCATCGAAATTCTCGTCTCCTTCTTCAAACTCGTCAGATTCCTCTGAGAATCGACGACGGTGCTGCACACTCCCGCGCCTTCGTCGTCTTCTTCGTTCGTTGTTTCCTTCTGCTTCTGCGCGGAGTCCATGCGGAGCCGGACGCGGAATGAGGAGACGATCAGAACGATGAGGAGTTGCACGGCGAAGATGTACAGGAAGACGCGGTATCCGACGAGACTGATCAGGAGGGCGAGCGGAGTGCCGGCGAGCATTGATCCAGCTGAAATGTAGAAGATAATAGTTTGAAGAGCGGGAAATATGTACTCACAGCTGGCGACGAAAGAAATGAAAGCGCTGACGGTTCCTTGTATTCTCGTGTATCCTGCTTGCGACGCGATCATACACCACACATTGATGCTTCCGTTTACGAACATTCCTGCCAGAAATCCGAACACTGAGCTGAGCTCCTGAAAAAAACATACATTTAGAGGGGGACAGTTTACACACAAATCCCATAATCTCTTCAGAAAACTGGTACTAACCGGGAATTCGAATATGCCAGCCGCGGAGAACATCATCAAACAAGTGTAGGAAACGGCGATGACACGGCGGGTGGCGTCAACATCGAAACGACGCGTGACCAGATCGATGACTATTCCGGAAGCCATTGTGCCGACGAGTCCTCCGATCTCGTAAGTGATTTGGAAGGCATCTGGGGACATTTGAGAATCGGTCAGGAACAATTGAACCCATGTCTCGCAGATTGTACGCATCTGAATAGAGTTCAGTTGGGGCAAAAAAGTTGGGAAAAAGTCTCACCTCCATAGTGAACAGATAGACGAAGGATATGTGCCAGATGACAATGGATCCGACAATCATCCGGAGTCCTCCCTTCTTCTTCGGCTTGTCCGGATTCGGTTCTTGTTCGTCCTCCTCGTCCACGTGTTTCGGAGAGACATTGTCTTCTTGGAGTACGAAATAACAGACAACCGCGAAGAGCAACATTCCGGCTCCAGTGTACAGTTCCACGTGTCGCCAGTAGAACTTTTTGGAGAATGGCTGAAGGATTCCGGCGAAGGTGGAACCACAGGCTAGGATTGAGAACATGGTGCCGTACGTGGACTTTGAGTACCACTGAAAACATTGAAGCCTTTTGTATGCAACAAGAACAGAACGACTAACCGATTGGACGAGGAGAGTGGCGGGAACCCATCCGGCTCCCTGTACGATCCCCAAAAATAGCATCGCAATGAGCAACTGCCACAGATGGTTCGAGAAGGCTAAGCCGACAGAACAAGCTGCGCACGTGAACAGGCCGAGGAGCAGAAGTGCAACTTTCGAGTACCGATCGGAAGCGACTCCGAACAGAAGACGTCCTATTGTGTAGCAGAGAGCATGTGAGGATACGAGTATACCTGAAAGAGACTTCGGAAAGTCAGAGGTTTCTTTTCAATGCGGGTCGTATGATAGTACGTGCCTTTCGTCACAGCTGACTTGAATTTTGTTGATACGTGATCATGAAGAAATCTCGTTTTTTAAAGTTCATCTTTTCATCAATGATAGTTTTGTTAGGGTAATCGTTTTTTTTAAAGAAAATGAAAGTGTGACGCTTTAGATCCAGTGAATAACGATTCGAGAGGGTCTTATCGAAGCGATTTCCCGAAAAGCGAAGGCGCTTACCTATATCATCGCTAGTGAGCACAATTTCTTCGCGGATCAACGGCAAGAGAGTGATTGGAAGGCGTCGGAAGTAGATGTGAGCAAAGTAGATAATGGTGACGAGCACGAATTTGATATGTGTTTTGAGCGACATGTCGATTTGGAGAGGTCCGATTTGGAACTGTAGTCAAGAAAACGTACGTCAAGAGGGAATCAGGTTGGGTGGAGGCAAGAATATATAATCAGAAAATGATACGAGGGGGTGGGTGGGCAGAAGACGATTCACACGTGACGCCGATCCGAATCTACATAAGCCACACCTCTTTTCTTAACAGTTTGACCTGTTTTTTTCGGATTTTTTCGAGTGGAGCACAACAGACCGGAGCACAGAAAGAAATGTGTGTCTATAAGCCTAAGGAGGACGAGACGGGGGTATCGTGTTATCACGTAAGGATGTCATTTCATATCAGGATTGAGGGGTGACCTGGATGGGATGCAGATAGCGAGGGAAATGAGGAGGTTCAGAGATGGAAAGTCACTAAATCAAACAATCAGATGATTGGATTTGCCATTGGTCTTTCAACTTTACGCAAATTAGTTTCCCTCAGCGGGAAGAGACGTGAGTGTACAGTGATGGTCACCGAAAGAGAAACGAAGAAAATGAAAGCGCCAGAGAAGAAGTGAACTAATCGCTCAGAGAACTGTGTCACTTTTCAACTGTCTTCGGAACACAAAAATAGTCTGATAAGAGTTCACGGGGCATCACCAGAACAGTTGCGAGTCGTCCAAGTCCAAGTTGGCGATATCCATTCAATCCTACTTCCCTTTTTGTTGTTTTCAACATGTCAAGTGTAGGTCAATGATCTTCTGATTTCAGAACTCTTCGGAATCTCGCATCAATTCACCCAACAGTCCGTCATCAGAATGTGTGATCTCGTTAAAAATACATAAAAGAATTGCAAAGGCACGTGGTGGAAAAGTGTAAGCAGACCACGTGGGCCCGACGTTTTCAGACGACGTCTGAGATTCTGTGTTATACCGGTTTCAAAGATGTGATCAATGTGATCTAAAACAAAAAGAGTTCGAGTCGAAAGTACTGTAAAAGAGTGTTCCCCGACTGAATCAAACATCAGATGATAGAAAGCGGAAAACTTGAAAGTAACCGTCACTTTATAGGTGATGAAGCTCGGAAAAGACAAAACCAGACCTCTTCCGCTAGCCCTTATTTGCTTGGAAGTGATCTTGGACCTGTGGCTGAGTGAGCAAATACGCCACACAATGAGGGAATTCACGGGAGCATGTTGCATGTTTTGGAGCGATCCGAGCACGAGCTCTGTTCGGTGTGCATTCTGATAATATGGTCCTCTTAAGGTCCAAGGATCTGTTCAAACATACAAAGTTTTGACTGCGTTGTTTTTGACAACTTGTTTGTGGTGGACAATCCGGATCCTTCTTCTTCTTCTTCTTCTTCTTCTTCTTCCTCTTCTTCTTCGGATTGTAGATCTCCCGTTCAGATGTACTCTTTGCGATCATTCAATCAGTCCGCTCCATTGTACCCTCATGACGTCTTTGGCTGCTTCCGGACATCTGGGTATTTCCCCAGAGGTTCCATAATCATAAGTCACAAAGTTGCGATGTGTGATGCCTTCTCACTTTGAATTCAATAAATAAGTTTGTAAATCAGTGATAAGAGTGCCCCCATATGATCTGTCTCGTTTTGGTACATTTTGTTTGAGATACCGATTATCTCCTTGCCTTTCGGTCCCGCCAATTCGACGAGTAGCTGCTTGTGATCTGTTGTTTCTCAGAGAGATCGTTGGACACATTTCATACCCTACAATAGGAGGAAACGGAGAGAAGATGTTCCCGACAAAGAAGAGATCAATCATTCGGACAGGGGTGCTGCCCCGAATCGGAACTTCCCGAATCAGAACTGGTACGAATCAGAACCAATTAGCACTGAAAATAGTTCCGGTTCGGGAAGTTCCGATTCGGGGCAGCACCACAGGAAATGAAGTGGAACATAGAAAAACAGAAAAAGTTCAAGATTTCATATCCGATCGGTTCGATTTGTTGTCCGCCACATTGACAACGCTCAGATCTCTGTCTTTTGCACATCGGAAGATCACCCGACGGACTTCCGTTTTGAATACAAACATTCCGAAAGCATTGGCCACTGGACCCCACACGAACAGAGTGGAGAAGATGTAGGTGGACAGCCCGTCGGACAATCCAAGAATCGGACCGAGCACGGAATAGAAGAATGGGAGTTGAATGAAGATCATTGTTAGGATGAACTGGAATTGAAATGAATGTTGGATGAGAAACTCGTTTTCTTACCTGGGTAGTCAGTATTTTATTCGCCCTTTTCTGCATCATCTTCAGGTTCTCACTCATATTCTGGCTGGAGCGGATCTTTGCGTTGATTCGAAGGTGACAGAGAATCATGACGAGAACGGAGAGAACGAGCATGAGGAAGTAGGTGACTCCGCTTATAATTGAAGCTGTTCCAGTTCTATTTTTCTGAAAATCAAAGATTCCGAGACATTTTGGCTCCCAAGAAACGACTGACATCGTAAGAGAGCACGAGGAAAGCAGTCAAATGTCCGGCATAAGAAGAGGCCACTCCAGTGAGCACTATTTCATCATCGATTGTCGGATAGCCAGCGTAGCACAACACACCGGAACTTTCCAGGAGGAAGATGGAATTGAGAGTGAGAATGAGTAGAACGTGAGGTAGATGAACACCTTTTCTGTAAAACTATCAGTTTGCGGGGGTTGGATGAAAAGTGAAACGAACCGACAGATTTGAAAATATCTGATGAAGGAGGTGATGGGCGACAGGAAGATCTGCTGAGTCAGAAAGACGAGAGAGAGCATGAGGAGCACGCGGGAGACATTCGTCGGGAAGGCGATCCCCACATCGACAATCACGAGACCGCTGAACACGTCGGGCGAGTCGACGCACGCGAATACCTGCAAAGGTTTCCAAATTGCCAAAGTGCCAGAGATCTTTGCAATCTCCGAGCGGCACACCAATACACAAAACGCTTACCGGACACGCCACTATGAAGAGCACACTAAATGCGATCTCGAGTAGACGAATGAGTCCGATGATAGTCTTCATGAGGCCCGGAACATTCTTTCTCGACACGTACACCCAGATTGTGACGATATTTAAAAAAATCGAGAGTCCGCAGGCGATTATGTTATTCAGCCACGCAGATTTGGCCGTTGCGATGGCGACATCTGCTGGCGGACCTGAATCGAGATGAATTGAAGGAACGACGGTACGGCGACAACTCACCGACAGAGCTCATTCCGGTTTCGTGAGCGAAAAGTAAGTAGCTCGCTCACATGACTAACAAGACTAAACGCGGGGGAACTCACAAGGGAGTAGCGAGAGACGAATGGATAATTGGTGATAACAGGCGGAAGGCGGATGACGACGCCAACTACTATTTATCACGTTCTGGGCTCTGCGCTCCACGAGGAGCAGCATGATGCTAATTATAGAGGTTCTAGAAAAGAGCGGAGGATCAGGGGAATTCAGTTCTCATTTGCAAATGAGCGTCGGGCGTCAGAAGTGGCAGTGGTTGCTTGTTTCCGAATAAGAGCATTTCGTATTTCCGAGTTGAGAAGGAAGATGAAGAGAGTGTTTGCAACGGGGGACCAGGCGAATAAAAGGGGAAGAAAGTCGGTGGCGAGACCTTGGGAGAGACCGGCGATCGGACCGAGCACCGAGTAGAAGAAGGAGAGTTGGATGAAGAGGAGCGGACAGAAGAACTGAATTGAAAAGTTATCCGCCAGAGGACGAGAATAGAAAACGAACCTGCGTGAGTAACACTCTGTTCATCTTCCTTTGCAAAGTCAGCAAATTGCTGCTTGTGTTCTTCGACTGTCGAATTTTCATGTTAATCTTTATCGTGCAGAAAATCATGACGACTGTCGAGAAGAGCAGACTAGCCAAGTAGCTGACTGCCGAAACCACCGACACTACTTTGCACACCAGCTCTGCCGTAGTTGTGATCGCTCTCTGAAAACTTCAATATTGTACTGCACTTGATAGAAAGCAAGTTTACAGTGTAGGACAAGAGCAGAAATGCGGAAGTGGTTTGTGTGAATCTGTCAGCAACTGATTTGAGCAGAATGATGTCCGCATCTGTGGGAATTGACGAGGAAATGAAGCAGACAGAAGTGAGAAAGTGCAGAAGAATGTTCGAGAGAATTATGATAACGACATCTTTCAAGCCACCTCCGTTTTTCCTGAAAGAAGAAAACTGAATTGAATACATAAGTGACCCTTCTTCTTGCCTGCAAACTTGAGCGTATCGAATGTAATATAGCCACGGAGAGATGAATATGAGTTGTGTTAGCAGAATAAGAGCAGCCGAGAGAAAGACTTGGCTGTAAGTGAAATTGAATTGCCATCCAGTGTTCACTATGAGAAGTCCTGAGAAGTTGGGAGGGATGTCAACGGATGTGAATACCTAAAATGACATCACGGATATCCATTCATATTACTGTGAGAAATACCGGAGCGGTGAGTATGTAACTTGCACTAAAAAGCATCTCGAACACTTTCGACATAGCCATAACTCGTCTGAACTTTTTTGTACCTACTGCTGATCTGGATGTGATCACAAATATCAGAAGCGCATTGATCATAAGACTCAAGCATCCGGATATGAGATCATTGTAAAAGTGGAACTTTGCGATAATCGGCGCAAGTTCTTCCGGAGGACCGATCTGATTGGACGATATGTTTCCCATTGGCGCTGAATTCTTCTCCTACTATTATTGTTTTCCGGAATTGTGTACTCACGAGGCGGAATGTGAAAATGATCAAAATTCATACGGAAACTAGAAATGAGTGAAAGTGCGAATTCGAGGTTTGGTGCCCGCTCAAATTGTTAGCTGCAAAATGTGCCGTGATCTCCGTAGGGAATGAATGCGATTAGAGTCTCCTGACAATCATGAGCACATTGAATCTGCAATAGTTGTACTCTTTTTTGTGCTTTTCATATTTGACGGGGTTAAATTGATTTATTAGGAAAGTATAAATGTAGTTATGTACAGATGACATATAGGTAATCTATTCCATATCAACAATTGGTGTCACGCGGAACGCAACGTCTTCGATCGAGATTTGGTCAGCGCTAAAGTTGTTCTTAACTTTTCCATCGAAATCTTGGTGACCGGCGTCGTCCTGCAATACGATTTTCATTTAGTTCACTGTAATGATACGAACCAAATTCGACTCCACTCTCGTTCTCTCATCCGTGATGACCGTCAGCCAGAACTTAGTGTAAACTCCTCCTTGATAGCTTGGGAACACTCTGTGCGCATTTCCATCTCTTAAATTGGCTTCCAACGTCGTCTCGTCGACCGCGAAGATTCCTCCCGTCTCTCCTAGTGCTCCGATGGCGCCAGTGTACTCCAGAGCGATGTAGAATCCGTTTTCAGTGGATTCCGGAGTCGACGGAGGATCCAGAGGGATGGTGAGCACTTCGGATTCCGTATCATGAGTGAACCCCTCGACATCAACGCTGGCATCTGAAAAAGTTCAGTGATCCGATTTGAAATGTTCCGAAGACAACTCACAAACAGGGTATCCCTCGTTGAATTCGTAGAATCTGGCGACTCGGACCGAGGTGAACTGGAGGTCACGAGAAGCCTAGATCTTTAATTCGTTAGTCTCTTCGGTGAACGAATAGTCGATCTTGACGCGACCATTAAAGGTGCCATCGGAAAGATTCGGTTCGATTTGAAGAAGAACTTTCGTGGGATTGTAAGTAGTCAGAAGGTCGGCCATTTCGGTACGGGAACGGTGGATGGAAAGTGCCGAGAGAAGGGGTTATATAGGGGAAACTGGTTCGGAAGGCGTTGATGAAATGGGAGGAGCGAAAAGAAGAGAACGATTGCGTTTTTTGGTTGTTTGTGTATCTCTCGGTCACTTTTTTGGTCAAAGTTGCGTCAGCTAAACGGTTTTAGTCAGTATCAATGTCGACTTTCAATGTTTTGACGTGATTAAGTACTAAATCGGTACATAATGATTCCAAACTTAGTCAAGCTTCAGGAAAGTTGGGGCATTGATCTTAAAGTGCAAGTCGGAAAGCTTGATCTTCGTCTCTCCGCTGTTGAATTCGTTGGCGAAGAGCTGTCCTCCAGGCGCATCCGTGTGCTCTCCGGCGTCCAATTTAGTGTCGACTCCAGCACGATATGGGGTGATGACGGTGAGCGTCACGAGAACTGGCACGTCTGCGAGAACTGGCAGGAGGGCGTACGCGTTTCCGTTCTGAACTCGTACTGTTTTCAGAAGAAGTAATGTTTCTGATTACCTTCAAATTAGTATCGAATGTGAGTGCGTCAAGGCGGAAGAGTCCCTTGTTGGCCCCTTTCTCTCCGATCTTTCCGTTGTACTCAACCTCGAAATAGCCTCCTTCCTTGATCGATTCGGCGTTGATTTCAGTTAGAAGAGTCACATGAACGGTCTCCGTTTTTTTGTCAAACTTTATGGTGGCAACGTGTCCAAGGCCTGAAACTTGTTGTCATATCTTTTAAGAATTCTCATAGATCCTTAGAAACTCACTGTTCGGATTTCCGCGGAAAATATGCGAAGCTTGGATGAAAGAAACACGCTCGACGTCCAGATCCTTGGAAATTTTGAAGTCGAAGTCTTTGACGGATCCACTAACATCCACATGAACTTTCACGTTAGCAACAAAGGTGTATCTGAAAGTTGTTCAAAACGTTTGAAGAGAAAAACGGCTGAAACACTCACTGATTGAAGTCCGGAGTCAAAGTGATATCGACCTTTTTCGGAGTGAATTTGCCTGTCTCCGTCATGAATGCTGCAGCGAAAAAAGTAAAGATTATAATAGTTCGGGTCATTTCGGAAGTTTATGAGTGTGTGTAGGCTGGTGTCGAGATGCGGAAATTTCAGGAAGATATATAGTGTCAGTTGTCTATGAAACAAGGAAGTAAGAAACAGAGAGACGAGAGAAATGGGTCAAAAAGATGAACAAGAAAAGGAAGGCAAACGTTCTGGTGGCTGACTGCCTTTTAAACTAAACTGACGAGGAAGTGAAATGCGTTGCTGTTTCTATCCCTTGCAAGTCAAAAAACGGCGAAAGGCCTTGTCTTCGTTCAAACTGAACCAACTTCATTCGACATAAACAAAATTAGTCAAGGATCAGAATGCCAGGAACTTCCATCGTGAACTCCACATCGGACAACTTGATCTTCTTGGTTCCGCTGCTGAAATCACTGATTATCTGCTCCGAGTGCTTGACGTTCTTCTTGTTCGTCTTCAGATTGGTCGTCACTTCCGTTTCATAGGCGAAATCAAGGACGATGTCTACCGGAACGGCAACGTCTTCGAGTATTGGGAACAGGCTGATAACGTTTCCGTTCTGAACCATCAGCTTATTTTGTTAAGACCATCCGGTTACCTTCAAGTTCGTTTTGTACGTCGCCTTCTCCACATGGTAGAAGCCCTTATTGGCTCCAGTTGGCCCGAACTTTCCAGAATACTCGATCTCAATGTAGCCGTCTTTTCCGACCTTTAAGGGCTCTTTGAAAGTGACAGCGAGCACTTGTTTTTTCGCATCGTATTTGAAAGTGCCTGCTTGAGCCAATCCGGTGTAGAAAGTTACACTTTTCACTTTGAGATCCTTGGCTATTTTCAAGTTGACTAGCTTCACAGATCCCTTCACGTCGACTCCGATGCGGGCCTCTGCCGTGTAGCTTGAACTGAAATGAAAATTGGAATGTTGGAGAGGAATACTGATCCTTACTCACTCAAAAAACGATGGATGAAGTGTTACGAAGTAATTGTTGGTGGTCAGAGAACCGTCGGCTGCAGCTGCCACGAAGGGCATCAGGAGGAGTAGAAGAGTTTGAGGAATCATTGTGAACGAGTCTTTGTACTTGCGGTCGCGCAATATATACGGAATATTAACCGGGAAGTACAGAAAATATGGATGATCTACACTTTTTGATCTATTGCGAATGTTCCTAATGATAAGAATCGCTTCCCTATCGTAAGTCTGAAGACCGCGCAGTTTGATTGAACTGTTTATTTGTCAAAAACCGTATCAGAAAAAGTGGACCGGTAAGTGGGACGATGAGAAAAATATGAAAGAACGAATGAGACATTATGAGACAACGCGCAGGAAACGAGCCATCATCGACTTGGCTGGGTAACCTCCTCCTGCAGCTGGAGCAGCGCCAGCATCTGGGGCAGGAGCTGCCTCAGCTGGAGCAGCAACAGCTCCGCCTGAATATCCTCCGACAGCGCCTCCGGTAGCGCCTCCGGTAGCGCCTCCGGTAGCGCCTCCGGTAGCGCCTCCGGTAGCACCTCCGGTAGCACCTCCTTCAGCTGGAGCAGTGGCGACAGATCCTCCGGCATCGGCTGTTGACGCTGCATCCGGAGCTGGCTCCGGTGCAGGAGCTGCTTCAGAAGCTGGCGCCGCATTACCACCGCCTCCAGAATAACCACCAGCTCCTCCGCCTCCTCCTCCGCCCGCTGCCGCCGCATAATCACCGCAGTACACGGAGCAGATTGAAGAGGTAAGAGCGAGAATGAGAAGGAACTTCATTGCTGGAATTGATTTGCTGCTTGAAAAGTTTTCTTCCAGTTGACTTACTTTTTGTGGGAAGCACTGAAAATGTGATGTCGTTCTCGATGTGTGTCCTTCTTTTATACAGTTTTTCAACACCAAAACGAACCGGTCCTCTGTTTTTTATTTTGTCGTTTCAAAGCGAAACTGAGAAGAGTAGTGTGTGGAAAAGCTTGAAATGACGAATGACTGGAAAGAGTATCTCATCGAAACACAGGATGATGTCCCAGATGACCGATGAGAACTTCGGCTCAGCCACTTCCATAACTAGCAAAAGATCGTGCGATGTCCTAACTTCTTCACGTTCCACTCCATGTTTTCGTTCTTCCAGCTTCACCTTACAACTTTAAATTTATGTTGTTTTTCAGACATTTTTACACTTTCGTAAGAACTCGTTTGTGTTGTGATCGCAGTCTCGACTTTTGGTATAAAAAGGGTTAAACTCGAGTGGGAATCATCATCACTTTCCTACTTTCAAGCTACTTCTCAAAACTGCAACGGTAATGTTTTCGGTAAATTCACAAACAAATAACTTTACATTTTCAGAAATGAAGTTCCTTCTCATTATTGCGTTTTCCGCTTCTATCTGCTCCGTGTGCTGCGGTGATTATGCGGCAGCAGCAGGAGGAGGAGGAGGAGGTGGAGGAGGAGCTGGTTATTCTGGAGGCGGTGGTGACGCGGCTGCCGGAGGCTCTGGCGGAGCTGCTGCTGCTGCTGCTTCCGAAGCAGCACCAGCGCAAACCGCCGCTGCCGGAGGGTCTGCCGGAGCTGCTGCTTCTGCTTCCGAAGCCGCACCAGCTCCAACCGCGGATGCCGGAGGGTCTGCCGGAGCTGCTGCTTCTGCTTCCGAAGCCGCACCAGCTCAAACCGCCGCTGCCGGAGGGTCTGCCGGAGCTGCTGCTTCTGCTTCCGAAGCCGCACCAGCTCCAACCGCGGATGCCGGAGGGTCTGCCGGAGCTGCTGCTTCTGCTTCCGAAGCCGCACCAGCTCAAACCGCCGCTGCCGGAGGGTCTGCCGGAGCTGCTGCTTCTGCTTCCGAAGCCGCACCAGCTCCAACCGCGGATGCCGGAGGGTCTGCCGGAGCTGCTGCTTCTGCTTCCGAAGCCGCACCAGCTCAAACCGCCGCTGCCGGAGGATA
Organism: Caenorhabditis sp. 36 PRJEB53466; assembly: GCA_946814055.1. Lineage (NCBI taxonomy): Eukaryota > Metazoa > Nematoda > Chromadorea > Rhabditida > Rhabditidae > Caenorhabditis > Caenorhabditis sp. 36 PRJEB53466. The sequence continues at coordinate 3,080,694 of CAMPFS010000005.1, read as the reverse complement.
CGCTGGCGCTGCTACAGCTGCAGGAGGAGGTGGTTACCCAGCAACGAAAAAAAGAGTCGTCCGTGCTTACGCCGAAGAAGGTGTTACCGGAGGCGCTACCGGAGGCGCTGTAGGAGGATATTCAGGTGGATCCGCTGCTCCAGAACCAGCTCTGGCCTCAGCTCCTCCTCCTGCACCGGAACAAGCTCCTGCTCCAAAAGCCGCACCAACTCAAGCAGCTGAAGCCGAAGGGCATGCAGGCGCTGCTCCATCTGCAGGTGGCTCATATCCCGCAAAGAAGGTGATGGCTCGTTTCCTCCGAGTCGCTGCCTGAATTATAATCGTCTCTCTAACGTGATCTTTCATAACATCGCCGGTTCCTTTTTCAAAACGGTTCAACAATGATAACTTTCAATAAACTTCTCGCCTGCATTATTTACCTTTTACAAAATCATTCGTTATCAGTTCTAAACGCTTTTGGGCGAGGAAACACTCGTTTTTCCCGGTCATTCGTTGTTTGTTCGCTTTCAAGTATGGGTGGAAGTCTGTCCAGATCAGTTGACATTGGCGCTGAGAATGAAATTGAAAACGATGAAGATCCTAGAGAAATTCTCAGCAAGAAACTGATCTTTTTGAGGTGAGCATCTACTTGTTTCCCTATTTAAAGTTCTGTTTACAGGGATTCCATGATTCAAATGCGCGGCCAATTGCTTCATTTTCAACATGTTTACAAGTATTGGCAGAGTGACATTGAGCAATTGCAGAGTGAATTGAAAATATTGAAGATGGTCATTATGGTGATACACAAATCGATTGAAGACGTAAAAGCTCAGAAAAATATCTCCGAGCAGATAATGAGGATTCTGAAGCCGAGAGTGGACGAAATCAATGACGTCATGTGTGTATTGATGCTCGAAATCGATCAATATAATAGTAAGACAGGACAAAATACCATTGACCAACTGGAAACTCTGATGAACAAGTTGAATCCATTCGACATTCCGAACGTCGAGAGTCTTGAAGAAGGGAGCATCGAAGAGCCGATCGAAACCGACCGAGTGCTCAACAGTATTCTGAAGCAGCACAGTGAGAAGCACGCAAAACAATTGGACAAGATCAAAACGGCCAGAATTCAGATAGAAGTGAGATAACTTTTGATGTTATTGAGGAAAAAATAGAGTTGCAGGAAGAAACTGAAGTCTGCTGCGACAACGTGAAAATAGAGAGAGGCAACCAGAAGATTTCGACGATTCTTCGGAAGCCAGTTGTTTTGTTTGTGAATAATCTGGATGACGAGAAGACGTTGGAAACGTTGCGGATTTTGAATCAGAATAAAGTGGACTACTCCGTTTTCGATGTGGCTTTCGACGCAGAAGTCCGCTTATTTGCCAAGGATCTCTCCGGTTGCAAATCTTTCCCCCAGTTGTTCGTGAACTGTAATTACAGAAAACCGTCAGAACTCGGATTTATCATGGCGGGTCTTCCAAAGCTTGTCAATTTCAATTGACCGCTTTTGTAGAGGATCTTATGTTCTCCCCGCACGAATTAGTCTATGAAAACATGTACATTGTGAATGATGTAAATAACTTTCCTTAACCTATCACTTTATCAGTCTCGAAACTTATTTCCAGCAAAGAACATTCGATTTCGTGCAAGTGTAAATATAATATTATTGAATTCTACGTCTTATTCCCATGGAAACAACGCGGATAACAGAGTCAGAGTCGTAAACAGCTGGCGCGTGCTCCGTTCTCACTTACACTCAAATGCGCTCCGGATCTCTTGCGAAACGTTCAGAATTTCTTCCTATCACAAAAGTAAACGGTGACCCGCCATGACGAGAGAATGTTTACATTTTGTTGTTTGTTCGCGCACTTCCTCTCGCTCCTCTACTCCGTGCCCACTGCGTGTTTTGATCATTTGACTGCCTTTTTCTCTCGATCTCACGTGTTTTTCTCTCTTTCGCAACCGCATTTGCTCATTCTTAGCGTCCCGTTTCCCGTATCCAACTTTTTCTTTATTCTGCAGGATAGAATGGACTATTCCGGCCCGTCTCTCGGCCTGGAAACCCCTAAACTCTGCTGCATTCCGGCCCGTCCGTTGATTTGTTTCCTCGCCGGACTCGAAGTTGTTCGCGGAATCTTCTCGATCGTCTGGGCTGAAAACTGGGCCGCATCAGTTCTCTTCTTCGTGTCCATCTTCCTGAATGCCCTCCTTTTCTTCGGATCCGCCCGTAACAACGAGCCCGCTCTGAAATGGTCACTGCGAGTGGTTCTGGTGTGCGTCGTCCTGGCCGCAATCCAGTTTCTGATTTGGCCGGTCATGTACTCCAGTTTGACTGCTTCCGGAATGATTGACAACTCCACAATGGTCGACTATGAAGACGATCTCTTCAAGCCGGACTCTACCAAAAAACAGATGTTCATCCGCGGACTCATTGCTGGATACGCTTCGAGCTCGCCGCTGCTCTCCTCATCGGAGGTCAGTAAAAGTCGATCTTTTTCACGATTAGAAGTCATTTTTCACGTTTTTTTTCAGCCCAACTTCTAAAGTACGTCCTCGTGCACCGTTTGTGGATGTATGCGAAGGCAACCGAAAACATCGGAGGAGGAACCCAGTACATTGTTCCGTAATCATTCACGTTCCTCTTTGTACATTCCTGCTTTTTTCTATGAAAAAACACAATAAACGCCAACTCCTATCAGCATATTTATCCTCAATCTAACAAGAATGTCAGTTGCAAAGAGCACAACAGATTTCAGCCCAGCAAGTGAAGAGGGAGCAGCAGCTAACACAGCATTGGCAACAGACGCAGCAGGCGAGACAGCTCTCGCAGCAGCCGGACGAAGAGCCCTTATAGTCATGCGGCTGTTGCTGAACACTGAAATGGAAAGTATCTAAGGCACCGAAGATCGGCGGTTCACTCACACGTAAACAGGATGTTGTTGGGGTTGTGGCTGGACGGTGAACACGTTGGTCGGGTAGGCAGACATGGTGGAGAAATATTTAAATTCGAAGAATGCACGGATACCTGCCTACGAACTGCGTAGATCCTCTTTTATATGCACAATGCGGTTGGCAACGGGACCAAAATGGGACCAATGAATCGGGGGCACAACGAACCAACAAGAATACGAAAAGGAAGAGGCACGCGTCACATTTCCAATGGCAACGTGCCTTTGAAAATACGAAAACACAAGCTCCAACAACACTTTGGCAGGGAAGTTGATTGAGAGCAAAAGAGAATTATGCGGATCCGTACTTCTTCAAGCTGTCGTAGTAGATCTGCTGATCCGCTGCAGGCATGGAACTTCTTGAGACGATCCGGCGGCCTTCAGCTCCACAGAGTATTTCTCTTCTGGCGTTTGAAACAATATTCACTAGGAATCTGAAAATGGTCTCACTATTAGCCAACAAGGAAGCGGATGGCAAGTTTCTCGCTGAGTACACCATCGACGTGCAGAACTTTGTCAAGCCGATGTCTTCGGAAGATCAGACGATCAATGTCAACTACTTGAAAAAGTACGGATTGCATGAGCAGCCTTCTTTCTATCTTTGGTCAATAAACGTTTCAATCTTCGAACAGCTAAGCGATTCACAGTTTCATCGAGTCTAATTCTTGTCGTGTCAGTGACAAACTTCAGTTCGCATGACGTTTTGTGTTTCTGATCATTCCTGCACCTCTGTCTATTGTAATTTTTTGAACTGATAACGTCCGTGCACGCGGGTGATAACAGAAATCGGGCTTTCATTGCCCTATTTCTCTTTTAGCACAAATGGTTGGAATATCGTTCACTTCAAGATCAGGAACTATCGACGAAAATGGAAATGAGAAGAATGAGTGAGCCCACGGAAAGTTTTCAGTTTTTAAAAGCATTTGAACCCAGATTCTCGGCCTCAGCGGTCCTTGATCAACGGGAAACCGATTGGAGATCAATGTGGATCTCCATCTTTCTCCAGTTCGTCGTAGGCGTTCAAGTGTCCGTCTACTATATGTCTATGTGGCCGTACTTGCAAAAAGTGAGTGATCCCAAATCGGAATCGCTATAAAAGGCACGTTCAGTTGGACAAAACCGCAGATGTGGACTTTCTTGGATGGATTGTAGCCGCTTGTAACATTGGAGCGACCATTGTAAGTACCCAGTTTTTCTTACTTTTCATGTTAACATTACTTACAGTCGAATCCTATTTACGGATACTGGAACCAGAGGACAATGTCCGTGAAATGGCCAGTTATCACTGGATTTCTGATTGCCGCACTTGGTGGGAACATTGGATCCAAAAGAAACGTGAAAGTTTATTTAGTTTTCAGCTCAAACATGGTATGGACTTTTGGGTTTGTTCGCCGGCGCCAAATGGTACATGCTCGTGGCCAGAATCGTTACTGGACTGGGAGTCGGAAATATTGCCGCTTTAAGAGTTTACGGAGCAACAGCATCCACCCCAAAGGACAGAATGAAGGCGATCTCGTACGGAACTGGAGGATACGTACTCGGAATTTCTTTCGGTCCCGTGCTTTCGGTGAGAATATGAGAATTGACCGGATAATCTGTGTTCTCAGGCGTTCTTCACTCCTCTCGGAGAAATCGGATGGAGAATGGGATCGATCTACTTCAACATGTTCACCGCTGTGGCTTTCCTGATGACCGGTGTCTGCTTCGCTGCCTGTCTGGTCGTCTACTTCTTTTTCGAGGAGAACTACGTGGGAATTATGGATGAGAATGAAAGCGGTAAGGTATTATCTTAACGATTCGCAAAAAGTATCATGTTAGAATCGACTGTGGTTGTGCCGAACTTTGATCTTTTGGCCGCTTTGGTTTGCATTTACTTGTTCATGATTGTCAATATCATTGCCACCAATATCGAAGTGTAAGTATCACACCTTCCTTAATAATTCATCCCAGCCATTCAGAATGTCTACCCCACTGACAACTGTCCTGTATGATTGGAAAGATAGTCAATCGATCCTCTACAATGGAATCGCCCTCTGCTGTTCGTGCATCGTCTCCGTCGCGCTCAACGTCATCCTCGGCAGCACGAAGCTCGGAAAACTGTGATGCTGACCAGCCACTGCTCAGTTCTTATACATTTCATAGCTACTTCCAGAGACAAACGCATCCAGATGCTCGTCGGAATCGTGTTCTTCCTGCTCTACCAAGTGTTCATGTACCCGTGGAACTTCTATTCTGGACCGTTGGACTACTTGCCTGACGGAGAGGACACTGACGTTGCAGGCGGTTGTTACCAGACGTACAAGTGGTGCAGTTGGACCACGAGAGTCCCGTTGCCCGTTTACTTGATGTGTTTCATTGTGTTCTTCGGAATCGCGTTCCCGTTCGTCGAATCGCCTTCAGCGGCACTTTATTCAGAGGTTTTGGGTCCCCGAAAGCAGGGAACTATGCAAGGACTCTTCTCGTTGGGAGGAAGTTTGGCGCCCGTCATCGGATCATTGACTTCAACGTAAGAATTATGTGTAGACTCTGACCGTGACACGTTTCAGAGCTCTTTTCCAAGCTACCGGATTCCAATACGTGATGGTCTATCAGGCGGGCATTCTGTTGATTGGCGCCGCGCTGATCTTGCTCTTCTACAAACGTCTGGTTCCGCTAAAGTTGAAGTCTATTAAGAAAACGTGATTATTTCAGCTTAATAAAGTTTTGGGGTTTGGGGATTCTTTGTTGCTGATTTGTGGAGAAGCCGCAGATCTCTGATATTTGTGTTTTGAACTGACCGAATGTTGCTCTTGTCTTAAAGCCCGAATCAATTTTGAAGTGAAAAATCGTTGAATGCTTTGAAATATGTTGACGATCAAAATTCCCTTTTGTGGAAATTCTACTGTTTGCTGTTGGATGAGAAGCAAGCGCCTCGAAATGTATTTTGACAGAAATGGCCGTGGTCTAAATGGAAACCTAGGCCATCCGATTTTTTTCCGCCATTGCCAACAACACAATTATTTCTTCGCCCGCTATTTTTTCTGATTCTCTCCGTGCGCCAGTCGACGAATGCGACGAAGATGTGATGCTAATGGCAAATACTTCTCTCATTTTTTCAGATTCTCTCCCTCTTCTGCGACAGCTCACTGAATGCTTACCGAATACCAACTCAATGCGTCGTCATTTTTTATAGATAAATTAGTGATGGTTGTTATGTGAATTTACAATAAACATATGTCGTCAGATTTCAAAAGAAATTTGAAGCTAGCTGTGGACTGCTCCATACAAATACGTAGAAGCCTGGTCCCTTTCCTCCAATGCTTTTCTGCGTTGTTTTTCAACGCCTTCTCCAATTGAGCTCCTCTCATCTATGTCCATTTGTTTGGCAAAAAAAGAAGAAGAAGAGCGGCAAAAAATACTGGTGGTCGGCTAAAACGAGAAGAAAAAGAAGAAGAAGAACTGGGATTTGTTTGAGTTTTCTTAAACTCTTCCTTTCTCTCCCCATTCTCGTTCACTCCATCTTCAGAATGAGGAAACCGACCAATTGGACAGCCATCGCGAACACGTGTCCCGAGTTCATCGCCAACGAATGGGACGTCGTTCTCGCAGTCATCGCCGTGATTGGCCTTGTGTTCAGCTGTGTGAGTCCTTCGGATATACAGCAGAAAAGGCAGCAACCAATCAGTTTAGATTCTGAGCTATCGACTCAAAAAGGAGATGAAAGGATCCACGTTCCTGTTCATACTTTCGTTCATCGACATTCTCTACTGCCTTCTTTACATCTGCAAGTACGTTCTCAAAAGTGCTGCTTTGTACTATCGCAGTGAAGTGAGTATTTGTTTCTTTCAACTCTCCTACTGACCCCTATCAGATATTGGCCGGAATCGCAACAAACAGCCAGATAAAATTGATCGAAGAATACGGAAATCTCTTCATTCCTCCACTCGTCTTTTTCATCGTTTTCGAAAAGTTTCTCTGGACGTGCACTTCTGAAACCCGTCAAACTTGGAAGATTATTACTGTAGACATCTTCAAATACCGTCTTATCTGGGCCACTTCAATCATTGCTTTCGCAGCAACTGTGGCGACATCATGGAATGTGATGGTTTCACCAATTCACTTTTGCTCCGTGTTCTTCTACACTTCTCCTCACAAGATTTTGTGTAAGTTGTAGGATACTGTATTCAATATTCATAGGTCATCAGGCGTTTCAGTTTTGCGTGTTCTGGCTGACACTGTGATCCCAGCAGTCGGACTCCTTTTGGCTCCAATTACTTTCGTGTTCGCACTGATTACATTGTGCAGAATCTCGCGAGTTGGTGAGGGAGAACGAGCAGAGAACGAGGAGGGAATCAACCTGACGAACATTGTGGCCGAGTCGCCGAAACTGTAAGCTTCTGCCTTAATGAGAAGAGAAGAGAAGAGAAGATTTCAGCACGACCGGAAAGATCAAGAGATCTATTCTGTGCATGCTCGCCGTCTATTTCCTGTTCCTGGTCCGCGGTTTCTGCTGGTACGTCTACGTGAGCCCGCACACGTCGCCCATTTTGGAAGGGAAAGAAACTCCAGAATCAGTGAGTCGTCAAGATGATAGTAAAGTAAGTATAATCAAGTTAAAACATTCCAGTGCGCAGATGGTCGTATGACTTTATGAATGTAGTTTTCTGCGGATCTCGACTAGTACTCTACTACGTGTTCTGTCGAAATAACATGATCGTTGACTACCCTCCGAATGCATTTGAAAAGAACTAACTGTGTTAGCTGCTAAACACTTTTGGTTGAGTTAATTAGTCAATAAAATGTCAGTATAATTTCGATCTTTCGAAGAATGACAAACATTGGTTCGAAAGAGAAAGTAATCATTTGGCCGGCGCCACTACAAAGTACGTATTTGCCCGTTGCTTCCCCGTTACGTTCCTGCGGGGACTGCACGGAATTGTGTAGTCGCTTCCAACTATAAAGAGACCAATAGATGTCCACACTCACTTACAACTCAAAAATATGTTACTTCTTTTATTTTCCTCCTCAACTGTTCTGTATCTTTTCTACGAACTTTTTTGGAAACGAAGAGCGTACCCTCCCGGTGAGTTTATTTTTAATTCAGTCCTTTCATATCAGAATTTTATAGGTCCGACGCCATTACCACTTATTGGGAACATGATCGAAATGTTCTCTTATCCTCCCCCGGGAACGGACGCTTTTGCTGCGTGGGCCCAGAAGTTCGGCAAGATTTACACGATCTGGATGGGCACGGAACCGACAATAGTGATCAACGGGTACAAAGATTTGAAGGAAACTTTTGTGAACGACGGAGAGAGTTATGTGGACAAGATGATCTACAAGAAGTTGAACACCTCCCTTCGCGGTGGAGATCACGGAGTTATTGATACGAATGGGAACACGTGGAAGGAGCATCGGAGGTTCGCATTGCACACGATGAGGGATTTCGGATTGGGAAAGGAGGCGATGGAGGCGTCGATTCAGTTGGAAGTGGACAAAATAGAGGAAGAGTTGAGAGCAGCCGAAGGGAAGGATGTCAACATGCAGGAGGCTTTCGACATGGCGATCGGGAATGTTATCAATCAGTTCCTTTTCGGACATCGCTTCAGTGATCCCACTCGATTCAACGAACTCAAACGGCTTCTTGATCTGTTTTTCGACTTCCAGGGCAGTCTCCGAGTCTACATTGCCTACCTTATCGGCTGGATGCCACAGTTTATGGTGGAACTGCTCACGCCTGAGTAAGTTCTGAGTTTTGACCGAGCCTTACCAACGAAGAATGAATAATACTTTCAGTGTTGGTGAAGTTCGAGATGGCATTTTCACTTTCTTCAAAGAACAAATCGACGAGCACCGGAAAGAAATCGATTTTGATGCTGAAGAGAGTAAAGACTACGTCGAAACGTTTATGAAAAAGCAAAGAAAGCGAGAAGCGGAAGGAGACCAGGAATCGTTTTCCGATGATCAACTGAGGAACATGTGCTTTGATATGTGGGTGGCCGGAATGCACACAACCACCAACACAATGGGATTCCTGACCGCGATTGCTGTGAACAACATGGATGCCCAACGGAAAATGCAAAAGGAATTGTCAGAAGTTGTTGGAGATCGCGTGGTCACAATGAAAGACAAACTGAACTTGCCGTACACGAATGCATTCATCAATGTAAGTGTCATTCCCCAAATTGTTGCTCAATGTCAAGTAGCTCAGGAAGCTCAAAGATTCACGAATCTTCTTCCAATCAACCTGCCGCATGCAACAACGAGAGACGTCAATCTCGCCGGATACGTCATCCCGAAAGGGACCGCAGTTGTCCATCAGATCAGCAGTGTTCTCAGTGATCCAGAAGTGTTCCCGGAACCGGAAAAGTTCAAACCAGAAAGGTTTTTGAATTCGAATGGTTCGCTGAAAAAAGTTGAAGAACTTGTGCCATTCTCGATTGGAAAACGAGTGTGTCTGGGAGAAGGACTCGCTCGGATGGAACTGTTTCTGTTCACTGCCAATCTCTTCAACCGATTCGAGTTTGCAGAGGGAACGAATGGATTGCCGTCGTTGGAGAAAACGTTTTCTTTCATTTCGAAAGCGAAAGATTATACTTGTCGGGTCACACCAAGATATTCTCAATAATTGTGCGAGCCATTGCTGGTTTCAATGAAATATAACAAACACCGTTCGATTTTTATTGAATAAGCATGATGATGATTTGTTAATTGGCTTGGAAGCACACGTTTTCGTTAGTACATTTCATCCGGTGATCTTTCTAACGAAGAAACAATAAAAATATGGTTTGCTTGTTGGATCACCTCCTCGTGGTGCGAACTGCAAATGTAAGCACTCGTCCGTCGGCTCGTGCATGCACCCTATACTTTCAGTTATGTTTTTCACAAACCATATCAGGCACAGAGCCCCAGCCTTCCAATCTGCGGAAAAATTGACGTTTTTGTGCTGCGTCTTCAAAAACGAAAAAAGAGGAACAAGTTCGGTCGCTAGTTTCCCAGGACTTGATTTCATTAGAACTAGAAATAATTCATGTCACAATATTAAACAAAATAATTTATGCCTTATTCTTTTTGTAGTCGACACATCCGTCACAGCTACAGTACTCCTTTCCAGTTCCACAGTATCCTCCATTCGAACAGCAGTGCTTCGTGTCATCGTCTGGGTTACATATCGGTTCCTAAACACGAACAATAGCTAATTCATGATCGAATAGTTCTCACTTTTCCGTTTATTTTCGGTATATCCTTTCCGCATCGCCCTCTTTTCCCATCCGGCGCATCTTGAGTATACCATTGAATTGCTCTTGACGGTTTCGTCGGTTCCTTCAGAATCAAGTTCGGATCTTTGCGATAGTTGACGCATCCTTTGCAATCACAATACTCCTTGCCACTTCCACAGTATCCAGCGGCTCCGCAACAAGAGAATCCAGGGTCATCCGGGTCACAAACCGGATAGAATCCTTTGATCAATGGCGCTGATTTTCCGCACTGTCCCTGCTTCTTTTCATCGGAATTCTCCGGAGTCCACCATCTGACGTCGTCGATCGGAACGCACGTGTACGTTACTTTGTCTCCACTGCCTCCGGAGCATAGCCCAGCAGAAGAGACGAGATTCAGAAGGGTGTCCGCGTCGTCGTCCAGATCCAGTGCCCAGATCATGAGCCCTCCAAGATTCCTGTCCGTCGCGTAGCTGATCTTCTCCTTCAGACTCCTTTCGTTTTCAAATCCAAGGAACATCCGTGCGCCCGCATTCAAAATGTAAGGAGTCTTGGTCTTTTCGTGCCACGACGTCGCTCCTTTGTTCCATCCTTCCTTCTCCAGATTCCTCCATCCCACGTATCCTCCCTCGTAAACTCCATTCTTCGGTGCGGTCGTCCTCCACATTTGATCAGAGTTATCTATGGGTCCTAGCACATTCTTCCAGTACCTTCCGTAGAATGGAACTCCCATGTTCAGCTGGCTCGGTTTCTTTGTTTTGCACGTGTAGAATCGCATGGAGAAGTCGGCGTTCAGCTTTCCAGAGAATCCCTTCAGACTTCCAAAGTACAACGGAGCGGGAGTTCCCGTGTAGGCTCCCCATTTCGAAGCCCAGGCTCCGTAATAGTCATAACTCATCACATTAATGAAATCGGCATACTTCAGAATTCCGCTCAGATCGTATCCGTTTCTCAGATTCCATTCTCCTGCAGCAGACGCCAAAGTGATGATATAAGGATCTTTCCTCCCTTTCGTTTTCGCCATCTCTGTGAATCTTTCTCTCAATTCTCTTGCCAACGTAACATGATTCGCTTTGTCCTTTCCGTTCATATCAGGATATTCCCAGTCCAAGTCAACTCCATCAATCTGGTGTTGTTCAATAAAAGCGGCGACCGAGTCGATGAACGTCCTGCAAGCACTCGGATCTCTTTGCATGTATGTATATGACTAATCACTCACTTTCTCTTGCCCGGATCTGCTGCCACAGAAGAAAAGTACTGCGAGTTGTCCCATCCGCCGACTGCGAATATCACTCGAACTCCCGAGTTGACAGCTCTCGCCTTCCTCTTCATATCCAAGAACCGTCTCTCCGCTTTTATGGCGGCCTGCGGTCCCGAATCATCTACACTGACTGCTCCGAACTTGACACTTCCGTCCGCGTACATGGCCACAAATGCAAAGATGACATGGGTGAGCTTCTTCAGTTGATTCTCCGTGATCTCCCGTTCTCCCCATCCGGTGTAGTACCCGACTATTCTCTTTCCACAACCCGCGGCCGGCACCGTGCTCGTTCCTGTCGGCTCTTCCGTCTTCGGCACTTCCGGCTTCGGCGGCTCTGGCTTCTGTTCTTCGCACTTGCTATTCCAGGATCCCATTAGTTTGTCCTCTTTGAATTTCTCCATTCCAAAGTAGATTCCATCGTTCTTGATGACGTAATAGAAACTTTGTTTCCCTCGGTTTTTCGACTTTCCTCCGTACACATCAAAACCGATTTTCTGGCCAGATTTATCGACAAACTCGCACACGAAAAGAGTACTTCCGAAGACGTTTGGCTGGAAACTGAAGCCCCATTCCTTGTCGAGTGGGTCCCATCCCATCTGAAGTAATCTCGGTCAGATCTGTTCACATTCTCTCTTCCCTACCATATCATCTCCACTCCAACACCTTCTCTGCACGGACCTCTCGTCCGGGTTCTGGCAGTTTCTGTCGTTTCTGATCACCACTGCCGCTTCTTTGCCTGCTTCGCATCCCAATTTCTTCGGCGCGTTGAATTCGTCCTCGACTATTTTGAACCCTTTGAATCCAAAGACCTTGAGAGCTCTGAACTTGAAGTATCCGTACGCTTTTCCATTCGGCCAATTCTCATCCGTCCATCTACAGTAATCTTCGCATTGGAACTCGTTTATTCGGCACATTTTGGGGAACGCAAGGCCGTGAACCTTCATGGTCGCTCCTCCTTCAACCTGAAGGGATACTATGAGTTTGAGCACTTTTAACACCGAACTAACTGTGATCACAATAAGTTTTAGGTTGGAGCCGAGGTTCAACTTTCCAATGAACCCGTAATAGTCGGCCACGAAGACTTCCCAACACAGATTGAGGCCTCCCTTCGAAAGCATTTTGATCAGTTTCGATCCGATCGCACAGAGACTCAGACTGCCACCGAGTTTTCTCTCCGAAAGGAACTTCATTCCGGAAATGTCCTCGACCTCCACTTTCGTGCAGTCATTCTCCGATTTCTCGCAAAACTGAATGGTGTCCGCCGCGTAACTGACAATCGGAACGCACAAATCCACATCAATGTGCAGTTCGACAATGCCGATCGGAAAGGCACATCCACCGCCGAAACATCCTCCCGCCAGACTTTTGACCACGTTTATGCTTCCAAGTTCATCGAGTGGGGTAGAGATACTGCACACTTGACGTTTTCTTCTGGAACTAGAACAATTTTAGAAATCTGATAATTGAGAATGAAGTACCTGATTGCTCTCAAGGCGGTGGCATTTTGTCCGAGATCATCATCGTCCCCCTCCATTCCGTCCGTGAAAAGTTTCACCGCCAACACTTGACAGTACATCAGAAGTTCTTCATTTCCGCAGAAACAGTTCTTGATGTTGTCCGCCATGTTGGTCTTTTTTACCTCATCACAGTAAGACTGACGTGGCAAAGGGTGCTGACTGTCGAGCACTTTCCGGATCTCTTCGTTGCTCTTGTAGAGCTCTTTGAGCTTCGAGTTCACTGCCGGCTTCTGAAGATCAGTGACGAGTTGCTCGTTCATCGCGTTCTCAGTCTCTTCATTGGGCGTCTTCTTGTAGTCACCATACTGAAAAACATCTGTTGTGATCTGTCATTTTCATGAAAATATACCTTATTAACGAGATCCGGAGCGATTTCCTTCAAACTTGAAACAATGAGGTCTTGCGCCGACTTCGTATCGATTCCCAGGTTCGCTGTGCAGACGAGGGAGCCCCATTCGAACTTGCGCCCACACTTCATTCTCGGATTCAATGCCTCAATCTGTCCGATGCTCAGTCCAGTAGCCTTCGCCAGCTTCTCACAATTGTCAATCTCAGGAGTGACACGTTGGGAGTCCACGCATTCGCTCTGTTTGAACGGCCCATTTCCCACACATATCTGTTCAGTTTTCTTCAATCGGTCACATCTCAGAGTTGGATTCAAGTGCATCAGACGCCAGTTACTTATTTGATAGATCTGCATGATCTTCGTGCAATTGTCATTGGGATCCACTGGTTGAATGGAAACACAGTCCTTCGTCGCTTGATCCCTGACACAAACGTTCGCATCTTTCGGAATTTTCTGAGTGCAATTGACTCTCGGATTCAGAAATTTGAAGTGATCGATTGTGATGAGGTTCTCCCTCGCCAGCTCGTAACAGCTCACTCCGTCCTTGTCCATCTTCTTCCAGTTTGTGCACGTCATGTTCGGCAGTTTCTTATCGTCCGCCGACCAAACACACATCATCCGACCCACCGGCAGATTGTCGCACTTCACTCCTTCATTCGCCCTCTCCACTTCTGTCTGGTTCGTTTTGAAGGCGTTCTCCATGAACCAACACGTGTCTCCCGACTTGATTTCAAAGCGATGTTGGCAAGTGTAGTTCTTGGAAACGCAAATGGTATCGCCGATCTGAAAAGGAAACGGGAACTATAGTCAGCGACGTGGAGAGTACCTGAAGAGCATTGCAATCGTATTTGTTTTGAAGTACGGTAAGGTTCAGTCCATAGGCCACCGACACTTGGAAACACGTGTCTCCTTCCTTGATGGTCGAGTATTCGTAGCAGGATTCCGTGGCTGAACGGCTTCAAGATTGATCTGAATTAGTACCGCGCACTCACTTTCAACCATCGGCAGTGCTGGTTTCGCATTTTCAGTCCCCGACGTGTCAGTGTTCGTAGTCGCGACGCCAACACAAACTTCCTTGCCAACTTCCAATTTATCGCAATCAATCCCCTCGTTCATCTCTTTGAACTCTCTTTCCGCCAGTTTTTGAGCCGTCCAGATGTTGAAACACGTGTCTCCGCCGACTATTTTGTACTTTTTGGTGCATTCTGGTTTGGCGGTAGAAGTGGCAACACACAATCTGCAAACAGAAGGGGCACCTCATGTAAGAGTTTCCACCTGACTCACTTCTGCCCAACATTCAACTTTTCGCAGTCGACTCCTGGATTCAGCTTCTGCAGAGCTTCCACGGAGATCTTCTTGTCGGTGGCCACCTGCCAACAGGACCCTCCCGCCGGCACGGATCTCCATTCCACGCAATAGTCTTTCGCGGAAACGAGGGGAAAGATTAGAAGAAATAGTAACGGTGGTATCATTTTACCTGAAAAATAAGATTCAGTTGCTATAATATTTGGCAGATGGGTGCGTAGTAAACACAAAAGACATCGGACCGAGTGTAAAATCTTGGCTGCTGTGGATCAAAGAGTGTTGATTGTGACAACAACAATCACATGTGTATCTTGACGTTTTTGACGTCAACAAAACCATTGGATTGTTTAATGATTTGATTTTCAAGAGAAATTTGATACCAAGAATTTGGGGGTCATTCATCAAACTGTTATTGTTTATATCAGTCTGTGAGTCATCAAATCAAAACACAATGGGAACATAGTTCATTGGAAGTTATAGAGAAAAAACAGACTCACCATTTCAGAAGATTGTTCAGACAAGGTCAAGGTGATACGGTCTTGCACCGAAAATGTTTTGGCTCATCCTCGGATGGCAAGAAAGTGTCTCGCCAAGTTTGCTTCCAATCGATCAGCTGCAGACATACTTCGAATAAAGATGTTGTTGTGTTTCGCCTTTGATTTCCAAACTTCTTCTGGTCCGGACTCTAGTGAGTTTTACTACAATTGCACCAAGCTGCAGAAGGCCGCCGCCCGCCGGAGAATCGCCGGAGAATCGCACAGAATCTCGGAGACACAGTTCAAGGAGTGGAACAAGGGAGTCGATTGTAACAAACTGGCGGTGGGTGAAGAGTTCCTCTGGAACAGGCCAAACTTTGTTCAATTCCAGGCTGGAAAGGACATCTGCGTTAAGAGAAGCGTGTTAGCTGTCCATCGGATACAATCAGAGCACATAATTTATTCTTTTTCTAATCATAATCATTATTTTAATCCGATTCTTCTTTCGCATCACGTTCGCCACCTCCAAACAATGATCTTTGTGATTACACGAAACAGATATCTTCTTCTTCTTCTTCTCTCCCACTTTCCGAGTATTCCCGTGATCACAACAAAACTAAACTATTGTTGTTCTTTCTTCTCACTGGGATCCTACGCGTGTATAAAATGGCATGAAATAAAGTATCGGGGGATACTTTCTGGAAGATCATTCAAAGCGGAAAGTTGAAGAGATTGAATCACGATCTGAATTGTCTGGAATCAAATTGGCTGTCGGGCAACGGTATTAACACCTAGAAATGTTCGTCAGATATCTGTATTTCATGTGATCAGTCTGTGCACGTCTACCACATGTAAATGGAAATCGAGAAACCCTTCTGCACTGGAATTAGGATCGTGACTTCTGGAGACGCTTACTTCGAACCAGGCAGCCAAAGTTGTGTGTGCGAAGAGGACTTCTTGTGCCCATATTCCGAATCTGATGAATGCTTTATCTAGTTCAAACTAAACACATTTCCATTGTTTTCAATTCGCCCGGTCAACTTTTGATCTTTCTGTGACGCTCTCTCTTTTGCCAGCCGACCACGCCTCTTCCAAGCAGCACGTCCGCCACATGATGAGTTGTTTATAAGCATCTCGGATACATAACACAAGTAAGTATCTGATCTCATTCACAGGGATCGCAATGATCAAGTTCGTGCTTCTCGCTCTTCTCGTCGTTTCGACAGTCAATGCCACAAACTTCTGTACTAAATGGCAGCAAATCCAGCCCGGAGACACTTGCTGGAAGATGATCCAGGGAAAGATTAACTTGACTTTGGACGTGCTCAAAACAATGAATCCTGGCTTGAATTGCGACAAACTGGCAGTCGGGCAGAAGTCAGTTTGACTGAATGCGACTCTGAAAATTGTTTTTAAAAAAACGAATTTCAGGCTGTGCATGGCAAGAACTGGGTTGCCGTTGCTTTGCAAGAAGAGTCAGAAGATCAAGCCCGGTGACACTTGCTTCAATATCTGGACGGCGAACGGACTGTCGGAAGCGGAATTCAAGGATTGGAATGAGAAAGTGGATTGCAATAAGTTGGAGGTTGGCTTCAAAAAAAGTCGTAAATACATTAATTGTCTGACAATTTCAGGTTGGAAAATCAGTGTGCGTGAGCCTATTGTGATGAGATGAGGCTCCCTTCTTCCCCAATCTGATGGCCCACCCAATGGCCCTGTGATGGCCCACCCAATGGCCCTGTGATGGCCCTGTTTTATCCAATTTTCGAGTGAATAAAGTTTGTAGAAATAAAGTTCTTTCGGCTCTTGACAGTACTGAAACGAGTATTTCATCCAGCTCGGGCATTCCCCAGAATTCGAGCTTCAATCAACAAGATGAACGTGAGTTCCAGCATCTTCCATCTCTATTTTTGTTATTTTTTGCTTTCTTTTCAAATCCAAAGCCCCCCGCTGCCCCTCGTTAATCACTTTTTTCACAACTGTTCCAGCCGCCCCTCTTGTCACCGTTTAAATTCTGGAATTTCGAAAGAGCAATCAGTTTTTTCTGAGACGAAATAACTCTCAAAATGCGTGCTTTTTGCTCGACAATCTGCTTATTTTTGACACCTTCAGTGTCCCTCGTGGCCGAGGATCCATTGTGCACGAGATGGCAGAAGAACCTCTCCAACTTCTGCTTCTCGGTGAGTCTGCTGTACATGAAATAAGATGTTGAACTTTGTGATCTTTCCAGAAGACAACGGGATATTTCAAGAAATACAACTATCACCAGCTAAACAATTCAGAGTACATGGCTAATTTGAATGAGACTTCGGAGGAAATCATAGTACTCACTAATCATCTTGTTCGTTTCGGTTATATTTTAATTTCAGAAATGCTTCCATGATCTTCCGTGCCGTACTTCTCGAGACACCAAAATGTGCAGTCGAATTCAAGCGTATCGCGATACCCTTTTCGCTCTGACGGACAGCTTCGCAACGTGCTCGCAGAAGTTGGCAGCTCGCAATTCCGAGTGTTACTTCTCTTGGGATCCGTTCCTCGGAGTGGATGAAGACGGTCGCATCCTTGAGAGTTTCGACAGGAGGGACATCTGCAAGAACTATTTCGGACCGAAGGACTGCATGAGAGTCGAGATTGTGGAGTACTGTACTGTCGAAGTTTGGAGAAGCTTCAAGAAGGTGATTCTAGAATTAAACATGCAATTACTGAAAACTTTTTGGCCACTCGAGAAAACGCGTTGGCCACTCGAGCGCCGGGCAATCGTTCCGGTCGCGGCATCTATTCGTGTGAAGGGCAGACTCGCCCACCCTGACCGAAGAGCAGCGACACACGACGAACCAACTAAAAAAAAACTTTTAAAAATAGTTTTAAAAAAAGCTGGAAGAGGGGACAAACTCACATCCAAGGTATCGGCGGTGACGGAGTGCTCCGGCCGGTTGACTTGTGGCCTGTGGAGGCTGAGCTTGACGATCCATGGTGTGGTGGATCTGCAAAAATCATCGAATGAGTGTGGGGCGCGGAAGACGAAACAAGAGAAATTGAAGAAGAAGAAGTGAGAAGCAAGTAGAGAAGGAGCTCAACCGAACAGAGCTCGACTTTCCTACAACCCCAGAGGTCCAAAACCAAACCAAACCACTATGAACCTCCCGATAGACCCGTTGAACCACACGGAACGAACCGATG